>CM021733.1:91108915-91252782 GCA_011075105.1 Heteronetta atricapilla
CCTTCCCTTCCCTTCCCTTCCCTTCCCTTCCCTTCCCTTCCCGTCCCCGTCCCCGTCCCCTTCCCTTCCCTTCCCTATTGCAGACCTTGCAATATTGATATTATGTCTTTCTTTCTTTTCTGGCTTTGTTCCCCCAAATAGTAATAAACTGGTTGTATGCAATTGAATATAAAGAGCATACAAAAATACCGCATTTCAATTTCATAGCAGTTTAGTCTCTTTTCTTGTGGTCTTTGTTTATTCTCCCTTTCTTTCTGTAGCTGTTACAGGTTTTTGCAGCTTGCCAACCCACCAAGCGCAGAGTGAGCAGAATAGAAAAAGACTGCCTGCACCTCTATTTTAATGAGCCACAGAAGAAAGATAGGGATGGCTTCCATCAACTCCCTGTATTTGTCAATTTCTTCTAAGTGTTACAAGCAGAGCAGTCCACCAAAAAAAAACAAGGGAGACCCAGTCTGATGTTTTTTCAGTCTTCACTCAGATGGAAGGCGATGTCTTCTGCCTGGTGCCTGCCCACTGTTACAAACTTGCATTTCTCTTTTCATACTCTAGTTATGTGAAAAACATTTCTATTTCCCAGTCCGAAGCAGTTTAATCTAAATTTAACAGATAAAACAAAGCATATGTATGTTGTGTGTCAGCTACAATATTGCTCTGTCAGGCAGTGTTAGCCATACAGCAGCAGCCCAGCTTACCCACGTAGAACAGCATTTTTTTTACTGATCACATGAATTGGCAGGAGATGTGTATGTGGTAGTTGTGGTTCCAGGTGTCTGTGGTGGCCCTTGTAGTGGGAAGGTGAGGTCAGTGCTACTGTGGTGTACCACATCCCATGTAATAGAGAATGGGGGTGAAATGAGGAGTTAAGTGAGGTTCTCTCACCAGTTTACTACCAATTTATGTACTAAATGCTCAGTGAAACAATATTTCTACCTAAAATTAAAGAAAAAAAAGTTTTTTCCATTGCTTCCATATGCTATCTGCACATACTTAGTGTGCTTTGTGATTATTTATAAATGATGATGACAGTAACTGTGAAAAAGAGGTAAAACATCAGGGAACATTTCCATATGGTGAAGATGACCAGACAGTAGCACAGGCTGCCTAGAGAGGCTGTGGGGTCTCCTCCTTAAAGATCTCCAAAAGCCACCTGGACCTGGGCCTGGGTACCCTTTGGGTGGCCCTGTCTGAGCCGGGGTTGGACCTGATGGGTTCCAGAGGTCCCTGCCAACCTCAACCAGTCTGTGATTCTGTGCTATATACTAAACGAAATCTGACTTCAGTTACCTTTTGGTAGGAATCCGGGTGCAGTTCTACACACAAACATATTTAGGCCAACCAAGTTCCACTTAAGCTTTTTCTTGCAAGAGCATGAAAGTTTTCCTATTTTCATCACTGAATAAAAACTGAGCCGTGGGAAAAAAAATAAAAAAATACAAAGTTAAAAAGGTTTATTTTGGGGTTGTTGGTGGTTTTTTTCTGTTTATCTTCTCTGTGCTATAATTGAAAGGCTATATTTTTTTTATTCTGACAGAAAATTGAAAACTTTGTAGAAAACAAGTTATGGCAGCACAACTACCAAATAACTACTCAGAAGAATAATGATGAACGCAAAAACTTTGAAAAGGTTAACTTCCACATATCTTTAGTGTATTTGTAAATATTATTTATTTTGCCCTTAATGTTTTTGGACAACAGCATGTGTAGAATAAAAACAGTATCTTTATATTTCCATTATATATTTCACTGCGGTATTGTGAGCTTCTTAGTTCCTTTGTAATTGTGGAATGTCTGATAATTCAGATCAGCTGCTTGCAAAAATTAATATAATATCATAAAGAGCTCAATTGAATTAGCAGCTATTGTGACCTTCAAAATTAATAGAATGTGGTAAAGGTGAAATGGAAAATCTCATGGAAATATGAGGCTGAAATTTTGTTAACATATTGGTCACCTAAAGAGGTGATGTATGGAAATGGTTGGAGAATTTGAATAAAAACCTAAATACCTTTACTGCTATCAGAAAATATGACTTAAGTCCACCCAAATACTTGTGTTATAATTTGAAGTTAATAATTACTGTGCTTTGCCTGTTCTATCTTTGATCACAAAACCTACTTTGTGTGTCTCTACTTTGTGTTTTTCTGCTCTTCTCTTGAAATCTGCAGTAGCTTTCTGTTTATTTTCATTGCTTTTGAGACCACTGGACCATTACATGCATAATACAGCAGAGAACAGAATCCACCACCCAGCTTAGCTTGGTGCTCTGCACATATCACATCAGATCTACAATACGAATAAAGGAAAGGGAGAAAGGATTTAGAGAGGAAGAGTAATAAATATATTCTGAGATGGCCTGAATCATCAGAACCAGAAATGGTTTTCTTTGGCTGTACATAGTGGATTATACAGCTGAATTAAAGGTAGCAAAAACAAAAAAAACACACCTCACCAAGGTGGAACATGGAGAAAGATCAATTTCTAGAGAGTTAGACCCTTGAGAGAGAAGTTTTGCAGAAAGCTGATGTCACGTAGCTTTGTAGAATTAGTTTCCTGGAGCCAACTGTTCAGTTGTTTCATGGCAACAGTGAAAGAGGTACTTGCACAATGTTCAGTTTAAGAGAAGAAATAAAAAAGCCAAAAAAAAAAAAAAGCAGAGTAGACTGTCACAAATCAAAAAATGTGACTGTTTCTCAGTGAACACAGAATGTATTTGAGGAAAGAAATAACAATCAGGTAAGGAAGTAAAAAGAGTCCTCCCCAGCCCCAGTAAAACCTACAGTAATTTAGTAGAGCAAAAACCTGTTCATGAGAGTAACTTAGGAAGCCTGCTTCAGGACACTGGAGGCAGCTCCAGGAATGTTCTGCAAGAAACCGATTTTCCATGAAGTTACTGATGTAGTCTTCTTTTTTTTTTTTTTTTTCTGTTGTACTCTGACAAGTTCACTGCTTGACAGATAAACCATGACTATTAAATAGCACAGGAGACTAGAGATCAAGCTCTCCTATGTTGAATTAGCCTCAGACTCACTGTATGACCTTTGGATTCTGTTCACTCACTGCAATTTCTGCTGCACATTCTTCTGCAGTCTTTGTGGGATAATTGTGATGTGATTCTGCTTGCCAAGTGATAATTCATTCTTCCATTCTTTAGCTGTATGGGTTTTAAGATTTCCAGGGCTGCTTCAGTGAGGTCTTTATTTACTTCCTTTTCTAATGGTGGGGTGTCTGATAATTCAGATCAACTGCTTTTGAAAGCCAGTATCATAAAGGGCATGAGGCTCGGTGAATTAGCTGCTATTGCAACCTGTCAAGTTCCATGCATTAAATACTGAATTATATCCAATAGAAATCATATCCCACAAAGGTAAGTTCCAAAACTGTTTTTCTGCCAAGGAGCAGCAGATCACCCAGAGGGGCTGTGTTTTTATAGGCAGAAGCAACTGTCCTTAACTCAGTGCAGTTCAGCACAGACAAACTCATTCTTAAGAAAATGATTGGGAATAGAAACCTGATACTGTGGATGCAGTTACTTCTGATCAGGAGTTTTAAATCCACTCCCTAGTAGCTTAAGACCAACCACAGATACTCCGTGTTTTTTCAAAGATCCTATTCATCACAGGTGTTCATGAAACACATATCTTCAATTTTGTTTCTCTGAAATAGGCATATGTATGTTGCTGGTGAATTTTTTTCTTCTTTATTTTCCCAGAATAAAATTTCTTTCCTCAAAAGAAATCTTAACTTTACTGGGTTTTGAAAACTCAGTATATCCACGTGCAAATTGAATCTTCAGGATTCGTTTGCAATGAACAAATTTAAAATATGTATTTATGTATATCAGCACTATGAGCATTCATTAAGTATCAGTAATTTATTCTTGGCAACAAATGCTAATTATTAATAATAAAAATGTGATTACATAACAGCAATTTCCCTCAGTTTCAAAGGGATCTGTTGCACACCTAATTAAAAGACTTTATCTTGGTGCCCCTTTCCTTGATGATTGGCTAATATGAGAGAAAACATCCTCTTATTAATTGGATACTCAGTGTATATTCAACATAATGAGAAATCTACAGTATATCTGAGATGTGATTTCTCTTGAGAAAAATCTTAGATTCAGGGTTTATCTGGTTTGGAAAAGATTTGAGAATCTTACCATTGGAAGTAAATCCAGACCTGGTAATATAGTTACTTGCCTTGCTAGAGTATAAGGCTAATTCATGATGTGATAACTTTTATATCATAATCCAGATTATAGAGTCATAGAATTAAGATTGGAAGAGACCTTCAAATCACCTGGTCCAACCATCACGCTACTAACAATGTCACATGCTAAACCATGTCCCTAAGTGCCCGGCCCAACCTTTCCTTGAACACCCCCAAGGACAGTGATGCCACCACTTCCCTGGGCAACCCGTTCCAATGCCTGACTAATCTTTCTGAGAATAAATGTCTCCTAATTTCTAACCTAAACCTTCCCTGGTGCAACTTGAGGCCATTCCTGTCACTGGTTATCCGTGAGAAGAGGCCGACCCCCAGCTCCCCACACCTGAGCCTCCTCTTCTCCAGACAACCCCAGTTCCTTCAGCCACTCCTCATAGGACTGGTGTTCTGTTACTGGCATTTTGATTTGTATTTTGACTAGATGCTGCAAGATTGTGCCACTCTGTGCATGTTCACATGATCAGTGACATATGGTCATGCTCTTAACTTTGTCTGAGAAATCACTTGTCTTGAAGCAGTGTATGAAGAAATCGTAAATAACATGAATTTGTTAGCATGAGAATCCACACATTTGTGACAAGTACTGCTACCTGTGTATTTAACATCATGCCGTTTAGACTGGATCTGTTTCATGACCCATGAAATTGAATTTATAAGTACTTTTCTGCACGAGATCATGTAGACAGGCCTCGGTATGTCCATCCAATTCCTGTCCCTGGAATACCAGAAAGACTTGATTGCCAACATTTTCATACATGGCTAGTCAGATGAATCTGATTACGATAGAAATTAGATAAATGTGCCCATTTTGTTATATGCCATATTTTCCATCTACAAATGTGTCTGCCTGGAAGCTAACCACTCGACACCAGATCGTATTTGCCATGACTCATCAGGTCTGTAGAACACTGTAACAGAAAACTTTAGCAGCCATAGTCTCCTCATACTGTAAGTGGGAAATCAAAGGCTCTGTATGCCAAAATATCTTTAAAGACTTGGGCTTAGCTTTAGGTGTGTATATATGTAGACTTTGATTAGTTCTTAAAACATGGATGTCAAACAGGATTCAACCAGTTGGTTTCTAGAGATAAGATATTTTTAGCTTTTCTCCTCAACAGCCTACTGTTCCACCTAAAATTCTTGTCACAAAATGATGTTCTTTAAATAAGCAAGGAGTCTGTAAAAGACTTCACGGAGCAGATTCCCTTGTCTTCATAAGAAAGCCACAGGACTTGAAATATAAGGGAAACTTTTCAAGGTGATACTGGAGATATCTTAGGAGGTTATCCTAATGTCTTCTGATACTAGTTAGAACTTGGTACCTTTGATGTTAGAGAATTATAGCTGAAATAGACCTATTTGACATTAAATTTGGTCAATGACTATTTAGCTGCTTTCAGCTACACTTTGTGTCAAACATAAAGTCTCCCATCCTTCTTTAAAGTAAAAATTTCAAAGGTTTTGATTGAAAAGGATAACTGTTTCAACCCACTAAAAAGCTAGTACCCTCCTTTACTATTTTTAGATTATGGAACTGTCTTAAATCAATGGCAATATGATCCCTAATAGACATACCAAGGAAAGTCACTTGTAGTTTGACAAAAGAATAGATTTCTGAGCTGTGATGGCAGTTTTCCTTGTCTTCTGTCATTACAAGCAAATTCCACCTGAATTTCCTGAAAGTGGTAATAGAAATGCATTTTTTAACATGGGAACGCATTTTAATGTAAAATCTTGATACATCAATACTATTTCCTAATTTTTACCCTTTGTATTCTTTAAGAGCTTGTAATCTTCAATGTTCAGTGTGTTCCAGTCGTCTGTCTTTGAAAATTGAAATAATCCAGATCTTTGCCAATAATTTTTGCAGATGTCTCAAAAAGGAATGAATGACAAAGTTGTCTGAACTCAATCTGTTAAGAAGATTTTCATCTGACAAAAGTTCTTATTGAGTAGTTAGTCACTTAGAAATCAGAACTCTTTGGTATCACTGGAGTATGTGTTTAATTTGAATATTGATACAATAGTTGCAGACATCCATTTATAATTTCATGAAGGCTTCTGTCATCATAATTTCAGGAGGTCAAGGCAATTCTTTTTGTTATTTGTGCTCTTAACACAAAATATAATAAATGATTACTCATTTTCTTTTGCATACTCCAGAAATTATGAGAAAATTATAGGAAAGATATCTAATATATAGATGTACACATATATACATATATATTGAGATCTTGAGAAATTAGAGTACTGGGCAATCACCAACAATATAAAGTTTAAGAAGAGCAAATGCAAGATTCTGCACCTGGGATGGGGTAATTCTGGATAAACTTAGGGACTGGGGGATCAGAGAGTGGAGAATGGCCCTGTTGAAAGGGATCTGGGGGTTCTGGTTGACAGCAGGCTGAATATGAGCCAGCAGTGTGCCTTGGCAGCCAAAAGGGTCAGCCGTGCCCTGGGGTCCATCAAGCATGGCATTGCTAGCTGGTCAAGGAAGGGATTGTCCCGCTCTGCTCTGTGCTGGTGCGGCCTCACCTCCAGCACTGTGTGTGATTTTGGGTGCCACAGTATAAGGACATGAAGC
The DNA here is from genome assembly GCA_011075105.1 of Heteronetta atricapilla. NCBI lineage: Eukaryota > Metazoa > Chordata > Aves > Anseriformes > Anatidae > Heteronetta > Heteronetta atricapilla. The sequence continues at coordinate 91,115,730 of CM021733.1, forward strand.
TATTAGAGAGCGTTCAAAGGAGGGCTACAAAAACGGTGAAGGGTCTGAAGAGCAAGATGTATGCGGAGGGGCAGGCGCTGAGCTCTGCTCTCTGGGGACAGCAACAGGACCCGAGGGAACGGCATGGAGCTGGGACATAGGAGGGTCAGGATGGGTGTGAGGAAAAGTTTTTTCTCTGAGAGGGTGGTCGGGCACTGGGACAGGCTCCCCAGGTCATGGCACTGAGCCTGTCAGAGCTCAAGAAGTGTTTGGACAGCCGCATACATACGGCTTGATTTCTGGATGTTTCTGTGTGGAGACAGGAGTTGGACTCAATGATCCTTGTGGGTCCCTTCCAAGTCAGGATACTCTATGCTTCTATGATATATTAATGAAGTTATATGGGTATTTTAGCTGTAACTTATAGAACTTGGTATTGACTTCTGTGCATCCGTCCTATATTAAGTACTGCTCCAGCAGCAACTTCTATGCATTAGAAAACGCTGCAGTTTTTAGTACATTTTACAGAAGGAAACTGTGCAATAGTATATATACAAATTAAACACTTGCCAAAGTAGTTGGTATATTAAATATGCAAATTCAATTTAAGGAAGACATGTAACCAAATTAGCACTGAAAAGTCCCTGATATTCTGTGATTTACTTGGTGAGACCTTCAGAGAAATTTAATATTGTGGAGTTAGCAAAGCCATGAAAACTTTTGCCCATAAGAACAAAAGCCTCTAACTAAAGTTTAATGAGAAAAGTATTAATAATTGTCCCCAAACTAGGGTAAAGGGGAACAGGAAACTTGCTGTGCTTTGGTACTATTGATTATGGCCTCCTAGAATGCTTCATTATCAGCCAGCCATGCATTGCTTATAAATGCATTAGAGTTCTGGGACAGATTGCTCATTGTTAAAATTGGCAGCTTAATCTCTAAAGGCAGACAGGGTGCAGAGCCTAGATATGTGTGGTCCCTCAGTAACATCCCTCTTGTACTTCTACCTTCTTCCCAGGTAATTTTGTTACAGACTATAAAGTATCCTATTGATTGAGCTCTGAAAGTTGTAAATGTGATTTATGAGCTATATTTGATTAAAAGTGTGGCTGCTCTGGGGGACACAGACATTTCTTCCCCCTTGGTCTAACGCTGTGTAAATCACTTAAATCCATTGCCTGAGAGAGTACGCCGTTATAAAAAACTAGTAAAAATGGAAAGTTGTGTTGGGAAACTAGGAAGGATAGCTATATTTTAACCAGACTACTAGGGCAAAAGAAAAAAAGATGCATGGATATAAGAGAACTGAAACACTGCAAACATTATTCACTGCTGGATGAAGTAATACAGTTTTTCTGGAAATTTTGTAACTACAGCCATTTGAAGTTAGTAAATTATAACTGGACAGCATGTTACGTAGCTAAACTGTCACTCCTGTCATTGTCTTTTTAATTATGCTTTTATTTGATATACAGTGTTTTGTATCCAGTTTTGCATCATCAGGACTAAGCTTTGTCTTCTGAAAAAAAAGAAAAAAAAAAAAAAGTGAAAAAATGTGATGATAACAATAATAGATTTTAAGCAGAAAAACACATTTGCCCCCTTTCCACAAAACAAGTCTTTGGCTTTCAAATTATTTACATGTAAAACAAGAGGTGTTTACAGACTTGGGACTTGAGCTGCGTTAAGTTAGACCCAGGTGAGCATACATAGAGTGAAGATACATGGTATGTGTTGGTCTCCTTACTGCTAATTAAGATGAGGCATTTTTGTGCGCTCATCTGACTTATGTCTGATATCTTGTGGCTGATATCCAGTGAGGCTATGCTGTGTAATTTTAAAAGAAAAATGTCTCTCTCTTTATCATCAGCCTATAAAATTGGCTAGGAGACCATGCTTGCTATACCAATTGATCAAACTAACCTTGCAATGTACTGCAACTTTTTTTCCTATATTAATCATATTCCTAATGAGAATCATTTAGGAAGAAGAATATTTCAAGTCTTTGTATTTCAGGGTGTTAACGACTCAGGAAATTAATATTTATTAGAAATTGAAAAAGCATGTTCAAAATCTTATTGAGTAACTTTTCTGTAGTATGCATCAACTTTTTTTTTTTTTTTTTTTAAGTAACACTGCATCATTTTGGGGACATGATGTAAATAGCTGTTCTAATGTACCTAATAGACAGTAACAGAAGCCTTATAATGAAATTTTAAAACATTTGACAAATTATTTAGGACTTCCTATACCTTCATCCCACAAACCTATTCACCATTCATGAAACCATGGGTAGCTTTAAATTCTTCTGACTTCTGACTGTAAAAAAAAAAAAGAAAAAAATATTTCCTTCTTTTGGATCAAATCTGTAACTCACCACACTTAGTCTGACCTGTTGGATGGACAATATTTAGTTAAACGCTAGTGCTAAGTTGCAGACAATGATTTCTTACTTCGTTTAGATCTCTGAACTTTCTGATATGACACAAATGTATATTAAAATGATTGTGTCACTCTTGGGAATGTGCTCTTGTTTTCTTCAGAAAGTTCTGCATGCAAAATAAAGTTATATTTTACTGAGCTTTCTGGACAGAGGAACCTAGAAAATAGCAACAATAATATTGTAAAACAGTTCTAGTTCTAATTAGTTCATCTATAAAATGTGTGATTCCTCAAAATATTACATTACAGTCACAGTTAGCAACTGCTGTTAGCAAGCTAGCTGCAGTAGCACTGAACCCAAGCTGTGATAACCAAGCTCTGCATGACTATTTATAAATACTGACTGTAAACAGCAACTTGAATGAAGCCTTCTCTACAAAGGTGTACGTCTGTGAAAGTAAGCTCTAGAGGTTGGGTAATCTTCTCCTCCTAGCTCAAACCTGTCAGTAGCTTTAACCAGTGTTGTCAAATTTCTCACCACAGTTCCAAAAAAGAAGTGAAGTCCCAGTTTCCCAAGCTTGAACATCCCTGCTTTTCTGATATTTAGTATTGTATTTGTGACAGTAAGCTGTAAGCAGCTCTTTGCTAATGCAAACAGTGAGACTATAAGCATGCTACCCTAATAAAAAATTACTTAACTGAAGCTCTAGAGCAGCCTTCTGCTTGCTTTATAGTTTATTAGCTTAATTTTGGTACCTCGCTTCTAGACAAGTGGAGCTTGTCTAACATAGCTATATTTACAATTTAAATATCTGTATCTGAGCTAGTCATTCTAGATTCTCTTAGAGAAGGGAAGCAGACATTTCTGGGACATACATTATCTTATGCATCTAAAAAAACTTCAGAGGAACCACGCACTCGATGTGCCTATTTCCACTCACTGACTGTAAACAGTTTACTACACAAGTCGCTCATACTGGGTCAGGTGAACACTAGCTTATAAAGACAGTAATTTAATGCCAACAGTAAAGCCAGGAACCAAAGTCAGTATTTTATTTTTTTTTTTCAGCTGTAGGCACTGGTTGCTCTTTTCTTTTTGTCTCATGGTATTAGAGATGCATTTCATGTTAGCTCATATTACCAGCTACATGTCTTGGTTTCAAGAGAAGAGACACTTTCTGAAACAAAAAATGACTTGTGTCTTCTGATGTTTTCTGCTCTCCCAATATATGAAAAATATGTTCCTCGTTGAGCGATGGTTTACATAGATTTTACCCGTACCGCTCATACACTGCCAAAAGTGGGGGTCAGATTTTACTTGCTTAACAACATATATTGCAGTTGCGCATACCTATCATAACTTGGCATGTATACATAGGTACCTTTTCCACCATTATGAGCTCTGGAAGAGCTGTAGTCAATTGTAGCCTGTCAGGTCACTGTCTTACCAGATCATAAGAATATTCAGTGGTCAATCTCTTAGGACAGGAGTACATGGCAGACGGCATTGTCCAGCAAAACCATTGGAACAGAGAATGCTGAAGTTATCCAAACTGGAGAAGTACATGCAAATAGTCACATCTGTCCTGAACCATCAGGTTAGATAATTCTTCCTCACTCTCAGCCAGTTCTTATTCCATCTCTTCCAGGCCTCATTCTGTGCTGGTAAGCAGGGAAATAAAAGAGCAATACATTGAAAATGTAAATTACCTCCCAGAGATACTTGGATTCTTGTTCTGACACTTGTGTGTTGTGTTTCAGCCTTCTGGGCCACTGTTGAAGATACAGGATCCCTAAGTGCCTTGTGTGCATGGCTTACTTGTCCTCATGAGTATAAACACTTGAATAGGAATACTGATTTTCTCCTAAGAAATGAAGATAGCTCTTATTTAAAGGGATTATTAGACAAATGGCTATTGTTTTATGGCATGGAAATAGTAAACATATGTAAGTGTTAACTTGTATTTCTGCTGGGTTTTGTTTAGCTAGGATATGTATATAATTCATATTGGCATTATTTGGATGCTTTTAACACTAATAATAATAAAACAGGAAATTTGATAATGAGCTCTCATTTAGTTGAGACTGCCACATCAGCCTAAGGCAACAACAATGCTATTTTTTTCATTATTACTTTAATCCGTCACTGAATTCTGAATAGAAGCTGAGATACAAACGCACACCAAAAAAAAAAAAAAAAAAAGAGGATTTTTCCTCAGATGGTCTCTAAAGGCATGAGATATACAGAAGCATTAAAAAGGAAGAAATCCTGTGAACATGCCTAAGGGTCATTGAAGTACAACACTAACACTTCTGATTGTTGCTTAAACATTGAGGTTCTTCACCTAGGGCAAAAAAATTAGGCTGATCTCCAAGTGCCTTATAACAATTTTGCATAGATTATTTTCTCTTAAGTGTCACCTAAGTTATAAAATCACACCTCCCAGTTGCTCTGCCCTTTCATTGTGTTGGCACTCTAACCAGACTGCCAAATACATCAGGCTCCGTTTGTCCCATGGGGATGCAGCTGCTGCTGCGTTATCACTTCTGGGAAATTCTTACTAATTGTGAATGCCAATCTTCACATGGTAGTAAAGCCCAAACAAAACAGAAATCTTTAAACCCCTGTGGGCCACTGTTCTTTCCAGTGTTTGTGCCATTTTTCCCTTTGTGGGTATAGGAGCCTCTCATGTTTTCTCTTGTTTTTGAGTAGACAATAAAGATTTTGCTAGTTTTGTTCATTTTCATGCTCAAAGAATGCTTCCATTATATATAGTCAGCGGTAGGTGCACTGTGGTTGTTTTGTGTTCGTTTTGAAATATGACTGAGATCACCCTTACTTTTACTTCATATACGTCAGCATACTGTTTTTTTTTTTTTTTAAAGTAAAGGTAACTTAGTGGTCTAATGCCTTGTTCCAGGCATCTTGCAGCCTTTCTTACTGGATGCTCAATGCATGATTTCTTGAAGATCAGATGCATGTTTCAGACATACCACAGAAGCCTGAGCATAACAGAAACAATTCTAGCAGACCCAGATACCTGCAAAATTAAAAAACAGCCTGTCATTTTCTCTGCAATAGCATCCATTACTAACTATATCTTAGATTCAAGATATCCTAAACTATTTGCTTAAGCAGCTTTGCCTGTCACTAGATTTGATAATGGTATATTTAGCTGCTACCTCAGCCACGTATCATCTGTTGCAGGGCCTTTTCAGCATTTTCTCAGCAAAAAACAGCCTTTTCAAAGAATTTAAATAAAATTGCCCATTAAGTGGATATATACTGAGTTTATATTTGCATTTGGTTTTATCCAATTTCCCAATCTCATTTTCAGCCTTATGGCTATTTCATGTTTCATTTCTAGTGGCTACTAGCCACTACTATCACTGCCTCCATGAAAGAAGTAGATAACAGACATTGATGATTGAATCTCCTGCCATATTTCATAAAGTTTCTTGTGAAACCTCATCTTATACATACACTATTTAGCTGTGAGTTGCTTCATAAATGAACCTATTTCCATGCTGGTATTTCCAAATGGCTTTCAAGGAAAGAGAACACAGACCCATCCACTAATGCCGTAATCCCATTGTAGATGGCCACCAGATTTGTCAGGCATGGGAATTGCAGAGAATCTTCTGAAAAATCTTGTGAAAGAATTGCGGCTCATTTTAGAGCTCAGGCCCGTATAATGTACATTGGACATTGGCAATTCTTTAGTTTAGATACTTTCAGAAATATGATACAGGCATCTTTCTCAGTATTCTAGTACCAAATGCACTTTTATTCCATTGGTTGATGTGGTACACTTTTGCTTTGGTCACTGGGTAGCTAATTTATTTATTTTTTTTGTCAGAGTTTCTGTTAAAAAACTACTGCAGTAGATCATTAGCAGTAGAAAGTGTACAACAGCCACTCAGGGAGGAGACTGCTGCTTATTTCACAGTGAACTAGGAACTCTGAAATATATTGTACCTGTATTTTATGATGTTCATTCTGTTTCCACTGCTCAGTCTTTAAAACTTTGAAGAGAAGGAACTGTTCCAGCTCTCGTTTGTACCTAGAGAAATCCTCGGACTGAATGCTTTGAATTTCTCTTGAACAGGAGAAAAATGCTTTCACAGCATGTCCCAGAAACCACTGGCTGTCATTAGGCACTTCAGTGTTTGGTGTTTGTCATCACTTGCCTATATTTCATATATAAGTTTTAATTATTTATACATTTTGCCTATGGTATGATTATGGACCACTTATAAACTGATAAAGTAACTACGTGTGAAGCATCCATTTAATGAGTCCTTTAAGTGAATGACAGAATGACAGAATCAGTGTCTCCCTTTGGCTTTTTCATATTATTCTATGCTATTTCCACCTTTTCTCAGTGTTCTGTATTATCAGTTCTGCATGTACTTGTATTTTTTTGTTTAGGTGGGGTGATAGCCTAAATTTCATCTATTACGATGGTGAAAGCTTCAGAATTTCCATGGACACGGGTTCTACCCCACACATACTTAGATGTTGGTTTCTATTTCAAGAAATCTATCCGTAACTTGAAGACAGTAAGGATGCAGTAATATACTCTCTTTTTTATGAACAAATGCAGGTCTCATCCTGTAATGGGAATGAAGGTCATATATTTGTACACAGATGGTTTTGCTTACTTGATGCAGCTTAATGCAACTGTCATATCAGCTGACCTATACAACTTGGTAAAAAATGAAGAGAAATAGAAAAATAAAACAGGAAATCTATTAGAAATGTTGTATCAGAGTCTTAAATTTGTCTTCATTAGCCTTTAACATCATCTGCAAGCTAAAGAGCTAATTACAATCTTAACATCTACTTCTTTGACAACATCATATACTTGTGTGACAGAAACATAAACTTCACCATTAATTATGAAATTACAGTACTTAGTGCATTTCTTTAAAAACTGAAGGAAATTATTTGTTTAAGAATCAGAACGTTCCGTGAAAGTTATTTATCCTTTGCAGTGGAAGGTGTTTTTGGGGGGGATCATAACATGTCATGCGACAGTAGACTTGAACTGGAAGATCCCTGCTTCTTTTCCCCAAATAAGCAGAGAGCTTATTGCAAGTGCACCATCAGTATTAGCATAATCACTGAATTACTAACAGGAATAGTTAGAATGATTAGCTCTAGGACATGACAGATCTGCCTCCAAGCTAACTGATGAAATTATTCACAGTACAAGTTGTTATGACAGTACTGACACTGCATTGGAAATGGGATGGCACCACCAAGTCTTTTAATGTAATTATTGAAAACCAACGTTCTCACAATGATCTCCTCACCTGTGCAGAAAGGCCTCAGTGCCACATTTTACTGGGGTTATTGGTATGTGGAAGCACTTGAGACTGGCAGCTGCTGTGAGTGTGTGGTAACCAGAGCTCTTCATCGCTGCATCCTGACTGTGTGAAGTCATCCAGGCTGGTTCCCAGCTGCCTCGGATACACCCAGTGGTTGTGCATCCCATAACACTCAAGAGATGAATGTTGAAGTGTTGGCCATGGGCATCTTTTTTGAGGCATAAAGGTCAAATGAGTTTAGCCAGACAGGCTGTGAATGTTGGTTTTCTTGTTCTCGGTCTCTGCAGTTGAATCCTAGCATTCAAGTAGTATCTTTTGGACATAAGTCAGACTATTTGATCAAAGTTTCTGTTTGCTTCATTTCACCAAGTGCTGAAAAACAGAAATGGTGTCCTAAGGAAGTGTAAGGCAATGCTCCCAATGTATCATGAGACAGTATCAAGTCTTACTGGATGTGCAATAGGGGCAACAAAAACAATAAAAAATCCATTACAAACTTCACTGTACCAAATTTCAGTGGTCATTTTACACTAGTATTCCATGTCATACCTATAGAGACTGAAGCTCTGTATCAGCTGTGCTATAACTATGACAAAAGCTTTTTCACAGAAGGTGGTGTTGCTAAAAATGAGGCAAAAAATACTGATCAATAAGTATTGTGATTTGCTCCTTTTATTTTATGCAATGGTACTGCCATTTTGGTTATTCAAAACATAATCATTAAAAACCTTCTTTGTCACACCTGAGAGTTAATTATTTTTCTAAAATCAGGATCATGTCAAAACACCATACACAGGTGAAAAGTTTAAATCTCAAAAAAATGAGTATAGCAATGATACAGTCATTGTATTGTAATAATATAAAATATAATGTAATGCATGAGTTAAATAAGAACCAAACCCAAAGACCATAGAATCTTTTGCTAAGTGTGGGTTTTATTATTACTCTTTTGGGCTAATTAAGCCATCAAAGGTGTGCTAGAAGGCTGTTTTCCACATGCCTGTCTTGAGGCAGTATTTGTTTCATGATTTGTGTAAGAGCTAGCAAAAATTTTAAAACTGCATCAAATACCCTGTTTTCTGAAAGCTGAATGCTTATTTACCATTTGGAAGCACGAAGTTGAATGCATGAAGCAAAAGGCTTATATCTTTAAAGATTTTTCAGAGGCTTGGTAAAGTGTGAGTCCAGTGTCTAATTTTACACCTAATTTAGGATATTATTGTAATCCACAGTAATAAAAATCGATTCTGTAATGTTCTCATTTGTACGATAATTTAGGCTAACATGTTTTACTGTGCACTGAAATGTACTGAAAGGATTCATGATTCACATGATTAGGAGATCTTATCTGAGGGCATGATAATGAGAAGCTGAAGAACAGTAACATTTTAAGCTGCTACATCTAAGTCATAAATGAGCAGGAATATAGTCTCAGTATTCCCACTATTTCCAGAACCGTAGCTCATTCAAAGAAAGATGTTCCTGCTTTAATTTTCAAATTATCAAGTTGTCGCTCTCTGTCACATGCCCTCTGATGTTCTTTTTTTAAGATAGTTAAACTTCAGTTCTTTCATTAGATGGTAGTATTTGTGAGGCATGAGAATTGAGGCATGAATTAAATTCACTTTTATAGACACAAAGACTACAGGTAGACATATCTCTGCATGAACACGAGGGTTATCAACAGTAACTTCTCACATGACACAACAATGCATACTGCATGGAGAAACAATTGAAGGTTCAGAGCTTCTTGAACTCTCCCTGTGAATTTATGCTGGTAGAAACTAATTTCTTTACAGAAAAATAGTCTCATCTCTTTTGACATTAGGAGTGGCAGTTTGATATATTTTTGTTATGCCCACGTACTCTTTAGTCACCAAGAAAATCTTTTCTTGGTACTCTGAAAGAGTAGAATCATTTGCTTTCTCTCACTCTCAGCACGTGCTGATAGCTACAATAGGTTTTCTTTGTTAAAAAAAATAAATTTCAATTTAAATAGGAAGCTCTTGAGAACAAATATATATATGTCTATGTATATGTCCAGTTTTGGAAGTAATGCTTGGGGTGGAATGTAGAACTGCCTGCAGAGTGTCTAAAGAACTGTTTTTCACAGAATTCAGATCTTCTCACAGCTTTTAGGTGGTACAGGAATAGTACCTTTTAGTTGTTTTCTTTAAGCAGTTTAGAGAGGATAATTTATCATTGGTTTTATCTTTTTAAGTCACTGTATGTTCTGAGGGGAAAAATACTCTCAGCCTGGTTGAAATCACTGGGAATTGTCCTGCTGGTATTTTCCACATAATGTAGTTAAGCTCTGGAACTCTTTGCAGGATATTGTGGAGGCTAAAATTTACATGGGTTCCAAAAAGAACATGTATAAATTCATGATTCATTAAAAAATATTCAATGCAAAGAGGAAGTCTTTGGCTTACAAAGTCTATGAGTTGCAAAGTACTGGAGCTTGGGAGAGAGTACTTCAAAAGCACTATGTGCTTGCCACGTTCTTGTACTCTTCTGTGGCATCCGCTCTTATTCCCTATCTTAAAAAGAATCCTGGCCTAGGCAGCGGCTGGAGGTACCATTCTTGTGACACAGGGAGTTCACTTTGCAGCTTGGCTCGTATGCAAGTTTCATCTCTGTTACAGCTGGTCTAATTCGAGTTGCAAAAGTGAATGGGAGGGATGTAAGTGACTTTTTTTTTGTGTGTGCATATCTGCCCCAGATGCAAGTCCTGCTTGGAGGGGTCAGTTCTTGAGAACAGACTTACCACTCTGAAGTTTCTGACTTTAGATCTCTCATATCTGACATATGGTATCTCAGATCCTTCCTTCATATTCCCCTGTCTACACATCTCCTTTCTGATGCTTCTCTTACTAGAGCTTTAATTCCATGACCTGCACCAGCTGCTGCTCTGCTCCCTTCCCAGCTTTCCTAGCAAACAGAAGGACTGCTGCTCTAATTGAGAATAAATCATTAATTCATTTTGTTGATCCATCAGGACATTTTTTGGCTCCACAATACATAAATAGAGGCAAAGAAGAATAAACATATTTTGTCTCCAGATATCTCCTTATGCAAATATGCGAATCTAACTAAAGACCAAGCAGTACATTTTTACAGCAGCAATGCCACTTCAGTTGCCACGCTGTCTGTTCTGTGGCAGAGGGTTGTATGCCACAGTAGCACATATATTTGTTTCCAAAGAAGAAAAGAAAATTAAAAAAAAAAAAAATGAATTCCTAATTAGACACTCAGTTCTTAATGTCAGTGAAAACTTGCCATAGATTAAGAAGCAAATAGGTCAGCTTGTAGGGCTTTGGTGGTTTGGGAAGGTACCTGATTCAATCTATATTCATTTTGTTATTTTCTCTCTTCATTAAAAAAATTTTAGACAAGTCTAACAAAGCTAACATGGCAGCTGAGCAAGACCACTACTGTGTGCACTTAGAACTGCCAGTATGATTTACAAATTCATTTCATCTTTGGGTATAATTTTAAAAATGTTTTACTATTGAAAGAATGGCTTTATTTCACACAGTTTGTTCTTCAATATCAATACAAAGCTTCTTTCAGAACAGTTGCTGCCGAGGAACAAAGGAACATGCTATATATAATGAGGGCTTTAACATCTGTTGTTTATTTACATGTTGTACATAAAAGAAAAAAATAAACAAGTTTACATTGTGTTGGCCCAAGATACAAAAAAAAGCATTAAGTGTATTTTTAGAATTATTTATATTGTTAATAACAGCTGTCCACACTTTGATATTGCAGTCATTGTCATATGTAGGTTTACAGACTTTTGATTTTGGCTTTATACTACTGTATCTGACATCAATAAGCACTGCAGAAAAACAAACCAAATGGCAAATTTCAGTTTTTATAAGCATGCATTAAAACAAATGTGAATTTAAATCAGTCTAAACAAGACTGCTTAGTAGCTTCTGACTCTGCTAGACATTAGATAATAAAGGTAAAGAGAACTTTTCAAGATGACAGATGTTAGTCATTTTCTGTCTTATCATCCAAGTTATAAACTGGAAGTGGTATACTAATGACACTTTTTTTTCTTTTTTTTTTCTTTTTTTTTTTTTCTGCAAGATGTTTTCTTATAGAGCATAACTGAACAAAATTACTGGTTTGTGTATTGGTTTTTGAATTTGTGGGAGGTTATTTGGCTCGAGGAAGGGGTGTGTAGTATTTTTTTCAAATGACAATTTTTGTTTTGTTTTGTTTTTTAAATGTAGAAGTAACAGATGACAGTCCAAAACTAATTAAAGTGATTTAGTAGACAAATTAGATTAAATCTGTCTTGGATCATTTACCTGCAGTTCATCCATTGTGATACTTTTTAGTAGTTTTGTTACCAAATGAATGTAGTAAAAACCCAGAAAAGCAATTATATTTTCCAATCTGAAATCCATCAGCACTGAGACTGTTAGGAAGAAAATATCTGAGGTGTGACTCTGAGTAAAATGTGATTCGAAGAGGAAAAATCAACAGCACTAAAACGCAGAATGAACCTTTGTTAATAATTAGATGCCACAAGCTAAAAGGGCAGGTGTTCTTTATCCTGTTCTTTATCTCTATTCTTGTGAAGATATTTTCTCTCTTTCAGCATGTTTTGAGATTGTGTTTTTCCAAAGAATAATCAGTACTGCTACTGCTCTCAAGTGCACCTGAGCTATGCTGAATGCTGGTTCATTTCAGCCTTGTATTTTTTTCCACCTGCATTCATGTTTTTCACATACGATTTGAAAAAGAAGTAATTTCATTGATGATTATTTATATTGAAGTAAGGCAGATGGGGAACATGTATTTAAGAGTGGCAGGAAATGTCATTTCAGTATTGTTTTATTCACTCCTTTCCTGTTTCCTTTATCATGTAGTAGAAAACCATGATATCATGTGGTTTTAGTAGTAGAGCTGTGACATTGCTGTAAGGTTATTTTACAGTTGCAGTTGCTCATTAGACTGGGGAAAAATGCATAGAAAATGAATGCTACAGTCATGCAAGTAGCTCTGAAAATAAAATTTAGCTCAGCCTCTGGCAATGGCTATAAATAAAATTTCCTGTCCTAAAGTAGCATGCTATATTACAAAGGGATTGTTAGCAATTGTGTCTTCTTATATATAAGTGCAGATCTTGGGACAGGATCCACTCCCATGTAGTTCAGACTGCAGTCTCTGGAAGCAGAGAATTCTCACACCAGAGCTGTGTTTGTAAACCAAAACCTGAGTATATTAAATGAATGGTGCAACCTCTACCTGTTCTTTTTCTTGGGTTTTCTTGGGTAGGTATTCCCTACCACCAATGTCACCCACTAAACCATTTCCCTAAGTACCACGTCCAACCTTTCCTTAAACACCCCCAGGGACCACTTCCCTGGGCAACCCGTTCCAATGCCTGACTGCTCTTTCTGTGAAGAAATATCTCCTCATTTCCAACTTAAACCTCCCCTGGTGCAACTTGAGGACATTCCCTCTAGTCCTATCACTAGTTATATGTGAGAAAAAGCCAACCCCTATCTCCCCACACCTTCCTTCAGGTAGCTGTAGGGAGCAAGAACGTCTCCCCTGAGCCTCCTCTTCTCCAGACTAAACAACCCCAGTGCTCTCAGCCTCTCCTCACAGGACTTGTGCTCCAGGCCCTTCACCAGCTTTGTAGCCCTTCTCTGGACACGCTCCGGGGCCTTGATGTCCTTCTTGCACTGAGAGGCCCAAAACTGAACACAGTACTTGAGATGCAGCCTCACCAGAGCTGAATACAGGGGGAGGATCACCTCACCTGTCCTGCCAACTACACTATTCCTGATACAAGCTAGGATGCTGTTGGCCTTCGTGGCCACCTGGTGACTACTGATCTCCTCATATTTCTCCTTTTCTGACCACTGTATTGGTCAAGTCACTTTCAGTTTGCTGGGAGAATAACACAGCTGATAGACAAATCAGCTTGTCAAAGGAGCGATACCTCTTTTTTTTTTTTTTTTCCTAATAATTCTAGCAATTATTCTGAATTCTGTTACTCCAGACATTTCAGATCATTTTTAGAAATTCTTAAAATTGTCAGTTAACGCGTATCTTACTATATTTATTTTGTGAGTTCTGTGTTTGATCTTAGGACTCCAGCTGAACGTGTACTTCCCAGCTATTGCTTCTAGTACCCAAGGCAGAACAAGGAGTTTTGCCTGCTTTCTAGGGGCTCTTTCTACTAGGTCAGTAATAGCTGGATTCTAAAAATGGCAACAGACTGCATTACCTGCTTTCTAGATGGCCTGGAACTATTTTCTGGAACAGTCATGTCATTGACATTTACTGTGGAACATTAGAAGTTTAAAATTGAAAGAATAATACTACAAATGGTAGCAATAACAGAAGTACTTAATTTCATGAAGTAGCTCTTGAAATTCCAATTAATGTGGCTAAGGACTGGTATGTTGAATAACTGATACTACTCTAGATTTAGCTATATAAAAGCAAATTGAAACTTTTCAGATTTTGATAGGATCCTTCAGTATGTTAGGTGATAGAAGTAAGAGCAAAATGGTAGATAAGTTCACATTTAATAAGTATCAGCAGTCAGTGATAAAAGTTTCAAAGGATAAAATAGCAGTTCCTAACAGCTGGGTTATTTCACGACCTGTAGTTCGGACTGAAAGTTTGTTGTGCTATATGCCAGTAATGGTATATTACATAGTTAGACTAATTCATGTGAGGAAGTATTTGAGTTTTGAACCTGTTCTGCAAAGAGTAGATATCAGTTGTTTTGAGTGCAGGAAATGCTGCCCGGTGCTGTTGGATACGGTGAGCATTTTGTGAGCAACTCTAGTGTCAAAAATAAGTACACCAGCTGAACAGCTGGAAGTGCCTTTTGCTTTCCATTGCCAAGGGCAGAAGACTTTCTAGGTCTGGGAGTTAGAGATCTTTGAAATCACATAATCCTGATTATCATCTTTTCCCATGCATTCCTCTCTGCCTCAGTACAGTTTTGATTTTAGCAGCTGCTAGCTGACAAAAATGTTAAAACTAAATCTAAAATTGATATCAGACGAGGTAAAGTATTAATCTTGAAATCTGGGAGTTGATTCAGAATGTATGTTTTAAATTCATGATGGATGAAGGAAAGAGAAGGTAATCAGAAATACTTGCTTTTAAAGGGAAGGAGTTACTTAACTCATTTTTTTTTCTCATTTTCCTAATGAATCAAGTTGAAGCTTTAACAGTTTCATAAAATGTAATGAAAAATTTGTATTTGTCTCTCAGGTGAGTTCACCTCTCCAATCTGACAAATTGCCTCTATCTTAGCTAACTGTATTAAATCTTACAGATTTCCTAGCTTCATGTGTAACAGTGAAGTCATATTCCAGTGGAATATTTAGGTGGATTTATTTATGATTTAAAGACATAAATACCTAACATAATACCAGTGTTTCTTTACTGAATGGTTTCAGCTATTATAAAAAGAACAGCCTAACTGTCATAAGCAACGTCATAAGCTTCATTTTGAAACAACAGAATCACAGAATCACAGAATTTCTAGGTTGGAAGAGACCTCAAGATCATCGAGTCCAACCTCTGACCTAACACTAACAGTCCCCACTAAACCATATCCCTAAGCTCTACATCTAAACGTCTTTTAAAGACCTCCAGGGATGGTGACTCCACCACTTCCCTGGGCAGCCCGTTCCAATGTCTAACAACCCTTTCAGTAAAGAAGTTCTTCCTAACATCCAACCTAAAACTCTCCTGGTGCAACTTAAACCCATTCCCCCTCGTCCTGTCACCAGGCACGTGGGAGAACAGACCAACCCCCACCTCGCTACAGCCTCCTTTGAGGTACCTGTAGAGAGCGATAAGGTCACCCCTGAGCCTCCTTTTCTCCAGGCTGAACAAGCCCAGCTCCCTCAGCCACTCCTCATAGGACTTGTTCTCCAGGCCCCTCACCAGCTTCATCGCCCTTCTCTGGACTCGCTCAAGCACCTCGATGTCCTTCTTGTAATGAGGGGCCCAAAACTGAACACAGTACTCGAGGTGCAGCCTCACCAGAGCCGAGTACAGGGGGACGATCTCCTTCCTAGCCCTGCTGGTCACACTGCTTCTTATACAGGCCAGGATGCTGTTGGCCTTCTTGGCCACCTGAGCACACTGCTGGCTCATATTCAGCCGACTATCAACCTTTCAGAGTCTGCTGGGAGAAAAGAACAGTTGATGATATATGAACACTGAACTTCTAATAAAGATGTAATAAATTTCATAAATGTATTATTTGTGGCTTTTCAAGAAAGATTATTGTATTGGCAGACAAATGCAAATATCAAGCACAATATAAAGTTAGTTACATGTCCTGAGACAGTGTGTTGTGTGCCACAGTATTTTGTGTGCTTTGTTTGTACAAAGCATTGGTCCAAATCAGAAAAGGAGCAAAAAGAACACTTTTTCTGAGCCCAGACTCTGTAGTTTTCAATACCTTCAAGCAGACAATTGCTCCACTCACCTGTAACCAGAAATGAATTCTCTGAGTCCTTGAACTGATGTGGATTCCTGATTCAGTAGAAGGATCTGTTCTTCTGAACTGCAGTTCAATAGGGTCATGTGAAGTAAAGATTAAGTTTGTACAACATGATTTGTACTTCTAACATAGACACTTGGCAGTGATCTGAGCAGTTCAGTCAAGTGCAACTTTTTTTTCTTTTCCTATTCAGACTTGAGAGACTAATTCTATCTGCCTTTTACATCCATGAGTGAAAAATACTTCTCTTCTGGGCTGAGTTTTAACCCCATATTTTCATCACTTTTCTTTCTCTGGCTGACATCTACAACAGGATTCTGGACTCAAAACTCCTTGCAGTGATTATAGTGTCATTTTTTTCTTATTTTATTTACTACTAAATTTTAATATTGTCTTTGAAGATGTCCCATAGGATATGCATGCATTAAGTTGATAACATATCCCTGGATATCCTTGAAAAGCAACTATTCAGAAGGATTTTCTAGTGAAATAATAAATAATTTGGAGTTGCTAAAACACGATATCTAAATATGAAAAGCATCTGAATATATTTTATACAGATTTGTATGGTTTCATTCTGTCTTTAACATTGAAATTTGCTAGATGAGTTATGCCTGTATAGGTTATACCTATTGTCCTGAAAAGTCCCCTTTTAAGACAAATTGGAAAAAAATATATATATATATTTTAATACCTTCTCGTGGCTGTTGGAAACACATATAAAATATGCAGTGTCATGAAGTAATAAATAATGCAGAGTAACATAACCAACTACAAGCAAAGAAGTCCGTGGTTGCATCAATAATTTTAAGCTTTGCTTCTTGGGAAATGGGTTCTGCAGCTGTGGGGAAAAAAAAAAAAAAAAAAAAAAAAAAAAGGAGTTAGATTTGTATTTATGGTAATTTGCAACATTAGAAAGAAATGTGATGATTGCTGGAACCCACTATTTTGTCATTATTACCATTAGAAACTCACCATGGCATCATGTTTTTTTCTAAACTTGAGCCAGCTGGTTCTTAAGTCTTGCGGAAATTCATCAGTCTCCAGTCAGTATTCTATAATCTGGAAACCTTTGGGTGTTCTAAGGGATGGCCTGAAGTGTAGGATTTCCTTTGCCGGTGCTGGAGACTCAGGGGTCTGAAGCATTCCAGGTTCTAAGAGAGGAACTGGGAGATGAGACCTGTTGATAGCACAATTCCTAAAGCTTCCAGATCCCTGCTGTGTTCCTGGGGAACCTGAGAATTATTGTCTGGTGTAGGCCACATTTTAGGACAGGTGCTGAGTGATGAGAGACCTAGAAGTCTGTCTCAGGACATAATGTATTTTTACACAGTCATATTCTAGTTATTGTTGCTTACCTTTTTTAGCACTCCAGTTGTCCATCTAGCTGGAAGAACAACTCCTTCAAGTGATGTAACAAAGTGCTTAAGCATCTCCTACCTCAAACATCTTTCTGTTCTGTGAGTTCAGTTGTGCTCTTTACATGCAGAGAAGTGTGCTTGTTTGTGTATTGGGTTTACACGGCAAGGTTGTAGTAGCATGGGGCTGCAGGGGCGACCTTTGTGAGCAGAGCGCATCTGCTGCCCCATGTCAGATCAGAGCCAGCTCCAGATGGCTCCAAAAGGGACCCACTGCTGGCCAGAGCCAAGCTAGGGAGTGAATCTGGGTGGGTCTCTGGGAGAGCAGACTGAAGGAAGGGGAAAAAAAACGCTGTGCTGTAAAAGCCATTGGGAGAAAGGAGTGAGAAAATGTGGGGGAACCCGCCCTGCAGACCCCAGGGTCAATGCAGAAGGAGGGCAGGAGGGGCTCCAGGCATGCAGCAGAAATTCCCCTGCGGCCTGTGGAGAGGCCCCTGGTGGAGCAGGCTGTCCCCCTGCAGCCCCTGGGTCCCAAATGGAGCAGATCTCTACGCTGCAGCCCATGGAGGAGCCCCCGGTGGAGCAGGTGGATGTGGCCTGGAGGAGGCTGCGGCCCATGGGGAGTCCCCGCAGGAGCAGGCCCTGGGCCGGAGCTGAAACACACAGGAACAGGGGGTCTGGGGGGAACTGCCGCCTGTGGGGGACCCGTGCTGGATCAGTTTGCTCCTGGGGGATGGACACCGTGGTACGGAGCCATGTGGGAGCAGTTCTTGAAGAGCTGCTGCCTGTGGGCAGCCCCCACAGGATCAGTTCAGGAAGGACGGCATCCCGTGGGAGGGACCCAATGTGGAGCAGGGGCAGAGAGTGTCCGTGAAGGAGCGGTGGAGATGAAGCATTAGGGACTGAGTGCAGCCCCCGTTGCCCTGTTCCCCTGTACTGCTTGGGAGGAGGAGGTAGAAGAGGGTGGACAGGGTGAAGGAATTTTTGGTTTCTTTTTAGTTCTCACTGCTTCAGTCTGTTAGTAATAGGCAATAAAGAACATTATGCTTAATCTGCTTTTCCCATGATGGTAATTAGTGAGGGATCTCCCTGTACCATTCTCAGCCCATGAGCCTTTTCTTCCAACATATTTTCTCCCCCTGTTGTGTTGAGGAAGGGGAGTGAGAGAGGGGTGCGGTGGTGGTGAGCTGCCCATCAGGGTGAAACCACCACAGTGTTCTGGAGTTCTTTTTTTTCTCAGACTATTCACATACATTTGTACTAACAGGAGGAAGAGTATTTTGGCAACAGAGTGGAAAAGGAGATCTGTATTTCTTATGTATGCATTCCTCACATACCCTCTCCATTTACTTAGACCTTACTTTCAAAATACCTATCATTTCCTAAATAATACAAAGGAAGAATTGCTTTCTCCTATCTTTTTCATCAGTGACTTGAAGGGAAGAATGTCTTGCCTTTACATTACATTAAGGTTTTTAATGGAGCAGTTTAGATTCAGTATGTGCCACAAAGAGCTCAGTATCAGCCTTCCAGTGATGATTTTTTGTAATTACTACTCAGCTGTTAAACAGGTCTTATAATGGAAAACTGCTAGAATTATCACTTCATTTGCCTTAAGAACATGGTGAAAGTCTTCTCGTTACATGAGAAAATCAATGACATCAATGAAAGAAGTAGTTCAAAAAATGTGAAAGAATGCAATACACTATTTAAACATGCATAAATAATTGAAAATAAGATATCATAGATGGGTTCTCTCATTCCACAAATATTATAAATAGATAGTACTCAAAAAACTTATATTTTAAATAGGTTGATATCACTAATATGTATCCTGTGTGATCAGTATTTTTTATATATTTTTTTTGCATTAGACTTGCTTAGAGTTTTGTCCCTTAAAAAGAAGTAATAATAAAAATAAGGAACAAAAGATTTTTTAAACAGTTCAACAGCACAATACAGGGGGCCTGGATGTGTTTTCTACGACTGAGCTTTCTGTCTTTTCTCTACCTTCTCTGGGCACGGTACTTAAAAGCTGTGCAGTGTAGTCAGTCCTATAGCACTGGCATAACTGGTGAGGTCTTCTGATGGAGTTCTTCTTGCTTGTTCGTAGCAGCACCAGCTCTTGGGATGAAAAGAGGATCTGTTTCCTTTGGAACCAACCTAATTCAGAAGTGGTTTAATTGAAATACTTTTCTGTTAAATATGTCATTTTTATTTCAGTATTTGTCAAGAGAGTATCAAAAGAGAACTTCGCATCTTTTGCTTTGCTTTGTACAGTGCAGTCTCTGAGGAG
Organism: Heteronetta atricapilla; assembly: GCA_011075105.1. Classification (NCBI taxonomy): domain Eukaryota; kingdom Metazoa; phylum Chordata; class Aves; order Anseriformes; family Anatidae; genus Heteronetta; species Heteronetta atricapilla. The sequence goes on from CM021733.1 coordinate 91,135,588, forward strand.
AACTGCTGGAGTGTGTGCGTAGACTGAGCAGGTGCTCATAGTGCGAGAACCAACTGCAACACTGTGACTTAAACATTGTGCGTCCCTTTTACTTTCACAGTAGCATTCAGCTTTTGTCTTTAGAGCAGACCAGCTTCCAATAGCTCAGGTGCAGTTACCTTCTGAACTGAGCAAACAAAAGCATACTGCAACATTAATAATTTAAGGACTTTTCCTGGTTCATTGAGGAACTCTTAACATGGACATGTTTTATGCTTTTACTGTCACATAACCTTCATACATCTTGTTTGAATTCCTTGCCTCAGAAAGCATCAAACAAAATTTTAATAGTTTCTGTATTTTTTCTTTAATCGAGGCAGACATTCTTGAGATCTGTTACTGTTTACATACCTTGCTTTAGAGATTTTCTTTTGCATTGTGTTGAGGTGCAAGGATTATTTCAGTCCATGACAAATATTGCTGTGTTTGTTTTGTTGCCTGGAAGAGAAGATTATTTTCCTCATGAGATCCTTTGTAGAAATCCATGTGTACAAGACTGTGTTTCTTAAATATTGTTGGCAAGAGCTGAGAGTTTTTCATTTGCTTTCCAACATTTGTGTCAAGTCCATGTGCTGTGTTTTCTGAACTGTAGTCTGGTGGCATAGCTTGGCCACCTGGACTTGAATTAGCAGTAGCTTAGCTTATTTTGAAACTAATATGTTTGAGTTCTACAGTAAGGTTAAGGAGATGAGGAATTTTTGGTCTATATATGTTTTTCTGTAGGATAAAATTATCTCTCCTCTTTCATTGACCACCTTGCTACTCATTTAACTATGTATGTTTACAAACTAATGCTGTAAATCACATTGGCAACCTGTCTGAGTAGACCTACTTACATGAATGCAAAGAAGCTTACAGCAGTGGCAAAATTTATTTCTGTATCATTTAACAGAAGGGAAGAAATTGCTAGGTGGTGTGTAATGCTTCACTTCAATAGGCATGTGGCATTCTGCAGTAACTGGAAAACAGTTCCAGAAACGGTTCTGGAATAAGAGCTTTTAGATTTGAGTTGCCACTTGGCAGTTTCCCAAGTAAGCTGCAACCTGGAGACGACATGCTGTTTTCTTTAAGGAAGAACATCCCAAAACACCAAACGATTCCATGCCTAAAGTCATCCTGCATTAGAACATAAAACACTACATTAGAACTAAGCGACTCTTTGTATAGGTAAAGGTCATGTCTGCACTGCAAAACAAGTTAAAATTAAAAAAAAAAATGGAAACAAGTTCAAGAAGGGTGACTTCCAAATTTTAATGAAAGTCTTGTAGACCTATTGTGTAGGGAAACTAAATTTAGGCAGGTGGTTTTGGGTGGGTTGAGTGAGGGGGGAAGAGATGGGGTATGTCTGTGTTTACAAATCGTGCTGCAGGCCCTTTATCTCCAAAAGGAGCTTGCTCAGTGGTTCCTTGGGGAAGCAGTCATCCCCTTCTTTCTTCCTTCCCAGAAAGGATTTACACCAACCACAAATGTGGCAGCTATGACAAGCTCAGTCACTTTTGCTTTAACAGAGTCCACGTTACTACTGTCTCTACTCCCTCCCCACAGCAAGCAGCATAGGGGTAAATTGAACAGCTACTCTCTGTTACACCTACACCCTCAGTAGGGGTTTGCTATATCACTGTAGCATCAAATCAGTAGGAAAAGCATGCAGATGAGCTGAAAGTTCTAATGCTGACCATCCATCTAATCTGGCACTTTTACAAATTATGTTTTGGAAGGGGATAGTGATGGTCTGGCAGGTAAAGCCATGATAGCAATAAAACTATTCATTTCAATCTACAATAACGTCAGACACGGTATTGCTTTCATGTCTTGGCTGAGTAAGGCTGCTAAAAAACTAAAGATTGTGTGAAAGGTTATAAATTTCTGAATTTTCAGTTGTCTCATTAGATTAATCCAGTTATGTTTGCTTACATGATTGTAGCATTCTCCTGCAATTACCTGTGACTGAACTGATTTTGTGTTAGATACAGTCTAGCACAAATTTTCATTATTTTTAAATGGTATTTCTAATTTGGTACTTTCCAACTAATATATTCTATTGTCACTGTGGCTGAAATTAGGAAATAAGGGAAGGAGATAGGTAGGATGTCTATATAGATATTTCTCTATTTTATATTTTTGCTTTCTTCTATCCAAAAAATCAGACTAAAAATAAATACATTATATTAGCAAAACTATAGAGAAGCAGAAAATTATTCTGCTTTTTAAATCCTCGAAGTAAAATGTCAACACATAAAAATGTATTTTTCTCATTCCTACTCTAATGCTAACTGAAGATTAATCTGCCTTATTTTATTAAAAATTAGCCCTTAACTATTCTTTTTGGTCTGATATATTTATTTTTTTTATTCCACCAAACTTTAGAATTAGTGATATGATTCCCAAAAGAAGCCATGGTGAAGTACTTTCGTGTTAATATAATTGAGCAGTGGAGCAGAAATTGCTTTACATATTTACGTTTTGTGGTTCTCATTCCTCTTTAGACCTCACATTTTGATGGAACAGAATTTAACATTATTTATATTCATTTTTTTTCTAACCTTGCTTATTCTCACCTAAGGACATTGTCACTGGTTAATCTCAGGTTCTTATCACAGATGTCAAAGCAGTCTTTTTAAGAATGAGGTCGTAACTCTGGGATTTGAATCCAAAGACCTTGAACTATCCCCCACCCCAAACCCAAGTCCAAAGGACAACTGCAAGATGTTGGCCTAAACAAACAAAAACCTTGCAACCAATCCACTGGTTCACTGTAAGTAGAATCAAATAAATGTATTCCACCTTTATGAAGTAAGAGAGCTTACTCTCGTTCAAGAGGTTAGAAGGACTTATTGATGAACTTGGTGTTTCTGGTTTTAGCATTCTCTTGCCAAAATACAGCATTTATTTTTATAATTCTGTTCTCTTCTCACAGGCCACCCCTGTACTCCTCACAGAGGCCCCCAATACCAAAACCGTGGCACATAAACCCAAGACAGAGCTCAGTGGATTTTATTGTCCAGCCTCCAAATTAGTTCTGTATATGAGAGTATAAGTTATGAAACTGCCTTTGAAATCCCATCTTCATATTTACTATCACTATGTCCTGACCTGTATCACTGTCTTCACCTGCATCTACAGGTCTAAATAATAATATAATCATAGGAAAATCTTACTAAAATTTGGTGTATAAACAACGTTGCATTATCTAAACTGCATTATGTATATGAGCACCTTAAATTTAGTGTGCTTAAAGCATACAATATTGATCATCAGTTATCTGGTGCCAGCCATATAAAAAATATGTCTTCAGTGTTATCCAGATGAAAGATTCCTCTTCAACTGACTAAATATGACACACACTGAAAGTTCGAATATTTATCCAAATTAAACTTTTATAGCCAATTACTCATCAAGTATATCTCTGATCCTTTGGGACAGGAATGTTAGTTTATGTGTTCAAGAACCATTGCAGAGAATAAAATTAAACTTAGCTGGCAGAAATAAAATTAGAGTAACTAACTGAAAATACACTGGTATCTCATAAAGTAACAAGATGTCCTTGAAATTTTGATAAAAATACGAATTACAGGCATACAAATAAAATATGTGCATGTCTAACTGAGACTCACTATCTCAGGACAACAGGAAATTAAGCTTTTGGGTCACATGCATTTAAGCAACCAAACAGTTCTCATTACATTGAGGACATAGAAAAATCTAGAGTTTCTAGCATTACTTGGATAGCTGCCTTTTTTTTTTTCCCAAAAGACCAATACTTTATTTCATTCACTCCTTTAACCAGCTCATTAGACTTCAATCAAAAATGTGAAAGCTAATGTTCATGTAGACCTTCTGTGATACTTTACAGAACAAATATATTAATGAGTGAACTTCAAAAGATTTGTACAAGTCCTTGCTTCATTAGGATTTGCTGTAATGTGTCATTGTGACCTTAAATGCAGCCAGCTTTATAACATCAAATCTAGTAATTCATTATGAGAACTCCAGTGTAAATTATGGTGTGATATTCAAAGTCTACCTTAGATTTTCTTCTTTTAATTGAGAAAGGTTGAAAAGCATATATGAAGATATAAAGGAACCTTATCTCCCCTCCAAAGACAACTTCATAAAAAAAAAAAAAAAAAAAAAAGGTAAAACTAGGGCGGGTTTGCAGTTAGATCATATTTCCAGTCAAATATGTTGAGCTTGAAGAAAATGTTAGGTAATTGTTTCCCAATTTCCTCTACGTCAAGTTCAGGAAAAGATTTAACATTTACACATCATTTTGAATGTAGATGGTAAAATACATAACTCTAATAGGGTAGAAGTATCAATTAGGAACATTCTTTCTGTTTCAAAATTGAAGGCTCTGAAAAATAAAATAAGTTTTGGGGGTGAAGCTAAACAAGAAGAAAAAGTTTTATGATGAGGCCGTTCTCAGAAGTACTAAAAACAGGTACTATCATGCTAATTTCATTTGTGGATTTTGACTAACAAAAAGTAGGTTATTTTTATTTTCAAGATGCCTGTAGATGTTACCATCCCAGAATAACGGAAAAGACACCAGGAAATAGATACTGAGGGATTTATTCTTATTGACTGTTTTTTATAACTTCTCTCATTTAGATAGTACTGTAATTCCTTTTTTTTTTTTTTTCCCACAAAATCTTGTTGAACCGGATATGAATGAATTATTTTCCTTTTTTGTTTATCATGTCAATCTGTTCCATTTACTTACACATCTGGCCTTTCTTTACATATTTATATAATAGCCATAAATAACCATAACTGAATTTAATAATTACGTTGCATCTTTCAGCTGGACAGTTTAGCATATTTCATGGCCTCTAAGTGAATAAACTTCAGTGAGAGAAGAACAAATGAGGAAGGTAATTTTCTTCCTGTTACAGATGAACAAGAGCTGAAAATACTGACTTCTCATCTGAAAACTGATGCAGTTATAACTGCTGATTTATAGCAAGGGTATAGGGAAAAAAAAAAAAAAAAACAAACATGAGGTCTGAAGAAGAAAAATGAAATCCACAAAACAGAAATATGAAAGTAGTTTCTTCTTCTTATGGCTCCCTGTTTCCCAAAGCATAGGAGCATAGAACTGCTTTGTTATGATTTCATTTTGTCAGACATGCAGCTAACTCTTGAATTGCTCAGTATTTAAGGAATGCTGACTATTGACATACCATTCCCCAGTCTGGGGTGTCTCAAATAAAGCTGGCTGATCCACTAAGGATATAGAACTATTAGAATGTCCTATGTCCTATAAGGACATTCTAATAGAATTAGAATGTATTAGTATTCCTATAAGGACATTCTAATAGTTCTAGAGGAGGCCTCATGGCGGCCTGCAGCAGCTCCCTCACGAGGGGAGCAGAAGGGCAGGTGCTGAGCTCTACTCTCTGGGGACAGCGACAGGACCCGAGGGAACGGCATGGAGCTGGGACACAGGAGGGTCAGTCTGGGTGTTAGGGAAAGGTTCTGCACCCAGAGGGTGGTCAGGCCCTGGGACAGGCTCCCCAGGGTCATGACCATTGGGTCATGGCACCGAGCCTGTCAGAGTTCAAGAAGCATTTGGACAATGTTCTCAGATGAAGGGTCTGATTTGGGGGTATTCCTATGTGGAGCCAGGAGTTGGACTCAATGATCCTTGCGGGTCCTTTCCAACACAGGATATTCTATGAGTCTATGACTGTCTCATTTTTCTTCTGAAATAAAACCAAATCAATCTTCATGTTGGTTTCATCTACACAGGTGGTACTGACTAGAACACAGCTGCATAAAGAGGAGGTTAACTAGATCTCTAGGCACTAGGTAATAGCTAGCAATCACTGTGTTTCAGATAACTACAGAATTATTAATTTCCTTTATATTAAATACTGTGCATAAATTTGTCTTCTGTCATGTATCTTAGTAGCAACGTGGAAAGCATAACAAATCATTATAAACTACCAGATGGATCAGGCTGTTAGGTCATCTACCTCAATATCCTGTCTCTGAGCAAAACGAGTGACAAACGCATTGGAAGACGATGAGAAACAAGGCAACTGTGACTTTTCCTGAAGAACAACAGCTTCCACCAATCAGTGAGATCAGGATTTCCTGAGCTGCAGGAAGTATATTTGTTTATATTTACATGTCTGTTTTCCCCTCTTTTTCTCATTTTTTCATCATTTAATTTTTATACTTTTGACCCACATACCATCTGTGGCCATAAATTACCCAAGGTAACTTTCATTCTGGGAAAAGCTAATCATCATTTCCTTTTGTTTTTCAAGACTGTGATCTGATAGTGTCATTAAGTGCCCTTAGCTTTTATGTTACAAGCCCCATGATTGTAATTTCTTATTCACATTTTCCTTTGCAAGTTTTACCCACGTTCCATAGTCCTGATATGTTTATCACCATGGAAGTCATACTATCCTTTTGATCATCCAGACTTCTGTGTTTCACTGTACCTTTTCAGAGGCATGTTACCAGGCTGCTTGGAAAATTCAGAAGACTTTAAATACCATGATCTGCTTTATTTTCCCAGATTTTTTAAACTCTTCTTATCTAATATTCCTCCACCTGTATGGCACTTTCAATGAAAATGGAATGATGTCCTGCTCTTAAGGATTGCTTATTTGACCTATTGTTTCTCAGTGCTTCCTCTGAGTCTTCATGATTAAATATACTGTCTTTTTGCTATTTGAAGCCCCTAGCAATCTGCAAAACAAGAGATTAAGTCAGTGATCTGAATTTAGATCCCCCAGTTGACAGCAGAGAGCATTATCAACAAGGCACCAGGCTGCCCTGATAAAGAAAAACTTCTGTGTTTTATTCCATAAGGATTTTTTGACTTGTAATGTAGTTGAGTTTCCACAAAAAGAAGGCTTTTGCTGAAAGAATGAAAGTAGTGAAGGTGGGATTTATTTTGTTTCATATTTTATTGTGTGGAAACAGCTGAACGCACCTAATCAATTATTTTGTAGATTCCTAAAGTTATGGTCATTGAGCCAATGATTATTGTATTTCTTTCTGTAGATGTGTGTGATATTTTATGATATACCCAAGTCAGGTTTTTGTATGTACCAGACTTATCCCTAGGAATTATCTGAATCATATTTATTTCACTTTGATTCTCTTTGCATCGTGACCATGAGATAAAAGAATACATTACTATCAGGTAGTTATATTTGATTCACTCAGCTATTCTGTGAGCTTTGGATGGATAGAGCAAGCCATGTATTCATCAGCCCCTTGATATTGCTGCTAACCTGACTTTTTTGCTGCAAATGCCTTTGGTTTTGGTAATATGGAAAAGGTTTGCTGCACTGCCTGGCAAACAAATCATCTGTGCTCCTACTATATTCCTTCAGTGATGTAAAAGAAGCAAAGAATCTATCAGTAAGCTTCCAATCTCTCTTGTAGGATGTTTACCACTGTAATTGGAAAACAGAAATCAGAAAATCAGAGTTTAAACCATTCTGACATCTTGTTTAGTGCTGTAGTGGGTTTATGTGGCAAGGTTTTGATAGCAGAGGGTCATAGGGGTGGCTTCTGTGAGAAGGATCTAGAAGCTGCCCCATGTTTGGTAAGGGCCCCACTGCTGACTAGAGCCAAGCCAATAAGTGATGTTGTTTTGCGCCTCTGTGAGAGCAGATCTAACACAGGGGAAAAAAACGCTGTGCCACACAGCAGCTGGGAGTGTGAGAGGAGTGAGGAACAGCCTTGCAGGTGCCACGGTCAGCAAAGAATGAGGGGGAGAGGTGCTCCAGGCCCTGGAGCAGAAGTCCCCTGCGGCCTGTGGTGAGGACCATGGTGAAGCAGGCTGTCCCCCTGCAGCCCATGGAGTGCCACGGTGGAGCAGGGTTCCACGCTGCAGCCCGTCGAGGAGACCACAGTGGAGCAGGTGGACCTGCACCAACAGAGGCTGCGGCCTGTGGAAGACCCCTGACAGAGCAGATTCTGGGCCGGACCTGCAGCCCGTGGAGAGGAGACCACGAAGGAGCAGGTGAACCTGCCAGGAGCTGCTGCCTGTGGGGGATCCAGGTTGCAGCAGTTTGCTCCCGAGGGATGGATCCCATGGTACCAACCCATATCTGGAGCAGTTCTTGAAGAGCCGCTGCCTGTGGGAAGCCCACGCTGGATCAGTTCACCAATGACTGCATCTCGTGGGAGGGACCCCACAGCACAGGGGACGAGAGTGACCGAGAAGGAGCGGCGGCAAAGAAGTGCTGGAGACCGACCATAGCCCCCGTTCCCCTGCGCCGCTCCGGGGGAGGAGGTGGAAGAGGGTGGATGGGGGAGAAGGTGCTTTTGGTTTCTTTCATTTGTTTCTCACTTCTCTAGCTCATTAGTAATAGGCAATAAATCTTACTATCTCCCTATGCTGAATCTGTTTTGCCCATCACGATAATTACTGTGCAATCTCCTCATCCTTATCTCAACCCTTGAGCCCTTTCATCGTATTTTCTCCCCGTTCCTCTTTGAGGAGGGGGAGTGAGAGAGCGGTTGTGGTGGAGCTTGGCCGCCCACCCGAGTAAAACCACCACAAACACACATATCCAACATTTCAGCTCAGAACTACTGTGTTAAGTTACTTGCTTTTGCCTAAACAATATCCTCCAGCAGGCCATTTGCTTCTGACGCATGGTCATCAAGAGTATGGCTGGTTCATCTAACTTCAGATATGGCCTGTATACATGTCTACAGCTAAGCTGCTGACCCTCAAGCTCTTTTCGGGTGAGTGGAGAGCAGCTGGTAGTTTTAGGTCATTATTCACCTGGCCTTTTTAGGTGTTTATTATAAGGTGGAATGACTTCACATCCTAGGATTACACATTTTTCTGCCTTACCAGTGACAACCAAGGACCTTCTGTGTAGTTATTTATCCTGTTGGTTATAGACAACTTGGCCAAATTTTTGGTCATATTCCTCCTACCATGAGATGAATGAACTACTTCCCTTCCTAAGGTATGGTTGGCTCTTGTTTTTGTTTGTTCATTTGTTTCCTGACTAATACTCATTCTTACTATTAAAAATGTTACTTATTTCTCATGTGAATTTACTTAATGATGGCTGGTGCACTTGACTGGCTCTTACTGTCTTCAAGATAAAAAAGGTGGGTTTTTTTATTATTATTATTATTTTATTTGAATAGAATGCAGTACTAAGCCAAACTTGTTGCACACACGAAAGCACAAATGGAATTCAGAGAGTGGAAACAGACTGATTCCAATTTACTAGCAATGGAAAACTGTGTATTCTTCCCCTGACTCCTGTTTATTTTCTAACTAAAGCAAATTCAAATAGGATGATAACAGGAACTTGTTAAAGTTTTCCCAACTTTTTCTTGTTACACTATGTTATGAAAATTATAGTCAATCCTCTGCCAGATAACCTATTTATTTCAGTTGAAAATTCAAACCTTCAGTTAAACTGTTAACACATCATTTTTAGCAGTATGTGCTATTCAGGGAATTCCAGAAACAGCTCTGTAGTCTGTTACGAATTTTTATAGGTATTGTATCTTGAATTATTCAGTCTCTTTTTTTTACCTCTAAAATACTAAAAGATTTTTTATTTCTTCCAGTGTAACTGAGACCTGTAAAACTGTTGAGTTACTTGTACTTGATTTTGATTTCTACTTATGTTCTTTTTTTTTATTTCTGTATTCATTTTCTTTAACATTGTATTATGTCACTTCCTGCTTATTGAAGTATTTAAGTATCTAACGATGAAGCTCAAACACACACAGGGACCTAAGTATGATAAGTTTAGGTTTCAGACAACTAGATAACCTAAAACACTGTTTGGAGAATAAAATTCATTAAACCATTTTCCTTATTAACACACGGACATACACTGAACCTAAAAGAACCATATGTTTTGTGAGAAGTTATACTGTATTAATTTCATCACTATCCTCTGCTGGTACAGTGACACATTTGTCACCGTTTAGCGATAGTAACCCCTTAAAAGTAGGTCAAAGAATGATAACACAATTGCTTTTCAGACTTTCTCCATACTCCAGAACAGCTGTGCTGGTGGCTCTGCGATGCTACTCTCCTTCCCTTGGGGTATGTGGCTGCTGAGTCTGTACTGACCTTATTTTTTCCCTAATGCAGTGATCTCCTAACTATTTTTGAGAATGCCATTCCAGTATATGTATATTTATTTATTTGTTACTAAATTGCATACAAGTGCTACTGAAGTTATAATATTTTCTTTCCTGCACCCCTGTGGATTGTCTTGCATGCCCTCTGGGGTGTGTACACCCCACTTTGGAGACAACTGCCCCCGTGGAAGAGTCCCTTGGGGTCATGGACAGGTGGTTATGTAGTGGCCCCGGAAGAGACTGTAGGGAAAATAAAGTAACTCTTCCTTTAGCCTGACCTGTGAAATAAATGAAGCACAAAATGACTTAGTGCCAGCAGCCATCTTAAAATATGTACATGTAAAATATGTACATGTAAAATACGTAAAAGCAAATTGAAAACAGTGTAAAATGCTCTCCTGCTGTGGCAGAGCATGCACATTATAGCTTGCATGAGTAGTATGTCTATGATTAACCTATTATTGTTCAGCTTATGCCCTCTTTGGCTCTGTTGAAATGGAGTGTTTCAGATTTGATTCCTCATGCTGGGCAGGAACTTTTCCATGGTGTCTTGTGCTTAAGAAGCCTTTGGTAGCTTCTTTGCTTCATTGTGCCACCTGTGGAGCTTATCTTCCTGCTTCTGATCTACATTGCAGATAATCAGTCTCGGTTTGTATGAAGATGAAAGCAGGAGGAGGTATGCACACTTTAAAGAAAGTCAGAAAGCTGTCTAGTTTTCTCCCGCTTAGGGCCTTCATCCAAGGAGATGACTAATTCCTCTCCTCTCAGTGTCCTCTTTTCTGATGTTGTACAGTTGCACTCTGCATCTCCCTAGTCCTGAATGGCTTTTTTGGCCAGGTATGAGTTTGAGTCTGGTGAAAATCTCTGCCTTTGCTGCATCTTTTCTACTGATTCCTGAGAGGACTACACTGCACAGGTGGGAGAGGCCGACACTACCTGGGGCATGGCACTGCCACTCTATTCTGTTTACTACAGTCGAAATAATTTTCTCGGTTGTCTTCGCTGTTCAGTAGTGCAGGGAATTCTGGTTGCAGGGTGCCAGACTGACTGGAAAGCTGTTTCTCTTTGTGGAAGGTCTGCCCTTTGAAGGGAGCTATTCCAGCTAAAGGACAGATGTGGTCATCCTTACTTTCAAGACTGACAGAACATCCTGTCTTCCCTCCCCTCCTCTCCTTCCCCTTCAAGTTTCTTGATTAGAATGCCAGCTATCGGTTTTTATATAGCACTGCAGACACATATTATTGGTGTTTGGCTCCTTTTCCTTTTTACAGCCTTTTTAAAACATAATGTTAAAACTTCACATTGTTGGAACCATTAATGATGGAAGAAAAAGTGTATTTTTCTTGCTGCAAGCTTTAGATAGAGTTTATAGGGCATAAAAATACAACAGTAAGTGATTCATAAGTGGGGTTGCCAGAAGTGTGCACGCTCTTGTAGGACGTAATCCATAACATGTTCAGTAGCAGTACTGAATGAGTAAGCCCTTGATTCCTTGCTCTTCATTTCTGCTCGTTATGTGTTAATCTTACTTGTGCCAGTACCGATATCTTGGGGATCCAAGGTAAAACAGATCAGGGTAGTGATACAGATTAAAAAAAAAAAAAATCCCTCCTGCTCAAGATTATTTTAACTTGGATGAATTTCGTAATCTGATTAATTTCATGAGCATATGCAGTCATATTGACACAGCAGAAGTGGAAGCACATTGGTGGGTGGTGGGAACAATTCTTGGAAAGGCAACTGATTTGTAAAGAAGTGTTCATCAGACTGCAGCCTTATATTTTGGAGAATATTGTAATATAAATAAAATGTAAATACAAGTTGAACAAGTTAAAATAATCAGAAGATGTAAAAGTTCAAATTATAACAGCCACAAGAACACAGCTCTATTTCAAACATCTTCCTTTACTACATGACAAATATTGTCCATAAAAACTTCTCAAACTTCAGTCATTACTTTCACGATCCTCTCAAAAACACGTGGTCAGAATCATTTTTACATCTTGAAAAATATATTTTAGAAGATGGGGAAAGCTAGCTGAAAGATACTTCACAAAATATTTATTTAAATATAGAAACTAAATTGTGGAGAGGTAATTGTAAATTTAAATATTTTGAAAGCTGCCTAATGAAAGACTTGGTAGCTTTATCTGCATGATATGTTACTATATGGTGAGTGTTACACTACACTAATGCTTCTGAAGGTACTGCACTTGAAAAATAAGAATTAACATTTTCTGCACAGAGCCTCTCTGTGAAAGATCACAGAATTGTCAAAATGTTGAGGTTGTAAGGGACCTCTTGATATCATCAAGTGCAACCTCCTGTTCAAGTGGAGTCACTGAGAGCAGGTTTCTCACAACCATGTCCAGGTGGGTTTTGAATATTTCAAAAGATGGAGAATTGACAACCACTCTGAGCAACCTGTTCCAGCACTTGACAACCCTCACAGTAAAAGAGTGTTTCCATGTGTTCAGACAGAATTTCCTGTTTTTTGATTTTGACCATCACATCTTGTCCTGTCAGTGAGCACTACTGGAAAGAGCCTGTCTTCCTCTTCTTCATCCCCTTCCATCAGGAATTAATACACATTGATAAGATCCTCCTGAGCCTTCTCTTCTCCAGTTTTATCTTCTTTATCTTCTCCAGCTGTCTCAGACACTCCTCACATGAGAAAAGCTTCAGTCACTTCATCATCTTTGTGGTCCTGTGCTGGACTAGCTATATATAATGCTGTTTCCCTTGAAAGTATAAATTTAATAATGCTGTTTCCCTTGAAAGTATAAATTTAATTAGACAAATGACTTTCTCCTAACCATATATGTCTGCTTCTGACTTTTTATTCTTTGCAATGTCTTGGACCTTTCCCCCACACACCCAGGACATTTTTTCATCCCATTGTTTATTCAATTTCTCCAAGAATCCTAATTTCCAGACCCACCGTTTAGGAACATAACTACTTCTTGCTTTCCTTCTGCTTACCTTCCTGCTTTCTATTTGCCTTTTTTTTTTTTTTTAATATATGAATGCCTTTCAACTCATGCTTGTTTAACCGTGACAATTTTCATTTTTTCTTTCTTCTAAAGTCCAGTAAAAAATGACAGAGAAAAAACGGTGGGCACATTTGAGAAACAAACAAAAAGTTAATATTCAGAATGAATGTCCTGGTTTTGGCCAGGATGGAGTAGCACATATCATGCTATGTTTTGGACTTTTGATGAAATATTGTTGATAATATACCAATATTTTAGTTGTTGCAGAGTAGTGCTTACACAGAGCCAAGGACTTTTCAGCTCCTTGTGCTGCCCTGCCAGCGAGGAGCCTGGGGGTGCACCAGGAGCTGGGAGGGGACCAAAGGGATGTCCCACACCATGTGGTGTGTTCAGCAGTGAAAGCTGAGGGGAAAGAAAAAGGAGGGAGGACGTTCGAAGTGATGGAGTTACTCAAGTAACTGTTACATGCTTGCTTGAAGCTTGCTTTCCTGGAAGTATTTCCTCTAACTTGGATGGTATTTTTTTACCAGTATTTTCCTACAGAGGAAAAAAATAAACATAATAACAAAGGTAATTAATACAATAAAAGTTGCTGATGTTAAGCCTTTGTATTTAAAGTTTTCACTTGTGATTGTCTATTTTGAAGGCAGGAGTAGTCTAGTGGAAAAATGTATGTACTGCCCAACAGTACAGTCATCAAAATTTCAAACACGAAACATTGAAGTATCGTCAAAATTAAGAAAAGCTGTATTTTCATCTACAGTTATAAATCAAAACCACTTCACAGGTATGTTAGTGGGCAATAAATCTGCATAGACATGTCTGTAAAGATGAGAATGTTTGACACAAGCTTCTGAACTTTACTGCATCTTCTGACAGTAGTCCCTCCTATAACGGTCTTTTCACTTCTAATATGTAGATGCTAGAACATCTTCCTCTTCTAGTCCTTTAACTCAAATGTTTGAAATTAAATACATTTTTACACATACCTTGCAAATAATAGAGTTGATTATACTGTTCAAAGGTATTCAAAAGAATGCGTATTTTCAAATATGTTTTGCTGATTAGGTCGCATTTTATTACTTTATTTTGTAGCAAATTAATTGAAAAAAGTGTTTTTTTTGTTTGTTTGTTTGTTTTTTTTTATTCATTGCAGACACAGCCCTGTTTTTTCCATCCTTCTCTGGAAATTCTTATTTGGAACTTCCTTCTCTAACATCTGTATCTGAGATCAGGACTGCATCTGGGCAGGAAACAAGCAATCTGATGACTCTGTACTTGACAGTGAAGACAACTGCTCTAAGTGGCACTATTCTTTACAGTGAGTACCAATGATACTTGACGTTAAGTATCAGTTTTAGCTTCTTCAGGTCCTTAATAACTTTAGTGTAGATCAGCAGCAAAAATAATCATTAAAATTCAGTAGGAGCCTTTTGGTATTCTAATACACGATGTGTTATAAAATTTGAAGTGTAGTTTTTTGTGTTATTCTGGAAGGTTCTTTGATATATGACTCATTGAGTAAAGCACAACTGATAACTGAAAATGCTGCTTTCCGACAAGAAAGACCACAGTAAGCATTTGACTCCAATAATATGCGTTACGACTCTAAAATACAAATGTTGAAGCAATTTTGACCAATTTATTGCAGAGAAACAAGCTCTCCATACTTGGGTTGAGTCTCACTTTTTGTTAAAATTGTGATTTTGATTCCAATGCTTTTTTTGGATTGCAGAAGTGCCGTAAGTTCTGCAAATTTACTGTGATTTCACACTTCAAAGGATTGTTTTGTGGGCCCCAGAAAGTATACTTGCAGACTTGGAAGTACACTTGTTAATACTACATTACAATGTTGCATCTTGTCTGTGTAATTCATTCCTCAGTATAGTGTGAATTTACGAAACAGTATACTTTTCACAAGTCAGCAAGAAAAATAGGTTTCCCTTCAACTTTAATAATTCATTATATATTTTAGCTTGTAACTTCTATCCAAATGGAAAACATGGTAAGTGAGATGGTGTCTTCCTGAAAAGTGAGCTCATTTCTTCATGAACACAGGAAGGGATAGAAAAATGTGTTTGCGCAGTCTTTCTGATAGATTTAATATTTCTCCACAAAGACAAAATCGGTAGAAGTATTCTCTCTTCACTGAAGTTTCTTTGGGTTAGTCTACATGAAGAAATCATGTTGATTTAATATAATTTTTCATTTTTTTTTTATTTGTATGTTCATCTGCTAATCTTAGGAGGAGGTGATGTTGCATGAAAGCCTGGATAAGTGTACTGTGATTCTACCACTGCTTGTTGGAAAATGTTTTGATCTGAAAGTAGAAAATTTATGGATTTGGGGAGGGTTGTGGTTAGACTAGCTTTGAAACAAAATTTGCAATGATGAATGCTGTTTACCTAGTTTATGATGCAAATATTTTAAACATAGTAAATTTGCTTATCTTTGCAAGCATCAAATATTGTGCAGAATTTATAACTGAAAATGAAATTCCAACTCTCTCAGTATCTATGCTTTCCTGTAATTAAAAACTGGTAGATATTTTTCTGTTGCATTTCATGTGGAAATTACACATAGATGAACAGTATATCCTCTATTTTTTCTTTTCATCCAGCTGCACAAAGCAGAGCTACAGCCTAAGCTTTGGTGATTAGTTGGCGTTCCACATTTTCTTTTACAGCAATCATTTAAAACAGAAGTGGTGTGAAAATTCTGAGCATATTAAATTTGATATTTTGGGGGGAGATTTCTATGCTTTTTTTTTTAAGGTTTCTTCAATTGTCAGGTGAGGACTAGCATGTCATTGGAATTAGTGAGCTCCCTTAGAAGAGTGAGAAGAGTGCTGAGACTCAAAGGTGTTAATTTCAGCTTTCAGTCTATGATATAAATCTATATGGTCTGTGCAATTTCTCTTTTGTTGTTTGCAACAATTCAAATCATTTGGAGAAAGCTAGAAATTGTCACATTTTGCACATCTAGTTCTGTCCAGCTGGTATGATAAAGCACATAAGTATCTGCAGATACTTCTTATACTTCATGTGCAGATGAATACTTTGAACAGACATTGTTTGGACAGTCGGGTATCTTTCTTAGCAATGTGGGATGAAACCTCAAGAGATTTAACCTGAGAGGTTAGGTGCATTGAAATGATGCTGGGGATGGAGGAGAAGGTTTGGAGGCTTTCATTTTGTTTTGAGGCCACCATGGGAGTAATTGATAGTTGTATTACACTCCTTAATTTTGTTCTCCATAAGCCGGTACATCTCCTTCTGCCATTGTTTTTATCCAAAAAAATACACTGATTTAACGAAAGTAAAGTTTTCTTATGACTAATTCAGTTATAAAAGTACAAATACTGGATAATTCTAGGGCCATTTAGTGGTTTCTTTGTAGTGAACAAATGGAAAATAAAATAAACAAACAAACAAAAAAATTGAATTAGGTGAATAGACTGCTAATTTAACGTATACAAAATCAAACCAAATATATTTAAGATGCTTCTGCCCCAAAGTAAATTCTGTAGTTTATCTCAGATGCTTATAGCTGAAACATTTTCAGCTTTGGAGTATCAGAGAAAGTATTAATGTTCCTAAATTTGAAGCAGACAAGAGATACTTTCATGTATATAAACATTAAACAAAATCTTTCACTACCACAAGAGAAAATAACGTGTTGTGTTTTTTTTCTCCCACTAAACAGTAAGTTTGAAAGCTAGCAGCACATCGTGAAACTTAGAGCCAATTGGATAACACAGAAAGTCTCAAAAGGAATGCTGACAAAGAGAAAAAAATTATTTTTTAAATACGAACCAAAGAGACTGTCTAGCTCTTCAGTCTTCCAACTCTGCAGAAGTAGCAGGTGTTCCTTTAGGCCAAAGGTCTTTTATTTTTTAAAAAAGACAAGTGGTATCAGGAAGAA
This sequence comes from Heteronetta atricapilla, assembly GCA_011075105.1. Lineage (NCBI taxonomy): Eukaryota > Metazoa > Chordata > Aves > Anseriformes > Anatidae > Heteronetta > Heteronetta atricapilla. The sequence continues at coordinate 91,152,642 of CM021733.1, forward strand.
GAACAAAACTTAGAGAATTTTATTGCTCTAAGGTGTGTATCATGAATCTAAGCTAGTAAAACTCATTAACCAGTTTAATATTATCATATTGAAAATATTTGTTGTGTTTTTAGAGGGAAAAGTATTCAGTATGTACTCAATCTTATATTCAATAAATGTTTACTGTTTGATACTTCAATTTTTCCAGTAACAGATGTCACTGTAAAACATTTGTTTATGACTGCATGGAAATAAAATGTCTTAGTAATGGTGAATGGAATGGCCTTAAAGGTTTACATCACCTTATAAAAATGTCATCCTTTTATCAAAGAATCATAGAATGGCTCAGGTTGGAAAGAACCTCAAAAATCACCTAGTTCCAACCCCACTGCCATGGGCAGGGATGCCACCCACTAGATCAGGTAGCCCAGGGCCTCATCTAACCTGGTCTTGAACACCTCTAGGGACGGGGCATCCACAGCTTCTCTGGGTAACCTGTGCCAGTGCCTCACCACCCTCTGAGTGAAGAATTTCTTCCTAACTTCCAAAATCTCTCCTCTTTTAGTTCATTCCCCCTTGCAATGAGGTCACCCTGGAGCCTTTTCTTTTGTAGGCTGTACATCCCCAGCTCTCTTGGCCTTTCTTCATAGGAGAGGTGCTCCAGCCCCTCAGTCATCTTTGTGACCCTGTTCTGGACCTGTTCTAACATGTCTGCATCCTTCTTGTGCTGAAGGCCCCAGAGCACACCAGATGCAGTGCTCCAAGTGGGGCCTCACAAGAGTAGAGCAGAACGGCACAATCACTTCCCTCGACCTGCTAGCCACTCTTCAGTTGATGCATCCCAGGACGCAGTTGACCTCCTGGGCTTCAAGTGCACACTGCTGGCTCATGACAAGCTTTTTGTCCACCAGAACCCCCAAGTCCTTCTCTGCAGTGCTGCTCTCAGTGAGTTCTTCTCCCAGTCTGTACTCATGTCTGGGATTGCCTGGATGCAGCACCTTGCACTTGGATTTGTTGAACCTCATTATGTTCATGTGGGCCCAATTCTCAATCTTTTCCAGGTCCCTTTGGTTGGCTTCCTTTCCTTCTGTCATATCAACTGCACCTCTCAGCTTAGCATCATCTGCATTCCAGTTTCACCTTCCAGATTCTTGCAATAAAAATTAAAATAAAAATGACTATAATTTCAGACGGTTGAAACATTTTATCTGATTTTCTGGTTATCTAACTTGAATTATGAGTCTTAAGATAGAAGATATTTTCTTTTCTAGATAGTGTACTCATCATGGGTCTAACCTCATAGCTGTTCAGCTATGAGTTCATACTTGCCTTGTGAAATTCTTAATAGAAGTGTCTACAGAGATTTTGTTAGAACAGTGTTTGACCACTTCACGTTCTTTAGAGTGGAGGACCATACATTTCCTTGCTTTCCACTCATCCAAATGTGAGACCTCCATGTCCTGGGTCACAGCTGCCTTTTATCCCTTCATGCACCTAGAGTGAAGGAAGACAGGATTAGGATGCAATGAGTTCAGTCGCACTCTGACAGAGCTGGGATAGTTCGAGGAACTTGGGCTTATTTTTATGTGATTTCTAAGTTTTCTCACTTTTTTTTTTTTTTTTTTTTCCATTGGCTTGCAGTAACTTGCATTCCTTTCCCCTTGGTATTCCTAAAACAGAGCTTTACAGGTCCTACAGGATTCCACTCTTTCAGTGGCCATAAAGCTTTCTTCTAAGGTTAGGTTTTGCTAAGATTAAAAAAAGATGTGGATCTCCTGTCTGTTGAACCAAACACATAAAGCAGGAGAGGCCTACATATACTGTAGAACTCTGGCACTCCGGTATTTAATTTCAATTATATCTTTGCTTTTCATTTAAATTGTCCTTCTCCTCTTTTCTATAGTATCTTTCCTCTTGTCACCAGTGTCTTTCCCTTGTTTTTGCTTTTTATTTTTTTGTTCTATGTTTCTCTGGTAATTTGAGTGTCCTTACCAATATCCTTATTGAATTTTGCTTGAATCTAAAATACAATATTATATTCATGTAAAATAAATATCTCTCAATATTTTATTTTTTATTTTTGTGTGTGTGTGTATTAACACTCTGTGAATTTGTAAAGGAAACATTGATCCTGTATAGGTTATCCAGAGCTTTGTAATCTATTATTTCTCTGTGCAGGCACCAAGATCTTCTGTAGTTCTGTCAGATAAACATAATACCTTTCATGAGTTCATATGCTCCCTCTGTTCTTCCTTCATCCCTGTTCTTTGCTCCTTGCTCCATCTTTCTTCTTCCTTTCTGACAGCTTCAAAAGAGAAGCTGCTGTTGTCAGCTGTGCTCCTTCAGAAGCAGCACAACTCCTGCTTCTGCTGCTGCTTTTTTGAAGCTGTGCTCTCATCAAATAGCTGAGAAATGAACTACCAGCAGAAAGTCCTCTTCAGGCTAGTGCACTCACTACATACAAGAACAAAAAAAAATATAAAAGGGCTAACATTTCTGACATTTACGTATTGTTAATATACTGATGTTAGCAGTAGCTCCATAATTATGACATTTCACACATTCATTAGGCAAAAATCTTCTTTGACAAAAGCATTTATAAAAAGAGGAAAAAAATCACAGTGATCTTCTTCTTTCAGGTGTATTGTACTAGAAAATAATTACACTTTTTTCGCTTGTTTTTTTTTTTAATTAGTCCACTTTTGGATCATTCATTGTACAGACACACCTGATTTTACCAGGTGATAAGTTTTAGACCTATTTCTCCATCACGTAATTAGTAAACATTTAAATTCTGTACTAACCTTTTTAATTATGATGATTTCCTTAATTATTTTTAAATAATAAAGCATATTTTTAATGACATACAAATGGACTAAAAATATTCTAGGTCTCTTTGCAGTTACCTTATCTTTCCACTATTGGTAGGATGGGAAGAGATTTCTCTTCAAATGTATCAGGACAGCAAGTTTAATAATATACAGAATTATTACATTTGTGCCAATAAAGATCACAGAATCACAGAATCATCTAGGTTGGAAGAGACCTCCAAGATCACCGAGTCCAGCCTCTGACCTAACACTAACAAGTCCTCCACTAAACCATATCCCTAAGCTCTAAATCCAAACGTCTTTTAAAGACCTCCAGGGATGGTGACTCAACCACTTCCCTGGGCAGCCTATTCCAGTGACTAACAACCACTTCTGTAAAGAAGTTCTTCATAATATCCAACTGAAACTTCCCCTAGCGCAATTTTAGCCCATTCCCTCTTGTCCTGTCACCAGGCACATGGGAGAACAGACCAACCCCCACCTCGCTACAGCCTTCTTTAAGGTACCTGTAGAGTGTGATAAGGTCGCCCCTGAGCCTCCTTTTCTCCAGGCTGAACAATCCCGGCTCCCTCAGTCACTCCTCGTAGGACTTGTTCTCCAGGCCCCTCACCAGCTTCGTCGCCCTTCTCTGGACTCGCTCAAGCACCTCGATGTCCTTCTTGTAGCGAGGGGCCCAAAACTGAACACAGTACTCGAGGTGCGGCCTCACCAGAGCCGAGTACAGGGGGACAATCACTTCCCTAGCCCTGCTGGCCATGCTGTTTCTTATACAAGCCAGGATGCTGTTGGCCTTCTTGGCCACCTGAGCACACTCCTGGCTCATATTCAGCCAGCTATCAACCAATACTCCCAGGTCCTTCTCTGCCAGGCAGCTTTCCAACCACTCATCTCCCAGCCTGTAGCTCTGCTTGGGGTTGTTGTGCCCCAGGTGCAGGACCCGGTACTTGGCCTTGTTGAACTTCATACAGTTGGCATCAACCCATCGGTCCAGCCTATCCAGATTCTCCTGCAGAGCCTTCCTACCCTCATGCAGATCAACACACGCACAATAACCATCTTTTGAGAAATATTTCTCTGCTGGATACACTATATGTTCTTGAAAATTCTTATTATATTCCTCATTGATTTTGTTTGCAAGATTTAATTTTATCAATGTGTCAAAGCAAATTGTGATATTTAACCATAAAGGGAAATAAATAGCAAATGGTCATAAAATAAACCTGATACAGTTATAAAGTTTTATTTCATCATTTTCACTTCTAACAGAGTCAGCATAATGCTTTTCTCAATCCCTTCAAAGGCACATTGTTTGATTTCCAGTATATATGGTATTCTGTAACTTCTGACAGTTGGATTTGAGATAGCACAGCCCATGGTTATAGCATTCCTTTAGGACACCAGCTCCATTTTCCTAAGTTGTGCTCATAAAGTATGTTCCTGTGCTCTCAAAAGCTGATTTCTCCAGATCTACCCATATTCTAATTATACTCCTAAAAGTAAAGATGGGCCTTGCAGGCAGCTCAGTCATGGTCTAATTATCTGTTACTGCAGCCTGGCATTCTCCAGCAGAGTATTTAATGGCATCCCTCCTCCATGTCAAAACATACTTTCACCTAATAAACCCTCCTCCTTATTGGGATTTTAAAGGTCTCTAGATAGGCAACCATTTGAGACCAGTGGCCACTCATTTGCCACTGTAGTAACATATGAAAACAGCTTTACAGTTTGCAGTTTCCGGTGAATGTTTGCTGCGATCTGTTTTCTTTGACCCAACCCTCTCACATAATTTTTACAAAGGTCAAGATAAGTAAACCCTAATATGCAAAAAGATTTTTTTACTTAGTTGGTTCCTGACTTCCTGAATCCTCTGTTGGTTTCCTGAAAATGGGTCCTGGAACCCTTTCTTCTTCCTGAAGACTCAGCTTTTCCTATGAAGGCTTCCCACCTTGTATGCTGCAAGAATGCAAGAATATATATGTTCTTTTACACTGCCAGAACAAAATTCTTCAGAGGGACACTCTGCCTCCTCATGATCACTGTAGAAAGATTTAAAGGACTGCTTTTTCCAAGATTCTTATACTACCTAGCAGACCATGTGAAGAATGTTATTAGTTACCTATAAGCATAGCCTATCAGTGCTCCCTAGGCTAAAGATCAAGCAGTCACACCAAGGTTTCAAGGAGTGATGCTACCTCTGGGGGAGCTGTCCCAGATTTTTTACTTTACTAGTAATAACAAGAACCTTCTTCCAAGTTTTCAGTAGTGGGTAATGTGAACAGTCAGATGGTGTCAATGAAAGAAGAAAGCCTATTTATCTGTAACTTCTTTTTTTAAAGCCATGTTGTCAATATATACATTCACAACCCTCTCCCAATTCTACATAATTTACAGGTTTGTTGATTGTTGAGAATGGGAAATGCCTGGAACAGCATGTGTGCGAAGGGAGAAGATAAGGAAAAAAATGATGCAGGATATGTATATATCACTTATGCCAATGTCAAAAATCAGTGACCTTTTTAACAGTGATAGTGGAAGACATTTTGGAAGATAAAAGGTAGAAGGAAATCATAGAAGCCAAAGGCATAAAACCCAGTTGAACTCTTTCTGAGTTAATTATATATTTAGAATACAAAAAAGCCTAAACCTAATGTCTACTTTTAGTACGATATCAGGACTTTTAACAGACTGAAGAAATCCTGTGCTGGCAAGAAAGCTGCTCTAAAGCATAGTGAATTGTTTCTGCTTTAAACTAAACGCAAATGATCGGTAGTTGCAAACATTTGTTGCTTCTCTTTGTCTGCTAAAAAATATTATCTTTTTCTTACTGTTATGTCCTCCAAACTAAAGTTATAGTTTTCTCCTTACAAATTAATAGGTTTTCCGGCAAGGAGCTGTCCCATGCACACCGGCTTTATAACTTTCTGCATAAAAGTGTTAAAGGATGTTATAAGCCGTGGCCATGTCACGCAGCTCCAGGCCTAGGAGCTCCTCCTGCCCAGCCTCTGGAACCCACCCCCGGGTCCCCATCCCAAGCCAAAGGACATGGCTGTTGCTTTCCTGTTTGCAGGTTAAACCAGTAGCAAATTTAAGCATATATCCCAAAGACACACAGACATGTGCCCACACACAGATGCACACAGAGCATAGCACAGTTGGCTGCGCCCACAGGCCTGGGGGTGCCTACGCCCCTGCTCTGAGTCCTGTAGCCAGCACCAAACCCAGTCATGCCGGCCCCCCAGTAGGTGGCACTTAGTCCTTGGGGTAGAGAGTGAGATTGCACATAATGATAGTTAAGAAAGGATTTAATCAAAAGATAGGAGGACAGACTGTAGTGATCAGGTGTAGGGCTCAGTCAGATAAGCGTGCTGACTGACCCCAGTTTACACATGACCCTCTCCATTCGTACCCTTTTCTATCTGCCTCCCTTGTTCCTCCCCAGTTCCCTACCAGCACGTTGCCTTGTTGCTTTGCATAGTTTCTCTCACATCCCTTTTCCCAGTAGTCAGCCCCCAGGTTTGCATATTATCAGTTGTGAAGTTCAGAGATTTTGAGAGAATCAGGTCCTTGATTTTGAGTCTTTGTAAGAAAAAAAAAAAATATATATATATATATTTTTTTTCATTCAGGTTTGCAGAATGTAAAAAAGAGATTATGTATAGTTTGAGAAAATGCATAGTGCATTGACTTCTTTTTCTTTAATTACTATAGATAAACTAAGAGTAAAATATGACCCTGATCATTATAAAAATAACTAAATGGAAATTAATCATGGTCTTCAAGTTATAGCTTAGTCATAACATATTATCTCTGCTCTGAAAGTGATGTGTTTGAGTTATGTCAAAACAACCTAATGATTCTGGAAGAAAATCATAATCTTATGCTCAAATAGTTTTGAACAAATAAACAATAAATTCAACTCTATGACCTAGCTATTAAGTCATTTTTACTTCAATTAAATATAGTAAAATACAGTGGGGAAAAAACAACAACAACAACAAAAATTAACACTTAGCAGCTTGTCTTAAAGGGGAATGGTTCCTAAACGGGAACCATTTCTTACTTAGTATGAGAAGTAAATACAGTTAAATTAAAAGGACAAAATATTTTTAAAAATGCATAAAACATATGAAAACATATATAAAACATTAAAAAAATGCATTTGTAGGTGTCAGGGTTTTTGTTTGTTTGTTTTTTAGTTGATCAAGCATATGCTATCCATTATCTAAAAATATTTTTTCCAGTGATGTATTAAAGATACTTTATACTGGAAGACAGATTTATTTATTTTTTTTGTAAATATCTTTTTATTCTTAGTTCTGCTCTGCAAGTAGCATGGTATATCCAATGTTTTGTAGATCATTATTTATCTTATCCAGTTTGAAATGTGTCAATAATTGGCGAAGTTGAATTATCCATAATCTTTACAGAGGTTATAGGAAATAAGAGGTGTTCTCTTACAATTTTTATTTTCTCTATTATGATTGAAAAACTGAATGAAATTGTAAATCATAATATTCTAATATTTTTTGATTTGATTTTACCAGTGTCCTTGTCACTTCAATGATACTGCTGGCTAAACAGAAAAGCTCACCTTCCATTACAGATTTCTGTAGGGCTTATGTAATTATAGTGATATGTAAGTAAATTTTGTCTTGATATTATTTTCTCTGACTTGTTATGACCTGTTGACACAAAGTTTAATCAGATTCTCATAGTCACTCAAGTAGAGTTCTGTAAATGAATTGATCTCCATCTAGGAGACAATACGTTTAGTAGATGAGAGAAAGGCTATGGATTTTGTTTACTTGAATTTTAATAAAGTGTTTGATGTTGGAGAAAGTGGCTGCTGATGGCTTAGACAGGTGTACAGTTCAGTGGGGGAAGAACAGACTGCATGGCTGGGCTCAAGGAGTCACAGGGAATGGAGTTCAGTCCTGTTGGCAGCCAGTCTCCAGTGGTGTTCCCCAGGGTTTGGTACTGGGGCCACTTCCGTTTAACAGTTTTGTCAGTGATCTGGATGAAGGAATCAAGTGCACCCTCAGTAAGTTTGCAGACAATACCAAGTTAGGCAGGGCTTTAGATCTTCCTGAGGATAGGAAGGATTTGCAGACAGATCTGGAGAGGCTGGATGGATGGGCTGAGTACAGTCACAGGACACTCAACAAGGCTAAGTGCCAAGTCCTGCAGTTGGGTTGTAACAACCCCATGCAGCGTTACAGGCTTGGGGAAGAGTGGCTGGGAAGTTGCCCAGCAGGCAAGGACCTGAGGGTGCTTGTTGGCTGCTGGCTGATTGAGCCATCTGTGGGCCCAGGTGGGCAAGAAGGCCAATGGCATCCTGGCCTGCATCAGAAATGGTGTGGCCAGCAGGTCTGGGGAAGTGATTGTCTCCTTGTATGTGGCGACCATGTGGTGAGACCATGTCTCAAGTACTGTTTGATTTTGGGCCCCTCACTGGAAGAACATTGAGGTGCACAAGTGTGTGCAAAGAAGAGCAATGAAGCTGGTGAAGGAAGTGGAAAAAAAGAATTATGAGTAATGACTGAGGGAACTGGGGTAGTTTAGTCTAGAGAAGAGGTGGTTGAGGAGGGACCTCATTGCTGACTACAACTACCTGAAAGAAGCTTGCACCGAGGAGGGTGTCAATCTCTTTTCTCAGGTGACAAATGATAGGATGCAAGGAAATGGTCTTAAGTTGCAGCAGGGGAGATTTAGATGGGACGTTAGGAATAATTTCTTTATGGAGAGGGTGATCAAGCATTGGAACAGGCTGCCCAGAGAAGTGATAGATGCCACATTCCTTGGGGTATTCAAGAGACTTGTGGACGTGCCACTAAAGGTTGATAGTTGGACTTGGTGATCTTTAAGTCCTTTTCCAACCTAGATGATTCTATGATTCTTTAATTCTATGAATGGGTGACATAGGCATGAACATTGGTGGTGACATCTCAGTAGTATCGAATCTCTTCAAAAGGTACTATGCTTTCAGAAACATGACTGTCTCTATTTTTGTTTTCAAAGCTAGTGAAAAGAATTTTGGAGAGCAATTTCTTCACTTGTATCTTGTGGAAGGGAGACCAGCAGTTCGATTCAGCTGTGGAAACTCTCAGAACATTCTGACTGTATCTGTCAATCAATCCATTAGCAAAGGTGTACTTATCCCTATCACAATAAGGTAAGAACTTAATAATGTGTTACATTAAAGAGATTTAGTCATATATAGAGAGCAAAGAGAGTAGTTTTGCTTTTTTTTTTTTTTTTTTTGAGAGTAAAAAAAAATCATACTGGAACCCAAAATTGTGTGCATGTTTGGAAACCTTTTTCATAAGGTAGTGTTCTTGATTTAAGACACCTTTCTGTTCACACAGATTAGTTCAGTTTTTTAAGAAAAATACAATGTTGGGTGTTAAAAATAGGTAGCTCATAATTTATGAGCTAGCATGGGTTCACAAAATTAAAGTCCTATCCCATTAATATGATATCATTCTATGAAAACATAACCCACATAGGTGTGTCTGAGAGCCAGTCAATAGTGGTATTGCCCAAGGCTCAATCTTGGGGCCAATTCTGTTCAATAATTTTTGTCAGTGATCTGGGTGCAAAAGTTGAATCCATGATTAATAAATTTGCTGACAATACTAAGCTGAGAGATGCTGTGGACTCTTCTGAGGAACAAGAGGATTTGCAAAAGGATCTATATAGATTAGAAGAGTGGGCCATCAGTAGCAGCATGAAATTTTATTAGATCAAATGCCAGACTCTGCATTTGGATGGAGTAATGCCAGACACAAGTACAGTCTGGGAGATGAGTGGCTGCAGAGCGGCTGAGCAGAAAGGGATTTGTGAGCACTGGTCAGCAGCAGACTCAACACGAGCCAGCAGTGTGCACTGGCAGCCAAAGAGCAAAGAGCAAAGAGCAAACTGCATTTTGGGTGGTGTGCATTAAGCACAGCATAGCCAGCCCATCAAAAGAGGTGATTCTCCCACTGTATTTGGTACTGGTGTGTCCTCTCCTTGAATAATACTGTGTGCAGTTCTGGGCTCCACAATTTAAAAAGGATTTTCAAATACTTGAACGTGTCCGGATGATGGCAACAAAGCTGTTTAAAGGGCTGGTAGGCATGTCCTGTCAGAACAGCTGAGGACACTGGGCTTGTTAAACTTGGAAAAAAGTAAATTGAGGTCTGACCTCATTGCCCTCTGCAAATTCATGAGTGGAAGTGGAAAGAAAGGTGTTCGTCTTTTGTCACAGCTATCTAGTGATAGAATGCATGAGAACAGCTTGAAGTTGCAACAGGGACAGTTCAGACTAGACATTAGGAAAGTCTAATTTTCTGAGTGGGTAGTGTGTTACTGTAACAGGCTTCCTATAGAGGTGGTTGAGAATCCATGCCTGTCCGTATTTAAGAGGCATTTGGATAATGATTTTAATGTTTTAACTTTGGGTCAGCCCTGACGTATTCCGACAGTTGGACTCAATCATCTTTTTAGATCCCTTCCAATTGAAACCTCTTCTCTTCTCTTCTCTTCTCTTCTCTTCTCTTCTCTTCTCTTCTCTATTAATTTACTAATTTAATTATTCTATTCTATTCTATTCTATTCTATTCTATTCTATTCTATTCTTAATTTACTAATTTAATTAGACTCGTGATCATATTTCTAGTGCTAAGTATAGAGCTAAATTACTGCTTAATTTTAAGATGAAAAATTAAAATTAGGCATGCTAACATATCGCAGTGCAGTATCATATCTACAATGTCATATCTACATATGCAATTGCACTGTAATCAGTTTGCAATGTTGGCTGACCAGTACTGTTATTTTTCATCTAGCACACACACTAGTTCACAGAAAGTTTAATTTATAATTTTGGAAAATGTATTGTTATGTCCTGGTAATGTATTAACTCTTTTCCACTCAAGGGATTTCATATGTGCAAGTTAGGACAGAGGAAAGAATGAAATAATATACATTTTGTGTTGTGTTTATATTAGTGACATCAAAATAATGGTAAAGTGTGTAATGTTCACTTCAAAAAATATTTGAGAATTCTCATGTCCATTAAAATTTTAAGTTACCATCATTCTGATGTTATTTTACTTTGTCATATACTTAAATTGTTGCAGCTGAACTGTAAGCATTTGTGATATGAGGGAACTTGTAATGCAAATTATTTCAGTTAAAGGTAATTCTACCTAGGAACATTTTTGCTGTTAGAGGATGATCTGTGAAGGAGACTGCAAAAATTTCTTTGAAACGTGAATAGTGGTGTTTTCAAAATTACCTTCTTACTACCAATACAGGGAAGTAAAAGAATCATCTGAAGATTTTTATGTTTGTCTTTGGTGATATTTCTGTTTTATGTAAATATTGCAAAATTCTAGAATTTTGCTCATACTAGAAGTTTTGATGACCTCATTATATAGAGTAGATTGCTAGGAGTATATTGGTATTGGTATATTTGTATGCTAAGTGATTATTTGGATTTTTTTGATAGTTTTTATGCTCACACGTTAAGCCTTACGACATTCGCTTTTAACAAAAACTCGTTTGAATATAAATAGGAAACCTCTTTTCAGCACATGTAGGGATGAAAGGATCTACCATTTAAGAAACTGTCAATCTTACATTTCCTCTTAGCTGCCAGTCTTCCATTCCATATTAAACCTTTTTTTTTAATTCTTTATTAATGCATAGGTTTAATGAAGCAAAGTCACATAGCATACTCAAATCTAATTACTTGTTAACTGACAGTGTATTAATGTGTTTTAGGATTTTTATACAAACTGTAGATGTATGTAAAACTTAAAAAGATAACTTTACTCCTTCTCACCATGAGCAAGCAGATAACATTTTTCTCATGGAAGATACTTGATAAAAGCATACAGTTCAATACTAAAAAAAATGATTCTAAGTTTGTTTGTTGTTATTTTTAACCTCAGAGACTATTCTTGTGTGAGACATTGGTCAGCTGATTGTCTGCAGTGTATTAGCTGAGGTAACCTTGTCTCTGATTCATAAAATTAAAACATTTAAATGTTGTATGGCTTTAAAACTCTAACAATGTCTTAGCAAAAAAATGAAGCTATATGTCATTGAAATGATTGATTCAAGTTATAGAATTCAAGTTGACACTGAAAAATAAATTAATTTCCCTTTTTTTTACCCTAAAATTAGCATATACATTTATGGATTCACTCTTCATGTTGTTACACTAAAAGGTAATGTCAGTTCAATTTACACGTTACCTTTGTTTACTGGAATTTATTCTGCTATCTTTAAAACAGTGGCATACTAAATAACTTGAAATACATGATTGTAGACTGTGACTGGCAGGAATTTATATGCATCTGAGTTTATGGGCATGGCCTTCAAAATGACTAGTGATTATTCTTGTGAGTCCTTCTAAAATGTAGAGAGAGCAGTATATCCTTCACCAAACAGCAATAAAATTGTAATCCTTCAGCAATCATCCTTAACCTCTGCCAAAGGAAAAAGCAAACTTGACAAGGCATTTGTGCCTCCCCAGGATCTTGTATCATTGGCTATAAAATATGAATGCATGACAAAACTGTTGATTTGTGTTCTCTTAGTGGCTGTTGAAGATAGATAACTCTATCTGTACATTTTACCTGCAAAATTAATGATTTTTTTCCCTATAATGCAGGAAAAGAAAAGAGAAAGGCTGGCATAAATAACTCTTTGTTACTGTTTGAAAATACTCCATGTGGGAAATGATATTTCTGTTAAATTTGACTTTGAATTATTCTATAAGGTCATATTTGACAGATATTCCAGTTCTGGATATAACTACAGTTCCAGTGGGATAAACAATATAACTCCTGATAACCCCGGTAGAAGAAGGTTTCCATCATTTCACTTTTTGTTTCTAAATACACAATTAACAGGAAGCTAAGATATTCCCAGAGTTTACAGCTTTCTCTTCGATTAACTGTATGTTTAGTTCCCTTAGATTATGGTCATCTGTTTCAAACCTGATGCAGATTAAATGAGTTTTAAATATTCAATCATTTTATTTACAGTCCTTGTGAAATGACAGCTTTATGGAAACAACCAATACAACTCTGCTTATTTTTTCTGCCTTGCCTAAAGAAACTAGAGACCTGTTTCAATCCTGTTTTATTTGTTGTTTCCATTTCTGTTGATTTTAGACTGAGTTGATGCCTGTTTTCAAAAATGTGTGTTTTGTTTGGGTTTAATTTTTTGTGATTTCATAATTGAGATTGTATTGATATTTTCTGTTAAGTCTGTAAACACATATTTGACATGTTGTTTGGATTGTCTTTATGGTTTTGTTCTCTACAAATACTCAAAGAACATCAGTTTGACATTTCATTCCACGTGTGGGTTCTGAAATATGTTTGCCTGTTACAAAATTTAGTGTACGTAATTTGTGGTTAAAGTGATATGGCTGTCATGGTGCCCAGATGGTGTTTCTTCAATTCATTGATTGAAGGAAAGTATCTTTAACAAAGAAGAGATTGAGATTATCAAGTCACCATGACTTGAATTTTCTAGATAGAGAGTGAGATGGATTTTAGCAATTGGAGTAAGAATACTGATTTTTTTGGACATCTTATCTTTTCCAAATGATAATTTTTTAGATATACTTCCTTCCAAAAGTTTAGAATGTTCATGTCCTAGGCAGTGAGCACGTACTTGAGGTAGGACACCAAATTCTTTTCTGTTTGGAAGACTCTACATAAGCATTAACGAAAAACTTGCCTGTATAGTATAGTATTACTCTGTTGTATCTTACCTGCAGCATTGCCAGAATCTTTCTATGGGATTTAATGAGTATAGTGACTGAGTATATATCTCCACAGCGCTTTATTGCTGTATTATGTACCGTAAATTTTCATAAATCTTACAAGTGACTATATTGAATGTAGTTCTTTCCAGTTTTGTGTCACACTAAAATTAGTACTTGTAGTGTGGATGCAAGCATTAATTCATGGCTGAGGTCATCCATGGCAATCCATTAAAGCAAAATTAGTTAAATAAATTATTCAGTTAATGTTGTCTGACAAACTCTGGCCTGGACCATGTAGTTGTACAGAAACTGCTCAAGTTTATTAGGTCTTTCATGCTTCAAAAGCAGAGGGCACCTTCTGAATTGTGAAAGTTCTAAAAATGGTTTTGTACCTCCACATGGAAACTTTGGCAAGAAATAATGTACTGAATGCAAACCACATGATTATGTTATTAGTTTCCATGTTTTACCTCCACTTCCTCATTTTACACAGGAGACAATTGTATGAACTGATCATACAGCTTTTTTATTACATATGCCTTCTTGAAATGCAATTGTTTTTATTAAAATATGTAAATTATCATCCATATGATCACTTGACTTGTTTTGAGTCATGGAGTTTACCTGTTTGATTTCATCAGTCCAGAGAAATACATGTTCTCAGCACATACTTTTAAGTCATCATTTCATTAGTATTTAAAGATGCCAGATGCTCTGCTCTGTATTACTGAAAATTATATTAAATCAGTAAAATAAACAATGATTAATGGTTTACCATTGTGTCCAACATTACCAGTTACCTAAAATTACAGGAATTTGTTTTTGATTAATTGGAAACAACTGAGCAGCTCTTTCTAAAGGGCTTTGTATCTGAACTAGTATATAATGTAGCATATAGTGCGTTTTGCTGTCTTCAGGTACTCCTTCCTAATAGTAATAGTAACAGATAATAGTAATTTTGCCATTAGTAATAGCTAATACTTCCAACATTGTTATGTGAAGAATGAGAAATGGGAAGGTGTTTTATTAGATAGCTTGGATCAACTTGATGCAATGTTGCCATCATCTTATCACACCAAACATTGTTCAAACATTCTTTGAACATTAACAGTGAAAGCAGTCTGGGAGAGGTGTAAGAATCATTGCCCATGTGAATTTATAAACTGGTAAAGAAAACACACTTAGACATAGTTTTGAAATGGAATATTTTACATACTGTAATTTTCTAATTTTTAATTTTGAATCAGCACAAACATGATTCTTATCCGTGTGGATGTTGTGTTAAATGCATAAAACTGTACATGCTGTAAAATGTCTAACAGATTATAGTAAGCTTGAAGTTACTTTCAGAAGGAATGCCTAATTAACTATACATATTTACTACATTTTCTACAGAAATTATAAATCATGATAACTCAGCATAAATCACAACATGACAGAACACAGGAATGCTTTCAAAGAGATGGTTTTCCACTAAAATAATCTACAGTTGATGACAGTTTATCAACCCTTCTAAAAACAGTTGTGGGCTCATTTCAGTTTGTAATATGTATCTGTTTCCTAAAATCATCATCATATTTGCCAGTATAAGGTGGGAAGGTTTGCGCATATGCAGTATTTTTTCTCTGAAGCCCTTAATCCCATTTCCAACAATGCCACATTTTCCTTGCACCTTGACAGGCTACTCTTTTAGCTATTACAGTTTTACATAATTAGATGACTTTACATCTATTAGTCTCAAAAGTAGTTCCATAATACATGCATTACACCAAACTGATGTATATAAATTCCTGTATACTTAATTAAAATTGACCATTTGAGGGAACATTAGGATCAACCACTTAAATTATTCTTGGCCTCCTAGCTGAAATAAATAGGAGAATGGATTCTCATGTAGAAAAGCTTTCTTTTTGCTTTCATTTAATTTTCAGGTTTTGTGCTTGAACTGAACATTCAGTATGTTTAGAAATGTATGTCACTTTTTGAAGCAAAATTTTGCTTTGATACAGCAATGATACTTAGCATTTCATCAATGATCCATCAAAGCCAGATAAACTCCACTCAACCACAAAGCTAGCCACCTCATTGTAGAAGGTTATCAAATTGGTTAAGCATGATTTTCCCTTCATAAATCCATAAATCTCAGATCCTTTTCTACAGAAGTGATACCTGCTTTGTTTTCTTATATGTGACTTAGGAAGCTGCAGTAAATGTTATTGGAGTATCTTCAAGGATGTGTAGTCTAGAAGCTAAAACAATTAGGATATTAGGAAGAAATTCTTTCCTATGAGGGTGATGAGGCACTGGCACAGGTTGTCCCTGAGAAGTTGTGGATGCCCCGTCCCTGGAGATGTTGAAGGCCAGGGTGGCTGGGGCTTTGAGCAACCTGATCTAGTGGGAGATGTCCCTGCCCATAGCAGATAGGTTGGAATTAGATGATCTTTAAGGTCCCTTCCAACCCAAGCCATTCTACAGTTGGAAATTCAAGGTTCTAATGTTGTAGCCTTAATGACAAAAGGAACTCATTTGATAAATGTGTTTAGTACCATGAAAAATAATTCATCAAATAGAGACAATGTTATTTTAGTTTTGGGTAAATTTCATATTCTCACATCCGGTTGGTATGATGCCATTTTCAATCTCCTGTTAACATGGAATTTGAAAAATTAGATTTTGTTGGCTATTTTGTGTAATCAAATTTTATGTAAAATCTGTCATTTTGATAAATCAAATTGTCTGAGGGCAAATGCTGACTTTTAACCCAAAAAGATGCTCTGAATTTGAGCTTGAAATTGATGTAGTTAAACTCTTGTCTGCCCTTCAGTATCCTGAAAAAAATAAAAATAAAAGACAGAATAATTTAGCCTCTGTTCCTTAAGCTATCATCCACCAGAATTTTTTACTTGATGGAATGAGAAATGGTGCAGATGACTTTATTCCCTATAAGAAACAAGGATAGCTCTTACTTTTATCTTTGTTGCTAACCCTTTTAAGAATGCAACATACTTCACTTGTATGACCAATGCTGCTACAGGAAATTTATAAGTATATTCAACTTAGCACAATAAAGTGAAATCGGGTAACTGAAAAATCACAGTAACTTTTGCAGTAGTTTATTCTGGATTGCATTTATGTTTGCAGGATGAACTAACCGATCCTGAAAGGCTAGTAAATCCTGTCTCATGGAGAGATTTTTGGTGTAACAACATTTGAAAATCAGTGCAAGAAATAAATTCTACCAATCTATGGCTTTGTCAGCACAAGTATAGAATCTAGGGACAGATTTATTTATAGTGTATATATGCACATAGTATATGTGAAGACTGTTTTGAGTTCCTGTCTTATATGCTGTGACAACTTGGGACCTTTGTTTTTAATAGAATTTGTTTCACTTCCTAGACAGCATTTATATCGGAAATAGAGATATGTACTTCTTATCCTTTTGTGATGCTATTTTGTTTACCTGAAAGTTTAACTGTATTACAGCTATCTAAAATAATTAATCACTCACTGTGAATTAATCACTTACTTGCTCACTAATACTAACTTTTCGCTAATGCACAAGACATACAAAGAAATGATTTATGATTGTGAAAAACAACAAAAAGATTATTTCTGAAATTATTTCCATCTTGGTGATCATTCTGACATGAGTCAAGACTTATATTTAATATACTGACTGTCCTACTGAGAGGTTCCATATAGCCTCGTTGTACAGTGAACGTTTATTTAATCTTTCCAGTGGTAAAGGTGCATTGCTGGCCAATAATTTTGTTTCATTTCCACTATTCTCCATTTCTAAAGTAGAGGACCATACTTGAAAATAACAATAAAGGTTGTTATTTTCAATTTTGCCCACTATTTTTAATGTCCTTTTCCCTAAGTCATACATTTCAGAAATAGTCCTCATACTCTGAAATTCATTGCTAACACTTATTGATGGTAAAGGAATACCAAATAGTTCAAGACAGCATACTTTCTATTTTTTCATACTAGAATTGAAATACTGAAAGGAATAGGATACATGGGATAAGGGACGCATGCAAATTCTGTCATATCAAGATTCACATGTTTGAATGAGATGAGATGTTTAATGACCATTTTACTCCCTAATAAATGATCAGTATTTCATCATTATATGTATTATGAATAAGTTGGTAATTAGATAGTGAGTGGATTGTTAGTTTTTCATTTCATAAACTTCACAAAGCATGACTGAAGTATTGTATAATTCAAAACATCCTAACACCTTCCTGTTTAGCACCCCCTCTTATCAAAAGTGACATAAATAATAGCTGATATAATTTGCAGAATCAAAAGTAACGAGGAAATCTCATTTTCTCAAAAATGTGCTCAGGATTAATAATGACATTAAAGAAACAGTTCCATTCCACTGTTGATAATTGCAACAGTTATTTATGACTGTCTTTATGATAGATGTTGCTAATAGCCATTATTAGATTATGTAATTTTACTGAAGCTCTATGTCATAATTTACTAGCTTTTCTAAAGACTGAGCTGTAGATTCACCAGAATTAAGAAAGGCATACATTATAAAACATAATGAATATACATTTCATTACCTTTTATTTTATTATTTGGTTTTGTGTTATAATTTTAAAATTCCACATTTGGAAGCATTTCTGCAGGAAAAAATACAAGATTTAAGTTCTAATAGTCTATATAGTCCAATTCAATTTTCAGGATGCTTTTGCTTTGAAAATTATGCGCTTTGCCTTTCAGTAATGTTACAGCTAAAGTGTTTATAACCATTCTGTTCACTGTATTATGAAAGTTCTAGACTGCATTTAACCTAAATTTCCAGAATTTTGCTAAGCTCCTTAGAACCCTCCTTTCATGTATTACAGGTGACACTGCTTTAATGGGGCATAATGACCTTTTGTAGTCATTTTTTTTCCTGTGTGATGAATAAGGGACTGTCTTCCAAGTTCTGCTATGTGATTTCTGTGATTTTTTTTTTTTTTTTTTGAGTTGAAATTTCTCTAGATAGTTTCTGCTACATGATCTCATGTGATTCACTCTTTAGCCTTCCTGTGGCTGGGTGAAACAGTAAAGGTTTCAAAATCATAGAATCATAGAGCCATATGTGGTTCATATGTGGCTGGTGGAAGGGGAAGAAAATATAGCTCCTGACTAGCCAGTTTGGTTCTTTGTGATGTACCTCATGAGCACTAGTAATTATAGAGCAATCGGAGAGCAGGTCTCCACAAAGCAACGGAGTGGGCAATGAAGTCTTGCAGATGAGGCTAATGGTTGTCCTCTGTGCTGAGGAGAAAGGAGCAGTTCTTAGTCTAGGTTGTCAGCTCCTATCTCAGCAGCAAACTTCCTGTGTTGTTTTAAACAGTTTGGCTAGCCCTAGCTTGTTGCTTAGTTTGCACAACTGTCAAATGGGACAAGTACTTACCTACCTCAGAAAGATGTTCAAAAGATGAAATTTAATAATCCTGAGGCACTCATGTACCACCATTCTGAGGGCAATTTAAGTATTTAAACAGACTTTTTAAATTGTTGAATTGCTGTCCTGGTATATGATCTGTAGTTTGTACTATGCCAAGTCCAGACCCAAAATCATCACAGGACCTCAGATTCACAAATGTGCTATCTCTGTTTCATACATTTCACTAGAAATCATTTTTTTGATGGGGGCCAAGGGAAGGAAGAAATAATGAAGGTTATTTCATGTTCTTTGTTATTATTTAATCTTAATTTCTATAACCTTACTTTTGGTAACTTCTTGCTTTCTAAATAAAATTCAGGCTGGTATTTAATATATAATTTGCACGCATGCAAAGAAGAAACAAACAAGATATCACACAGTTGACTGTTTTAAGACTAGCCAGTTTAGGTCTACTTTTACATACTGGCTGTAATAAAATTCGGTGATGCAAATGGAGTGACCTGAGTAAAATTTACAGGTACATTTGTTAAATAGTCCTCCTTAGTAGTCAGGTTAGAGAGAGAGAGAAATGAGCTGCATCTTTCTGAAAGTCAGAAAGAAACTCATTTAAGAAGCATAATGAGGAAGGAAGGTATTTCTCCGTGTTTGATTAAAGCACGTCAATTGTGTGATAAATTTATCTTCTGGGATGTAATTAATTCAAGTGGGAAAAACTTTTTTACTCATCTGTCCTACACCTTGACTGTCCTCATTATGCTTTGCTTCTTCCTTGAAGCACACACCAACCTGGCGTTAGACCATGAATTTGAACCTTTCCTCTTTGTGTGCTCACCTTTGTCTGCTAACTTTCCCACCCTGTTTAACTTTGTTCATCTGTTTTCTATGTAGTTATTGTTATATCTATGATCACTTTCATCCACAGATTAAAATGATCATAGATTAAATCGGTCACAAAGTGACCATTGTGGTCACTTGATCTTGTCCTTGCAAGGTTGTTCAATAAGAGACTTTGTTTTTCTGCTAAGAAATTTACATCCACATGTCAACAGCTTGATCTTTTAGCAACGTGCATACACATTTGGTAAAGAGAAGGTGTATAGGGTGCAGATAGCAAGGTTTCAGCAGTGGCAGTGGGGGCTGCAGGGCCTCTGTGAGGAGAGGCTGGGGCTGCCCCTTGCTGGCCCATTCCAGCTGGCTCCAACGGCCCCACTGCTGGGCACAGCTGGGCCCAGCAGCCATGGTGGTGGTGCCTCTGGGAATTGTGTTTTAAGGGGAGAAAATCCACATAGAGGAGGAGGGGACAAAAATGAGAGAGTGTGTGGGAGGTTCTCCATGGTGCTAGAGCAGAGGTTCCACTGCAGCTTGTGTAGGAGACCACAGTGGAGCAGGTATTTCCCTGCAACCTGTGAAGAGAAAAGGACCTTTGGCAGAAAAGGACCTGAGCATCCTGGTGGACACCAAGTTGAACACAAGTCAGCAATGTGCCCTTGCTGCTGACAAGGCTAGCAGTATTCTTGGCTGCATTAGGCAAAGTATCACCAGCAGGACAGGAGGGCTGATCCCTCCCCTCCAGTCAGCACTGGTGAGGCCGCACCTGGAGTGCTGTGCCCAGTTCTGCCCCCAAGACCCTCCTTGTACAGAGGGGCACAAGGGAGACATGGGTATACTGAAAGGAGTTCAACATAGAGCCACAGAAATGGTTCTGTGATTCTGCGACTGCCACCCTCCATTCCCCCAGCCCCCTTCCTGTGCCATTTGAGGTAAGGAGACAGAGGGTTTGGGAATGCAGGAGTGCAGTTGAGCCTGGGAAGACGGGAATAGGGAGAAAGAGTTTTAATTTTTGACTTTGTTTCTCAGAATCCAAATTTATTTTAGCTGGCAGTAAATTAAATTAATTTTCCCGAAGTCAAATCTGTTTTGCCTGTGATATTAATTGACAAGTGATCTCCCTGTCTTTTTCTTGACCTTTTATCTCAATCTTTTCCATGCTATTTTCTTCCCCCACCCAGTCAGGTTGAGGAAAGACAGAGAGAGAGTGGCTGGGTTAGCAGCTGGCGGCTGGCCGAGGTCAACCCACCGCAGAGGGAACTCAAAGCAACACAGAAAGCAATTTTTCTACATCCCTTATAAATGTAGCTGTATAGGCAAAACTTGGTAACAAAGATGTGGCCTCTGTAGTTTATTTAAATTATAACTACTGCTACCATGTGTTGGAAAAGGTTTTATTCTGTTGTTCAACAGAAAGTAAAAGTGAATATATTGTAGAATTCCTGTAGTCACATCATAAGTGTTAGCATATACCGAATATAGAGAAGTAATTAATGTCTAGCACTTCTGGCACTGTTGCATTTCCAGAGGCATAAAAAACCATCTGTTGCACTACAAGGCATTTCAGGATATGGTGACTATTTCAACATAGTTTGTAAACAACTTCTGTGGCTCTGTGAAACCCTGTGTTTTGCTGTGAAATGGCAAAATAGAAGACCGAATTCTTATTCAAGCTCACAGTCCAAAATGAACCCTGTTAAACAGATTTGTAAGGCGGAGGTTTGGAGTACCTTAAAATAAAATTCTTTTCCAGTCTGTGGAGGCTTCTTTTCTGGAGGCTCTGCTGAACTGCAGTATCATATGTTTGTTGTACATTCCTCTATTTGGCTTGTATAGCTCCAGGTCACATCTGTGTCTTGTAGTATGTGCCTCTGTGGCTTTTCTTCTACTGCTTCTGTGCTATTCTCAGTGCTGGTCAGCCTTCTGTGCTGTTGGTGGATGTCTTCCTACTGAACTGGAGAGTTTTAGTGAGAACACTGGGAACTAGGGATCTATACATTGTCACAGAAATTGTTTTATCCCACCTACGGTTCACATTGTCTTGTCAGAGCTGCCAGCACCTAGGGGACTGGTAGTAATGAAAGATGTGAATGTGAGAGCTATAGTGTTGCATGCTGTGTTGCTACTAAATTACTCAGCAGCTGTTCAAAACACCTTCAGAAAATACATTTTCTCTTGCATTTGAATACATTTTATGTAAATCTGATAGGTGGTTTGGCCCCTGGGTTTTGTTCCCAGCACTGTCAGAAACAATCTTCTGCAACCTCTTTTGTTCACCCATCTGGAAAATAACAGGATTATACTTGCCCACCTTCTGTGGGAGGGTGTAGGCTTTGCTCAACAGCAAATGTTGTGAAAAATACAAAATTAAACACTGGTCTGTGCCTGACATAAGACAAGACATGGTCTGACCATTTCATTCCTCGGCTGAAGTCCATGAAAAGACTTCTTCCTGAACCTTCCAAAGAGGCAGATGCTTATGACTAAGAATGTGAATTCTTCTTTCACCTTCAACAGAAGAGAAGCACATACTGCTTTGTTTTGGTGAATTTATTTGGATAAAATACATACCATTATAATCTTTCTGTAGTCTCATTTACCCCAGATTTCTAACCGTATTTTGTGTAGGTAGTGAATCTGGCACTTTTATCATACCACTTTGTAAATGATGTTTCTTCAATTCCCTTGCTGAGCAGCATGTACACAAACAGTTTTACTGAAAACATAAGGTGGAAATATGTAAGATAAAACAGGCACACAGCAGCACATGAGTGGAGGTTGCTGGTTGCTTGATGCAGACAATAATCCCAGCAGCAGCTCATGCCAAATGTATACACAATGTTCTTCAATTTTAGAGCTCAGTGTGGTAATGTACTGATGTTCTCTCAGCCAATGGTGCAGTATTGCCCATCTTGCTAAATACCCAGATCCTGCTCCAAGGGCTAGAAATGCTAGTGCTCTTTAAAGCCTTTATTATTCATCTGTTTCCTCTTAACCTCTTTAAGCCCTCAGACTTAAGCCCGAAAGGATGTGTCTGTTTTTTTTTTTTTTTTTTTTTTTTTTTGTTTTGTTTTGTTTTGTTTTGTTTTGTTATGTTTTTTATGGGTTTTGGTTGGTTGATTTTTGTTTTCAGAACAAAGAGCACATATTTAATAGGGAAACGGCAAGATGGTAGGCATCATCATTAGCTTTCCTTCTAATAACAATTGCAAAAAGTCTCTGAATGCTAGAAAGTAATCTTGTGACCTTCAAATATTCACACATTCTGCACACATGCAACAATGAGTTTCACTGAATTTCAGAATAAATTATTTTGAGCCACTTCTGCATGTTGTAACCTCATGACAAATTATTTTATTTCCTTGTGTATTATTTTCTTTTTGTTTCTTTTTGTTTGTTTTACACTGATCAGCATCTTACAGTTTTTGGAATTAATATATATATATTAAAGTTCTGTTTGCTCAGGAAGGTATTGTCAGTCTTATTGGGCAGGCAGTTCAAGAGAAGGCTGAATAACTTATACCAATTAGCTGTGAACTGCTGCTAAAATTCTGCCTATCTGATTAAAAGATGATCTTTACGGGGATTTGGTAATTTGGCTTTCAGTCAGATTGGACTTCTAATCATGCTCCCTGAACAGCTGTACCAGGGTGTTAGTGGGCACCATTCTTTTTGGCAGCAGCACAGTCCCAGATTGACTAAAACTGCCCCTTATTAACACTAGGACAAAACACCTTATCACTCAGTCAAGTATGGCAGTCAGATCCAAAAAGAGGCCAAGATCTTGGAAAAGTCTTCTCTCATTTTTTTTGTAACAGCTTCTGTTGACTCTTATTTTGGTGAGTTAGTGTGTAGAAAACTAACCTTATCCAAAGATCATGGGTCCAACACTTTCAGAATTAGTTCTCTTTATACCTCTGTACTATGATTTCAAGAGATTTGTCCATGTAATTTTAATTACAGCTAATTATTTTTCTGACTGGTTTGCAATAAGGTTGTGGGGATTTTTATAGCTTTTATCTTTTTGTTCATGTAGCACTAAATCACCGATTAAACATAGAACAGGTTTTTGCTCTCCAGTCTTCAGAATTCTTACTGTGATGGTTCTTTTATTATTATTATTATTTCAGTAGACCTCTCAAAATCACAGAATCACAAAGTTCTTTTTCAACTTTCCCTTACGGTACTTGTTGCCTATCGGTCTTGTGCCCGTATTTAGCCTTAGATGGAGTTTACCACCTGCTTTGGGCTGCATTCCCAAGCAACCCGACTCCGAGAAGCCCCGGGCCCGGCGCGCCGGGGGGCCGCTACCGGCCTCACACCGTCCGCGGGATGGGCCTCGATCCTTGAACTCTCTCTTCAAAGTTCTAATCTTTTTTAAGAAGACAGAGAATGGCTAAGATGACATTTTTCTTTGTGATAAGCAGGAAAGCTGTTAAATATACCAAAGATTGCACACTGAATACAGAAGACCAAAGGGCCAAAACATTTACAGCTACATTAAGTAGGAAATGAAGCTGCACAGAATTGTTCGGTTTGAATTCAAGCTGAGCTGCAGGAAGCTGGTATAGCTCCTCTCACATTACACAAGTTCTTAAACTAAAGATGAAGTAACATCTTGCCACCTGCGACTTTTGTGCATAGTACTGTTGCATTTTGTGGTGATAAAATATACTGCTTAAAAATTGGTAAAATTGTACATATATATTCTGTATTTTTCTTATTTCTTTCCAACCCTTTAAACAACAGGATAAAAAGTCAGGGATTCTATTCCTGACAAACCTCAACATATCTTATTAAATGGTGTCTGAACAATTTATCTCTTTCTTTTTAGCTTCTGTTCTTTCTTCATTATTCAGAAGTGACCCCAGCTGCACTGACTTCTTAACCAAAGACCTGTCTATCATGATGCCTAGCAGATTCTAGAAGTCTCCAAAATGTATGCTCAAACATTTGAGATCTTTTGGATGTCAGCAACTGACAGAAGCCCTGGTTATTTCAATCCCAGATAACTGATAATAGTTTTCTATAGGCTCAAAAGAATATGTGCTATAAAACTAGTGTGCTTTAAATCATTACCATGAATGGAGGACACGTAGGCTCCAAAATATTAAGTGATTGATCAAATACGAACATTTAAAACTTTATCTGCTAAGATTCTTATTTTGTCCTTTGCAATTTTCCCTCTGAAAATATGCATTTTGTCTGTTTATGTTGGTATGAAGTTGGTTTATGATTCAAGACAAATGGGTTATTTCTTTCCTGCCTACTGAAGCTCATTGTCACAACATTCAGTAGTAACATTGAGTCAGAAGCAGAGCTTCATTTGCTCCCACATGCTTTCCAGAATGAGAAAAGGATGATAAAAGGAAGACAGTGAAAACAAAATAAAGCTAATTAGTCATGTAGTAGATTTTCTGTAATAGATTCCCCACACAACTTATTCTGCTTATATAATTATATGCAGCACATATTACAGTTGAATCATCATAAGCATGCACCCAGCTGCTCTTATGCCAGACACAGGTGTTTGGGTTTATTTTTTTTTCCTTCCTGACCAGACTAGCCTTTTTTTAAAAAATTTTTCTTTAATTCAAAAAAAAAAAAAAAACAATCCAGGAGCTGTTTAATGAAAGCAGCAATAGGATTAGCTGATCTAATCCTGCTTGCAGTATCTTTCTACCCACTCTATTCCTCTGGCTCACAACTGAGAAGCAGATGCATAATAAAGAAAGTTTTCCAGATTCATCATTAAGCAAAGCAGTTAATATTGACAGAAGACAGACAAATATTTAACTGCTAAAATTTAATCAGAACAGTGAGTATGTTCTTTAAAAGCAAGTTGGATTTAGATTGATTCTTCTTAATTTCCAGCAAATTTATATAGAAAAGATAGCTTTGTGAATATAAATATAACAGTCACAG
Organism: Heteronetta atricapilla; assembly: GCA_011075105.1. NCBI lineage: Eukaryota > Metazoa > Chordata > Aves > Anseriformes > Anatidae > Heteronetta > Heteronetta atricapilla. Next base: position 91,178,395 of record CM021733.1, read on the forward strand.
GACTTAAACTCATTATCTGGCATTTTGGGGCCATGTTCTTTAGCAAGTCTTTTTATCTATCTTTGCTTCAGCTCCTTGTCTGTGATACAAGAGATCACAGAGATCTTGTTATGATAAAATTCATTAATACTCACAAAATGCTGAGATGCATGGCCAAAAACTAAAATAATAATAAAAAAAATATTTTATATCTGATAGGTGTTTCCTAAAATACACTGATCTCAGTTAAAACACATTTGAAAATAGATCTACTTTGCTTGAACCTACTGCTTTTCTTTCTGTCCTTTATACAAACCTTTCAGTGTTGTCGTTCATAATACCCTTATGGCTGGATGGGATAACTGGGAAATTTGGACCATAGAGCTCAAAATGCGATGGTCAACAGTGCAAAATCTAGCTGGCAGTCCCTTAATAGCACTAAGTTCCCTTAGTGCTCAATATTGTGGCCAAAAGAAATAATGAAGTAGTCTATTAAGTCCTTCAGAGGAAAAGAATCTTCCAGAATCTTCCCTCCTAGGGATGGCTTCATATGCATATCAGAAGTACAATGCTATAAATGCCCTTCTGACCAGAGTGGAAATGTTTTACTATAAAACGTTATTTGAAATTACCCTTTTTTTCCTTTTCTACCTAATACTGAAGGACAACCTTCTTCTCCAAACCTTTCAAGTATATGGTATGTAAACTGGGTTATGCTGGTATGTTCAGTTTGGTCATTTTTAGTAAGATTGTTTTGTTCTTTTTGTTATGGCATTTAAAGATTGAAAGAGTGGCTTGAAATGAAAGAGAACTCTCATTTTTGTTCTTTCTTCCTTTCTAAAGGAAGACTTCATTTTAACAACCCATTTGATAAAATTCAGCTGCTGATCATCATTGAATCCTCTGAGTAAAATCAAATCCCCAGTGTGATCGTATCACCATCCATTGTGCCATGGTGCCCAGTACTCTTACCTACTGCAGTAAATAAATAGAAAGTAACCTTTGGAGAAGAAATGTAATAATGGGACCAGTTAGTATCATGAATACAAACAGATAGACCAAAACCAACACTGAAATGTGAAATCAGTCTATATCAGCTTTATTCGGCTATATGAAGAGAGTGTCTACTTTTAGGCCCCTTTGAAGTGAAGGCCGCCTGTAACTTAGGTGTTACAGTGGCTAAAAAGAATGGTCTTCCCTTCAGACTGATTCAGACCACCACAGTGAGCTGTATATTTTTTTTGTTGACTGAAGAGGCAGACAGTGATGATATGCCATTCCCACAATGTCTGTTTCAAGTATTTAGTATCAATTAGTAGGGAAGAAGAAATTTACTTTGTTGATCCTAGGTAGTATGTGTCAAAATGCTTTGATTTTTTTTTTTTTTTTTTTGGTAAGCCTACATTCTTCTGTGCTTGTTTACGCACTGTGTTTATTGTGCATACTGCATATTTAAAAGCAGTAGTAACTGTGTAGCAATTCAGTCTTTATGTGCAGCTGGATCTCTTGACATCATCTAGCCCATCCTTGGTCTGCAGTTGGTTCCAGTTTGACACCAGCTGAGTAATTTCACTTATTTGAAATATGGAAGGATTTATAATTAACTTATTCATATGGCTGTAGTAAAGTTTGGTTAGCTAGCTAGTAAGCCCTCAGTGCATCTTGCAAGTTTACTATACATTTACAAAACAGACTTTTTCTTTACATTTACTATTTAATTGCTCTATTTGACATTATATTTAAACATTCATACACACAGTGTCAGAAGGACAGCCTCATACTGCCTGCATTCTCCACCAGTTTGTGAAAATGCAGCCATGATGCCAAAATGCAAGGATCAATTTGTGGCTTCCACTACTTTAGTGCTTTCTGCCGTGTGCTGCACACCAGACTTTGTCTTGAGGTAGTTGATTGATTAGTGTGGGTGTAGCTGTGCCAGGAAAATAGATGATCCCTCTCTTATTTCAATTCTTATTGCATTACCTGAGATTGGGAAACCAATAATAATTAAAATTAGAAATCACAACTACTGAACAAAACACTGCTCAAACAACAACAGTAACAATTTACACATACATATCCCATTCACTCATTACCTGGAAGAGCTTCGTGCCTCCCTGGGTGCAGTGTGGGGGCCATGACCTCATGCACCATGCTACCTGTTGTTTCCTCAGGGCCCCGAATGCAACCCCCTTCCTAGGGTCTGGCTGATGGAGCTCAGGGCCAACATAAAGCCCACACCATGGATGGCCTGAGGGCAGCCCCAAACCCCCCAGTGCCTGGGGCTGGGGCTGCTCAGGTGCCCCCGGCCGCCCTGCTCCTGGAAGGGGTGGTGGGGCTGGGATGGGCCCTGCCCTGCCTGGCCCTGCCCTGCCACCCTAGGGAGCCCCCGCTGCTCCTGACACCCTGGCCTTGCAGGAGCAGCTGGCTCAAACCTTGTCCTGACATAAAATCTTGTCCTAAATCTGTTCAGGATTTAACACTGTTTACCTTCTCCTCAGTCCAGCAGCAAGACCAATGCCCCAGTACTTCCTCACTTTAGGCAGCACTTCCATGCACAAGTCGGCCTTCCGGGGGTAGCTTCTCTAGTATCTTTAAGGCATCTTTTCTCCCACCAAAATATGCATAAGCAGTCTCCTGGTCAAGCCTTATGTGGGCTATTCAGTCAAATACTTTCTGTGATTTCCTCCAGTCATTGCTTTCATCTCCTGTTGCTTCCTCGTGTTACCTTCAGTACCAGCCTCCAGGCAGAGTTGTTTGCTTCTGCATGTTACTTTTGGGTAACTATTAACTATAAGTGATCTCCAGAAAAACGTGGTTTGCTTCTTCCCACCAATCATGCTTAGTGACCTGCTTTCTTACAGCTAATAGCTATTAACATTTCCACATAGCATTTTTCTCTGACAAATTTGTGGTACCCAGACAGGGACTTCCGGACTCTTTCACACAGATAGAATGTAATTTATAAAATCCATCTCCTCCTCAATGTGATTAATTGAATGCTGACTGATGGTGCTGGGTATCACCCAAAAAATCTGTTTGGTTATTTCAAAATTAACTGTTAAACTACTTCAAACCAATGGTGTCAGCAGTTGCAGTACCCATAGTGAATACAGTGGCCAACATACAGAGACTTCTTTGTGTATGTTGTTCTCCCTATGATATCTGTCTGTTGTGAGCTTTTCTGTTGTATAGTTTCTGAAGGACTCAAGCTTCAAAAATGCTTCATAGTGTTAAATATATGTATTTGTATAATATATATATGTATAAACATAACAGCAATATAAATATATATTTTATAAAGATAAAGCTTGTGATATGCTTTGTTATGACAGATACGTTTTGCACGTTCATGAACTTATGTGTAAGTTTCGTAGTTCCCCAAACCTTCATAATACAAGTGTTTTTCTGCCAAAAAGAACAGACCATCCAAACATTTTAATGTTCTGAATTATACACTGAAAATGGGGTTTATTACTGAATAGATCAATTTAAAAGTAAATGAGATCAAACCAAATGGATGTATTCATACTGTGGGACAAAATCTGAGCTAACTCACATTTTCGGGTGGGAACCTTGTGGTTTGACATTATTTAATAGAATATTAAATTGACTCTGATTTTATTTGTGCATGTAATCTATACACTTGCAAATAAGAAACAGATTAATCTGAAATGATTTTTTTTCAGTTATAGATGTTTATTCTGATAAATTGAAACTTTATACAGTGCCTTATTTGTTACCTGAAGTATCTACATGATTGATAGTGCTGAGTATTCCTTTAAAATGAAATGTTTAATCTCAGCTTTATTCTTGTAGAGAAATGCTTTCTAATATTTCCAATTTCAGCATGTATGGATTTGCATTCCCAATATTTTATTGAAAAAGTGGACATGAAAATGAAGAAACAGAGCACCTCATCTGCAACAAAAACCAGATTGCACTTATGCAGCAACAGTCATTGTGGTGTTTACACTTCCTTAATTTCCTTAATGACATACATTCATAAAATATAATCTTGTTAAAGGGCTAGTGTCCAACATAAGGTTTCATCTACCCATGCATGAAGAAATGCTGCACATTTCACATCGTAAAGATTTCTCTTTTCCATAAAGACCTCATGGTTTCTATGTTTATACTCTGATGAAAGTAATCCATCTTGTTTAAAAAATAGAAAACTTAATAAAGGGGTGGCATGTGAGCACACATTTACTGATATAAGCTAAATGTGTTATATTTACCTTGTTTTTCTTCTTTGCAGTTAATATTCATGAATCTTGTGAAGTATTTATTTTCCAAATAACATACTTCAGCTCAAATATACGTTGCTAGTCGAAGTGTCTGAATAAAAATAGGAGATAATATATTTATAATATATTATAAAATGTGCATATGGCTATTTAAATATTTTCTATCTTGAAACATATCCAAATTATATTGTAATCCATATTTTATCTTTTTATATTCAAGTAAGGAGTAAATATATAATACTGTAGTTTCATGTGCATTTTAGAGTAGTTTTAAAGAAAACTGCAGCTAAAATGTATATAAACATATTCCCATAAAATAGTCTCTTTTCTCTTAAAAAAAATGTTTGGGTATAGCTTAGAAAAAAATTCTCAGCTCTTCATATGGATTGCTGTGGTTTAGAAAACTTCAATTACAAGGTATATATGCAAGTATTATGAGAATATTAATTTCTTTGACATGGCAGTTCTAAAGCTCAAACTCTCTAGTGTTAAGTAAAAACACAGCATATATGTCATAAGCAGGCAGCAACAAAACAGCTAATGACTCTGGTCCAGTGAAAGGTGAGAGAACCTCTTTAATCAGTTTAGATGATAACAATACACTTCTGTGCTATTCTGTGCTTATATATGCATTCTGAAAGCACAGATGTGCTCCATTCTGGTCCTTTGTTCAAATAAATATGCAACAGCCAAGTAGCAGTTTTTGAAAAATGCAAGCAACTGATTATATTGCCTGGTAGTTAGGCTTCACAAATCAATAAATCTTCAGTCTGGTAAGTGTGTATGCCATTTAACATTTCTGTCTTGTATTATTGACCTGAGGTGGGTTGCTCATGCTTTGTGAAATTAGATTTGTAATGTGCCTGGCACTTTTAGTAGCACTGTTACCTCTCATTTGTTATCTAAAATCAGAGCTACTCTTCACTTGTGTTGAAGAGAGCCTGAAGGGATTATGATGACAGCGACTCATCTTCTTTCTTATTCATGATGTCAAAACAAAAGTCACAATGTTGGTGAGGATTGGAGACACAGAGATTACTCTCTTAACTGTTGCTACAGACTACTAAGAAAGATAAATTATTCATTCCCAGTTTCATGTGGGCTAGAAATGGTGTTTTCCCCTTCTGAAGTATACTCAGCTGGAATTCTTGGCCCTTTATTTATGACAACATAAAAACTAATGCTTACCACAAATAAAATGCTAGTGATATTTCTTGTCATATAGAGAAAAGTACTTTTTATCAATAACTTAGTTTCAGTTAGACTAATAATTTACAAAGTTAAGCAGTACAGTGGAGACCTCAGTATCCTAAGGGGCAGTCCTGATTCACATTCCCTTTCCTTTTTTTTTTTTTTTTTCTGGTTGATATTAATGTAATTCAACTGAATTGTTAGACCTTACTTCACAGACAGTTGAGTAGGGAAGACAAGTGCTTCAGGAGCTGGTCCTGAATGATAACAGAGTAGATGTCTGCCTTTTCCTTTTTTTTCTGACTAGTATGTGTCTGAAAATGTAAAGAAGATATAAAGATATTACTTGAATATCATCAGCAGAGCCTGAGAATAGGCTGTCTGAATCTCACTAGGAGAAGTAGGCACATAAAGTTTGTCTAAGTCTGAATTAGGGCAGTCTGAGTGTTGCTCTGAGGTTCAAGGACTCAAGGTTGCAAAGAACTTGAAAATACAAACCTTAAAGACTCTGAAACCAAAATACCAATAAAGAATCTTCAATATATTAAAAAAAAATACTAAATTGCATTCCACTGAAATATCAGGAGAAAATCTTTTGGTCATGAGTGCTGGTAAAGACAGCAGCCTCAATTTCAAGGCTCGCACTAATTGGCAGTAGAAGGATTTTATTCTTTGCAGTCTCCCCTGTATTAACACTGTAAGTATATAAATTGTTCGTTCCCTTGGCATTCAAGTTAAAGAGTAGGTTCCTCATTAACCACATTGCTTAACCTATTTTTCTTTTAGTTTTCCCCAATGTAGAGGGGGGTGTAGTAGTTCATTTTAGGCCATCAGGCTATGTAAAGGAAAAATAATTAGTGCTGCCTGGTGGAAGTGATAAATGTTGCTCATTATTGTATTTCTTCTGTCTGCAATAGGTAAGAAAATAGAAGATTCTCAATTGGAGGTCATTTTAGTATTGTATTGTTATCTGTACAACATTGCATTGAACAGCTTTATTCATGTGTCAGGCAGCCTCCTAATTTCCATTCATAGGATCAGATTTATGTGAGACCCTAAATGGAAGACTATATCTTAAGATGTCTCACATAATCATTCATTCCTACATTCTAGCGCAAAGCTAAGCTTCTAACTCCAGAAGTGTCAATATGCTGCAGGGAGTAATAGCCCTTCTCAGGGGAGGGGAGAGAGAGAGAACTGGTAGGACATTACCTACCATGTCTCTTTGTGAGTACACTAAAGTGCATTTTCATGCTCTTTTGAGGCCATTTATTGGTGAGGTGTTAGGACAATTCAATCCTCAATATTTGTTTGAGTTTTACCTTTTTCATTATTATATTGAGTGGAATTTTCCCCTCTGAGAATATGGTATTTTGGATATGTTTTTTTTTTCATTCTTCATTCTGTGTTGGCCATTCTATCAAGCACAATTTAAGTATACACAGAAAAATTCTTACTACTGTAGGCAAATTGTTAGTATAACCCTATGTAGGTAAACATTGGCTCTCAGAAACATACATAGATACGCATTTTCTTCACAATTTCTATCTCATAGCCATTTCACATGGGACAATTGTTTCCTTACATCCGTACACTGATTTCTTATTTTTCTTTATTTTCACTGGTACTTTCATGTGCATAAGATTCACTTAGCTGGTAGGTAGATACATGGTTTAACAAAGAGTATTATATATAATATCACAGTCTCCAATGCAACAATACAGAAGATATCCAAACAGTTTTTGAAATTTGAGGTTTTACCAAGTTTTATCTTGGTAAAGTTTCTCTTTTATGTTTTGCCAGGCTTAGAAAAATGTTAATTTGCTTAGTGGGAGATAATACTGGATGTTTCCTATATAGAGTTATACTCTGCTTCTACTGATATTAATATGAATCTTACCAGTTTTTAAAATAGAAACATGATCCAACACTCTTTTTCAGTGTGATCAAAATCACTGTAACTACAAGTGATACTGTTGCTAAAGAGAATTATGTGCCTGATAATGGAGTCATGTTTCTCTCCAGAATAAAAGTTCTCTGACTTGGTAAAGTCTTGTACTTTTTAAAGAGTATTCTTCTATTCTTTTAAAGTTAAGTTTTGGGTGCTCAATGCAATCAAATTTAGGCTTCAATCTATTCACTGTTCAGCAGAAGTCTCCCAGTTCACCCTTTGTCAACATAATAATGTGTTGCTGCTTTTGATTGCTATTTAGGCTTTTTCTAAATGAACAAAAACACCTAATTTGGTTTCCCCAGTGGAAAGCATATGACTTTTTAGATAATAGATCGATGTTAGGGAGCTTGTTTGCCATTTTCTGTACTTAAATGGTTTCATCTGTATTTAAGGGAAGAACAACAGGTCAAAACCTATTACGTAATGACTCTTCACATAAAGGGCTTCACTCTTCTCAGTATATTCTTTTTGTGAAGATTATAGTTTAATTTTACTCATTCTCCCTGTATGTCTTCCACACTTTTATTAGGTGTTACATAGGCGTTCACTGGGATTATGTAAGGGGAGTAAAGGATAAAGCAAACTTTCCTTTCTGTTGTTATATAATATTAACTAAAATTGCTTGAATGCAATTATATTAATATTAAAATTTTGTGAATGAGAGAAACCAAATTGGAGGGTAAGAACAAGGTGATCAGAAGACTGCAAGAACTTTCCAAAAGTAATGTTCATCTCTGGAGCTCTGAGGAGTAGAAGTCTTTTTCTTTGTTATGTAATGTAGACTCAAAGGCAAATTAAAGGTGACCATAATGAAAATAGAAACAACCATGTTCAGGTGGAACAAATAACCAGTTGGTACATGAACATGAGGCCATGCTATCATAAACAGGAGAAAGTAACATAATTCAATCTCAAAGGTGAATTATCGAATTAAAAAGTACAGCTTTTTATTAGCAATAAAAATTAGTGGGCCCATGCATTCATCTAACAGAAAGAAAAACCCACAAAAATACACAAAGAAGCCTATTGTGAACCAGCAGAGAACATAAGCACAAGTTCAGTATTCACTATTCTCCATACTTCTAAACAGGTTGTCCTGAAACTCAGAACTGAATATCTGATATTCCTACTGACACCTGATATTCCAACAGAATATCAGATGTGCCTACTGACAGGATCAAGTCAGTAACAATCTACTCTAGCAATACTGTCATGATAATAAATAATGATAACAATAGCTATTGTAATGATAATGAGAACAACTATGAAATTTTGTTGCACCTTCAAAACTCTGTATAAATATTAATACTATTTTTTTTTTCCAGTATTGTTGTGCCATTCCCATTTTTGCATGTGTGAAATGGAGATGTCACAGTCTGTCAGTCTGTTGTCACAGTGCACTGATGTATTGTGTTTACACCAGTGCAGTCCCCGTGAAATCAGTGGAATTGCAGAGATATGATTAAGAGCAGAACTTCTGCTTTGCTATTAGGAGCCAGTCTGAGAACAGATATCTTCGAAGTCATGATTCATAAAATATATCTGTTGAGGAAAAGCATTCCGTTGAAGTAAATGATCCTTGGGTGCGTGCTCCCTGTAGTATACCGGGTGATATATGCATTAGAAAGAATCTCATTAACTGATCTACTAAAGGATCATATACTTAACTCTGGGATTGGCAGAGCTTGCAGAACTGGCATAAGTGAGGAATAAAGAAAGTTAAGTAGAACCTGGCAGAAACAGTGCCAGTTTCACATAAAGTAGATATGATTAGATTTTCAGCTGGTGATGTGCTTATTACACAAACATGGGTTGCTGTTTGTTTTTTTTACATTCTATGTAATACGTGAAAAAGTGTGTACAGACGTTTCATTAAAAAAATCACATCTCCTGTGCAAGATAGAGAATTTTATGCAAGATAAAGTATATTTGTTCCCCATATACTATCCAATTCTAGTATCTCTACAGCAGAAGAGAAAAAAAAATGGTTTGAATGAAAACAAAAATGTTTTCCTTTCTGCCCTCTTTGGAAAGACTTCTTATGTTATCTTCCTTAGGAGATAACATTAGAATTGTGTCTAGTAGAACCAGACTATCTATGTGCCTATCTAGGCTTATATATATTCAGAGATATTAATCATTGCAGTTACTTCTGTTATAGTCCTGTTGTTTGTCCATTCTACTCCTTCTTTACTTTGTAGAATTATCTGAAAGACTGTAAATGTCATTAATGTTAAGCTTAGTTTTTACCAAATCTGAGACAAATAAATCTAATTCTTTTGATAGAGATGTTAGAATTATAGAATTGCAGGGCTGCAAGAGATCTTAGGTCATCACCGGCTCTTTTCCACTGCTTTAGTAGGACACGCTTACTCACTACTTTGTTAAGTACATGGTTATGTCATTTCTAACATGTTTTTCTAACCTGTGCTTAAAAACATACAGCGAGGGACCCTGTATGAAATGAAATCTACCTTAATATCCAGCCCATCATAGAGATTTTTTTCTAATGCCTGTCATGGAGAAAAAGAACAGATTTTGTTGTTGTTGTTGTTTCTAGCAGCCTTCTCTGTGCTTGGAGATTACAATGTGCATCTAATTTGTCTTGTCTTCTTCAGCTCTTTCTATTTTCCCTGAGTGATCTATGATGAGTATTAGCAAAAGTAATTATCTGCTAAAAGAATGCTAACAATGAAAGAGTGTTATCTTGGATTTGATAAAACCTGGATTTAAACTTACCTTTCAGGTCACTTTTTCAGGTTTCCAGTGGTTCTTGAAGCTTTCTTCTAATTTTGCTTTTCTTGGCTGATGTATTCTTCAATGTGATGTACCATTTTAAGGCCATTAGCATGCCTTATGTAACAGCAATGATAGAAATGAGGGAATGTAGATACCAAACATGTTGATGACAGTAAGGGAACAGAAGATCAGAGACTAGTGAAAATTGATAGACTGAGCAAAACTCCTGCTGATTAATAAAGTGGGCCATTAAGAATTATGACATCATTCATCATTCTTATGTTGGAGAAAACAGAAAAATGTTTACAGGTCTACTCTCTATATACCTATTTATACATCACAGTCTTATGTTTACTTTTTCTGTAACAGGATGGCATTCTAGTTGTATTTTCAGCTTGTCAACTACTCTTAAGAATCTTTCTTATGGAACTGTTTTCAGCTTTTTCCAGTAGTCCTAGGAGCTTTCAAACACACTGTGGACTACATTTTGCTTATAATTATTATGCTGTAGTAAGTACTGTTTATTGTGTTAATAATAGATTAATTATTACTAGATTATGTGAAGGGACATGACAGCAAGCCTAGCAAAACACCCTCTTAAAGCTAACTTGGAGCTGATGGTGTACATCAAGCCAATTTTTGGTGAATCTTTATTATATTAAGTAATCTGTAAATCAAAGAAAATATGTGAATGGAAGAGTAGAATAAATACATACTTTTGGTTTGGTTTTTAAAACTACAACATGACACACAAAAAAGATTCTGTCCAAGAAAATAATAATAAAAAGTCACTGTCAGACTGGTTAGTCTTTCAATACTAAAACTGCCTACTTTGGGAGTATAGGTGTAGGAAACAGGTTTGAAATTAAGTGGGTTCACTTTGATGGTATTTAAAATACCATGTTAGTAATATAAAGCCAAGTTCTAAATGCTGCTCCCTTATGGATACTTCATTTCATATAGATTGATATATGTATGATAAGAAAAAGCTCATCAATTTTAATAAAAGAGCCATGTAAAGATGCTGTCATTCTTCCTGGATTAATCAGAACTGAGGAAGAACTGGCAATTTTTTTCTCCCTCATGTTAATGCGAGGCTATCGACATTCATTACATTTTATTAGAACTTGGCCTGTTCTCAGAAGCTCAGGCAAGTACTATTATGGCAGTTTCAAAGTTGGAATTCTGACAAATACCATATTCCAATATACAGCAAATTATGCTAGTTGAAGGTCCACTAAGAAACAAAAGGTAAATAGTACCTCTTTAATGTCAAACTCCATATTTAGTATTACGATGATAGGAAAGTGTATAAAATGTGTGTAAGAAAGGTTTAATACAGCAACATATCACCAGTTTTATTAATACCATAAGATCTGTGTTAAGAAAATGATGACATCCAGGAACATAAGTCACATGGGGAAGACCTATAAGGTTTTTCTATTTCTTGTTGCTCTTCTCCTTCTGACTTGTAATTTTGGATATTTTTTAAAAGACCTACTTGGAAAAATGGGTGAAAAGAATGCATGTAGTACAAAAGATATGATACTACTGTACAAATCATTCTGCTTGTACACTACCTAAGAGCTCTTGTTTAAATATCAAATGTGAATTTCAGTTCAAACTTCCTCATACAGTTTGAAGTGTTATGTCCCACAGATAAATCCAAAAGTCTGGCTGAAAATCATGTGTTCTATGCATAAAACAACCCTGCCAATAAATCTATAATCAAATGCAAATAAGAAACATTCAATTTAAAAGGAAATTAATGTTGAAAGTGGTGTCTAAGACTGGTCTCCATTAAACTATGTATGTGTGTTCAAACAAAAACTACATAGATCCTTTTTGTTGTTGTTATTTTTCTTTGTTTATAATTGGTTGCACCCACAATGAAGAAAGAGAAAATGGAGTGTCAGGAAGACTTTCAAAGTAAACCATGATGTAATTGGACTGATGTTCTAAAAGCTCAGTTTTCAGTCCTGTTTAGACAATCCTTTTTGCCAGCATTCTTTTCATAGAAAACAATAAACAGTATTTTCAACAAAGCAATGTGGAGCACTCAGAAATCAGGCCAGTAACACAGACCTCCAACTTCCTTTTGAATAAAAGAGAATCAATGCACTACTGCAGGACCCTCTCTGCAATATAAACATACCAAGCATATCGATAGAAAAGCAGTATCATTTGTATGCTAGCTACAATACTCTTGAGTATGAATAGATCAGATCAGCTGCTTATAATCATAAGTCACACTAGAGCCCCAAAGATATTCATGTGCCTTATTACGTCCACTTTTATGTATGCTATCCTTGAAGAATTCAAACTCTCTCTGAAGTTTCCCTATCTTCACGTATTTTTTAAGTTCTGTTTTTCCTGCATACTCTAGTAAAACTTACCAAGGAAAGAGGGAAGAATTTAAGTACAAATAGCAGAAGCTATTTTTTAGCATTGTTAGGAGGAAGGCTGTTGAGTTCAATGTATGGGTATGAGGGAAGTGTCAGCAATAATAGGGACTGTAATATTAGGTGTAATGTTTCCAAAGAACTGTTAACTGTTTTACTTCACATATTGAAGAACAGCTTTTGAATCTTCCACAAACACCAAACACTAAGACCCAATTAAGAAAACACTCAAAACAAACCGTCAGCAAGAATCAGAGTTTCTACCCCATCAAAAGAGCCTTTTAAGAGCTAGAATTTCCTTTCTCTTCCAGATCCAGACCTCTGACAAGTAACACATTCCAATAGACACACAAACACACTTCCTTTTTTATAAAGAGCATCAGGAGATTACTGGTACTGCAAGACACTATTAGGGGTCAAAGTCATCTGTGTTTTTTTCCTTTTCTGTTCTTATGGTGGCTCCTTTGCCTCTCCCCTGTCTCTCTCTCTCTCTCCCCTGCTGGTATGCATCTAGGTCACTTCATAACAACTAGAAAACGTGAAATTTGGGGTTGAATGGCTGGAGGTTACAATAGACATTTCATTGATTTCAAATGTCAGACATAAAATGAAGCATTCATTCTATAATTATCACTGCTTAGTGATACTAAAATTTCACCTTGTTGAAATAGAAGAGGGTAAAGAAACATATGAATCTTTCCATAGAAGCAGCATGTTGAAGTCACTTTTTGGAAGAGAGGGTATGTTTTTAATAACAGAAATATTTTTTAATGAAACAAATAATAAATGCAGCAATTCTGGAAAGAAGTTCCAAGAGATTATTAAAACTGTAAGGCACAGTACACATTTCACACTTGTGAATTGAATGTGCTCAGTCAAAAGTAAAATCACTGTTCTTGAAAAATCTCCTGTATTGCTTGACAGCTGGTTAGATGTTCCCTTGACAACTGCTCTGGTTAATCAAGGGTGTAAATGAGGCTGCTGTTTCAGAGTTTTGCAGGAGTCATTTTAGATTGTCTCTTTAATATCAACACTTTTTCAGTGAAGAATCATGTGTGTTTTTGTTGGGATTTTTTTCTCCATGATGTATTATTAAGATGGGTTTCTGTTTATCAGCTTGAAGGAAAAAAATAGCAAATAATTCTAAAAGTAATCCTCCAATTGTAACATTAAAATGTGGACAGTAGTTTAACTGCTTTGTAATCATTTCTCAGAAGACTAGAAACCCCCACCTTCCATCTTCTAGATATTGATTTATATATATACAGATATATGTTTCTATGACAATTTAGCTTGCATAAATTGTCAGAGGCCAAATCTCTTTATAAAGCCTGTGGGTTTTTTTTGTACCCACTGATCTGACCTTTTAATTTTATGTCTCTCTTTATGCTGTTAGAAATATGGCTGCACCTACAGCACTATACAGAAAATATAATTACTATAAACTATATTTTTTAAAGTCTGTTTACACAACCGTGAATGCACCATCTTAAGATGATTACATTATGTAGTTATAATGCATGAATGCAGTTAAGAGTCTTCCAGAAGTTCCACTCTCTGGACCCATTCTCATCCGTATTGTCAAATATGTAATCAGTTTAAGATACTTTACTGTGTTTCCTTTGATATAAACTGGTAGCTGAAGCAATCATGCTATCAATTAGAGCTTAAGTCAGTCTTTCCAATGATTAGAAAAGACATCAGTATTTTTGATCATACTTTCTATTGTGTTCCTTTAGTGCCACCTGGTGACCAGCTTGAAGAAAAAGAAATTACAATCATTTCTCATGTGGAGAAGTAGCTGTGATAATTTGAAATAAAACCTTTACTTGAGCAAGATTATACCAGGTGACAGATTTAGAAGTGCCTCAGTCTTTTCTAGTTTAAGAGGATTTCTTTTAATACAATTTTCAACCCAAATTAATTTCATTCTTTATATCTACAATTGTGTCATAGGTACAAGCATGTAAGGTAAACATTGCACTTTGTTAGAAATTCAGTGTTTGGTCACCTGATTAATCAAGTTGTAACTAGTAACTGCAGTAATCACTGTGTGCAGCTTCGGTTTCATATCTGTCCATCAGTCTTGTAAAGAAACAGCCCCTGTAGTAAACTCTTTGTTAATTCTTGTTCTTAACAAAAGCTCATATAAAATCCTCAGCAGCTATGAAAAATCATGTTATTCTAAGCCAAATGCAGAAAAGAAGACTGAGCCTCTTCTCATTTCAAGTCTGGGGAAACAAATATTCAGCTACATCAGGCCTGTACCTTAGCATTTACAGGTACAGGTTGGGCTCCACATGGCTCCAGACCTAGTTAGATTACTGTAAGAAATACTCTGTATATCATTCCCATGTGTCCTACACACATACACATTTCCCATACCTACTCTCCACACACTCAGTTCTCTTCTGCTACGTGAAACCTTTTTATATCATTACAAGTGTGATGTGCATGAATCAGACCAATTTTGGTGCCTGACAAAATAATCCTGCAATAGGAATCATATTGCATTCTATTCAGTCAGTCTCTGGAGGTAAAAATACGCTGGCTTTGAATGCAACTGAAATATGCCACTGAGATGTGAGGCAGATGGACTGAAATGCCTTCAGCATCTAAACAAATGAAAAAGCACAACTGAACTACAAATACGTCAACATTTAAAGATGTCAGTGATTAGCCACTTTTATCTCAGGTGTTCTTTATGTGAGGTCAGTATCTCATAATAGGAGGTTAATTAGAAAAAGAAAGAAAAAATGTCAAGAGAATAAATCATCAGTTTGGTTTTATCTTTTCTAATATAGATAGTGGATTTTTTTAATATATATGAGTGTGTGTAATAATACTGCTGCATTTATCTAGCTGCAGGATTAAGACAGATTTAATCTTGGTTTATAAGAGAAATATTATCCAGTTGTACAGCTAGATGAAGAGGCATTTTATTTCAGGTCATTTCTGCTGCAGAACATTTCAAGCACATTCTTTTCTCATTGTTTTTAAAAATTAGAATAATTATCTTTCATATGTCCATATTTTAGTACTTTGTGATTGCAAATGCTGTGGTAAAGATAGAGACAGCATTTCTGTTTTAATTGCCATTTTTTCATTATTTTCATAATTTTCTCAGAAAGCTGTCTTTTGGGCTGAAATTTTCCATGCTCTGTCTCTTTTCAAAAGCTCTTCTAAGCATGTGTGAGTAATCTAGCAAACTCAAACAGTCCTAATTTTGTGGTAATGTAAGCATGAAAAATATTCACTTTTCTCGCATTTCAAATGACAAGTTTTTCATTTCTGTGACATAAGACAGAGAGAAATTTCATGTATTATTTGCTTGGAAGTTCTTGCACAGAAAGGAGCAAACGCTGAAGGCAGTGGTGGCAGCAATCCTAATATGCGCTCCGGAATACAGGGCAGTAGATTGCTGCTCACAGCCTCTGCTTTTTTCTCACAGCTCAGTCACTAATCTGCTGGCTGACATCAATCTAATCGGCTCTTCCCTTTGAGTTTTCATTGCCGCATCTTAAAAAAAAAATACAGCGTTATGTTCTTTGTGAAGTTGAGACCTGATGTTCAAAATCACTGTGTAATAGCTGCTGCTTATAGGTATTTATTATTTCAATTTCTCTGACATGTTACTTTAAAAGTAGAATGAATCACCAGATATACCTGAGTAGGGATAACCATGTTAGCATGTGTATGATTTAGGATATCTGTGATCAGCTACATAAAGATACTGCAGTAAAAACCACTTCAGCACTGAATAATCTTTAAAGGTTATTTTAATTGCACCTATTTTTATTTTTCTATGTATTTTTTTCTTTCCTTTGCAAAGAATCAAAACAAGGGAAATTGTATGTAGTGTTTTTTTCCTGTTCACTCAGATGTCACCCAAAGCAGTGATAATGTTTGAATACCAGACATTTGCAATGAAAATTTAAAATGCTGAATTCAGCTTGGTAGGCTAATTGGTTGAAGCTGATCAAAGGGACATAGACCATGCTGTTCTATTCTTTTCTATCAGGCAAACATTCTTATTTATGAATATTGCCACATCCCTTAAAGCTTTATTTTTGTAAGTTGGACTATTGTCAAATGTGATATGTAGGGTTAAACCTTGAACTAATATGTAAAATGCAGAATATGCAGATTTCAGAAATCTTTCTGAAAAGCAGGGACAAGGCAGGGGTGAGGAGGAGGCACTGCCATCGGTATATTAGGTCTATGGCAAAAAATCCACTTTGACAGGTAAGTGTCAAGGAAAGGGTATGAGTTGGATTTCCCAAAAGAATGGTAAATTTACTTTTACCTGAGAAAATTATCTTTATACACTGTGATTTTCCTGGAAAATTACCAGCAGCAGAAATATTAGTAGGAATATTAAATGAAATTCAAGGTAATTTTAACATACAATTGGCTGGAAATCGGAGTAGATAGAAGTACTTCCTCCAGAATTGTCCTTTTACTGAGTATTTAAAAAGGAAATCACAAATGCCCATTATTTATTGAGAAGGAGTTTGTACTTATTCAGTCCACATTTTATAAAGAAATTGTGAAAATTAGCTAATCTTCAGAATGGCAGATATTGCTGCTGACTCCCTACATTAAAAATGAAATGTTATTATAACTTTATACTATATAAGAAGGAACTTAACATAAAATATTAGCAATTTCATTTTTTAAAAAAAACTAAAATTAAAGAAAAAATGAACATTTTTCAAATTCAGTTGAATAGTCTAAGAGTCTGGGTCACATTTTAAAGGGCGAATTGGAAGATGCCACTCATATATCTGTTGTATAAACAATTTTTAAAACACTGTT
Organism: Heteronetta atricapilla; assembly: GCA_011075105.1. Lineage (NCBI taxonomy): Eukaryota > Metazoa > Chordata > Aves > Anseriformes > Anatidae > Heteronetta > Heteronetta atricapilla. The sequence continues at coordinate 91,195,728 of CM021733.1, forward strand.
GTTCCTAATTCAAAAGTAGGAAAAGTGTTGCATACTTACAAAGGTGAAATAATTTAACACATTTCAACCCCATGCAGCAGAAGGCAGTTGAAAAGTCAATGAGTTGGTATTGACTGAAGTAGCTGTGGAACCAGAAGCAATATAGCCATTAGAAAGGCAGGATTTATTTGTATTGGTGCATCACCTGCTGCTATAGACATACTGCCTATGTGACTAGTGTTGGTGGATGTAGTGTTTTTTTCCTGTTCACTCAGATGTCACTGAACTGCAGTTAGTGTTAGAAATGTACCCATATTCATTAGGGGCCTGATACTATATCAATTTATGTCAATACAGTGTTCCCAGTAACTTCACCCAGAGGTGAAAACTAAGACTCTGGATTTCATCCTGGATCTACAGATAGGAGGATAGAAAGTAAAGCTGTAGAAACAAGTAGAAAAGCAAAGCTCAAGGCATAACATAGGATAAATTATACCATGGCAGCAGACAAACAGGTGGTTGTACATGAGGAAGTCAGCATTCAAGAGTGTGGTAGGTTTTGCTGCGGTTCATCCAGGAGTAAATTTATCTTTGGAAGGGCTGAGGTATGTAATTTCTAAGAGTAGTAATATGTGCTTGTAGTGTTCAAGACATCATGAGCGTTAAAATATGTTAACTCTTTTGTAAGTCCGAGGCCTGACATGAAGACTCACTTGCACCAACACTAAGCAGTTTATGAGATTCCTGACATTCTCTTAATTCAGCTAAAAACATGGGAAATTTGGCAGTCCAAATAAATGTAGAAATTTCTTTCAGGATCAAAATGTTCTGAAAATGTAACATTTTTCTTGTTAAAGGCCTTCCTCTGGAAACACGATTGTATGGATATGACTGAGTAGAGTTTGATGACCTATTGTGCATGTAGTCAGTAAACATGAATGAGGTTCCCAAAAGGAGGCCCATCACATTTTCTTTTAAAGTACTTGAAAATTCAAAATGAGGGTGGAAGTGGGAAGCACCTGTACAGAATTATCAAAGCTTAGTTTTAAAGAACCTATCAACTAATATTCTCATATTCTGCCATTGCTGCAATAATGTTTATGCAAAATCCTTTCTAAATATTAAATATATATATTTGATATATATATGTATTTCAAAATCATCTTGTTGGATTGGATTTTTTTAATTGATATTATTCATAACATTACCTCAGATCTCATCATAGAAAGAACTTAAAGAATTTGGGGTGTCTGACTGAATGTTCACTAGTGCTTGCTTTACAAATTCCCTTAACGTCATATTCTTCTTTATCTCTCAAGCTCAGTACTAGATTTTATATTAACAGCATGCTTCCCAAGTAGTGATAACTATATCACTTTGTAATCTTGCTGCTCTGAGGTATGCAGCCTTTCATTTCTTACTCCATTTATGTTTCCCTGGTAGGGCAGTAAAAGGACATTTCCACCTATGGAGTTCAGCATCATTCAACATTGATGATACTTGTCCAACAATCCTCTATACTAGGGAGACCACATGTCAGCCACATTTAGCACTTACAGTTTACCAGTACCCACTTACACATGTAAAGATCTCTTTCTTCATCTCTGTATACATTTCAAAAACTAGAGTCAAGAACAGTAGGAAAGCAAATAGAAGAGCAACATTAAAAGAAGAAACTTACATCTTTTGTCTCCTGGATAGTCCATGTAGCCATAACACTAGAATTCTTATTGTCCAAAGACTGTCATCCCTAATGGAGGCAGAAGCATCTTTTTCACCTTGCTTTTTGCTGTATGAGATTCGAATACTCCTCTGTCAGTGGCATAAACAGTAATGAGATCTTCTGTTTCCTTCCAGCTATATGTTGCCTGTTAGCAGTCCTGAAGGGTACTGCATGATTGAAATGGCTGCAGATGGAAATCCTCCTGTACAACACAGACTCTCGCTCTCATATCAAGCATCTCAGGTGAGTCTGCAAAACATCAAAAAACAGTTATTTGCTTTGAACACACAGATATCATTATGTGCACTTACTTTCTCTTTAATATGTCATTTCACATAAGGCATGCATAGTATTTCCAATGATTTCTTCAACTTACCGAACCCTGAAGTGCCTATTTCAGCTGTTTAAAGTCCATGAAAAGGACACTGATACTGCAAGAGGAAAAATAAAATGTTTGCAGTGTCACTGACTTAGGCCATGGTGCTGCTAGGAACAATTCAGATAATGTCTAGCAGTAATCCTGGTTACTTTTTATTTGCAATCCACACTGTATAGTGGAAGGCAGTTATGAATCATCACTGACTTAACCTGATGTCAGAACTGTTGCTAGGATTTGCCTTCTGAACAGTATTATAAATATGATTGTCTCCATTTTGAAACTGGTAACAGAAGACTCACCCTAAATGGGCAATAGGCCAACTTTCCCAAATCTTGAGATTTTCTGTTATTCTTTGTCTCCATTTTATCACCTGTCTTTGTTCTGCATTCTAGCATCACAAGATTCTTCCTGTATGGTATGTTTTAGGTAGTTTGGGACTTGAGAATTTGAACAATGATTGAGAGTTCACTTTATAAGTTTATTCACTTAGGGACGGTACAGTTAACTGTAGAGATACTAGTCATGATATGCATTGCATGGTATGCTCTGTCAATTAGTAATAGGATTTCTTCCCTGATCCTTCCTAGTCAATATCTGTGTTTGCTCAGTTTGATAGAAAGAATTAACTTACACTAGATATTACTATTACCCCAATTATTTCTCTTTTCCTAGCTTTGAGATGATCATCTTGGTTTTCTGAAAAGGTAGAAGGTTTATTTTTCTGTCCCTTTATGTCCGGGGTCTATAACTATGTCAGAAAGTAAATCTATCACTGTTGGCAGCTTCTGTGTAGAGAATCTGTGGAAAGAGCTCACCCATCAGTACATAATCATGTAGAGAAGCCAGCAATGCCTTACTAAAGAAAAACTTACAGGCAGGCACCTTTGATGTCACGCTCCGTGTTCATACAGCAGAATCTTTCTGTCCCTAATCAGGAAATTTCTTCCATTCATAAGAAAGTCCACAGCTCTTTAAGGCTCTCTACAATTGCCTTAAAGGAGGCTATAGCAAGGTGGACATTGGTCTCTTTGCCCAAGCACTGAGTGATAAGAAATGGCCTTAAGTTGCACCAGAGGAGGTTTAGATTGGATATTAGGGAAAATTTCTTCACTGAAAGGGTTGTGTAGTATTGTAACAGGCTGCCCAGAGAAGTAGTTGAATCACCATCCTTGGAGGTCTTCAAAAAAATGTGTAGATGTAGAGCTTAGTGACGTGGCTTAATGGTGGACTTAGCAATGCTAGGTTTAAAATTGGACTAGATGGTCTTAGATCTCTTTTCCAACCCAAATGATTCTATGATTCTTTTCTGTTTCTTTTTGTGGAGGACCACAGTTGTATTTCAGTTCATATGGATTTTTGAAATGAATGTTCTGGTCACCCCCACTTAGCACACTTCAGTTCATGTTGCAGAGCAATCTTGGACCATGCCAACTGAATTCTCTTAGAATTAAGACATTCAAAAGATGCTCTCTCTAAGTGCACTTACTGTTCTGTAACCACTAACACGTATTTCAAGGGACCAAATTATATTTAATTCAGATAACCACTTACATGCTGTATAGTACGAATGTCAGATCCTCATGACTAACTATTGTGCTTTACAGATCTGTTTCTAACCTCCCCAAATCACTGTTTTCTTTACACTTACAGAAGCAATGAAAGAAAAAAAGGTTTCTTACCTCTAGGAGGACTGAGGAATTTTTTTCCCCTTAATGGCCAAGTTGATTCTCCTCTCCAGGTGAAAAAGGGCCATTTACAAATAAGTGTTAGAAAACATAAGCATTAGTATTAAGAAAGTTACCATCATGTTACCATAATGTTATTTTAAGGCTGTTCGGTTATTAACAAGATTAGCAGGATTTTTTTCCTGTGTGCTTCCTTAAAATATATTCTGGTTGTGTCAGTTTAACTCAGAACAGGACCTTTACAGGAAAAAAATGTGCTTTATGGTGTACTAGCATGAGTGTGAACATCTAGCATATTATGATAAAAACCATTGATGCAAGAAACTGAGGAGAGCCAACCGAAGTTATTCTGTGGTTCACTGGGTCTGCCCCCAGGTCATCGCTTTTGTAAAATAAGTCCAATAATAAAAAGATTGTGCTGCAAGAGAAGTGTTAGATACATACTTTTTTTTTTTTTTTTTTTTTATCATAGACATTGTACATTCCAGTCCAGTGCTTTGCTTAATTCTTGTAACAAGTTCACAGATGGAGAGAAAACGTCTGTCTGCAAATACTACTTACAAATCTTGTCTGAAACTATGCTGGTTTACAGCTATGTTTGATAGGAGAGAGAGTCAAGTGATATGAAATGAGTTTGACAAGTGCTGAACTGATGTCTTTGAATTCTTTCCATGTGAAAAATCTGATTTAATTTTATCCATGCTCTAAAAGGTTTAGGATTTTTTTTCCTTTTCTTTTTAAATGAAAGTCATTGTAAGTAGAGGAATATCTGAAGACATTCATGTTCATTGTATCTCCAAATTTCACTGTAGATTGTCAGCAGCATAGTTCAAGCAGTGATAAAAGCCATGTAAGAAGCAGCAAAACAAGATTATACAGATATGTGAAACCTAGACAAGTCAATATGACGTTTTCCTCCTTCTGCTCCTAAATTTTGCAGTTGGTGTCTGGATATGATATGAAGGGCTCCTCACTTATAAATTATCTCATCACGTAAATGATCTCTGTTTTACACATCCTGTGATATATTTGTTATTCCACTGATTTATTCATACTTGAACTCACTTTCTGGATTAATGTTATTGTATAAGTAAATGTATCACAGAATGACAATGTTTTTTTTTACCTGATTTTTTTAATTATTAAAAAAAATATGATCTTTTCAATTCCTGACAAGCAAAGGAACTTAGGTATGGTGAAGCTCCATGTTAGAGCTCCACAGAGTCGAACAACAACTTTAGGAGTAGAATTCACAGCACTAAATGAGTCACTTACAAAACTTTTATGAGTTATGGACAAGGCTTTTCATCCTAGATAGGTAGCACAAGAACACTAATATGACTTGGTCAGTCCCAGTATGAAATAGTTCTGGGTGTTTCTTTGGCACCTTTGCCAGGATGTTCTAGGCATTTGTGACTCTAGAATTTACTAACTAAACCTTTCCTTTTCCTCTTGGGCTTCAGTATAGTGGTCTGTTTTCTGTCACTCATTCAGGAAATGTAAAATCTTGATTTTATAATTCCTTTATTTTGGGGTTCTGTAGGTCCTCGATCCTAAGGAAAAGCTTTATCATTTAGTATATTGTTTCTACTGTGTTCCTGTGCCAGCCCGCAACCAAGATTGTACAACTTCTAGTGTAGAATGAGGGAAACGCTAAGAAAACCTTAAACCATGTTTAAGGTTAACTAGTCTCAGAATTCTAATTTGTATTTCATAGAACATATGCTGTTTTACACATTTGAAGATATACACACACATAAAAACAGGTTCTTTGTCTGAAGTAAAATTAAAAAATAGCCACATTTTTAAAAAATCCTACAATCAAATATCATCCCTTTTGACCATCTTCAATTAATGGCTGTTTCCTTTATCTCTTATTATTCCTTCATTGCTTATAGTATCATCACACATCACATTCTTTTCTGCTGTTTCTCTTCTTGTTTCTGCAGATCACCTTTGGATCAATCTTTCTTGGAAATGTTCCTGTTCGTGAAGAGGTTCCTGGATGTGCTGGGCAAATACATGGCTATAAAGGATGCATTAGGGATTTTCAAGTTAACAACAAAGAATTGTTCATCATAGATGAGGCTCTTGGAGGGAGGAATGTTGAGAATTGTAATGTTCCAATATGTGAATATCATCCATGTCACAATGGTGGGACCTGCACTAGGTAAGAGTTACCATTTTATCATTTTATCATCTACTTACGCAGTGGCATCCTTAATGAGAAATTATTACAATTTTCTGTGTAATAATGTAATCACCTATCTTCTGTCCCGATAATGCTTCATGCCTAACCAGAGAGATTTTACACATTATTTGCTTACATGAAAACAGATATAAAATGTAATTACATTGTCCATGCTCCATGCATATTGGGTTGCTGCCAGAATTCCTTCATGGTCAACTAGTTCACCTATAAGGCATGGTGACTAAATCAGACTCCTTTTACAGATAGGACAAAGTCACATAAGGTCTCATTCTTCTGTCTAACTCTATATCCTGCTAGGCCCGTACCCTCACCCATCCTCACGATGTTCTGGGTACACATCACATACATTCATCACCATGCTATGAAAACATTAACAAGTGAGTTCAGCACTTATGAAAAAGTATGCTCAAAGAACCTTTGAAAGTTAAAGTGCATCATAATGAAAGAAGAAATGGGATCCAAAAAAGATGGGGGCTAAACGCACAGAGGATGGTGTTTCAGTTGAATGATGGTTCAGTTGAAGCACAGTAAGTTTTTAAACCATAGTAACTTGTCTAAAGCACTCAGAATTTGAGAACTGCATTTCTGTTTAAAATTGATGGTAATTTGTAAGTAGCTGCCATGCCTGTTTTAAAAGTATTCAGGTTCTGCAGTTCTGACTTCATAACATATACTTGCCAGAACAGGATTTGCTTTTTCAGAGACTGATCATTCCTCTAGATGTCACAAAACAGATTGTGTCTCAGGATATGGAAGTCCCATTTGGATAGGTCACTAGATAGGTGCAATTCCTGCATCCCAAAGTCCTGATGCTTCATTTTGTCCACAGTGTGTGCAACACAGCTCCATCACTGTATACCATGTAATTAACTAGGGAGAGAACAAATTGCTTCTGCTTTTCTGAGAAGTGATGAAATGTACGCATGTGACACATCTACAAGATTCACTCTTGATGAATCATGTACCCATCTTCTACAATTTCTTTGTGCTGGATGTAAACAGGGTGAGAAGGTGCTGGTAGGCATTTTACATGGACTCTGCCTGACAATGCCAGGGTCAGAAACCCATTTCTTCTCTTTACTGATCCCATTTTCCACAGCTTTCATCAAATTGAGGAGGTATGGAAGAATAATGACTTTTATACCTCCTGATCAGCCTTGTCAGGTCTGGCTCCAGGGTGTCTCTAATCTGGACATGAACACTCATCAAAGTTTTTTCCTCTGAATCTATTGTCTTAAGACCTGAATTGATTGCTTCAATGGCATCTCCCAAAAGGAACAGTGAAATACTCTGTAAGAATAGGCTCTTCTAGTAATTCTTTCCAGACAATTCCTGCTAATACTATTTAGGAATCTATTTATTAACATAGTGTACATAGTCTAACAAACTCTATGTAGTAAATAGATCCAACTTTAAAACTGTAGTACTCATCACCTTTTTCCTAATTACAAATGGTCTTTGATACTTGAAGCTGAAAGATGCTACTCTCTCCCTTAGCTCCACAATAGTTTATTAGTTGCTTTATCCTAGAAACTAGTTGGCAAAGCAGTATTCAGATTGAGAGGAACCCTGTAGTGGTTCACACCATGTTATGTGTGGAGCAGGAGAACTGAAAAAACAGAGATGGATATTCTGTATATAGTTTCTAGGGAAAAAAAATATCAGTCCCAGTGTTAAAGTGGTACATGTGAACTACACAACACTGTTATCTTCAGGTAATGATTTTATATTGATAACTGCAAGCAATAAGCTGTAAATAATCTGTTGTTTTTACTTGACAATGTTTTAGTAGCATGGGGCTGCAGGGGTGGCCTCTGTGAGCAGAGCTCAGCACCTGCCCCATGTCAGATCAGAGCCAGCTCCAGCTGACTCCAAAAGGGACCTGCTGCTGCCCAGAGCCAGGCCAGGGAGTGATGCTGGGTGGGCCTCGGGGAGAGCAGATTGAAGAAAGGGAAAAAAATACTGTAGAGAGCCCCTGCAGGAGTAGGCCCTGGGCCAGAGCTGCAGCCTATGGAGAGGAGCCCACGCAGGAGCAGGGGGCCTGGGGGGAGCTGCCGCCCATGGGGGACCCATGTTGGAGTAGTTTTCTCCTGGGGGATGGATGGACCCCATGGTACAGAGCCATGTGGGAGCATTTCTTGAAAAGCTGCTGCCTGTGGGCAGCCCCCGCAGGCTCGGATGGCATCCCATGGGAGGGACCCCACGTGGAGCAGGGGCAGAGTGACTGTGGAGGAGTGGTGGAGATGAAGCATTAGAGACTGAACACAGTCCCCATTCCCCTGCACTGCTCGGGGGGTAGGAGGTGGGAGAGGGTGGATGGGCAAGATGTGTTCATTGTCTTTTTGTTTTGTTTTGTTTTTCTCACTGCTCTAGCTTGTTAGTAATAGGAAATAAATTACATTTCTCTGCCATATGCTGAGTCTGTTTATCCCGTAGCAGTAATTGTTGAGACATCTCCCTGTCCCATTCTCAGCCCAAGAGCCTTTTTTTCCATCATATTATCTCCCCCTGTTGTGTTGAGGAAGGGGAGTGGTGGTGATGAGCTGCCCATACGTGTTAAACCACCACATCAATAGTAGTAAAAATATTCCCATCTCCATCATTAATTTTATCCACTTGCCTACTTATGATTGGAAACAACTTAGTTGTATTTATTTATTTTTTTTTCAGATGAAACAACCAGTAATTTGACAACACTTATGAAACTATTATTGACTTGTTTAAGATGTTGCCAGTTGTTTCACTTACACTGTTAAGTGGCAAGAAAAAAAGATTTTTTTATTGCATGTTATTCTTCAGGTGCTTGGCAACTAATTAGAGCTTTTGCTTTTGAAAGGCCATGAAGTATTATATAATGAATAACTCAGCCATGATTTATAATGAGCACTGGAACTTGTCAACACATACTGCTGTGCATAGACAGGTGTGTTTTGTAAGAAACATTTTTTACAGTCATTCTGAAATGAAAGTTACTTGCCTAACAAGGGTCAGACACAGCCCCAGGATGTCCAGGAAGGGCCATGGTGATGGTGATGGGCCACACCATCACCACTTTGCCACAGTATGAAATTAATGAATGCATCATATTGTGGAAGTCAGAATCTCTTGTTATTTTTATTCTTTTGAAGTTATGCTTATTTAGTTATATCTGTGCTCTCAGAGCCCCTCTGCTTTCTTAAAATAAAGAAGTGTTATCGCAATTCCATTTATATTTTTACTAAAAGTCTGTGTGTAGCACAAGAACCATTCTGTTTTAAACATACGCTCTATCGAATGAGAGTTTTAATATGAATCTAAATTTGTAATTCTTTACATAACTGTTATTTTGTTGGTTTTTAAAAACTATTCTCTTTCATTTGTAAATACCCTGTGGCTTTTAGAAGCACTTTTGCACGTTCACTAGCTCTTTCACTGCACTTTAAATCCATGCTAAATGTAGAATTCCAGAGAGTGGTTTATTTCAGAGGAAAAAAAAAATAACAACTATTCAGTAAATTTAGGACTTGAGTGGCATATAGTTCTATGACTAATTTGGTGAAATCAGTGTTCATTTTATTTTAAGTTCTGGTTTCGAAAGGGCATGGTAAGATTAACCTTGGAAGTTCTTAATATTCTGTGTGGCCCTTTCTTCGTGTGAGCCAGATGTTGCAAACCAAGCTTAGTGTTAATTAAGAAGACACATCTGTGTGTAGGAAATAAATTCATAAAATTACTTCACCAATGGTTTGACAATTGTCAGCTGCAATGCTAGTAGCAGTTGATTAATACATTTGTTTTAAATTGTATAAAGACTCAGGAAAATGTAAACATAGACAAGCTTATTCTTTGCAGTGTGGAGTACAATCTCAAAGTTAATTGCTCCCACGAACTATCATGTTTCCAGTGTCTCAGACTATTCTCACAGTGATTTTTCTTACTGTTGTTGTTCCCCATATATTGGTGCAGCAGATGGGTCCATTAATGTTAATCAATTAGCTAAGACTGAAAAATCAAACTCAATTAGCAATAAATTTCAATAGAGAGACACTTATCTTCAGATTTCAACCATGATGAATGCCATATGCACCAACTATGCCAGGAAAGCAAATTTTCAGTTTTGGTCCCTGAAAGTGCAAGAAATACCTCCCCAGAAATGTAGATTTCATTTGTAGGGTACCTTTACAACTATAGATAGGAATGGCCATATTTTAAATCATATTTCAGAAACTGTCTGTTTTCCACATGTTGAAAGACCATACCATTCTTTTTAAGTTTTAAAGAACTGATTCACCAAATGAGAAAATCAGTCTGAAGTTTTTCCCAAACTTCATCTGACAAAATTTTTAATGCCTTTTTTAAAGTTATAAAATGAATTTTAAATTACCTTTCTTTTAAGTAAAAGGAAATTTTATAGTGGAACTTGATGAGTGATACAATTCCATATATTTCAGCTATTGAGAAGAGCAAGTTAAGTGACAAATTTCATGGTTCCTTTCTTCTCTATCTATTCCCAGTTGTTATGATTCTTACTTTATTTTATTTTTTTTTTAGAAAAAGAGCTCAAACTGAAGAGCTTGGAGACTCTAAAATGTTGTGCTAACTTTGTTTACATCTCATTTTTCCATTTCAAAGGAAAGATTCAAATATTGAATCTCTCCCATTACATATGATAGAAATAATTCTTGTGCCTATAAGCCAGAAATGCATGTCAAATCAGGTTTTAGCTGAAGGAATTCATCTAAAGGTAAGCTTTTATCCCCTCATAAATGTTTTTCTCAGACTTTTAGCACAGGTCTACATTATCAGTCTCACAGAATCTGATTTTTGGTGGTTTTTTGAACTAAAGATTGTTATATGAGAATAAGCTATTTCCCATTCTCAAAGCAGGGACCATTGAAGCACCTCCCTAGGTAACACTAATAGTATTGTAAGTAAATTTTTAAGAATTGCTAATGGGTCTCCCATCACTATTTTAGATATAATGTAAGAAAGGAACCAGGTATTCTGAAGTAGCAGAACTGGTCATATTACAAGGATCTTTTTCTCGATCTCTTTTCTAGACTAGAAGACTCAGGCAAGAATGTTTTCCAGAACTCTCATTTTGTTGTTGATGCTGTTGTTTGATTTACAAATACGAATCCTAGTTACATAGCACTAGGATCCATATTAAGTCCAGAAATAATGTTTTTAAGTTCTGCTGTGTTCAACTCCTGCACAAAGATAAACTAAAGAAAGGGTTTAATTTTTATATAAGTAGATTTGAAAAGGAAGAAAAAGGAGTAGATTTCCAGATGGAAGTTGTGAATTCTTCTTCTGGACCCAGATATGTTGTTCATACCTTAAACTTTTTCAGAATTTGCACTATATGTGCCTAAGTAATACTGATTTGTGTAAAGAAGATATCCTGCTTCCTGCTTCCTTCCAAAGGGCTGGGTTTGGGTTAGCTCTGTCAATACTGAAGATGTTCACACGCAGGTTTGACAGCTCCAGCATTGGGTATTACTATTTCAATTCATGCTTCTACATGCCATTATTTAGGGAGACTCATCGGGAGACTGAACTTGTTGGATCCTGTACATTTTATTAAATAAGAGAGCTAGTGTAGCTGGAGTTTGCTACATATGAAAGGTTCACATTTGGAAATTCATTGTTTTTTTCTAATGCTTATGTCAAATTGGGCTTTGGTAAAGAAAAATATTATTTAAGTTTAATTCCAAATTGTTTTATTTTTCTGATAGAGAGATTTTTCATTGTATTGGGTTCCACTTGACCTTAGGAAAAATAATAACTCTCTTACTCGGAACATCTGTCACATCATTTTTGAGGAGAATGAGAAAGAATACCATTGGTTTTCTCGAAATGACCAAAATTCTGTTAGACATACATTTATTACATCATACTTTTGTGGGAATGTCAAAGAGGCAAGCAAAAGAGAAAATTTAATCTACAGTTTTACTAACGCTGTATATTAATAGATACTGTTGTATACAGTAGAACCTGACTGCTGTTCTTCCTAGTCCAACATAATTTCTATTTAAATTCATTCAAAATATGCAACTCTTTTACCGGGGATTAAAATGTGGTACACTTTTCAGAATTTTTTAGCTTCAGAACCTCATTTTTTGACAGAACTATTGTTGAAATAACAGATTTTGTTGGCTGAATAATAGCATTAAAATCCAAATCCAAGCAAACAAGTTGGAAAAAGAAATGATCAAAGAGCAAACCTTCCTCTGTTTTTAATGTAGGCAGTACAGTGGTGGTTCTATTTAAAATGTCTGGAAAAAATCAATTTTTTCTGTTCTCAGATCTGCAGATTTAGTATTCTATTAGTGTGAAAAGCAACATGCTGAAAACAGAGCATGCAGAAAAAGCAAGGATCCAAGTATAAATAGACTTTAAATTCCTCACTGTTTAGACAATGTGCAAGCTGTGCACAAAATTTGTTAAACGTGATGTTTATATATCATCTCAGTTCAATTGTCTTTAAATCAGAGAAGCTGCCATAGCTCAAATTTTAGTGTTGGTATTGAAATACCAGTTAGTATCATTTTAATAGCAATCATTCTGGAATGATTTGACTCATTTCCCAGAAATACATGCAACATCATTTTCAAGGATTACCGCACAACCAAATTGGCATTTGTGATAGCACTGCTTCCAGAAGAAGTGGAATCTTATTTGTAGTAGCTTTAAAACATAAAATATCAGGAAAATGAATCAAACGCTATCCTTCTCCAAAGTTACTGAGATGTTTAAATGAATGTCTAACTACTCAAAACACTGTTTAGACATTTGTCCAACTAGAGAAGTAGTGCATGCATTTTTGTAAGAAGTTCACTGCTCTATAAATCCTGACAAATAGTATAGCCAACACTCTTTGTTATGTATTTTATCACATGTAGTAGATGTATGAAAAATGCTAAATGTGCTACATTCTTTGTACTAATTGTCACCCAAAATTCCACAGAGATAATGCTCTCAGTGAAAATGTGTATGTTTTCCATAAGGAACCATTATAGGCTCTAGCTGTTTACTGTAACATAATAATATTATATCACAATGAAATTACAAGACTGGTACTGAGGAAGATGAATAATGCAGTATCTATAATATATGTTAGAACATTTATTCCTTTGCTCCTAACTCAACACACACCACACCTACTAATTATAGATTTCTAGACTTCAAGCAATGAAAATCACATAAGGGAGGAAAAAAAATATGACATTTTAGTCCTTACTAGCATAGTTGAATGGAAATTGAACAAGGTTCTGAATAATTGTTTGTGGACCTTATCATGGAGAATGAAGTTTATCTGAAGTGACCTCAGAGAACAGATTTTGATTATGGTTTTGAGAATCCTTCTTCACCTTTGGCATCTTGTTGAACAGAGAACTGAAAGTCACATGGTTAATATTCAGCCTGAATGTGGAGTGTCTGCATATGAGCTATAGTAGTGCTAGGAAATTTGTTTCTGTTACGTTATTTCTTTCTCAGTGACAGCATTTCAGTTCACTTTTTTAAAGTCCTGTTTAGAAAGATAGGAAAATAGATTTTATTTTATTTTTATGACTGTTGAGCCTTGTTTTTTTGGATTTCATTAAAAAAAAAAACCTTTATGATCATATGTACAGCTAAATACAAAGAGTGGCATACACAAAGTCACAGTTCTTTATGTGCATGTCCATATGTTGTGTGTGCATGAATACAATACATTTAGACTAGGCTTCTTTTAGCTAGCCAAACCTAGCCAAAATATAGCTTTTAGGGAGGAGAAAAGACAGAAATAGAGGGAACATTCTGCTTGTAGTGATTATCCAAAGTTGTCCAGCTGAATATTCAAAGGCAAAGGTAAGCTCACTAGTCCCTCACTTTTTCCTCGCTGAGCATTTCTGTGAGTCAATGGGGTGCTTGTAAAGAACTGAGTCCAGTTGTTTTAGATTAAATATCAATCTTAAAACTTGTGAAAGAATGAAATGGCTTTAGTTTTTATTTTTGCTTTTTGCTAGGGAAGACATATTGAGGTTGTATATTATTCTTAAGTGAAAAGGTGTGTGGAAGATCAATATGTTATTTGTAAAGAATCCACAGACTTAAGACTTATCTGGTGTCCTGCTAGAGAGTTAGTGCATCCCTGTTCAAAAAAGATTGTCTTGTTCAAAAACATGTATGATAATACCACTCTTAAAGACTGATTCTCTCTACCTTCTCTATAACGTTAGCAGATACAAGGATAAAGAGACCTTCAAACAAGAATCTGCTTCTCCTTCAACCAGAACCTTCCTCAGATTATCTTGAAGTTTTATAGCAGAGGTTTGCACAAGGTCTAATCTGAGTCCATTGGCATTTTCCATAATCCGTGAAGTCTTCTGGCATTGCTCTAGACTAGTTGTGGAACAATAAAAATCATAGAATCATAGAATTTCACAACAGCACCTTAAAAGCTCATGAAATTATTTCCAGTATTAGTTATCTATTATTTATTTCATTTATTTATTAAACAGTATCAATGCTGTTCAGCTACCTGACTAGAATACTGTGTTACTAGATAAAAAGTCCTTTATGGACAAGCTCCTCTTTGTAACAGTTGTATTTGTACTATTACCAGACTCCCTAGTCATACCCTGCTAAACTACACTCTTCAGATGCTCATAAGCGTGCAGCTGGTATGCCTTCTTTGCTACTTCAAGAACTGATAGCGCTAAAGAGTTATGAGTTAGAGGATCAGAAGAGTCAAGGCATGATTTGTACTACTCCACAAGGCCTCAGTGTTCAATAAGGGATATGGTGTTCTCTTGTATTCAGGTCACCTTCTCCATTTGCCCATCAATTTAGCCTTATTGTGTTCTTTGGAAAATTCATCTCGCTTGAAGGTCAGTGTTTGCACTAGGTTTTTTCTCACATTACCCAAGTAAGGCATTTTACAATCAGATAAGAAAGTACTTCATTGCTCTGGAGGGAAGTTACACAGAAAACTGACCATATTGGTTCTTCTTATTGTCTTCTAATGTGCTCGTGTTATTTTCATTGGACCATATGAAATAGTCATACAAGTTTTTGGACATCCTACTCATTGCTGCACCTGAGCCACTTCTAAATATATTAACATATAAATTACTTTAACAAATACTTTAGTTTGGTGTATACATGAAAGAATATAGAGCTGCTGGTAGTTTTTCACACTCATACTGGAATAGGTTGTAACAGCAATGATATCAAATTCTGAAAAAGTCCAACTGGAGGGAGAACTTCAGGCATCTCCCAGGGTGAAATATCCCAGACAGAGACAAGTTGCTCAGAATCAGGAATATTGTTTTAAGCAGTTAGTCAAATTGGAAGTTATAAGGGCTCCCCTATGCAACACTGTTATTTAAATTAAATATCTCTACACTCCCCCCAGAATTTTCTCAAGATTGCAGATGGGTATGCAAGCCTTCAGTTCAGAAGCTGTGGCCATGACTTCTCTTTCCAGTTTCCTTGGAGGTTGCTATTAGAGCATGAAGTTTCATATCTTAGTTACCATCTCACCACCTCTGCAGTAATCATCAGGAATTATGGAAGTGTGAGTTAAGTATCCATATAGGAACACACATATGAACACATGCGTGTGTATATGCACTCAAACAGTTTAATTACTATTTGGTGGCTGTAGTTCTTCAGCATGCATTGATCATTTATTTGTAATTGTCATCTCTTCATTATACTATGGAGTTTTATAATACGTTGTTGGTGAGGGTGCAAAGGGCAATTGTATTTATTATGTCTCCCACCAGTTGTAAGAGAACAACAGGGAAATAGGTAAGATCCCCAACAGACAATAATGATAATTAGAACATAATCTTGAGTACAGTGAGTGATACTACTGTTAATGAAATATAAACAAGCAACATTTGTTCAAGATGCAAAATATCTGTCTTGTAAATAGCCATTTTTTTCTATTTTTCTTGATGACAATCTTCAGCTAAAGCACAAAGACTGCTACTATCTGTAGGCTGAAGAATTTCCAGGGGTTTTTTGTTTGTTTGTTTGTTTGTTTTTGTAGTGGCATATGATATGGTAGTTTATCATCATTATATTTCAGTTGTCATACTTGTCCAATTATTCATCCACTTCTCCATCCTGTAAACCATTTGCGGAAACAGTACAATATATTTCTAGGGTGGAAACCAAGCACAGTAGTTCGTTAACCCAGATTTGTTTCCTGGATACCTTCTGGGATTAATTATGAACTTCACACCTTGGAAAAAAAAGTCAGAGATTGATTTAAAACCTAAAATTGAAGCTAAACATGTTTTCAGCATGGTTTCTTTTTATGTAATCCAGACTTTTTCTCTTGTTTTTCATCAGTAGTCATGATATTGCTCTATGGAACAGAGTCACTACCTGGATATGAATGTATTGGAGAGAATAAACTTTACAGAAGAATCTAGGGTAAATTGGACTGAAAACCATTTATAGTCAACAACCATTAACAAATAAATTGTGCATTTTAAAGGTGGCTAGTTTTTTTTTGCCCTGCTTTCCCCAGGTCAAATTTCATGGAGAAGTTACGGTAAAAGATTGCTGAAGGGTTGGAATCTCCCTTGGTCTCAATGCCACCTACTGTTCTGGACAATACACGGAAGCAGAGATGGGATCCATTCCCTCTGTGGTACTTTCTCTCAGTTTCTGGTTGTCTGTATCCTCAAACCCTAGCCTTCCCCAGGGTGGAATATGCTTAAGATTTAGTTAAACCCTGGAAGCCAAGTTGGCACAGGGGACAGATTTTGCACGGGCCCTCAGAATATGGCTCATTGATTTGTCCCTGTTGCAGGGACCATGGCACAACCATGCAACATATAAACATGCATCTCTCTTAACATTTAGTCAAATGTAGCCACTCACATTTTAAAAGCTGGTGCAGTCTTTGAGTATCCTCAATATTTTCCCTGCTTTGAATAACAGCAAGGTAGACAGCATGTATTTGTTTCACTGTTGGCAGATAACAATTTAATTGTTAGGCTTTGAAATTCTTTGAGTGGACAAACATAAGATGTTTTTAACATTGAGATCTAATTTTAGTACGTATTCTTAAACTGAAATGAAAAATACAAAGCAATCAGGATTTTATTTTATTTGCTTTACAAGTGTTCAGACTCAGCATCCAGATTTATAATGTGATAGTTATGCCAGCTCGAGATTCAAGGCTAAATTATAAAGTCGGTTTTCAGCTTCAGCAAATGCTCTCTGGGTCCTGCTGTGTTTCACTTAATAGCAAGGACAAGTGGATTCCATCAGTAGGAGAGCATGTTTTGCATATGAACTACTGCAAGGCATGAGACAATGCTGGGATGGATCAGGACTCAACATCAGGACACTTTTTATTTATGGACGATTGCTTGCTTCTTTT
The DNA here is from genome assembly GCA_011075105.1 of Heteronetta atricapilla. Classification (NCBI taxonomy): domain Eukaryota; kingdom Metazoa; phylum Chordata; class Aves; order Anseriformes; family Anatidae; genus Heteronetta; species Heteronetta atricapilla. Next base: position 91,213,077 of record CM021733.1, read on the forward strand.
CAAGCATGTCTTTAAAGCTGGGTGATGATTTAGGAGCAGATGTGAGGTTATAATACTTTCGTTTTAAAATGAGCTGATATTTGTCCTGCAACTTGATGGTAAAATGCTGTGATTTAATATGAACAAGATGGTATTTGTGGGCATGAAGAGATTTTGGTAGGTGAAGAAAGTGTACAAAATGGTAATGGAAATGAATTTATCTTTTTTTTCTGCCTAGAACGAATGCAGTTAAAACCTCATCTTTTGATCCACGTTCTGTGGATAATTATTTTGTATAGTAGAAAACAGTTGCATTGATATTTAACTGTATTTGCATAGGTACAATGGTATGCATTGATATATGATGACTTTGTTTATCAGTATGTTTTTGTCCATATTTTGTGCATTTGTTTTTTTTTTCAATATCAATTGGGCAGTTTCTGATTCTTGGATGTTTAAGTTTGCAGCCATTTTCTGTAGGCTAACCTTGGTAATATGTTGTTTTAGTAACTTTGTCCATATATATATTTCTTAAGTCCCTGATGCAGATTGCATTCACGTTGTGCCACCTTGCACTAGGAAGCTGTAAAAGTATCTTTCCTTAGTCAGGAACAGTGCAAGTTTAGCTGCAAACCCAATATATCCAGTGCATCCTGAGTTCACTCAACACAGATTACTCCAATTTACAGAAACATAATTAGAGACAAAATGAGGAAGATTATTTTTATACCAAATTTCAGCTTTTCTCTCTGCAGCTGTTTGATTATACACTGTCGAAGAGTCCATGGATGTAGACCAGCCCCTTTCTGAAATAAAACCTGAGGTAAAGAAAAATATTCGATTTGTACAATTTATTAAAAAAAAAAAAATAGAGATCATGATTTAAGTAACTGAGTGAAACTCATTTTCTTTGCCTCAGAAACTCCTTTTCTTTGCCAGGAAAACCATGGAATTCTTGGCTATGAGAAATCCTAATTAGTTGCATTTTGTTTCTGCTATATCGAAGTGAAACACTGCTCTGTATGCCTGGGCTGATTTTAATCCCCCGCTAGACTCTGAAATGGAAGAGCTATAGGTTACTGCCACCTAGAGCTGGAATGTCACCCACTCACATAGAGAAATGGACCTTGCACTAAAACCCCTCTGGACAGAATGCAGTAGATCTTATAGGTGAGCTAAAGGAGGGCTTTACCAAGTTGTAGTAATTGGGTTTTGCCAGCATTTTATGACATTTAAATAAAAATAGGGCTACAGAGAAAGTAAATCCCCCAGTAGCATATTCAAGCAATTTGCTTCTCATAAAAGCACCTTCCTACTGGCAGTAGCTTGGCAGAAATGCTTAAATTTCATAGAGAAGAGAAAAATACTCCACTTCTGACAATCCTTATGCCAGCCTACATTTGAAACACTGTGAGATTTACAAATAAATAATTTTTTAAAAAAGACTCTATTGTGCTGGGGTCTATTTGGTCATTGTGTTTTTGTTTGTTGCATCTATTTTTAAAGGCTTTCAATGTTCTTTGTCTCATGTAACCTCTGTCCCTTCTCCCCTCTGCATTTTTATCTCTGCACTTCAAAAAAAAGCACATTTTAAATTAAGACCTCAGGAGAATAGGAATAATAATGCCCAGCAGTGGTGTGCCATTTTCTGTGTATGCCCCCGCCTTTATTTTGTTCTGTGCTTCATTGCAGTTATTTGCAATATCTTCTTCAGTAAGTAAAATTCAGGGCTGCTAACTTCTTCTAATAATTGTACTGCTTACCCAGTAAATATTTGCATAAAAAATTCTGTGTGCATGGGAAGGAGGGGAGATTGCCGTTGTTTATTTCCATCCGAGTGTATCCTGTTTTTTCACTATTGCTGTGGTATCTGAGGAGTTTTTTCTATGCTCTTCCTGATTTCATTTCCCTTCCTATGCTACATTGAAGAAGAGTGCTCTATGTGGGCCAATCAAGCTACTTCACTCCCAAAAGGATTCCTTATGTAAGTAGTTCCAGAGAGATTTAGTGAATGATGTATTTTAGTAGAAATGCTATGTTCGTGAAGGTATCCTGCACAGTGAAGTGCATAAGCACATAGGCAAAAGCCTGCACAGCACTGCTATCTCATTTTCACTTACAGCAAAGAAAATATTTTTATACTGTGTTTACATATAATTCATTTATCAAAAGGAATTAAGCTTGAGACTTTTATTTCATTTTTGAATGCAGAATGAACCTAAGAAAAAACACAGGAACACATTATGCTGTTAAAAAGAGAGAATCAACATATTCAAGTCATCCGTCAGAGCTGCCTTTTGTTTGAGCTAAGTTATGCCTGTAACAAGCCTTTCTTCCAAACACCTACCTTCCCTCAAACAGGAATTATGAGCTGACATCTGAGTCACAGAAGCAGAAATGCAAATTCTTTCAGGCAGTGTCTCCAATTATCTTTCTTGCCAGCAAATGTTATGGGTATATTCCTCTCTGCCCAATTGCTGTAATCATTAATAATTAGTAATAGTACAATTCAGTTTTTACATGTAAGGGAGCTTCATCCTCTGACACATGATTTTGAGCTGACACTGCCAGCGGAACACATGAAAGAAAATGGAGTTTGGTTCTCATTTATGTCTGAACTTACACCATTTCAGAGAGCTGAGATTCCCTTGCCTTACGTGAAGCAACTCTGATTTATATCAGTGAAGTGAAAATCTAATCAAGCCCACAGCTGGATACATTCAACAACTTTTGTTCACCCAAGATAACTCTGGATTGTATTGATCTGCATTATAGAACTGAACGGAAAACAACAGGAGGGAAATCTGAGAAACAGTGTCTCATTTATACCCTAATAAAAGTTCTTAAGGTGCTTGTTTCATTGCCGTACTCAGCTGGATCATCTTTAGAAATCAATGAAGGACCTGCAGTCAGAAGCATGCATAAAAATGTTCTGAACTTATTAAGTGGTTTCTATAAACAGAAGGTAAAGACTGGGGGTGGGGACGCAGAACCATCAAAAACACTGCAGTGCTGCGGATTAAAAATTTGTCCAGCTTTGTCTTTATTATTCTTTAAAGCAAAGCGAAGACAGTATAAGGGGGGAGCCAGGGTGGTATAAAGAGAGATGGAAAACAGAGCACCAAAGTGCTGTTTGAGTCATTTCAAACTGCTGGATGAATGACTCTGTAGGAGAGAAATTGCTGTGGTGTCACTGGCTTGCTGCTACCAGCATGTGTCACTACGGATGTCAGTGTAAAGTAAAACTACGGAAAAAAGAAATCCACTTGCTTCTCACTTCTGAGACAAAGAAAAGGGCAAAACCTGCTCTGCCTCTAGTGATAGCAGTCATAGATAAGTGTATGCGTTGCTGAGAAGTCTAGGAACTCATCCTTTGAGATTAAAAAAAAAAATAGTCTTTTCATCCTGAGACAACTTTGCAACCCTTACAACAGATTGACTTAAGCGATCCACACAGGCCTGATTAATAACAGCAGGGATAGACTGTAAGCTCTAAACTAATATAAAGTCAATTCTGTCACATTTGTCTTTCAATATTTTAGGCATTAATATGTATTTAATGTTGGTGAAATAAAATGGCTTGACGTGTCCCTTAGAGCCCAGTGTTAGCTGAATGTATAGTAGCTCATGATTAAGTAGTACAGCACTTTGGTACTCCAGCTTAAAATTGGCTTCTAAATAAGTGCAGCACAAACAGAGGGCAATTGCAAATAAACACTTTCAGATCTCCCTGTTTTGGAATGGACATGTAGAGAAGTATAAAACCAGCGTATTTTCTCAACACTGATCTAATAGGAAAGGATGATTAAATCAATATTGTGTCCCAGAACCACATCAATATGAATAAGAATCCAACATCACAAGGATATGTTGCAGCCAGGAGACTTACTTGATTCAATTATTTATAATGATAGTGTGCCAATAATCCTGACTATTGCATGACCTATTTACATTTTCTCTCCTGACCTCACTATCATCCTGCTTTCTGGAGGGAGTTAATTATTACAAAGCCGTCAGCTGTTAGAGAAATCTTCAGCAGAGAAAGATGATATAATGATTTTGCATATAATTCCTGAAGTGTTAAGGCACTCTTCCTAAAACAATTTTCCAATTAATGCATTGAACTGTAGGAAGTTATTTGCCCTCCCACTTTGCTTGCTCGAGTAAAGAAACGTATATTAACGAATGAACTGGTTTGGTTTGCTTCCATTTTAGTCTAAGGAGGAGATAGTGAGGATCTTTCTTTTTTCTCCTTTGTGAACGTATTACCCCTTCCTACAAGCAGTCACCATAGCTACTGGTAAATAGCATTATGTTTGCCTTATTCTTTCTGTTTTGAGAAACAGAAGAAAGGAAAGAGGAGTGATTTTTTCAGTAATCAGAAAAGAACAAAATTCTTAAGTAATAACCAATTATTTCTGTCTGAAAAGTAGGAATTTAATGCAGGGTATTCCTTTATTCTGCAGAGAACATGACTGTGAACCTTTGCATCTGGTTTTAGCCAACTCAATACTTCAAAGATTTTTGTCCCATTAAATGCTTTCATCCATATTTGATACAACTGGAAACAAACCTTCTACAGTGCAATATGGATAATTACTTGGATGTCCACATTTGCAATTTTTTCTGTCTACATCCATTTTCTCAATTTAGACAAACTTTAGGTTGTCTCAGACAGTAATTCAGATTGTTTGCTTTCAAGCAGTGCCTGGCTCCAAGCGGTGTGTAAAATTAGCTGGTACTTTCATTTTGACCTCCAGAGCTCCCAAATATATAAGCACAACAGTCTGTGCATGTTCAGAATTATGTAGTACAGAAAATTCGATGCAAATTTTCATACACAGTCAGGTTTTTGCCTATTCTAAAATTTTTACTAATGTTTCTCACGGGGGAAAAGCTGCTTAATTCATGTGGTTTAGATCAGGATGAAAGTGGTTTATGGATTTATTAATGACAAGTAATTAACTGGCAATAAGTGCACTATACATTCAGGATCGATACCAGCAATGCGATGGAAAACCCACAGTACTACTCACTGCAGAACGTTAATAAATGTCAATGAATTTCTAAGCGATTTTCTGTACATGATCTGCACACAGTCTCACAGCATGGGCACCCAGCCCAGCCTGGGCTGCAAACACTTCTAGAAGTGCGGGTGCCCACCTGCAGAGGTGTGGGTGCTCCAGCTCTGCGTGCACCCCTACCACTGCCTGCACCCAGCAACAGCAGTGCCAAATAGGGCCACTGCTCCTCGTCCTGCTCCAGGGCCTCTCCCAGCTCCTCTTGCACATCTCCAGGCTCCTTGGTTTCAAAAGTCTCTTTGTAATTCCCTGGTTATTGCTTAGTCTGGTTGGGGGCTGCCGTGGAGCTCCTCATTAGCATTATCAGCTTGGGACAAACACTCATGGATTTGGGTCTCCAATCCTGCATACATTCCTGTGTTATCACCTGCTGGGTTTGAGGGCTTTTTGCTGAAGGCAGACCAGGTAGGCACCTCCCAATATTACTGTACTGTTCAATAATTTTGAATATAACTTCAAGTAAATTATCTGCTGAGGTCCAGGTATATTATGTTTGTTTTACATTATTGGAGCATCAGGCCTTTTTCTTTTTTCTTGAGAGAGAATTAGATTCTATTGTAACATCTCTGCGCAATGCTACCCCCAACCCTTGTTTTTTTCCTGAAGCTGTATTTGCTATTGTACCATGTTCCTATTATTTCTGTTATATCAAATTTTATGGTCTGCTTATTCTGTTTGGTTTTTCCTCTGTAATGCTCAAATTCTTCATGTTTTAATATTGAAATATCTAGGGGGCATTATTTTTCTCAGTGCCAGTATCCACTCTCCTAGCTCAAATGCAATCATTTTACTAACTAAATTGCTCGATTATTGTTCTTGTTAATAATTATATTTTCTTCATGCTGTCTATCCTCTTACTGCTGATATTGCTCAATGATTGGAGTATCTTTGCTTACCCACTTTTTCTCTTTATTTATATGAATGTAGGATATAAACACTTCATTTTATTTCTCCATTATTTATTATTTTTGAGTTTTGCAGATGCAGTCCAAGAATCCATTGTTCGAGATAGTCAGGTGGAATCATCAGACAAGATTCTTTCTGCAGTTATTTCTCAATAATTGCACGTCTCCAAACCTTTGTTGGAAACATGCAATTTTAGTGACTACAGCATTATTTTAACTTTCTTCTCCTGAATCTGGAAGATTTTCACTGTGGATCATCACACTTTCTTAGGTGTTTTACTTAGTTTCTAGAACTTGTACTTTAAACTTTGGCATTTTTTTAGTTATAAAAATAAATTTAAAAATTTAAGTTTAAAATCATATTCTTGATAATAAGCATTACTAGCATGATGTCAAATCTTGAATTTCAGGTAACAGTTGTTATCTTAAACCTTTAGATGAAGCACTAAGATAGGATATACCATAACAAAAACAGCCCCCAAGAAGCAGAATATCTGATCTAAGTTATGTGTTTGCTCTCTCCATACTCAGTGCAGACTTGCCGACGCTTCTGGAAGAACATGCCACCTTCCTCGTAAATGTATCTTAATACTTTATAAATCCTTCTCTGGAAGTACTTTTCTACTTGTTTGACTGCTGAGGATATATGGATAACTAGCTTGGTCTCGATGTCTAATTTTCAGATCACTTCAGATCACAGTTTTCAGGTCACAAGTTAAAAAAGAGAGTTCCCACCCTTTCTGATTATGTAGTGATTCAATATCTTAGTGGTTAGCATACGCACACTTGTAATCCCAACTTTAGGCAAATACACTTGCATGAATATTGTTTAGATATATAAGGTAGACCGTCCTGTCTGTTTTTCAAGTTAGGTAAACCCAGAGAGTCCAAAGAAGTAGCACATAAACTTGCCCTTGTCCATTGTAAAATTCCAGTTCTCTGTTGACAGCTCTGACAGATAACGCTGACAGTGCTTGTTTAAGCTGCCTGCTCCACTTCAGAGTCAGATGAAGATATGTGTGCCTGCATCTCATCACACGATTTGACTTTTTAGTGTAAACTAGGTGGATTTATATTAAGTTACTGAGCTGTGAAGAGGTGCAACAGAACCGGAGGTACATATTCTGTCCTACTGATTGTCCTGTGGTGGAGCTGCCTCCAGCAGAGGATGGGGCTGAGAACTGATGGGATGTGACTCTTAGGCTGTTTGAATGCTAATGAAACACATAAAAGTCAGAGTTTAGACAATCCTATATATACAACACTAATTTACCTCTAGATTTACCGCTAGATTTTTTTCTAAACTCAGGGATTATAAATGAATGTAACCCAAACTTCAAACCCTTATATCCTGAATAATTGAAATACTTCAGCATATTTGTAAGTCAGTTGAAACCATGGATTTGGTGTCATATGGATCATTGTGACTGTGTAGCTTGAGATGCTTCCTAACAGATAAAATGGAATTTCAGTGCACTCTGTTGATTGCCCATTATTTCTGCTCTAGCTGTAGCATATCTCTTAAAACACATTCTGTTCTTTTATACTCTTCCAAGATAATTGGTGCTTTCTGCCACTTCAGCAGCAAAAATTATTTACTGCTAATATTTGCAGTCAATGGGACTCATTAAAGTACCTTTATCTATCCTAAGATACAGCAGTGCATCTCCCCACTCAAGGCAGATGGTATAGTCAAGGGTTTAGCCTTATGATGATGCAACACATCTAATTCTTCTTGGAAACTTTCTTCAGTGAATACTGACAATTTAGCATTGTATATGAAAGCTGAAGGGTTTTTAATGTACTAAAAGATACTGTCTGCCTTGTTGCATTTCCTTCTTTCTGACAAATGTTTTTAAACATTTTCCACACAGAACATGTAGAAGGGTGTGGTATAGGTGTAGTCATGGGTGTGGTATTGTTTCACATCATACATAGTATGGAGAGTAGCTGTTTTGAAATTAAACACGTTTCTAATCTACGTGCCATGACCTTGATGTCACATTCAGAATTCCAGTATAGTTAAAATTCTTGTCTGAAAACCAGAGTATATTTAATTTCAGATTCAATTTATCTTTTCATGTATGTAAACTAAATATAAATGCTTTTATTTATCTGTAAATTAAATTTTCAGGGCATACAGTTGTATTTATTGAGCTCTACTTAAATACTACTTCATACATACATGTCTCATTAGTAAAAGCTTAGAAAGATTTGGTGAAAGGATGTCAAATAACACAGGATCTTTGTGAGTTTAATAAGTTTATTATCTTTTTTTTAAACGAGTTTGAAAATATTGTTTATTTTCAAACAATTTGTTTATGTTTCAGATTTAAGTACCAAAAAAGGTTAATTTAGGTTCAGTTAAGGCTACTTAACATTTGATCTCTCTATTAATGGTTTATTATATTATTATTAATTGGTGATATTTTACAGAGAAATGTACTAAGTACAGTAACAAGAATGTGTCAGAGATTAAATAACTAGGGAATATTACAGAGTTCCCTTCTACCTTGGAAATTTAAAAAGAAAACATGTAGGGCAAATCCATAAACAAAACGAAACATTTCTTCACTACATATTTGAATGAAGAAAATTTCTAGGTGAGCGCTGACGAACAAGTGACAAAGCCATACTGGCAATTTTTGACGGTTACTGACTCTTGGTTTTGCAAGTCTTAAATTTAAATTAATGTGTTCCTTCTAATAAGGATAGAAGAACATTGGATTTCAGAGGTCAGCAAGTAACTTGAGAGGACATTTTTTTGCCTAATTATGATGAAGTCTCTTCTTCCACTGTCTTTTTTATATTTTAAAATATTCTGAAGAATTCCTGTTCTTATTTTCCTGCAAAGTGCTAAATTATCATGCTGAATTGCTGTTGATAAAAGTTGGACAAATTGGTGACCTGATGAAAGGCTTGCAATTACATTTTCTTACCATGTTGCCATGTTTCTTACCGAAATCATTCCTTTGTCTTCATTGCTAAGCCTTGCTGTTTCATTAAGTAATACTTGGATTTACCTTCATGGATTTTGTGTTTTGCACTTACATTTATATTTTTAAAATTAACAGAGCTGACACTTCTCCATAGCTTAACATATCTCTGTAACTTCTCATAAACTTTAAGAATTTATCGCCAAATTTCTGACCATCAATGAATATTTATACTTTAATGAAATAGATTTATTTTTTGAAATAAATGAAAGTTTGGGTAATTCTTTCATTATTTTACTTTGTTAGTATGTGCTGATGTTACATTATTAGTGTGTTCCTTTTCTTCATCATCAAAAATTAAGGTAATGATCACATGGGATTTTTGACTTGTTTTCAGGTGCTTTTGGTTCAGCTACATATGTAAAGTGCCTCTCCACAGGCACACAAATATATTGGCACATTTCAGAAAATCATTTTCTGAGTCTGAATGCTTAACTTTTGAATGTCTGCATGCAAATGGAAGTGTAGAGCCTGGAAACTCTGTTCTGAACTTTTACTTAGTATTCGTGGAAGCCATGGATACAATAGGTATAAGGCAAAATAATTGCTGCCACTGTTGTGAAACATAAGTCAGGATTTTTCTTTTCTACACAGTCATCAAGGATTCGTGGTAATGCATCAGGTATGCATCTATAAATATCCAGAACAAGGTCAAAGTTAAGCTTGTCACCCAGAGACCAAATTAATAAAATAAAAATGAAGTTGGGCATTCAAGTTTTAACTCATGTCTGAGTCTTTAGAAAGAAGTGCCATGCCCTGTCTGCAAAAGCAGCGATATGGTAAGAATAGTAATTTCTTGGCTGTTGCAGCTATGTGGTAAATGTCTTCCTGAGCTTCTTGTGGAGAATATTTTTCCTTAAAGAAGCCCAGAGGGAAATACATATCACATAGCAGAAGCATGTCAAGGAGGGATTATTTGGAAGCTGTTAGAATGGCTGAGCTGCAGCATTGGAAGAAGGGCAAAATTCCAAAAATAATGTTTCTCAAGCATGGTTCAGTTGAAAGGGATGGAAAAGTCCTTTAAAAACTTAGAATCTTAGTGAGAGGTAGGATAGACATGGGGTGTTGTCATATCCATTTGCATAAAAATAATTGAAATTGAGTGTTAGGAGCTGCAACATTTACCAGAGTGTAGTGCTAAGATATGAAGGTCCAAATCGACCTCTCCAGGGTGGATGGGAGAAAATGGTGAAATATGACAGGCCAACATAATAAGTAAAAAGCAACCGTTAGAAACAATTGTGATTAATTAGAGCAAAATATAGAGTGAAACCCTTAGGAAAAAAACAACAATTGTTTTCCTTTGTAATTTAAAAACAGTCTCAGTATAGTTCTTAGGACTAAACAAAGCAGTAAGAGTGGAGAATACCCATGCCTATCACTCCTACCTTGTCTTTACCACCTTTTGTAAAAAAGGTTTCAAATTTTAATGTGATAAGTGAAAAATTACAGTGAGGTAAACCACCAATATATATTTATCACCAGTGAAGGTAAGTAGTCAATTCAAGCAAATTATTAAAAGTTGGTCCATCTGTGAAATGACTAGGTCAAGTCAAGTAAAATTATTCTTTTATGTTGGCTGAAATGAGCCAAAGATTAGTCTGAGACTGCAAATTTAACTGTTTTATTATGTAAGTGCCAGTTTATCAATCCCTGCAAACTGTAATTGCATTCTTGAGACAGTATTTCTTCTTCATAGCAACTTGCTTAAAAGGACCATGTAAGTGCTAACAAACCATGGAAAAAAAAAGGATTTTTAGTAGAACTATTAATGCAATTTTGTGAATCAATTGGCTACTGCAAAAATTTCAAAGTTATTAATTCACAGCCTTCCAGAGCTATGGAGGAGAGAAGCAGGATTGTCTTTTTAATCTTCTTGAAACATCTAGATGTGGAAACATTCATATGTTTCCAGATAAGATGTGGAAGCAATTTCACATCATTACTTGAACAACCAAGACTTGAGGCACTTTACTTTGCATTCTGCTGTTAATTACTGATGAGAAGTGCTGTTTTTGAGGGACTAGTTGATAGTGAGAGGAAACTAATAATGCATATTCTGCTTGAGAAATCTTAACTTGAGGTTTTAATTCTTGACGTTACTTGGTAGAGAAAACTGGCATTTTTTATCAGTGGCTAATTTCTCTTGAGAGTGCAAGCAAGTATTTTGGCAAGTTGGGAATCAACTAATAACAGAAAGTTAGTTCTTGACTCCTGGCCCTGCAGACTGCAGTTTTTTACTCTCTGCTGATCGCTGCTTATTTATTTTTCTTTAGATTTCTTGGGCTTTATTATCACAGAGTATGGTTTAGCCTGATACAGTGAAAATCAGATTAGAAACAGTTCACTTCATCTGATTCAGTTTTCATTAAAATCCTTTAAATAATACATTAGTACACATTACTTCTGACATACCCAAAGGTATGACAATGATCTGGTTCTGACCTGCTCAACTTATCTACACACTTGGTAATTCCAAGTCATGCATTTGTGTTAGCTCATTGTAAATTGGACTTCTGCTGCAACAATCATAAATGTTCTTAATGCTTTCTTGAGTTTGTATGAAGCCTGCATGCTGCTAGAGTTGCTCTAAATGGTTTCTGCCTCAGGGATGATTATAAAATCATTCCTAACAGCTTCCTTTCAATTTATTTTATACATTAGGAAAATAAATTTTCCTCAATACAGATTTATATACTTACCATCCAAGGAAGCTTCTGAAATATGGGCAAAAATTTGACACAGCATTTTAAAGCTGCATATATAAATGTGTTTACCCGCGTCGACCTTGTGGTTTGCAATTGCTCCATCAGTGAAGAAAGATCTACACAAGGTCCACCTGGCCCAAAAGGGGAAGCAGGGGAACAAGTAAATAAGTGCCTTTCTGAAAGAAAACCCATGTAATAGTATGAGAGTTGCATATACCCTGCAGGCCTATTGGATTTTGCAGTGGAACTGTCAGAGCTTAGAAGCTAAGCTGTGTGATGCTAGTTCACTGCTCAGATGGGAAACCTCTGCAGAAAACCCAGGTGGTAAAGAGTCATCGTTGTTGTTTCAGCAAGAGACACTCATCCCTTTAAATCAGCTCCAATTAAATTTCTTAGTCTGATGCTAAGGAGCACAGCAGTTCTCTTTTAGATGAGACCGTAGGCATGAGTCTTACTCACTTTCAATTACAAAAGGTTTTCTGAAACTTTAAAAGTACGTATAACAGATTTACACAGGAGTAACCTACTGGATGGAAAACAGCATGCCTTCTTGCAGTTCTGCTTGCCCACCCAAAGAAGCAAACATTTCCTCCCCAGTTGTTTGGTTCTTATTAAGCTACTGTTGCTTTCTGTCTTGAAGAAGGCTGCACATCAGTGGTACAGAAAAAGATCTATTAAGTGTAGTGTTCAATTTGAATTATTAGCTTAAGAAACTGTAGTTTGTTGTTCCATAACTTAAGTCAAGATGAGCCTCACACATTAGTAAAGTGTTCAGTCACTTTATTATACAGTTGGAATACAATATATCACCAAAATTACATCCTTAACCTGATTAAAAAGTAAGGTGTTTGTTGTTTTTGTTTTGTTTTGTTTTGTTTTCTTGGAAAATTAAACATATTAATTAATTTTAAATGGGTCCTTTGAGAAATGCCATTTGTTTTATGAGAACACTTTTTTTTACCTACAGCAAAGTTTGTAGAAGTTTGTATTAACTGTATTTGAACAGTTATTTCTCAAAGGTTCAAGTAAAACCTTTAAAAAAAATCCTTAAAGCTGTTATTCCATTTCTTTTAGCAGCAGTTGAAGAAAATATTCTTTTGCAAAAGTTTGCAAAGAATTTCCCTACCACCATCTGCTGTCTTTAGTGAGTGTATTCACAGCAGCGTTGGCAGAGTAGGCAATTCTCCTACTCTACATTCTTTGGATGGAGGATTCATCCAAATAGACAAAACAACCATTTCAAAGCGGGAAAACACTTCCTATGGAACTCTCAATATATTTTTTTTTTTACTTTTTTTTTTTTTTTTACTTTTTAGTCCTTATTGAACAAGTAGATTTCCAGAATGAAAAAATTAAACAATGCTACTTTGTATTTCACAAAATTCATGAAAATTGATCTGTATTGAAACCAATTTAGAAATAATATTGTCGTGCATTTGTGACTATATGTGTGTATTTGTGTACTCATTTAAATGGAAATATTCTTTCAACTAGTTGAATTCAGTGAGAATTACATCACCAAGAAACTCTTAGGGAAATTTGGGAAATGGAGAGGAGGAAGCATTTGTGTCTATTCACAGGTAAAGGTATAGAAAGTTTGGGGAAATAAAAGATAATATGGGTTTGGATATGAAATGATACCCTCATTCATGTAATAAAAGTTTCAAATTTGTTCCTTCATTAAGGATGACATTTAAGATCAGTTTACTTACATATTTAGGCTGAAACTTATTTGTTACAGTGTTGTTACCTTCTGCCACCATACTCTCCAGGCTCCTTAATTTAAACTTATAGTCTATAGGTTATTTGGGCTTTCAGCTGATGGCCAAACAAAGCACATTTTGACAAAATTGTGTTCTTATGTATGATGAATGTGACAAATAATAAAAGTTTGCAACAAAGATCCATCCTGTCAGATCCTGAATTGTTCAATAGATTATTTAATGTCTGTTGCAGTATACATTAAAGCAGCTAAAATTGAAGAGGTCACTCTTGTGATCTTCAAGCAATGTCTTCTACTCTGTTTTACTTTTTCCTATTTCTCCTGTCCTAGAAAAAAGAATCCCTATGGGAGACGGGTATGCAGGAGAGCATGTTATTAATATGGAAAAAGTATGAGCTACTGAAAACAGTTCATTGTCCATACTACAATGATGGTAGGGAAACTAGGAAGAGATATCAATAAAAGAAGTATATTATTCCCTCCTTATTTCAGTAGGGTGACATAAGAGCAGAGACAAGTTTCAATGCATTCTCTGGACAGAAATTAGTCCTGGTCAAGTTTTTCAAGTTTGCCTCAAATAATAAATCTTAATAGCAAAGGCATTCAGGAGATAAAAAGAATTGCATTAATCTTTTCTCAGTTAGCTTTAACTTTTTGTGTATGGGCATGCAAACAGCCAGATGTACATAATTATTTTTTTAAAGGGAGACATGGTAGGTACTATATGACAGCTTCAAAATGTTTTTCTGAAATATAATGTCATTATCCACTGACAGTGGACTAATAGCTAAAATTCTGGCAGCCATTTTAGATAATGTTTACAAAGTAGAGCTTCACATAGCTTTCTTTTTAGGGAAGAGATCCGCTTTTAATCAGACTAGACCAGTCAATCCATAAATCTTCTTTGGGAATCTGCTGCATGACGGGAGTTTGAAAACCTAATTATAGAAACTAAGATATACTGAAGAGGAGGCAGCAGTACAAATAATTTTGAAAACAGAGCCTTATTTTGGCATGTATTTTCAGCAATTTCTTTTATTTTAGTATGACATGTCATTTTACCTAAAATATTTAACCCAAAGCATAGAGAGCACAACATCATTATTTGTGTGTCAGTTAGCAGCATGGGAATTGTTACTGAATTTCTTTGCACGGAGCCGTGTAGAGAGACTTGCATTTGATTCTCCTTGAAAAACTATCACAAACATCTCAGCTTTGTGACAGAATAACAAATAGTGCAAGGGACAACTTGCTTAGACACTGCATTACTTAATGGAAAATATCTAAGCAAAAGAAGACCAGAATTTAATTCCTTTCACCTTCATTCTCTGTTGAAAACACAGTGTTCTTGAGTTCTTCCGTACTAAATCTCAATATATACCTTAGTGTTATGGCATTGTTATCTTACTTTTTGCTGCCATCTAGTGTATTTTATAGCATATCACAAAGCTAAGTTTGATTTTTTCGCAAAAAGGGCTATGCTCATAAGAGTGATTACGTTTGTATTTAGCATATAAAAGAGAAAAAAATAATAATAAAAAAAAACTATTTTTCCAATAGTAAAGACTTTCTCCCTGTGTAACACAGCCCTCTGTGTCTGTGGTATGTTCTCCTGGGTGTTACTCATATCTTTTGACCCTGTACCTTTACTATGTATCATTTCACAGAATCACAAAATTGTCTAGGTTGGAAGAGACCTCCAAGATCACTGAGTCCAACCTCTGACCTAATGATAACAAGTCCCCCACTAAACCATGTCCCTAAGCTCCACATCTAAACATCTTTTCAAGACTCTCATCTAAAGAAATTCTCCTATTTGTAACTGTTCTATTCATGTGTTATCTGTGCAGTCTCTTCACTCTTATGCATACATTTATGTATCTCCTTTAATCTTCCTGTGAAGAGGTTTCCTATAGAATATGTAATAGTGTAATTTGAACTGTTTGCTTTAAAATGGTGGAAAAAATGAAACATTCTGGAATTTAACATATTCATTCCAATATCTGGGTGTTGCAGTTTCTGGTGAATGTATCTTACTTGGCATTTGTTTGCAAGGCACAGTGAGCCTGAAAATTTGATTATAAATGCAAGCTAACCACCTGACAAATAAACACTTTCAGCCTTGAAAAATGCTCAAAATCTAGTGAACATCTTTCACTGTCTTTTTGGTCTGTTATTTTACCTATGTAAGCAACTTTCATTTAACTGACAGCTAAAATTTATCTTGAAATTAAAGTGATTATTTGTCAGGTTGCCAGTGTCTTTATTTCTTTTTTGTTGTTTGGTTTTTGTTTTGTTTTCCCAACTAACTTGATAAGGAGTGAAATGAGCACTAAGCTGTATTCTGAGACTTGCAGTCATTTGCTTTGTACTACAATATTAGCTAAATGCATACTGCTGCAAGCTGTCTAGAGAGGCTGTGGGGTCTCCCTCCATGGAGGTCTTCAAAACCACCTGGATGTGGTCCTGGGCAGCCTGCTCTAAAGTGGGTGGACCTGCATGAACAGGGCGTTGGACCTGATGCCCTCCAGAGGTCCCTTCCCACCTCAGCCATGCTGTGGTTCTGTGTTCTTTGAACAAGAAATTCTGCTTCTGGTACAGATTTATGTTCTCTGCATTTTAAGGAAGCTGAAAAGGAATCTGAATCTCACAGCTTTTTTTCTTTTTTCCTTTTATCCCTTTTTCTCTAACACAGATATTATTGTGGATTGCTCTGGTTAGTAGCAGTCTAATAATTTAAAATATTCAGTAATGGTGCTACCTCCTTTAAAGAATTTCATGGAAGTGCCTATTTTGTATTTTTAAAAGCATAGGCTATGGTACTAGATATAAGCTTAATATGGTTTAGTCACAAATTCTTGTGGATATTTCAGAAAAGGAACGAGTGCAGGACAGAGGAAAATAGGATGAAGAGAATTTTTTTTTTTTAATCTTGTTTGCTTGATATTGCTAAGCAACGGGATTGTACTCCTTTAGGGTCCTCTCATAGCAGAAATGTGTTGTACGCTTAAAACAATGACTGCCTACTTCAGGAGTTGAAGGGGCAAGGGTATTCCTTTCTGGTAAGCTATATGAGCACTGACTTCTGAAAAGCAGACTCCTCAGCTGGTAGATTGTCTGTGGTTTCATAGCTTTTTACTTTTAAGGTATCCAAATGAAAATAACAATATGCATAACATTAGCTAGAGCCATGAATCTCTCCCTTGCTTTTAGTGAGGTCTGCAATAGCATTCAGCAATATAAACAGTGGTTCCTCCAGCTTTTTCTGAATGTGTGCAAATGAAACAAAGAAAATGGGGAAGCAGGGGCAAAAGGAGCTCCTCTACTCTTTAGATGCTTATAATGTTTTGTAGTTTGATAAAAAAAATACAACAGTAGTGTGTTGTACAATGCTACTTCTTTGCGTTGCAATCAGGGAAGGAGAGTGAAATAGCACAGTGTTGAAGAGAACATCTGAGACACTAACAACTGAAAGAGGAAAACTTACAATAGAAAGTAGCATAATTTTAACATCTCATGCATTATTAAATAGCCTCTGATTTGGGGGCTACATTATGTCTGCTATTTTAAGAACTGCATAAAATGCTGTGCAGTATTATTTCAATAGAGCTTTTATGTAACTGTATAAAATTGCAGTATATTACTGCAAATGTACAGAGCCATATTGCAGTGGAGTACATTAAGATAATCCTAAACCAAGTGCATCATAATATATATAATAAATTATATATAGTAGTTTTGATTTATCGTATTAGTATAAGAGCATTATTTTATCCTGATGACCACAGAGTTTACATTACAGACAGTTGCCAGCATCATAAACATTACAAATGGTCATAAAGCAATTCCGAGCCCTGACTTGATGAAGGCTCTTGACTGTGCAGCCTGGTACTGAAGCATACTGTGGTGGATGGCAAAGCCAGACTCAGCCAGTTACACTCTAACAACAAACTGCAAATATACAACACATTTGTAACAAGCCGGGCAGACTTTCATTTGCTTAAATGGTACATTCCCCAAATGCACCTCCAAATGAAATTACCAGGATGTTGTTTAACTTTTCAAGCATTTAAGCATAATAAAATAATCTTATAAATCGTGGTCTAATAGTACAAATCCTGTTCCCAGGCTTTGGGGACCTGGGGAACCCCTAGCACAGACAAAAATTGTTCACCTCTATGAACTGCTTTAAGGAACATGTGGGTAAGTTTTGTCGCTTCTGCTTATTGACAGGTTTTAGGAGTGGGATTAGCAGTGAGAGGTGAGCCCCCTTGTTTTTCCAGCCTACAGAGAAAGGAGCACAGGAACCATAGGAGCTACTGAGCTCTTGAAAACTTGAGGCTTTCTGTTTATCCTTTTGTCATCCCCTTTGTATTTGACCAACTGCACGAACAGATCAGTTACCATGGTGTTAAAATATTATATTACCAGAGCTGACTCTTTCTCTGTATTAAACACCTGGTATAACAGGATTTAGTCCTCAACAGCTTCACAGGGCACTACCTGAATGATTGTTCACATATAATGTTAATTACCTTTCATTAATATATCATTTCAGACTGGGGGGTGAGTGGGAAGGAAGTTGTTATTCTTTGTTGTTGCTGCTTTTTTTTTAGTATAGAAAAAGAGAAAGAAAACTAAGACATAAAAAAATAATATTTAACAATGCTATGAAACTATTACAAAAGGGATTTGCTGTTACAGCACATACCATCTCTCAGTTTTCTCAGAAGGAGAAAAATGCATGTGTTACTAATAGGATTCATGCAGACCCCAGAGGGAACCTGAAGTAAACAGAAGTGCATCATTTCTGTAACACACTGCAATAACTCTAGTTGACTTTACAGTCTTTCAAATCTATTTTAATTTCAGTTTTGAGAGTCTGGAAACAGACTGGTTAAGTCAGTTGCTTCCAGCAGCAGTATTTTTACTTTGAATTTCCACAGCTATGATTTTTGAAAGGCAAACTCCAATATTTTTTCAGGGGTTGAGCTTTTTTCTTCCACTTACTGAGTGTCAATCTTTATTTGCACTTATTTTTATAGAGCTTTCACCATCCTCTGCATTCAGCATTTATGGTGTTTTCAAACAGCTAGTCTTTTTCTTTTTTTTTTTTTTTTAAAAAAAAAAAAATGACTGACAAGTATTCAAACAAACACTAAAAGGGATTTTTTTTTCCTACAGTGTTTCATCCAGAATATCATATATCTTATTTTTTAGTCAGGTTTATCCACTTAGGTTTTTGATAAGTTTTCATGTCTGTTAGTGACAGTGATACTTGCCTCCAAGTTATTTTCACATTTGTCCCTTCTGATCTATATTCACAGAATTGTAGAATCATTAAGGTTGGAAAAGACCTCCAAGACCATCTGGTCCAACCATCCCCCTACTACCAATGTCACCCACTAAACCATGTCCCTAAGCACCATGTCCAACCTTTCCTTAAACACCCCCAGGAATGGTGACTTCACCACCTCCCTGAGCAAAATATTAGATTATCAGTATTGGCTTAAAGTCTCTGACTGTTGTGGGTTTCTACTGATTGCTCAATGTAAAATTTTTGTTTGTTTGTTTTAGTATGCTCTTGATAGCTCTTGTTCCGAATTCCTGTAGGAAAAAAATACGTTTATTCTAAAATGACTGTTGAAGGTGGAACATAAGTACACACAAGAAAGCCAGACAGCTGGTGTATGAACTTTAATGAAAGCAGTACAATTTTACTGAAAAGTTTTTTGGGAATGTATTAAGTGCTCAGGCAGGCTTGTAGAGCATATCCTGAAGCTCTTATTGCACCAGTGATGTTTGACTAGTTTCATTAGCACTAAAGCCATTTTCATCACACTAATGCACTGGAAGTCACACACCTCTTTTTGCATAAACATTGTTAGCAAGTTTAGCTTTAGAAACTTTAGAAATACTATGGTAGTGTTGGTTTTGCTTCTGAAACCTTGCATTTATGAGCTTGATTTCAAATACAAATTAAAAAATAATCATAGCAATTTACTTAATTTAGGGTAAAATGGGTACTTTTACATTCAGCAATTTTCAGCTTTCCTTTCCAAATGAAAATCTTTCAGTGTTGAAAGTGTGGAAAGCAGTGCTTCTCTCCAAACAATACACTAACACTCTGAAATTAAAAACAAGGGGTAAATAGAAATAGAATGGAATAGAAATAGTAGTTCATCCCATTGAACCACAAGTGTAGGATGAGTCTATGAGCAGACTTAACATAAGTATTAATGGAATTTGTTTTAAATGTGTATTAAGGACCTATGTGGAACATTTTTCCACAGTGCTTTGCTTCATGATTTTTAACCCACCCAGAAAGACAAAATTATACCCATTTTACAGATGATGAACCTTGGAATGTGGAAACCTTGGCTTTCCTTAGGTGAACAATGACTTGGATTCAAAGTTGAGCTTCTTGAACTGGAAGAACAGGGGGATTTTCCTATACCACAGTTCTCAGAACATTCTAATTTTCTGCATAAATACAGCAGGATTCTTCACAAACTGAACAGTAATGAGCCTTGTACCATCAGAAGCATTTAGTGATAATGAGCCTAGTACCGTCAGAAGCAGTTAGTGAAAATAAGGATTAATTTTTGCTCTCTGTTTGGCAGTCATCCCATATTTGATGTTTTGTTTCTTTGCTTTCCAAAGATTTACCAGTTTCAAAACATAATTTTCAATGGCAACTGCTATTCCTGAGAAATGAGTGATATCACAGTCATCAGAGCAGTAGACATACCTTCAGGACATTCATAACGCTGAATGTATTGCTACTGACACTTAGAGACTAGGCAACAGAAAGTCTACTTTAGATTTTATCAACCCAGTCTGCCTTAGCAGTTCTGTTGGCTGATTTAAAAAAAAAAAAAAAAAAAAAAAAAAAGACATGATAGACGAGAGTGTAAATTTTAAAAAATCCAGGTGAATGTCATGTTTTCTTATCACCATATTCAACCTTAACTTTTTTTCTCGTAATAGTGTTTTCCTTTATGCTCCAGAAATGGCCAATGGTCCTGGATAACTAGAATATGTTTGTATCCTTATAATCTCTGGACAACATCTCTGTGACAGCTGCCTTGAATGGAAACACATTTAGAAATAGACTTAATGTTACTTTACTTCAGAGCATCTTAGAATATAATTAACAGCTTTCTGAACCAGGATTTTTTTAATGGTTTAAAGCCATAAAGATGTGAAATAATAAGATATCATTTTTACTTTTTTTTTTTTTTTTTTTTTTACTGTACAGATCATGGTCTTTTCTTAACTTTCTTTAATTCATTACTTTTAATGGAATAGACATTTTACTGATTGTGGATTCACTTTTAAACATTGACACAAATACAGACATAAGAGGGGACCTGAAATTAAAAGAAGTCGCAACAGCATTATAACATATACTTGTCTTCCTATGCATAAATGCTTCACGGGTGCATTTATGTTGTTTACCTGTACTGCTTCATGTTCTAGAATTTAAAACACACAAAAAAAAAGCTTTATTCCACTTAGGGGAAAAAATAGAACGTGTTTCACTAGATACAAAGGTTTTGCTGTTCTTCCCAAAGTTTACAGTAGGTAAGCCTTCCTTACAATATTCCCTGCTTCAAGTTGGTTCTTGACCCTGCACAAGGTCCACTATAGTCTTTTGATCATATTACCTTAGCCTTTGCTTCTTAAGGCTGATACTTAGCCATCCAAGACAACTGTGAAGAACTATGTAAGAGCTCTCATAATATTGAGTGACTGAGTAATAAAAGTGGATGGAAATCCAATACAAATTAAGTTCATACTGAGAAGTAAAACGAATTTTAAAAGAGGAGAAGACTTTAACTTTACCAATGGAAGGGTTGGCTCTGAATGAGCTGCTGCCACTCAGAAGTGGTTTGGGAACTTAACAGATTCTAATATCCTGTGAAACAGTTTTTGAATGTGAAATGCGATACACCAGCTCTGCACTCAGTAGCAACTAAGAAAGCAAAAAGTAGTTCTCATGAAAAATAAAAAAAGAAAAAAAAAATTAGTGCACAAATATTAATTGGCAGGGCACCATCTCTCATCTCAAAAAGGACAGCACTGAATGAGGAGGTTAGAGGACAAAAGGCAACAAGGATGACTGAAAGACTGGAGTGTTTCATTCAACAGATGTTCAGCTTCAGATTCTCCACTGTGGAAGAGGTGTTCAAAGAGCATTATGAATGATGTCCACAACATCAAGAGAGACATGAGGAAAGCAAATAGACAGTAACTGTTCATCTTCTAATACAAGAACTTGTGTGCATACCATGAAGCAAGGAGACAAATTCAAACCAAGCAGTAGATACTTAGATAATACTTCATGCATAAGCTGTGGAACTGTGCCATTCAGTGAAGATATTCAAAGGTTACACAGATTTGTAAAGTGATTGGATAGGTTCATGGTGAAAAAAAAAAAAATCTATTAAGGACTGTGAAACACCAGGGCATCAGCTCTGATTCAAGATATGCTTTGGTTCAGGTCACTAGAATATGAATGTCACTTAATGCTTACCTTATAACCATCCTCTTTTGTAAGATGCCAGTTTTATCCAGTGTCTGAGATAGGACACTGGCACACGTGCATTGGTCTGACCTGGTGTAATTGGACCAGGTATAACATTGCTGAATATTATTGCTTGCAACTCACTGTAGTTTGCTGGTTCACCTGCTTAAAACTCCCGAGACAATCCTGAATTACTTTCAGATGCTGTTGGTCATGGACAGTAGGCACACCCAGCATCCAGTGTAGATCAGCATATCGCCTATCCTTTGCCAATAGTGGAATGGATTTTCTAATTCTGAACACTCTGAAATACCATAAAAAATACTGTCTCCTCCTCAAATCTAATATCTGTAAGTACCACCAGATGCCCCATCAGAATCAAGACCCTGGTGTACTTTGGATCTTCCTCTTGGGTCTCACCCTTCAAAATTTTTTTTGAGAGCACTTATTCTGAGAAGCTCACCAATGTTAAGTAAATGTAGGAGTTACTAAATGGCTCAGTAATGATACTTGTTCCCCATCTCCAGTGACTCCCCTGATAGTGTGCACCCTGCCTGCCCTTCAGTCCTTCTTGTTCCTGGATTTCAAGGACTTAAGCCAGACTGAAACGCCTTTCCATATTTAGGTGTGCTGCTCGGCCTCCCTTCATGTCAACACCAACGACATATTTACAGCTCTGTGGGCCTGACACTGGGATTTGTACTGACTTCAGGGGCTGTGTTTGTCATCATAGAGCCCAGGCAAGGAGCTGCTGTTCTCTGTGAGCCAGCAGAGGCAGGATAAAGTAAGAAAGCCTTTAAGGATATGCAGTATTTCTACTATCCATTCCTTGATTAAATACATTGCAGCCTGGTTGTCACACAAACCCTGACCTGCTGGTGAACTCATACTGACAAATGTGTGTTGTTATCAAAATAGGGAAGAACTGCAGGAAGTTAATGTCCCTTGCAATGTCCAAATTTTCCAGTCTTTGGGCCACATTATTTCTCCTTGAAGAGCGTGCTAAATAAAAACTCCTCCAGAGTGACTGTATTGCTGTTCCTGCTACAATAACACGAGGGCCCATTTGGGATTTGTTAGTTAACCTGCTACAGAGGGTTGGCCCTGGCCAGCAGGTGACCTCCACCCTGTTCCTGTGTCACTTGCTTCCAGCAGGATAAGAGAGAATTGGAAGGGCAAAAGCAAAAAAACTCATGGATTGAGATAGGGGCAGTTTAATAAGCGAAGGGGAAAAAAGGAAGTGAAAAGCAGTGATGCAAAAGTAAGCACTCACCACCAGCTGACCAACGCTCAGGCCATTCCTGAGCAGTGGCACCTTTGGGAAAGCCTCCCTGTGCTCAGTTGTGCAGCTGGGCATGGTGTTGTGTGGTGTGGGACACCTCTTTGGTCAGCCTGGGTCAGGTGTCCTGGCTGTGTCCCATCCCAGCCTCTTGCCCACCTGCAGCCTATATGCTGGGGGGCAGAGGCAGAGGAAACCTTGGAGGTCTGCAAGCGCTGCTCAGCAATAGCTACAGCATGGGGATGTAGCTGGTTTGGACTGTTTTGGTCACCAGTCTGAAAGCCATACGGGCTGAATAACACTAACTCCATCCTAACCAACAGCAGTATGGTCAGATGGAAAAAAATGCAGAGGGCCTGGTTCTCTGGTCTGTTGCATCAGTTGTGAACAATGAAATATAAGCCAGTAGATTTTACCTTGGTAACGCAGCAATGTATAAAATCAGACATAACGTTACGTATGATGCCTTGTGGCTAGTTTAGGATTTAGAGAGTGTCCGTACTGTTTGTCCCTTCAGCAGCAGTTGGCTTTGTTCTTTTGTGGGAAGGAGAAACTATGAACAAATGAAGTATCAACTTTGACTTAAATCTAATGCATGAGGGACCTGGCTAGTCTCTAGCAAGTGCCAGCTCCTGGGGGAAAAAACAAAACAAAACAAAACAAAAAAAAAAAAATCTCATGCTTTTCAAATCTTGCATAAAATGCAGAAGAAAATTAAACTAGTGCTTTTTCTAATATCTGTCACAAAGCAGACACCTCATCAGTGTGAAATATTTGCATCGAATAGAAGTGTCGTGGTGATAATTACAGGAAAATAATTGTAAAGCCTAGCTTTAAAAATATCAGAATGTCTAATAAAAAGCATTTTCTAGGGGAAAAAAATCTTTTCACTCTTCTATTTTGTTGCCAGATGTGATGGAGTGTAATATCTGGGCTTTTCACTTTTCACCTCCTTTTTCATTGCCTCTTACAACATTTTAAAATTCTTAATTTTGGAAACACTGCTAGAGTAGCAGAAGTAGCCATGGCATGTGTCTCTGCTACTCCTTACTGCATCAGATGAGGAGACATAGTTCAGTGTCAGCGTATCCTGGCCACGAGTATTGTCTTAGAAGCAAAATGTTTGGTTTTCAAGAGTACATGCCAGATAAAAAGGGAGCACAGCTTTGCCTGTCTGCCTGTAGGAAGAAAGGGTTTTGAGGTTCTTCAGAGAGTTGAGAAAGCACATCACCAAGTGCAGGTCAGATAGATCACCAGTTCTTTTTTGTATCTCCAAAAAGAAAGGTTGCACGATCTTGTCTGATCAACCACAACTCTTTTGCTGTGAGATCACCAGCTTTCATTCATAATTCAGAGCACAGCTGTGAATCCTCTGAGCCGCTGTGAACATTGTGCTTATTTCTTTTAGGACAGTGAGATGGATATTTTTGTTTTGTTTTGTTTTGTTTTGTTTTGCTTGTCATCAGGCTGGATTCAATAAAGTGTGATTTAGGGCTGTCTCACAGTGCCTCTGGAGTGCATTTGAAAAAAACCAGCCATTGCCATATGACAGGTGGTAGGTAGCAATGTGCTGCAGGTTGTGTTCTTTGGAGAGTTGCGCTGCCTGACAGACAGGAGCACACGGACTGCAGAGCCAGGTGCTCTTTGAAATGATGATCAATGGAGGATGTGGCTTTTTAATAGCTTGGGTAGTAAAAGGACAATACCTTTTCTCCAGGATACTTAGCCTTCATAAAACGGCACATAATGCTATTTTAGGCACTGGCTGCAACTGTTTAAGAAGGAAGGAGGGCACACCGTTGGCCATCCTCTGGCAGGCAGTGATGTATGAAGGAGTGATAGATGAATGATTTGTGGTCCTGTATGACTTATGCGAGGTGATTTTTAGATGAATTCATGGTGCTAGTGCTCCTTGCATCTTGTTGTGTTGCATAAGCAGCACAGCTTAGCTAGGTATACGAAAAAATATTTGATAAACAGCGGAGTGTAAAAGGCGCTCCACAAAAGCTGTTTTTCTTGTCTTCCCTGAAATTTTGTATTTATGGAGTCCTATGTAAAATATATTAGCTTGCATGTTTGGGTCATAGCTACACCAGTCAGAAGAGAAATGTTACCCTTAGACAAAACAAATACACCAAAATCTTAGTTACACTTGTACATATTACAGACTTTTTTTAAGCACTGACAACCACTTTTATAATGTATGTTACTTATAAATTTTACTTGGACAGCTTCAAATAGTGTTTGTTTACAAAGTCTGTCTATAATATCTTTTTTCTACTTACAGCTTTTATTACAGATACTCTCACCGTACATGGGTTAGACATTAATAGCAACAGTGCAATTAATGCCATATATATAAGCATTGTTCTTTGTGAGATTGTTTTTAGAAATGACAAATTTTACCTTCCTTAAAACAGACACTATGTGGTATTCTCTTTGCACAAGTGATGCTGCCATAGCTACCACCTGTGGAGTTGAACAATTATAGCAGAGAAGGGCTTGCCATAGAAACACTCCAGCAATGAATCACTCCATTCTTCCAGTACTGCAATTTCTAGTCTAGCATAAATCCAATTGCTGGAACACGGGAAACACATAAATGATACCTTGGCATAAACAATGCTTTAGATTATACTAGCAGACACAGAATTACATTATGCACAAAAAATACATTTAAAGGTAGCCATCCGAGTTACAGAAATTTCTATGAGAAAAGATTTTATGCACTGCAAAATCTTGGAGGACTCAAGTCAGTTTCTTACAGCTGCAACACAGACTACTCTTTTGCTGCTTTCTTTACAATCACAATACAAATTAAATCCCAACTAAGATATTTTGTGCTCAATTGCATAAGCAGAAACCACGGCCAGAGATCCCTTTCCCATAAATACCTGAATATTGTGACCGGAATATCATTGCTGTGTGACAAATTAAAATATTAAGAGTATTAACATATTTAATAATAACTCTGTCACTGATCTCTTTGACACCTTAAAAAAGAAATGGTAGTGCAAATACAGAAGGAAAGGGGGATTTTAGAGAATTTTCTCATGGAATAATTATAATTGCTGATTTTATATTTTAAAATAATCTAGTAGGAAAAAAAAAAAAAAAAATGTTTATTGAATGCTTATAACCAGCCATGCTTTGTATCAGTTGCAGGTAAAGATCTGATAAATCCTTATTTCATAGGTGAATCAATATCAAATTGTCCTAACAAATTATGGTGTTACAACTGTGGCATACCACATTTATATAGATCATATATGAAATGTTCTAAGTGAATATTAACAAAGTAACAATTTCACAAATTAAATCAAAAAATTAAAATGAAAACAAGAAGAAATTTCAGTCTTGCGCCCTTTTCTTCAATATACCACACACACACACACAAATTGATTTCTGACTGTGAACACAAATACGAGGTTTTTATTTTGATGTTGGAGGCATTTGATTTGTAGTACACCCTGTTGTCACACAATATATTTTTGTGTATTAGCTTTTCAAGCCCTTGAGTACAGAAAGAAACTTTTTTTTTTTTTTTATTTTTATTTTTACTGTTCAAACAAGGAACTGGACTTACATCAAAGAATTCAGGTGTTTTACCAGTTTCTGCAGTTGCTAAGTGGTTTCATGGAGATTTTTGTCTGCATTAAAGCATCTGCTACTGTGCTGAAGATTATGATCCTCATGAAACCAGTCAGCTGGTTCAGACAAAAACTGAACATTCACACAGTGGTCTGATGCTTCAACAAGTTGAAAGCTATTGTGTTGGAGATTCAGTCACGGGTAGGATTTCTGAGAGAAACATGCTCTTTGATGTGAAAGCTGTTTAGTTGTTGGGGGACCTCAACTCCAGGGAACTGCCTTCCAGTCCTGAACCTCGTAAAAGGGCTTTACAAAGCATGTCAGAAAATGGAATCAGTTAACAGAGAAGTTGTTCTCGTTTGATTAATAATTGTATAATTCATTTGGTTATCAGAGTGCTGTTTGTATTTTTTAATTTCTACACATCTGTCTGGTAATTCTAGTGTAATTTTTGGTATAGGTCTCAAATGAACTTTAGATTCCAGGCTATGCTCTATGTCCGCCTTTAAGTACAAGAGTCTTTCAGAATACTTCTGGGAGCATTTTTCACTTCTTGTTTGAAGCTAGCAATGCAAGAGTAAATCTTTTGGTCATGACCAAGAACAGTCAGTAGGAACCCACCCATGCCTTTGATCAGGGACATAAAAGAAACAGAGAGAACTGAGCTTCTTGTTGGTACTCCCAAGCCACTTTTGCTCTTTGTTAATACAGTTTTAATATTAAAGCATAAGCAGTCTAGAAGTAGAAAATGAGTACCCCCAAATTATATGTCTAATTGTAATTATGTCTGCTGTGTGTTACAGTCTACATCCAAAGCTGTGACTTTTCAGGAGCACCACAGATTTCAGTAGAGCTGTCCTTACTTAACCAGATGAGCCAAGAAGTTTAGGAAAATTGCAAGCACTACTGGCATTATTAGTAAGTCCTTTTGTGCCCAGAAGCAGGATGTTTAAATGTTTTCCCCAACCTGTTAGCTGAACTGTTGGAATAACAGGTCATGTTAGCTCACTCTAATGGGTGTTTTGCTGGTTGGATTGTTGATACCAAAGGAAGACATTTTTGCATTAATTTTGCAGCAGATATGGATTTGGCAACTATGCTTGTTATAAGTTGACAGAAGAAAGTTAATAGGAAGGGTTAGAAGGTATTCTATCTTCTGGCCGCATTACGCCTCTGTCTTATTTATTCTATGCTTTTTTTTTTTTTTATTTTCTTTCTTTTTTTCCTTAGGCACTCTCACTTCCTTTATGTGCTAACTTCAAAGCAGAAGTGCTACCACAAGCATCATAGCTCCTTCTGTGCTCATTTCCATAGATACACAAAGGGCATGCCTATAAAACAAAATAGAGATAATGGCTGTGGAAAAGGAACAACCAAGATAGTTTACATGAAGAGAGAATGCATAGTAATGTCAATATGTGCTAGTAAACTGAGAACATCCCCTGCTTTCCCTGAAGGATTAGCAGTCAGGATGAAACATACTGCCATGTTTTTACTACAGCTGGTAACTGTGCTAATTAGATTAAAGTTTGTCTGAGTTAGTTTAGCCTGGTATGTCATCCAGCTATGCCAATTTTCAAGAACAGAACATTTCTAACTGTGGTAGTTCTTGCACGTTTGAAAAATGCCAATGTTCAGTTTTAAAGCATTTGATTTCGCAGTTTTTAGGGCACCTTATACCCTTCATAATTCATAGCCATCATCCAGGAATGTGTGAAATTCAAAGCTGAGGCAGCAGGCAAAGTAAAAGGTCAACCTACAAGACAGAACTGAAGCTATTGATAAAAACTATATTGTAAAAGTAAATGAAAGCACACAGTGATTGCTGACTTTTGACTTCAATCAGTGTTGCCAGTAGCTCTGGTACTCACCACTTCTGCACTTCTTATGTTCAAAAAGTTGTACAAGCTTAGGTAATTAGTCTTTGTAAAAGGCTTGTGCAGTCTGCTATATGTTACCTTTAATTTGCAGTAGGAGAATAATTGGTAGACAGGTGAAGATTTGGTCCTTCAAATGTGCTTATGTTCCTAATTGTTTTTGTTTTCCGTTATTGTGACTTACTTTTGATGTCACTTAAAGAATGAGCTTAATCTGAATTAAGTGTAGATATTCAGATAGAACTGTGGGCAGAAGGAAGATATGAAGTTTTCTTTAACTCTGCACAGCTCAGTTAATGTATAAAAATAAATCCTGTGCTGCAGGGATTTCTTCCATCTTCTGAGAGTTGAGGCACCCCAAAGAAAGGATGCACAAGGAGACGGGTCTGTGGCTTTCTTCTCCTCTCTTATTTTTGATAGTACAGGAAGACATCTGGAGTACAGTGAGGAAGCAAGTGAATCTCAAAAAGTGAGGAAGAAAGAGGCAGAGGCTAGACATCCAAAATGTATGTAATATATGTAAAATACTTTGTTTAATATATGTTATGTTTTAAATCATATTTGCTGAGATGTGTAGGCAGAAGGAACAAGGGACTACTTTTCACTAGCCACTGTGCATACACAGAGAATATTTGACCACAAATGCTTACTGCTTTGAGGCATGGTTTGTAGGGAGGAAAATTATCTTCTCCTAAGTCACATGAAAGAATCAGAAGAAAGCAGCAAGCTCCAAGGTACATGGATAGCCAACATAAACAAGTATAATTAAAAATGAGAAATCACACACAAGCTTTGAATAATTAAAGAGGAGAGATATGACGTCCTCATTAATGTTAAAATATTCTTGGAAAAGTATTACTGTGTTACACTGTTGAATGCATATTTTAAAATTATCTTTTTTTTTTTTTTTTTTTTTTTTAAGATAGAAACAGGAAGTTCAGAGACTGAGATGAAACTAGAATGATTTAGATTGTACCTAGGATTGAAAAGAAGGTTGTCCAATTGAATATATAGGAGGTATTGGGAAGAGTGTGAACAGTGCAATTTGCTGTGAGAACGGTGAAAATTCAAAGCCTAACTTACACTTTTGTGTGAATTCCTACCAATTCCTGGCTTCCAGCCTTGTACAGACCAAACCTCTAAGAAAGTAGTGATGATGAACTGCTTATGATTAGAAACATTTTTCAAACACAAAAGGTAATGGGCGCTAAACGGATAAGAAAACGCTGAGCCACTGATTATTGGAGTTGCAAATTGGTAGAAGAACTAGCGGCACAGCAATGAAGAGGTGGTTATGAAAACTTCTTTCCATGAATTGAATTCACAATGGGCTGGATAGAGCTTGCATAAATAAAAAATCTGTTATAGAAACAGAAAAAAATGTTAGGAAGAAACTGAGAAAGAAAGCATAATGAACACTGGATTTACACAAATTATACCTCTTTCTACAGTCCGCTGTTTCTGGATTTAGATTAAACCCTTTGTAGTTCAAAAGTATTATGCTGTTGATTTAAAATAAATGCTGTTATTTTACAAATTATTCACAGTTTTGTTCTTCAATTTTGTTATTATCCATCTCACAATCAGTGTAACAAACTATAGTTGCTCTATGAGGAAATGTTGAAACCTTTGAAATAACTAAATTACATAGTTCTACAACCTATAAATTCATCTAACGTTGCAGTGATGAATGGTTTTCTGCTAAAATATTTCTTTAAAATTCTAACAGAAATGATTAATAGTATACAATGCTACTTTAATGAAAACAGGGCAAGAAGCAATATGATACATGCTAATGTTCAGCATTACTGTTTTGGATACAGTGCTGGCGAGTCTGCTTTGCAAGTTGTAAATACATTGAAGCAAAGGCTGATTAGGTCACTGCTGGGAGTGATTGCAAATGTGCTGTCATAGAAGAATTATGAGAGATTTTCAAGGACAAATAGGAGTTAGGAAGCATTTTGCTTTCATGAGTTGGAGATCTGATAACTACTTTGTCCTGTCTATGTTCCATAAAGTGCTAGTTTTTAATTATCAAAATCATTGACTTTCAGCATTTTTTAAAATTATTTATTTTTCATTTCATATTCATAAATACATTTTAGCAGATGATAAAATCTATTTACCATGTGTCCCATACAACCCAAGGACAAGAAAGAACTGAAAAGTCTGAAGAGACTGGGGAAGGGCTAACAAGTGTCAGAGCCCTTGTGGTGGACCCAGCCTGACAGACTGCTATTTCTCTCCAAGATGTGGCCAGGGAGTGAATTACTGCCCACGTAAACTGTTCTTACCAACTGTTGCTCTGCTTTTTTTCTGAGAGATCCCTTACTACCCACCATTATGCGTTTCATGTCCAGAAGTGCTTGATCAGACAGTTGTGTATCCTCTTATGTGACAGGAGCAATGCCAATTGTCACGTTATGGTACAGGACTTCATATGCATCCAACTTGTTAACAGATGGATACCTATCCTTCATGTGTGATGGGGAATCACCTGTTTATTCACCTTCTCAATGGAAAAGGGATTAAAGAGGTTTTATAAAAGAATCTGTAAGAGGCACCATGGTCCTGAAACTCTGGGTAGTACGGTATTAGCTATCTGAATGAGTACGTTTTAAAATCAATTTTAACAGTTCTAAATTCCTGAAAACAGTGACATCTTCACAGGTCTGAAATACCTACTTTGTCAATAAGTAAAAATTCTTCCTCCTTCACCATTTCCATGAACCAAATGCAATCCTTCCCAAGTTGTAACTCACTCCAATTTCAGTGAACTTTCTAAGGCTTAGGTATCATTTCAGGAGTGTATTCTTGTTTGAGGAAGCTCATATATTCTTAAAAATGATAAGATTGAGCAGATGCTTGTTGTTATTTGCCTGAGATGGATTAAGCATCTGTTTAATTAAATTTCTTAATTTGACTTTATAAATTTGTTTTCCATTTGAGCTGAACGATGTTATACGCAAGGGTCTCTTGTTTATTGGCAGCCGGCAAAGAAAGTTCTGGAACCTTTTTGTCACTCATTTTCTCCATTTTGAAGTGAAACTGGATCCTTCCCACTCTAATAATTTTAACATGGATCAAAGTATTTTTCCTAGGAGTTTTCAAAAGCAATTTTGTTCACAAGTGATTTAGACTTGGTTTAAAGAGAGCTTGTCAGTAGTTGTTTGTACAAAGAGAAACAGTTTAGAAAGTACTTTCGGTGAAAGGAAAGGAAATTTAAAGTGAATCACCAGAGCTTGCAGAATAATAATTCCTGATAGGGGAAAAAGGATTCAAAACAGTAAAGCTAACAAAAGCACTCAGATCTAGAGAAGATACCATAATTGAGGAAACCTGGCTGAAAGTACCAAAGCAGCAGGAAAGCTGAATTGATTTTTGGAGCTGTATAATACAAGGAAAGATTGGCAGATATATTATATACTAGAAAATCACCTGCTGTGCACAAGGAAGAAATGCCTCTTTTATGTATTGTCCTTTGATATTTTTAAGATTATTGATGAGATATGGTTATCCTTCTGGTTGCAATGAGTTTCTGTGGATTTGTCTATTACACAAAGCTTTCAGAATAAGAACCTAATCACTTTTACATTATTTGAGTATTTTATAGAAGAAGATTTAACAAGTCTTTGCATCAAGTGTAATTCAAATTAAACTGGCAAAGTATGGTGCTCCTTTAAGTTTCCATTATTTTTTTTTTAATGGCAGTGGTAATAAATAATGATAACAACTTTAAAATTAATGGAATTGCATCTATTATTTATCAACTGAAGTAGCTTGGGAAGCTGTTCCCTCCAATTTCTGTATCTTTATCTCAGATAATATAGCGATAGCAGTAAAAGAACTTTCATCATTAAATATTGAACCCATTACAACAAGCAGGTTTTTTAATTTTTACTTTAGCATTGTCATGATTATAAGGTGTTGAGTGCATTTCCTTTCAGGGAAACCCTCTCGCATACACGTAGGCAAATGGCACATTCAGTGCTTTCAGTGGGGATCACAGAACACTCAAGGGCTCTGTAAATAGTGGTATTCCACCTTTATAGATGGAAGAAACACAGGCCTATAGGAGACTGTAGTGTGCTTTGGAGAACCACACCACTATATCATCATACTATAAATGATGTGTGTGATACATTATACAGATGAATTGTAATATTGTTTTCAAAAAGGGAATTAGTTTTAAAGTCAAAAACTGTGGTTAAATACTGCTGTGACTGCATTATTACTCATGTTATAATCATTTCCTCTGCATGGTACAACACTTAAAACTCTAAGCTGTCAAAAACTGTGTTGTCATCCCAAAGGTGGCACTCTTATACAAAACTTTGTTTCCATTAACTCAGAGCACTGATGATTCCAGTAAAGATTCAAGGGGAAGAATTTGTGTTACTAAATTACCGATATCACGTCAGATGTTACATGTGCTTCTTGATGATTTTCTTTCCAAGCCAAGATCTACCTCAAAATCAAAGAAATATTTTAACATGGAAAATGGTAATGAAAATTATACCCCTTACCATTTCAGAAGGGGACTGTAAGAAAGTGAGAGAACAGTTGACCTTCCCTACACATGCTTCTTCATATACCATAAGGCTGGTGACATGAGGTGATGGTGCCCAAGGGGTGCTGCTCTCATCTCTTCCACTCCATTTCAGTGGTATTTCTCTCTTCTCCCAATTGCTCTCACTCTTTGTGACATTCCTTCTTCATATGATTCTGGATCTTTGTTCTGTTCTTTTTCTTTATCTACTTCAGGAGTTCATCAGTACCCCCAGTTTAGAATCTGGGGTTATTTTTTTATATATATAATATATACCATGTCTGCCTCATTTTCTTTTGAGGACTGCATCTGTAAATCTGCATCTATATTAGCAGATAATGCATTTCAATAGGAATAGATTTACAGGGCACATAAGTGCTGAGGACAACATCCTTACTACACCTTGTTTACAGGAGCTTTAACTCACATACAGTCTGGTCTGGCCCCATGCCCTGGATGCCCATTAGCAGCCGGAGTACCTGAGGTGTGAGGCAGTCTTCTGGTTTGGGTTCTTCTGAAGCTGAGTTCATGTACTCTTCAGATTACTCCATAATGTGACCCAAAGCATTTCAAATGGAGACAAAGAGATTTGCTTCAAAATCAGTCTCTGGATCTGAACTAAAACACTAATGTAGACACAAAACATTTCAGCAAAATGTTCTAAATTTGTTTCAATTTTGCAGCCTCAAAATTCTGATATTTTCCATGATGTTTCTATTGGGCAATATTCACTTTCTTCAGCCCACATTTATAATTACCAAATGACTTTTTCTTGGAGCCATTCATAGGTGTATGGCATAAGCAAAAGATACTGCTATTCAGATTTGCTGCCCCTTTTCATTTTCTGCATGCATTTATAAAGAATAGCAAGATACCATGAAATTGTGAAACGCACCTGGGAGAAGCTAACTCCCTAGTCATTGAAGCATTTTTGTGCTCCTTCCAGCTGAAATTAGTTCAGCAGAATATAGGGGACCTTGTACTTCTTGAAACCAAATACAGCAACAGATTGCTTTGAGAGAGAATAATAAGTCATTTGGGACTTTGTATTTCAGTACACTAATTCTTGTGAATTGGTTGTGATATTTATTCAGTGTGATTAACTATTATATTTTCAAGCTTTGTGTTATTTTGGAGAACTTTTTAAAAACTGTTTTATTTGCCTCATTGGGAATCACTCTTCTTTGGCATTAGGGTTATTATATTTTGTTATTATATTTACTGTTGATGTAAATGGTTAAGGAGTATTGTTTTAAAAACAGTAAAATGTTAAGACATTTCTCATTTTTATAATAATAAATACATTCCTCACAATTTTTGGTGAGTCTTGTTATGTTTAATCTTCTGTACAGCACTAAAAATAAGACTACAGAAGAAATAACCAATATTGATATACATAGTTCAATAAAGCAATATATTAAATTTCTTCAAAAAAAAAAAAAAAAAAAAAAAAAAGATGAATAAAGTCTCTGTCTTTTGGCAGTCAGCAGTGATGATCTTTCTTCTCCCCTACAAACAAACATGCACATTTGATAACTAATTTTAGAGAAGATCATCACTGTCAGTTGTAGATTTCCAGGAATAATTCAGTTTATTGTTGCTTTTTCAATTAGCTAAACTATGTAATGATGATATTGAAACAGCTGAAAGCAGGCTTTTTGATGCTGCACAAGTGAAGGCAACCCCGTACCTCATTTACATTCCTATCCCAGTGTCTGCAGCAGATCTATAAATAGAATAGGCTACACACAGAAATTTATTATTGCAGCTGACAGCAATTTTCTTTTCCAAAGGTGTCTGGAGGCATTATTCATGAGATTCATTCTGGTAGACTTTCCAGCTGAGATTCTCGCTCCCCAGAACTGCGGGTGGTCAGTTTAGAAATATACTAATCAACTGCTATGCACAAGCTGTAACAAGACTCACTTATTTGCTTCTTTAAAAAAAATGCAGCAGTTCTCTCAGAGCCAGATTATTTTCTCTAACCTGACTGCATGGATGATATAAGCAGCAGACACATTTTTAAAAATCACATTTGTTTCGTGTATATGATTATGCTATTATCAGGAAAAATAAAATGGCTGTGGTTTGACATAGCTCACATCATGTCTTCTGCATTCATACCCATGGGCACATGTGACCTAATCAAGTATAAGACATGTTTCTGTTCAATACTGAAGATGTGTAGTAATCACATAAACTGACCTATCTAGCTGTCATCTGATTTCAGACATAAAACAAAGGGAAAATCAAATAAAGCCTTTAATGAAATGATATTTATACCAAGTGGTAGACAGGAATGCCTTACACTCCATGTATTCCTATTTGATTTTTATTTCCAGACTGTATCTGCCACTGTGCTATCTTTGCATACTAAAAAGATACTTCATAAAAACAGAATATGCACATTCTTACCCCTTGAGACTTATTGGGACTTATTTTTTCTCTTGCCTATTCTAATATTTTTTTCATAGTTGAGAACATAAGATATGTAAAAGTAGAGATATTTTCTGTTTATTCTGGTTCAATTTCAATATAATGTAAGTATTCATATTTCAGTTTTCCCTGACTATGTTATCAAGACCTGTAGGTAATATCTGAATGTACAAATGGTTTGCGAAGTAAACTAGTACCTTTGCATATCTTGTTTTTGTTTCTTTACTTCTTTTCTGATACATGATAGAAGAGCTGTTTTTCTTTAGCTGTTACTTTAACCACGTTATGAGAGCAGCAGCACAAATAACTAATGAGACACATCAGAAACAGTCACATATTTTACCATGAAATGAAAGCTAAATTAAAATATAAAACAAAAAAGAACCTGTCAACTCAAGTCACACAGAAAACATTCTGACATCTCCAGTGCCAGGTACACAAGAAAAAAATAAGGAGGGCAAACACAAAGAAATACATTACGCTCATAAGTCAAATGTCACTGATTTTCTGTGAGAATAAAACCCATCCTTTCTTAAATATGTTTACATTTTTTGTTTTGTTTTTAATTTAAATTTTCCAGTGATGCAGAAAATTGGTTTTGTGAATGCCCTAAACTCTACTCTGGAAAACTCTGCCAGTTCATGAATTGTGACGAAAATCCATGTGGAAATGGTGCTACCTGCTTTCCAAAGTCCAGGCGAGATGCTGTTTGCCTTTGTCCATATGGAAAATCTGGCATCCTCTGCAGTGATGGTAAGAACTGTATGTTTCATCTTTCTTAGAACTCTGTTTCTATCATTCACAGAAGTTGTGATTAGAAACAAGTCAAATACTTGGAAGACACTTTAAGTGACCGCTTCCCCACTTTCACTGTTGCCTACAAATGCATCCCTGCCCAATGCCCAGTCCCAAGCAAAGAATGTCTGAGCTGGGCACCTGCTTGGCATGTTGCTTCATAAAACAGGAAGGGAGACAAAAAGATGATAGAATCATAAAAAGGATTGGAAGAGACCTCCAAGATCATCTGGTCCAACCATCCCCCTACCACCAATGTCACCCACTAACCCTAAGCGCCAGGTCCAACCTTTCCTTGAACACCCCCAGGGACGGTGACTCCACCACCTCCCTGGGAAACCCATTCCAATGCCTGGCTGCTCTTTCTGAGAAGAAATAGTCTCCTCATTTCCAACCTGAATCTCCCCTGGCGCAACTTGAGGCCATTCCCTCTAGTCCTATCACTAGTTACCTGCAAGAGGAGGCTGAACCCAGTTCCCCACACCTTCCTTTCAGGTAGTTGCATAGAGCAAAAAGGTCTCCCTTGAGCCTTCTCTTCCTCAGACTGAACCACCCCAGCTCCCTCAGACGCTCCTCCCAGGACTTGTGCTCCAGGCCCTTCACCACCTTCATAGCCCTACTCTGGCATGCTCCAGGGCCTCAATGTCCTTGTAGCGAGGGGCCCAAAACTGAGTAGACAAGCCAGGAAATACTGGGTAGTGGCTGAGAAAGATATTTGTCTGAGAGCTTCTTTGAACAAAAAAATTTCTCTTGTAGTTTAATTTTGCTGTACTTAGGGAAGCATGACTTTGTATATTTTGTATGCAAAAAGACAGTATAAACAGTATTTTCTGGATTGTAAAAATCCAACCAAGTGTTCTAATTTGATGAATTTCTTAGGTCAGAAAGAAAAACAAAATAAAAATGTAATGACAAGCAATGACTGACAGATCTGCATATAGAAAATAATCACAGAATCACAGAATAGTCTAGGTTAGAAGAGACCTCCAAGATCACCGAGTCCAACCTCCAACCTAATGCTAACAAGTCCTCCACTAAACTATATCCCTAAGTTCTACATCTAGACGTCTTTTAAAGACCTCCAGGGATGGTGACTCAAATCCCTGATTCTGAGCTGATTCAGAAGTGCATTTGATATGCTTTTCAAAATTAATATTATGTAATGTTCAGGTCAGATCAAAAGATTGCGTTGTTTTTTTCAACATATCAAAAATGTTTACCTCTTCTTTAAAATTTCAATTAGAAGAAATTTCCAGAGTTTTCAGTAGAATATATAGGTTTTATCCATGTTTCCATCTCACCCCAACACTTGATAGCCAATAGTAACTGTGTAGGTAAGTCTATAAAATGTATTGGTATTTTTCTGTCTGGGGCATTGGGACTTCATGTGCTGGGCTTGTTGTCTGCATATCACTTAGCCCTTGATAGCTTTCTTTTCTTCCACACAATTCTCTAATTGGTCTTTGAGCCCATATAAGTTTGCTGTACAACATCTTTTGACAAATGGCTCCAGGTGTAAGTGTGTAGCATGCGCAGAAGTACTGCCTTGTCTTTGCTTGCATGCGTCAGTTGCAATGACATATTGAAATGTGTACAATAACCTTAATGTGTCAAGATTTGTGTAAGAACGGATCTTTTAAACTTGTTCCCTATTTTGTGAATGTTCCCTATTAACCTTTCCTGATTTTAGGCATCCTCATTATAAGCCTCCCAGAATTATTTCTAAAGAATCCAGATTGTTTCGTTACACTTGGTACACCAATCAGGCTTTATCCAGACTGCCTACTCTGTTCATTTTCAGTTCTACTGCATCCTTTTTAAGATGAGGGTCCAGAGGTGACCTCTATATTTGAAGTGTGATAATGCCACAGTGGTGTTTGACATTTTTCTGTCAAAAGGACCGTCTTTTTCTTAATCATTTATTGTATTCTATTTCTTTTTATAAGTATGCTGAGGTTTTCACAAAACCACCTATTAAATCTCCTAAAAATCCTAAAACTCTTCTTTCTTCACTGACAGCAAGTTCAGAGCCCACCATTCTGTGTGTCAGGCTAGGACTGTTTCTGTCATCTGCCTCAATTTACTAGGTTCTTCCACAACTCTTTGTAGTCAGCTGTTTCTAGTGTAAACTGAGAGAAAGTACACAAATGCGTGAGTTTGGTTAGACTACAAACCTGAAGGATATGAAAGCACAGAAAGGATGAGATTTTATTATGTGAAAAGGGAAAACTTTTTCTGGATCATTACTGTAAGAAAGAAAAATGGGAGAGAAAAAACAACTTAGTAGGTCAGAGTATAAATATTTCAGGGTGAATAAGTCCACGACAAAAAAATATTGAAACATGAAAAATTCTTCCACCAAGCTGTGTCTTAAGAGTTTAGTAGGAATAGAAATAAAGTGAGCACAAATACAAGTCTTGTTTAGTTGCTCTGAAAGTTAAAATGAGCTGCAAAAGATCTTTTTGTCACATAAACTAAATCTGAACAAAGAGGTGAGAAACACAATGCAAACACAATGCAGTGAATGCGGGGTGCAGCCTTAAGAATAGTGCTAGCAAAACCAAAGCTATACATTCGGTGTGGCATTTGGAGATAATGACAGGTTGCCTAATTAAAATGGTGGAACAATGTAAATTGCATTAGAAACATAAGCCATTTTTAATTGTTTACTCTAACAAAATGAGTGGATCGGATAATAAATTTATTAGAAAGAAATGGTCCATAAAATTTAAAGACTAGAAACATGCATATTTAATGAATTCTCCTGTTCAAGACACAGAAATAATATTGTCTCTACTGTTATTAGTCACCAAGTTCATGCTACTTTGTGTGTGAAACTGAAGAAAAGCCTATTTCTCCTAGCTCATTATCAAATAATTGATGGTCTTCATCAACAGAAATGTTGATGAACCTAGCACATTTAAAACCAAGCATGTTTATTTGTCAATATGAATATAGCAAATGTACCAAACAGAATTGCAGGTTTTACACCAGCACTGCTGTTCCTACCAGTAGAAATTATTTACAAAAGACAAAGAGTAACTCAGGATGTTGACAGAGCCACAGATGAGTCCACTGCTACAAGTCTTGCCTGTATCAGAGCTCGAAGTGCTATCAGTTGAGTTAAGTCACAGTAAGAACAACATAAAACTTTACAGATATCTAAGAGAATATGATAATAAAATTGTTGTCACCATTAGAGGGGAAGGAAGGAAGGGAGGAAGGGAGGAAGGGAGGAAGGGAGGAAGGGAGGAAGG
>CM021733.1:91267963-91298995 GCA_011075105.1 Heteronetta atricapilla
AACAAACAAACAAACAACAAAAAAAAAAAAAAAAAAAAAAAAAAAAATTTCAATTAAAAATTTTATTTAAAATTTAAATTATTTTTTTTTTTTTTTTTTTTTTTTTTTTTTTTCCTGAGGTTGTAGAGTGATTACAGTATTATATTCACCTTAGAATGTTTAGATGAGGTAGTAATTTCCAATCTGTCACAATGCCCAATATTTCTCTGTATTTCTTTACAACAACTTTCTGATATTTATTTTGTTCTATCACCTTTGTAAATATAATTAAACATTAAAATCTGCTTATTGACACTTTGCCACTCACAGTAGTCCAGTGTTTTTTCAGACATTGCTCTACTGAAAGAGAAGCACACACAGAAAGATCATATTTCCTCTATGTCTATACACAACCTCTGCTGCAGTCTCTGACCATAAATGAATGGGTTTTATCACATTTTCCCCATAATGCAGTAAAAAGCACAGTGCTAAAAAAAAAAAAAGTCTCATTTGTAGATAATGATGTTCACTGTCACCTTTTGGATTTATCTGTGCAAGAATGTGCCAATCTTGGAATTTTCTGACTTGAGGAACCACCCAGTTCTCCCTTTGATTTTGCTGTAGCTGCAGCCAGCAAGGACCCCTGCTTTGGAGTTAAACTGCATGAGATAGTTCAGGAGGGGACCTTTGACTGTGAAGCTCACTATGTCTCTCTACAATATCGTTCTTTTGAATAATTTCTGCTAGTAATAGCATACATTGACCTAAATGTAAAAAAAAAAAAAAAAAAGTGCTTCAGAATTACGAATAAATTAGTTCTAAACTGAAAGTTTAAGAAAAATTCAGAAAATTGAGATGTGAATATTCTGACCAGAGAAACTTCAGTAATAATTAGAGTTAACAACAGATACAGAAGAAGAAAAAGTGGAGAATTTTGAGTGATGTGAGGACCCCTTCCTTTCACCCCTCCACGCAAACCACCTACTACTGCTACAAACTGCTGCCTCTGTTACCTGTGTTTTACACCTTGCTCTTACACAGGTCTCTCCCGAGCACCAGCCAAAAGGGTGCTTGGCAATCCCTAACCAGGGGTAGCTGTAGTAAAGTTTTTGAATGTTTATGGGTCAAGCTTGTTAGAAGCTGCTTGAGCTTCCCCAGCCCCATAACCTTATGGTTCCCCTTATCTTGTCCTTACCTGGCATTAGCAGTTACCTTCAAGTTTTGAGGCTGTTGGTTATTTTAAAAGAAAAGTACTTATCGTGAAAGTGTGTTGAGATAGAATTAAGCCGTGGAATAGCCAAAGTTTCCATGTAACTTGGAATTTCAACATTTTTTTTTTTTTTTAAATATGATTTAGACTTTGGAGGAGGTTGAGAATCTATTAATACTGCAGGCAGAGGAAGAGCAACAACTACTAAATCCACCAGGCTCAATGGGATTTGTGGATGTAACTAACTTACCCTACTGAAAAAAAAAAAAAAAGAAAAAAAATACTCAAAAAAAGTATAAATATTTTATAAATCTCTGCAGTTTCTCTTTTAAATCCACAAGAATACTGGAATTTGTGTTATAAGTTGAACAGTGATTTTTAATCTAAAAGTCTAAAAGTAGATTAAAAATTTAAAACCTTCCTGCCTAAAATTTTCCAAAACTGATGTATTTTCCGTGGATTTGAAGAATATTTTATGCCACAGTATTCACTGAATCCTGGAAGAAGTCGCTATTCTAATTTTGTCTTTTCAGGTCTGAATGGAGATGATTTTTTGGTGTTAGGTCTCCGTGATGGCAGAGTAGTATATAGCTACAATCTAGGTTCTGGCACAGCAACAATCATTAGTAAACCACTTGATCTGACACTCAAAATTCATGTCATCCATCTTGGCAGATACCTCCAGAAAGGCTGGCTGAAGGTAAATATATATATATATATATATTTATTTTAAAAGGATAGACTTTTAGATGATAGTGTTCTTCCCCCATACACACTTCCATTCAATACGGAAATCTTTAAAATGTCTGTTTTATATTTCCCTGTTAAGTTTGGAGGGCTCTCTTCTTTAGGCTTTCCCAAATAAGGTGGAATGCTTTGTTGTAACAAATATCAATGTTTTATTGAAAGGTGGATGATCAGAAGAATAAAACTGTCACTTCTCCTGGAAGACTGGTTGGACTCAATGTCTTCAGTCAGTTTTATTTAGGAGGCTATCATGAGTATACTCCAGAACTCCTACCAAAGGGATCCAGATTTAAGAACAGCTTTCAAGGTAAAGATTATACTGTTTTCAATTCCTGTTAAAACATGTGTCAAATCATTTCAGTTGTCTATGAAATAAGGATCTAAAAACACTTTCCTAAAAAGAAACAAACCAGAATTTATTTGGCTGAAATTCCTGTGGCTTTTTCATTATTACCCTATGTTGGCTGAAAATGTGATTCAAGGAGAGGCTTTGCTAAATATTTTTAACACTTTCTGTTTCTGATAAAAAGAGAAGCTTTGCCATATTATCATTTCTTCTTATCTCCCGTTTTCTTGTATCGTTCCAAAATAGTTTCCTTTAATTTAATAATTTCCTAAATTCCTAGTAAAGGAATTTAGATTCTTCTCCAGCTAGTTCTAGCCATTGTCACTGGAAGTGCTGGTTTGGGTAATTGCTTTCCTGCTAAAGGCTCCTTTCTGATAAGGTGTCATAAAATCTGAATTTATTTTTTTCCCTGACATAATGTTTTTTCCTCTGGACAGGTTAGGTATCTGTAATGTCTATAAGGAATATTCCAGCTATTATGTAACAGATGATAATTCCTACCTCTAAACTTCATATTTTAAGCTATGTAGAAATCTTAATTCAACTTCTATAAGTTTGATCATCAACAAAGCAAAGGATTTTGCTCACAACACTTGTTTATATGCATTTTTTAGTTCTGTAGAAAAAAATGTGCTCAATATTTGTTAGATAAACTTCAATATTTGTTAGAAAAAAATGTGCTCAATATTTGTTAGATAAACTGGAAAGCCTTTCACATGAGTAAAACATTTTATTATAGCAGAGCAAAGTTTGAGTTCATAGTTATGAATCAGGGGTGCATTATGAAAGGCAAGTATAGCAATAAAGTTCACTTTCATACACTAGTACACTCCATTGCCACTAAGATTGCCTAACTGCCTCTTTTCTAGCCTTCACCTTACTTTTTCTTATTATTAAGAAAATTCCCTAAAA
Organism: Heteronetta atricapilla; assembly: GCA_011075105.1. NCBI lineage: Eukaryota > Metazoa > Chordata > Aves > Anseriformes > Anatidae > Heteronetta > Heteronetta atricapilla. The sequence goes on from CM021733.1 coordinate 91,271,158, forward strand.
TCAAGTTCATAAAGACAAGCATTAAAGTGCAAACTTAAATCCATCTGGCTTTGTCCCTGACATTTATGATTTGCTGACATCTATGAATTTATTAACTCATCTCCTAGTTCTGGTTTCAAAGGATAAATCCAACAGTATAGTAATTTTCTAAATGTGAATTCTCTGATATGATCCTTTATTACTAGTGTAGTTTATGGTTTCTGGATACCAATTGATGCAAATGAATCCTCAGAGCTTCCAAGTTTCTAGGAACTGCCCTTCTTTCCTGTGTTTTTAAAAAGATATATAATCTCAAGGTTTGATCAATGCAAATCATAGAATGATGACAAAAATAAAAAATATTTCAAAACTCACATACTCTTAGTTACCATTACTATTGATCATTTTTTCTTACTGTTTAAAAAGAAGGCTCTATGTCAAAATTTTGTTATATGTAACATATAAAGTTATCTCTTCATTCCTGTCATTCACAGCATTAAGTTTCTTGTATTTGGCAATCAATTCTATGCTCTGGTTCCCAGTATCAGCTTGTCTCTGTTCTCCAGATCATATTGACTTTCAAGGAAGCTACATTTTCCTACAACTGACTTCTTATGACCTTTTCTTGTGTAGTCAGCATCTCATTTGTTCTTCTGAGTCAGAAGTCTCCCCAGCTTCAGCTCTCAGTCCCCAGGACCAGAAATAAATCTCCATAGGCCTCCAGAGTGGGAACTGCAATATCATTAACATAAAGGAAAATTTGTAACCACTGTAGTTCAGCCAATCTGGAGCTGCAGGGAGTCCATATAGAAACTCTGGAAGTAACAAGATAAATTTGTCTAGCATATAGTTGATTAAAACCCTCAGACTTTTGGAAAGCTTCTATTGGCTGCTTTTAAAGACATGATTTATTAAAACCATTTTGCTTCTAATAGCACAGTGTACCTCTCCTTTTATAAGCAATCACTATTGGATTAAGAAACACTGAGAAGGTCAGCCTTGCTGCTGCAGACCCACTGCCCCCAGTAACAGCCTGCAATCATTCAGGATTTTCCTCTGTACAGCTACTGTTTCACACCATTTGCTCATGCAAGGTTATGTGTCTTTAGCAGTTGTTATTGAAGTAATTTCCATAGGAGAGGATGGAACTGAAAATAAATGTCTTTATTAAACTATATGTAAGAAGTATACTCATAACTCTTTCAATACTATACTCTTTTAAAGTCCTATTTTCACTCTGTTTGTTGGTCTCAAAAGAGTTGTGCTACAAAGCAGTGGATGCAAACATTTTTCATGTTGTCAGTCCAAGAAATGTTTATTTCTTTGTTCACAATGGAAATGCTATATCAGGACCATGACTTCCTCCAGCCTTATGCAAAGTAGAATTTCTCTATCAGTTTCTCAGGACTTTTGTGGATCCCTACTTGTCCATTGCTCCTCTAGCAAGGCAGCAAGAAAGAAAATGAGAAGAAAGTAGAGTTCAAAGCTAAGGTTGCAGTCTAGACAGGGGACAAGCAGGGAGGAACAAGCTTTAGGTACAAATCATTAGGTACATATCTTGTGTACAAATCGTTATGTCTTGATGATATCTTACAAAAAGGGAAGAGTTTTTCATCATGTATGAATGCTGTCCAAAAATGTATGTCCAAATGTACATCCAAAATGTATGCATGGCTTCAGAGATGGTGTATCTGATGGTGTATCATCTGTGAGGTGCCAAAGCAACACAAGAACAGACAAAGGAGAACGTTATAACAATAGGTATTTGGGTTAAAATTAAAGGCTTGTAATAGTGCAAGCTATTAGATGTAGAGCTTAGGGATATGGTTTAGTGGGGACTGTTAGTGTTAGGTCAGAGGTTGGACTCGATGATCTTGAGATCTCTTCCAACCTAGAAATTCTGTGATTCTGTGAAGCTATAGGGAAAACCAGACAAAAAAACCAGGCAAAAGTAGGCTTGCATTTCTATGACTATACTAAAGGAGAAACCTTTTTCTGTCATTTTATTTGGGGCTGACACAGAAGGAGCAGACATCATTTAGGATCTGTTGAAAAAGAGTAGCAGATACCATTGTTGGTAGGGGAGCCAAAGAAGGAAGGGATCTCTTTTGTGATCTCTGTCTATTTGACTGGGGTGAAAGCTATACATTAAATTTACAGTTTAAAAGTTATTAACAGGAAGGTCCAAGTGTGGTCTAAGGAGATACTAGACAAAAGACTACAATACTATGACAGAGGTAGTAGTGTGTCCTCTGTGAGTTCACTGTCTCGCTGAATCTGCTTTCAGCTAACTTGCATCAAACTCTGATCTTTGGGATCAAACTGAGTTCAACTCACAAATTCATGAGCTTCTCTTGAGTTCCTCCTGCAAACTTGGCTGTGACAGAAAGCGTCTCCACTATTCAGAATAGTTGGCAGTTTCTCATTAAGAGGCCCAGAACTGGCAGAGTAAAGGGAATTCATGTCTGAAAGAAGGCACATTCATCAGCTGATCCCTCTGCAGAAGTCTGTGTAGTGCTTGCTCGAATCCTTCACCTGCATCCCAATGACTAACAGAAGAAATAAGAAAATTAAATGAAAATCTTGATTGAACTCACAAAGCTCTGCCAAAATATTCTCCAGTAATTACTATATGCTGTGTTTACAAATGCTCAGGAGCTGTTTCTAACCTAGGTGTTCTGTTGGTACGATCAAACTAGTCATTGTCACGAATGCCAGTTTATTTTCCATGGTGACCTTACCAGTTCTTGGGTACTCACTGTGCTTTCCATTGTTTACACAGAGCACTGGGCTGCTTTTTCTCAGCACTCTAGCAGGACACATGAGAACAGAACATGCTTTATCTACTACTGATAAACAGATGAAACATTAGTAAGGATTTACTGAGTACGTGGTGGCCTAAAACTAACACTGTTAAAAGCAAAGAAGGGATGTAATATGAAGGTTGCAAATAGTCATCAAGTTAGGTTTGTTTTAAATTTCTTAATATGAGCTTTTAAATTACCAGTTATGTGGCAGTATAAATAGAACTACAAGGTGTGTGTAATAAGGAAAAATCCTAAGAAAGCAAATTTTTTTAATTTTGTTCTAACAGTTGCTAAAATGGTTGTCCTGCTACATTTTGGTCAAAATAAATTATGATTCTTAAAAGAAAAAAAACCATATACCACCTTCAGCAGAATAGTCTGATAATCTGAAGTCAAATGGCATGTTTTCCAAAAGTGAAGAAAAAAAAAAAAAAAAAAAAAAACAGAAATGCAGAGCAAAAATGAAGATATCTATTTCGGTATCTAAATATCTAAAGTAGATGTATTTTTTTTTCATACCTGCTATTGACCTGCCTTACTTAATAATTCTCTGAGGGACTAAAAAGCTACAGACCACCTTACAGATTGTATAATTTGTCATTATGTCAAATGTTTCTAAACCCAAGTCTGAAAATTTTGATCATCATTAAACAAATTCAAACAATATTACTATAGAAGAAGATGGCTTATTACATAAAGCTAGGTCCAACTATTGTTCAATGAATGTTCATGTAAGAATGTAAAATTATGAATAGTATATTAGGATTTGGAAAGCTATTCTGGGAGCATGACTTCTTCAGACTGTGAAAATCATAGTTTCCTTACCCTACCGAGCTATTAAGGGTCAACAAATAGTTGCATCAGTGGAATGTGAAATGACTCCTATTCTCTATTACTTCTTTGTATAAAGATAATATGATCTGAGGGAGAAGTCTCAAAATTATATGTAGTCAAATTATTTTCAAGTCAACCATCTAGATAAATGTTCCAATATTTTTAAAAAGATCAGAACTACATCAAAAAATAGTAAGGCACAAAGCAATTATCTTTTTTCCAGAATTGTCACAAGACTTTAATAAGAATTAATTATGAAGTCGCTGACTGTGAAACAAACAATGGAAAAAGTCTGTATGTTCTTGATATCTGTTAAAAACTGAAGAAATACCCATTATAGAAATATAGAAAGATAAGTATAAATACATATATAGAAATACCTCTGCAACGTTGTCTAGGTGTATCTGCTTGGCAGGTAGATTGGGCAAGATGATCTCCAGAAGTCCCTTCCAACCTCAACTATTCTGTCATTCAGTGATTTTGTATTGAACATTTATTTTTTCTTTCAGGTACAAGTTTGTTTCTTAAGTGATTTTAGTGAATCATGAAAAAAATAAAAACTTTGATTATTTGCAGTCTTCATATCATGCCTTTTCCCCACTTTTAATGTTGAACAGGGAGCCTCTGACATGCACTGCTCAATACCTACTATTCTCAGGATTTTGAGCAGTGTGGGAATTCACTGTATCTCAACTAAATTATATAAATCAGGTATAGAAAGTTAAAAACATTTTCAAATTAATTTTTGCATTGTTTAAACCCACTGTGAAGTGTGTTTAAGTCTGATTTTTAGTTTTAAATGATAGTTATTAACATATAGATCTGGATGACATTTCAAAAGTGCTTAATGACACCTTTAAATATGGCTTTAAACCACTTGGTCAGGTATATTTTGAGAAGCTATTTAGAGTTTGAACCAAAAAGATAAAATATATGGCATACTCTTTGGCTTTGCAAAGATAAGCACGCAGACCCAAAAAACTGATTCAGAAATGCTGATGGACTGCTAGACCTGTCAGGCTACCATCCTGTGTAGTCACTAGGAAGATCAAAGACTCTCCAAAGGGGCAAGCCCCAGAAAGCCCGCAGGTCAAGCAGGAGCTGCCTGGACATAGTGAGTTGGAAACAACTCTGCTGAACTGTGAACATTTGACTCCATGTTTTGTTTAGGATGCCAATGTATTAGCAAGTTAAACAAATGTCAGTGTATGGATCTAGTCACTGACTCAATTATCTCTACAGATAAGTTCTTACAGTTGTCATATATTTGGTCTTTGTCAATCCCCATTTTCACAAACAATTATTAGGTGTATTTAGGGGTGACATAATGTCAGGACCATTCCCCATCAGTAATTTGGATGCACCCATACTGTTCTGGAAGCTAGTAACAGTTTGGTGATACAGCTGTGGATACGCTAGGTTGCTTGCCCACAGGACCAAGGAACAGATCCTGTCACTGCTTACCTTACTGTTAAAGATGAAAATTTTTAATCATTTTCGGAGAGCAAGGGCCTAAAGGAGCAGCATATATACACTGTCAAATGTTGTGGTCGTGTGTGATATGATCTGTATGTAACAGGGACTGAAGCATTTACTTGATGAGAGGAAAATCTGGGTCTTTCCCTGAAGGAGTCCTTTTTTAGCCTGAAGAAATTCATATTTAACATCAAACAGACTTCTTGTCCTCTATCCTTTTTTTTAAGTCTTTTATCTGATGTAGATGCATTCCTGTAAAAGCATGCATGTGTAAACATGAAATTGCACCCACATCGATCCTTAGTCACTGACTCTGCATTCCATTTATTCCTTGAGAAATGACTTCTCTTGTTTTACCTATTATTAATGAAGGAGCTTACAATTTTTCACTCATTTGCCTGAACAGAACTTTAGCTCTAGGAGATGGTGTGATTGTCGATATGTTGAAGACATTCTGGTGGAACCCGTTCAGTGAGGGATGACAGTGTTCTGTTGTTCGGTTTGTCACGTCTCCCTGTGTCTGTTTTAAACTCCGCTTCTTTCTCCTTTCTACTTCTAAGGTTGCATTTTTGATGTTCAAGTTCGTACCCACATGAATCAGAAGTTTAAATCACCAGGCATTCCAGAAGGTCACCCCAATTCAGGTCGCAGTGTTGGACAATGTAAATATTCCCCGTGCAGTTTAATAAAATGCAGAAATGGTGGCAAGTGTGTGGAAAGTGGCTCTACTGTTTAGTAAGTATGGAAAAACTTTTTTTCTAGATTACAACATAGACTGATCAGTAGACCTAATAACTGTTGTAATTTAGTTTCTTGATAACAGAAGTCTCCAGAAACCTATCATCTTATTAGAAAGGAAGAAAACTGTTGAATGGTTTTCTTCCTTTCTAATAACAGAAGAAAAACCAGAATTTTAATCTTACATTACTAAAATCAAAACCAAAATTTAAAAATTATTAGGATATTTGCTGAGGGTCTCTTTTAAGAAGCTCCACAAAATGGTCATGATCCACTAAAGTCACTGGCATCCAGACTTACCACAAAATGTGTGGATAGAACTAGATGTGTAAGAAAGGCATCTAATTAAACTAAGTAGCATCCCAAATATCAGAGAACAAAATAGCAAAGAGGGGAGTTTGAATGTTGTCTGAATATGGCTAGTAGAGAAAAAAAAAAAAAAAAAAAAAAAAAGTATTTTTATCTGAGAACACCTTTCTGGAGAAAATCATCGAATGTCTAACATTGGAAAGTTCAGCCAGTATTGGCTCAGCCAGCACTATATATCATAGGAACAACCTTACTGAGCATCTGTGTGTAGTTTTCTGCTGCTCAGCCTCTCCCTAATATACACAGGTAACTTTGTGCCTCCAGTTATTATTTGTGTGGATACTTTGCTTTCTCTCAAATGCACCTTCCCTGGCTTCATGCCCTTCTCAAGTGTTCATTCACCATTGCCTTTCCAGATCTGCTGGCTTTCCTGCTCATGTAAGGCCTTCTTAATCCATTCCATACAAAATAAGGCAGGTTAGTAAGGATCTTATGTCAAAACTGTTTGAACTAGGTCAGTTCATCATATGAGCTGTTCAGCTGGCTGATCAATCAGATAATAAGTGGTGATGGGGCGGAAAGGTCTTCAGCTGGCACAAAAGATAAGTCTTTCATGCCTTATCACTAAGTTTAGATGGATCTTTGTGTCTAGTCTGTAAGGCACAAAAAAGAAAGTGAATTTGCAGTTCCAAATTGCTGCTGTGTCAACATTTCCATTGTAATAAATCTTGTTTCCAAACTTTGTAACTCAGCTGTAAAGCCTTCGCTGAGGAGTGCTATTGATTTTAAAGCATCTGCCAAGATTAACTATACTTGCTTTCCCTCATGCACTTCCTTGTGTGTTCATTTATTAACATATATTTACATTTAAAAAAAAAAAAAAAAAGAAAGAAGTGCTGATATAAAACGTCTGAAAACAATGACTGAAAACACTGTGGACAGCCAAGACAGATAAGAAGGGAAAGATAGGTTTACACTGTGGAGTTTCTGTGTATGTCAATTCTTCTTCAAAACAACAAAGACCTGTCCCTTCTGTGTAATACGAAGAAAAGAGTTTGCATACTTGTCAAGCTAAAAACAAGCTCCTAAATGTGTACTCGAGAGAGAATTAAATGGTAATTGGTTTTGTTGCCCCTGAGACAAATCTTTATCAGTAAGAAAACCTGTACAAAACTAGTGCTTCTAAAGCTAGTAAGGCTTTACTTTCCATTTGGAAAATTCACCCTTGATATGTAGCATGCAATTCCCCTCCCCATTGCCCTTAAGAGCATCTTTATATGCTTTTAAATGAAGTAATGAAAGAAATGCTTTGAACGTCCTGAATAACAAGGTGTAATTTGGAATTGCTTTCTGACTGTTGAGCTACAGTATTTCCCAATTATTGGACATTGCGGGTTCCTTCCAGAACTATTAAGTCCTTGGCATCCAGTGTGTTTGATCTTCCTGAAGAAAAAGAAAGGCAAATTGCACCCTTTGCATTTACAGAGATGTTAGAGGAGACACAAAACCGAAACTGTAATAAAAAAATACCAGAAATGTAGGCTGAAGCATGCCCCTCCCATGTGCCCACCTATACCAACCTAAATCCTGGCTTCAGAAACTTAGCCAGCACCTGCTAAGTCATCTTCTGGCATGTAAGGTACACAGAACCACCACCAGCAAGACCTAGAGAACATTTGGAAAAGAGGTGACAGGCTAGAGCAGCAGCTGGTGATTGGGCTATATTGGAAGCTCAATATTGTAGGCAAAGTTCTTTTTCAACATTATAGTTTCATAACTTTTATTGCAGATTTGTTTAGGAATTGTTTTAAAATGTAGGGGGTTGTTTGCTTTTAGAGGGGTGAGTTGTTTGGTTTTAATCTGTAGTGACCTCCTACTGAATTACAGTCCTGCCCTCATATTTCACAGCAGCTAGGTTGTCACAGATAATATGTATATATGCATGGATGTACCAGTAATTGCCACCTTCTCCTCACAAAGCAAACAACAACTACAACAAAAGACAAAGAGGCCTGGATACAGCATGCATATGATTTTTGCCAATATATAGTAGCTGTCAATACTGTCTTGCTTTTCTCAGGGGACACTTCTCTGTGTTTTTATTTCACCTGTGTCCCTCCGAAGAGCAGAGTCCTTGAGGGAACTGTGTTTGTGTTCAAGTATTTTTCTCCTGAAATGAGATCTCTCCAGTTTTTCTTGCTATTTTGAGCTATTTTTATGTCCTGTTTCCACCTCTCTGCCAGAAAGTGTGCAGTGCCATTAAGCTGTAGATTCAGTTGCTACAGGGATAATGCTTTAATTTAAATAGAAGCAGAAATGTACAGCATTAAACTTTACATTCTGTGAAGGAACAGAGCAGAACTACTATGTATTAACAAAATTAAGAGGAAATATTTGAATCGTAAAATGAAGATTTTTATGTTCAAGGGTCAGTAATATACTCCATTATTTTGTTTATGGCAATTACATCCAGTGAGATTGTCCATGAAGTGTTAGAGCTATTGCTTGTTGCTGAAGTGAGAGTAAAAGTATGTCTTCTGTGTACTTTGAACAGAATGTCACACATAATGGGTAGGATTCAGTTGCTGAATATAAGCCTGTAATGGCACTTTAGGTACCTCTGAGTAGACCATTTGGCCTTCAGCTGCAGCTTTGAAGAGTTCAAGACTTGCATAAGTCTTCTGTCATGTCTCTGAGGCACACGTGGATTTCTCAGTACTCTATAGCATTTCAAATAGCACTAGCCACTTAAGTTCGGGAAATTAAATCATAACTCTATATAGTACAGGGATACCCCATAAGGTAAGCTGTTGTAGTTTCATTATTAGGTTGAATTTGATTAGAAACAATTTTCAATTCAAGGACAGAAAAAATTTTCAATGAAAGGACATACTTTTATAGTTTGTAAGGGAAAAGACATTTCTCTATTCAATTGTTATGTTTTACATCAATAAAAGTTTTTACTTTTGGGGGGAGGTGGATTTGCTACCTAAAAATTATCATCTAATTTGGCAGATTTAGTAGAAAATTTGTGCAGACTTCCATAGTACTCTTTGTCATTAATTTTCTTCCAGTCTTAATTGTTCCATGCTCTATTTTTGCCTTATAGACAAATAAGATAAACTGTTTGTCACTAATGCTCTAGTTTTCCATTGTCTTAGTTTAAAGCCACTTTTATTAAAAGATCTCCTCCATTTGTTCAGCATCTTTCAGTTCCAATACAATATAAACTTAAGAAATATATCCAGAAATTTCCAGTAGCTTGGGTTGGCCTGATGTGGCTAATACAGGACTGTATGAATTTGAGAAACCATGCAGAATCTGAGATATCCATATGCTGGCCAATGTAATAGGACTGGGAAAGACCAATGTCCTCTCTCCTTGAAGAGACCAGAGGAAAAGTAGTTGGAGGCCAGATGGGATATCCCTGGGAAGTGTTAGTTGGCAGCAGACATCTGCCTAGTCTCAGTTGGCCTACCTGATTAGGTAATTTATTTGAGCCTTTCATCTCCATTGAATAGATGCACATTTAAATGTAGACACCTACTCTCACATACACTTGCACATATGCAGGTGTCTGAATCTTCAAGGCTGAATCCCTTCTGTTATAAGAAAATCTGTTTGATTTGACATCACTTTTGTCTAACTATAGAAAGTTACATGTTTGTTAGCATTGAGCATGACATTTTAAACTTGTTATTTTCTACATTTAATATGAGAATGCTCTTTGTTTAGTGTAGGAAACCACATTAAATGGAAACAAACATTCCAATTTCTTCACAGAAATCCTTTAGTACCTTTAGTTATTTCCTGATTAAGTTCAGTAAATTCTTCTAGCTTGATGAGGATTTAAGTAGTACAATACCAGCATACTGCTTTTATAGTTTATAAAGTGAAATTAATTTTCTTTTTTTTTTAATGTTGCCAAAATTTTCATATAACACGTTTCAGGTTTATATCATCAACAGTGTTTTTTGTCCCTACAGATACATAAAATGTGTTACTTATTTGAGAGCTGACTTTGGCCTTGTTACTGAACTTGGAGCCTGGAAAGCCATTCTGTGAACACTGTGTGACACTGTTAAGCATTTGAGAAGAAAAAAAAAAAAAATTGACATTAAATTAAACTGTAATTGAACTTCCTAAGCAGAAAGATTGCAGAAATAATATCTGAAGCTTCCAGAATCAAAAGCGATCTTTATTATTATTATTATTTCTCCTCGAGCTGTGAATTTGACAGTTCTTGCTTCCTGAACTGGCTCATCTTTGTCATATATAAATACATTGTGCAGTGCACCCTATTAAGAAACATTTGGAAAAACTAGGACTAGGAAAAAGAATTATCCAATTTCATCTAAGTCACACTATCAAAGTCATATATTAAGGCCTTCCTATCCTTTCTCCACATAAAAATATGATATAGAAAAATCAGAGGCATTTTGGCAGTTGTCTTGAGAAACTTAATAGCTGAGGCACAGAGGAATCAATTTAATCCATATTGTTCAAAACCTCTTAAAAAAGGAAATTATCTCGCAGTGAGATTTAACTCCTAAGACACATAAAGTGTCTACAGGTAAGCTAAATGTGTAAGATAAATGTCAATTGATCCACAGTCAATGGAGGTCCGCACCTTTCCAGTTGTCTTTAAACATCAGCATGTATCTTGGGATACCTCTCCTGGTCTCCATGGGATGTCCAGAAGAGCACATGTCTTCTGTGGGCCTTCTGTCTTCCAGTTGCACAGACTTCTCAGATTCACCACTGCATGTCAGATGGCACTAAATGCCTATGTTGAGGCAGTGGAATGCAGTCCTTGTCATTAGTTATGCATGTCAATACATGAATAATGTCAATTGATATTGCTCTAGTTCCCCTGACTCTTTCTGCTAGATCTATTGGATGTTAATTTATCAATCCATTAACCAGATGGTAATTAATCAATCTATTAACCTATGAGCTCAGGCACCTACTCTAGGATCCCATTCCCTAACAAGCATTCAGTGTTTTTTGGTAGTCTTGTCTTCCTGCTCTCAAGCTTCCTCTCCCACATACCTCCAGGAAGGCAACTGGAGGCTGTGGGCACCTAATGTATCACTGAACATAGATGCATAGGCAACAGAACCCCAGCTCATACTACGTAAATATATAAAATTAAGTATCTTGATCTCAAACCAAATCTCACCTCTTTTATGTAAAGAAATGAGTCTTTAAACACTTGAGAATCAAGAGACTGGTGATGTTACAAGCCACTGGGTTCTCCTGTTCGGGTAGTACAACATGCAACCATAATGAAGTATAGAGAAAACTAGGCCAGTATGACAAGCCACGTGATGCAAAGGATTTGAAATGCTGCCTCTTCCTTTATGTTTCTGAAGATTAGGAAATTTGGTGTCGGAACTTCTCAACCCCTGTCCAACTTGCTTCGGAGTGTTAAATAGAAGGGTTGCCACTATCGGCCACAGCAAACATGTTCAGCTCCATGCAAATAGTTTTCAACTCATTTATTAGGTCATAAGAGACAGGTAATGAAAAGAAATTAGACATACACAAATGCAAAAAAGGTAAACGAGAAGAACCTTTGTGTACTTCCCAGTAGCAGTAGTTTTGGCAGCACCCTGCTTGACAGCACAAGAAATGGACATTTCTATTTGCCACTTAGGGAGTTAAATTACTTCCCCTTCTCACTAACTTTTCTGCATCAAAGCGTAACAGTTGCTGGTGAGACAGAAAGCATTCTAATGCTATGATGAATTGAGGTGTTTTTGCTTTTGCAAGGTCTTGTCCTTTCTCCCCTTTCACTCAAGGTAGCTCTTTATCAAAGGGTTTGCTGATTTTGCTTTATCTACATAGCATTACCTGATCTGAAGGTTTAGTGAAACAGCAATAAAAGTATCACTGTGTCTTGTATCTGAACTGTGGAAGATGAAATATAGTGACAGAACATACTTGAAATGAGGCAGTTTCACAGACTCCCTGTTATGTTTTTCCCAGAAACAGCGGGCTGATTAATAGAGAAAGTGTAGCTGAGTGAGTTTGAAGAAAAATTCAAGATTTTGCACATATACAAAAAGACACGGACTAAGAATCAATCAAAATAGATGAGGTTTCATTCTTAACCTTGAGAGAGAAAATATTTAGGAATAAGAATCAGAGTGTTTTTATTGAGGGGAATGATTTTTGTATCATAAAGTGTCACTAGATTTTTAAATGCAAATAGGTCTCACATTTCATTTTAACTGTTTTGAAAATTTGCTTCCTAATAAGGAGAGCATTTTTAACATCAATGCCAAGTGTAATCTGTATTTTACAATTTTTATAGAATTCAAACTAATTTTAAATTTACAAAATAATTTGATTTTTTTTGTTCTATTCTCCTGGTCTAGATGAAAGAAAGGTATAAAAAGTACCAGACACTCACTAGTGATTCAGTCAATGTTGACAATTTGATAATGGCATGGATTTATAGTCATATAACACTCAGATTGTCCCCTCATTCATGGTTAAATACACTATCCTCTTTTCCATCAAGTGCTTCACCAAGCCTATCTCTGGTTGCCAGTTATAAGAATTTAGCAAATGAATAACAGCTAAATGAAAGGCAGTTGCTGACAGACTCCTGTTAGTAGTTAAAATTTTGAATTGTTAACCATTCTTTTATAGTGACATCTGATTGTGTTTTTACAGATGCTCTTTGCTACTTTGCTTTCCTTTTTAAATTCCACTTTGACTCATACTAGTTTATGGAGTCAAAGCTTCCTTGAGCTATTTGTAGAGCAAAATACAAAAAATAGCCACAAACTTGACTGTTTCTTGTAGATACTGATCCTATAACTGAAATATTAAAAATAATATGTTCCCTATTAAATACAATTTTCTTGCTATAAAGTAAACATATCGAAAAGGTAAATTATAAACTTTGTTACTACACTCTTCTAGTTTCCTTTTTCGACCAGATGATTAAATATAGGTATCCTACACTTGAAAATCTTGATTACTTTGCTACTGAACCATTGATTTCTTTTGGTAATAATGTTGCATTCTTTCCTTTCACTTACCTACCATAGCTGTGATTGCCTCACTGGATGGAAAGGTGCATTTTGCACAGAGATGGTGTCAATATGTGATCCAGAGCACGATCCTCCACATCTGTGCAGGCAAGGCGGTACCTGTGTGCCGCTACCTGATGGCTACACATGTCACTGTCCTCTTGGAACAACTGGTACCTACTGCGAACAAGGTATGTCAAGTGAATAGTACACTGTACACAGAGTTACTTGACAGTAATGCCCCGGCAGAAAAAAAACACAGAATTTTGTAAAATATAAATGAAATGTGAAATGAAGTCACAAGGTATAAAACAGACTTTATTACAGACAGAAACTGGTACTCCTTTCTGTTAGAAAAATCAAATCATTTAAAACTGTGAAATGTTAGATAGTTTTCTGACTCTGCTTATTTTCAACACCATTTTTTCCCTCATTTTTTTTTTTTTCAAATCATTCAATTAAATCCATGGGTAGTCTGACACTGTCAGATACTGAGGGGACAGGAAGCATTCCAGAGCAGTGTTATAGTGATCCTCTGCTCAGGTCAATTCCCAAGCTCACCATAATGAAGTACATTGAGAAATACTCAGCACACTTCTGAGCACATTTCAGAAGTAGTAAGCATTTAGGACCTCATCCGATTTCCTCTGACAGTGGCGGAGAGGTTATTCTTGACTTGTTGGATAGGGATGCACTGAGAAATGCAAATATCACTGTAATAATCTCCAGGTGATTGTTTTCCCTGACTTGTCACTCTCAAAATATGTCTTCAATCTGCCTGTCTTTTCTTAGCCTTACATATAGGAATCTTTTATCAAGGTGTTTTCATCTGTAAGGGATTGTTCAAATGAATATCCAACAATGTGCATACACAAGTGCTGCAAGCTCAGGGACTTTTCCTGTAAATGTCTGAAGTGCCTCTGTGTGCAAAGAGATGTAGTATGGTTCTGCATCCTCTATTCAGCAGTTCTCAAATTCAAGTTAATATTGTACAAGTGTATGTACAATAAAAGTGTATTTTCCTTCAAGATGCTCTCTTTACATCTTTTGAAGAATACCAGTTACTGTTAAATAGCTCCCTTCTCAAACTGCCTGCCAATGTCCAACCTCCCTTGTTCTTCCTACAGAGCAAGTTTCAAGCACAAAACTGACAAGCTGAACTATTTTGACCTGTTATGCAGTCCTCGTCCAATAGTTTAGTACAGTTTTAAAATCCCATTTCAGAGAGCACTTGCAATTATTAGGCCCAAATCAAAAAGAATATAGCTTCTGGAAAGCCATTGTTAAATTCTTTATTTCAGGTAAGAATGTGCTTGCTCTATTGCCTCTGCTACAACAGTTTTTCAGGGCTCTTCATGTGAACATTTAGACTTTGAATTCTCATTTCAAGTGAGATTTTAAAATATAACAACATGTGGACTCAGGACACTGACCAACAGGATGTGTGCTATACATAAAGCTGTTAATTAATCAAGTAAAAGCCCTTGTGTTGTAGTTTCCTAATAGATTTTGATCTTCTCATGATGGCCACTATTACCTAAAAGAAATGAGCAATAGAAAATTGTATTTCTTGTAGATCATCATCCTCTTAGTAATACTTCCACCTGGAAAACACATTAGAGGGTTCACTTCCGTTTTATTTAAAAGCTTTATTTTTATAAGTAGGGTCTATGGGTCCTCACCAAACTCTGTGCCCTGCATTTCACCTTACTCTGGCAGAGTAATGAATTATCATGAGATTTTTCATAGCAGAGTTTGCACTTTTAGTGGATGGCAAATTGCTAAAAACAGCTGTTTATCAAGATTGAATATCTCATCTCTGGATTGATGGTGGTTTTTGAAGCCAAAAGAAAAAGAGACAGAGAAGAATGAATGGCCCAAGGGACCCAAAGAGAACAGAGGGAAATTAAATGATGGAGACTAATGAATGTGCAAGAAAGAAGGAAAGAAGTGTGAGGAAAGGACAGAAGAGATTTATGAGGCAAAAGACATCAGAGGAGAATAGCAAAGAGTAAGAACAAATAGGACTTTACCAAATAATAGTGACTGAAAAATACAGGACAATAATATGGATTACACAGCAACAGGTCAGGTGAAATAAATAAGGCAGTAGGGCTAGAACCACATAATGAGAAACAGGACTTTGACCACAGAAGTTAGAGATAATTAAACATAAAGTGACAGAAATCAAGTACTAACCTGCCTAACAAACACTAAAAATATCATAGAATCATCATAGAATGGCTTGGGTTAGAAGGGACCTTAAAGATCATCTAGTTCCAACCCCCCTGCCATGGGCAGGGATGCCACCCACTAGATCAGGTGGTTCTGTATGAAAACTGCATGAGAGAAATAAAATCATATGTTCAGATGAGTCTATAACAGTTCTTAAAGAACTGCTTCTTTTGAGGAAAGAGGCCCACAACTGAACTCAGTCCCTTCATATATTCTCAGATATGGTGGCAACATGCCACAGACCAGCAGGCAACAGAGCAGCTATCTGCTGGTGTGGAGGCTTCGACACAGACAGAGCATGAGATGACAGATGCAGCCTTCCAGGTCCCTGGCTGTATGCAGTATCTGGGGCCAAGAAATTGCTAAGGACCTGGCTGTTTCAGCTCTCCTCTGAGTATGCAGTAAACCTATTGGCTTGTGAGAAAAGTGGCCAAGATCAAGTGTCAAAGTTTAGAGATGAAGGAACAGTATAAAAACCTTTTGCTGCAGACAAATAGTTTGATTTGTAGCATGTGATTATTAAAATTATTATATATATACATCATAGTATATATATATATTAAGTATGTGGACCACAATGCCTTTTTCTCAACTAGTAGTTATTAAGGGATGTTGACATTAAAAATACGGATGTTATCCGTAATAACTCTCTGCATTTATATTCTGATCTTTACTAAATTGCACCTCAGCTGTTTATTCCTTGTGTATGAACAGTGTCCCTTTGTGAGTCCAGTAATCCCGTCTCTTGCAGTAGCCAATAGTAAAGGGTTAGAGAAAAGTTTAATACAGCAACTATGTTTGACATCTCCCTGAGGTATTTTCAATCATCCAAACATTTTTATCTTCTATTTCCTTCTTTTTTTAAAGATTAGATCAGGTCTCTCATCTTGACATAAACAGTCTCATTTAAGGTAGTAGAGAACTTGAACAAAAATAAATTTGGAGTCAATGAAGCTCCTCTTACATTATGTCAAGCTTTGACATATCTTGCTAAATAAGCTAGAATTCCACTAGATACTAAGCATGTGAAAGTTATATCCTATGTAATATACTCGGTTTTGTAGAAGAAAGAAGAAAGCCTATAATTTCAGAGGAGTTAATTGTAAAATTTTACAGACCTGATAATATTCTCTTTTAAGGGGACATCAATGTAGTATTTGAAAGATTCTGTAGATGGCAGTGTTGGAGAAGAATTGACAGTAGCTACACTAAGCATGGTTTTTATCACTGAATTTCTTTAAATTTTTAATTATTCAATAGTTTTCTTCTTTACCAAGGAAGTTTGGGCTCTATTAAACAGATGGTGATCAGATATATAGAAAACACTAATTTCATCATGTCCCATAAACTTTAAGTGCACTTACTGAAACTATTATCATGTTCAAATAGAAAGGAATTAGTTTGTATGACATACTTTCACAACGCCTACTAAAATAACTTTTATTTTCTTCAAGACCCCGTAATGGAATGCTACTGCCCTTTTAACAAAGAAATAATTGATAATAGATGTCTTCTACTGTATATTATGCTCTGAATTCCATAGCTACAGTCATTGCTTGTCAGTACAGGTCTTGAAGAAAGGAAAGCAAATGTAAAAGAGCTTTTCATTGTTCTTATCCTAAATTTAATAGGATACTTATCAAGCAGTAAAACGATTTTCCTGATGAGCAAATGGCAAACAATTTCCTTTGATCATGTTTATCAACAGAAGTTAATTTTCTAGATGTTACTCTGATGTCAAATTTCATGTCTGATAAAATAGTACAGCAGAATTTTGCAAATACCTGAGAATAAAATAAAGACAATTCTGTAACTATCTAGTCCATCTAGTCACAAACTAGTCATAATTAAAAGTGGGAGAAACTGGCTTTTAGAATCATTTTTACTATAAGGATTTTTTTTCTTTCTACATAATCTAGAATGCTCCCCAATGTATATTTACTACTAGTATAAGACAAATTAATTTAGAGTATGCTTAACTCGAGATTTTTATCATAAATGCCTGTTTATGATATACATAGAAACAAATACTGAAGCACAAACACACGCATACATGTATGCATAATATGTTGGATTTATCTGACAACACAGTTAGACTTGCTGATTTTATGCATAAACTGTTTTGTAGTTACAGTTTGGAAACTTGTGTTTCTATTTCTAACTATTTTAAAGACAACTGTGGGCACTTACTAGCTGCTTTTTTTGAGTCACAGGGACTACTGTGTTCTCTTAGTAATTTAAGCAACAAAGGGCCCATCAAGCTTTCTGTTTCCAGTAGAATTATTTGAAACCTTGTGGCAACATGCTGAGAAGATCTTGGAGTAGCAATCATATTCTATAAGGATAAAATGTTCTTTCAAATTTTTATATATATAAAAAAATGAAACAGTCTAAATTTTCAGTAAACAATATTCACAGTAGACACAAGAAAACATGCATTTGTAATATTTCTTTGTATAATTCAAAGTGTCAAGTAGAATACAGTGAGCTGCCTACTTAAACACATGCCATGGATTAATTGAGTGGGATACTCGCAATCCCACTCAATGCCTTAGTCTTGAGATACTTGAAGGCTTCCAGTGCAGAAATCTTCCCAATGATGGACTTTCAGACTGTGTGTTTCTTCTTTCAGGTTTCATTTTGATAATGTCTTCAGAGCATTTCAGTACCTAGAGGAAGCTAGGCATGGATTAAACATTTGTAGCTCTTGCTTGTATCACATATCTAGTGATTAGGCACTCATTTTTACTTTCAAACAAATGTTTGAACTCATATTTCAAATAATATAATACCACTGAGCTATTGGATATGAAAGGATTTCTTTTTTTTTTTTTTTTTTTTTTTTTTTGTCTTCTAATCTTTTCTAGGATTTTTTTGTGTATCTACTGAAATATTCATTGTACAGAAGAAACAGAATCATAGAATCATAGAAGCTCCGAGTTGGAAGGACCCACGAGGGTCATCGAGTCCAACTCCTTGGTCCCCATAAGACCACCCAAAATATATATTTAGATATCAGACCATGTGTCTGAGAATGTTGTCCAAAAGCTTCTTGAAGTCCAGCAGGCTCTGTGCCATGACCACTTCCCTGGGAAGCTTGTTCCAGTGCCCAACCACCCTCTGGATGAAGAACCTTTTCCTGATAACCAGTATGAACCTCCCCTGTAATTATCCATAGAAATTATCCATTTTTAATAGAAATTATCCGTATCCCATTTATAATCCCATATCCTCAGATACAAGAGAATTGGGTTCGTATTCCTACTCTAATTCATTTCATCACATTAAGGTTTCTAGCTGCTCCCAGTACAGTTTTCTGGGCCCCATGACTTATTCTTAGGCATTCATTCCTTAACACGTATCATACGGAAAGCCTGAGGTCTACTGTTTTGATTTCAGATGGTGATAGCTATTTTAGGCTTTGGAAAACTGGAGGTCTCCTTGGGGATTTAACCATATGCTTCTAGATGTTACTTCCTAGCTAATTAGATATCTAATTAGTGATTACAAATCTACTGCAACAAAAACAAATAGAACTGTAGACTTCACTTACAAAATTGCAATCTCGTTCCAGTATTGTTCAGAATAATGTTTGGCTCAGTTATGTCTTCAGGGACAACAAGGATTACTAATGGCTGCAGGTCTGGCAAAATTACCACTTTCATGAATACATTGTTCTAACTGGTCTATTAGAGTTGTGTTAATAATCAATACTTTCATTAACATGTTCTACTACTTGTTCCTGCACTAAAAATGGAAGTTCAACTGGTTATTTTGTTGTTGTTTTGTTGTTTTTTGTTGCTATACTTGAATTAGATTGTTGGTTATGTAAATGTTAGCTCTTCAAAGATTAAGTAAGCAGTGATAATTGAAAATAAAAACACAGTTAAGTTCATTTTTTTTAATTTATCCAAATACCTACATATGCAACCTTCCCCACCCCACCACCCCCCCCCCCCCCAAAGTGTACCGGGAAAAAAAAGCCTTGACGTTTCCATACAGCCACACCTGTCATTATTTTTCAAAGTGAAAAAAGTGTCTGGTGGAGCTGCTCACTCTCTATGCCAGATTCAAAACATTGACTGTGGATTTAAAAGATTTCAGACAACTGCTTATTACTAATGAATGACTAGTGCTGCGCTGTAAGTACCAGGTCCTGAAAGCATTCTTCCACCACCTCCTGATGGTTTGTCTGCTTGGTCTCAGCCATCCTAGAGATGGTGCAGGTGTCTAGTCTTGAAGACAGCTCTGCTGAGAAGCCTCAGGAGGAGTTTCCTCCTGCTTTGCTCAAGAGCAGCTTTTAAATAGAGGCTCTTGACCTTGATCCCTGGCTGCACTGCAGCAGTACCACATCCAGTCCATGAGCTGTGTTGATCTAGACCTGGAACCCAATCCACAGACTGACTTGTGGACTTGACCTCAGCCCTGCCTCATCACACTGGACCAGCCTGGGTGGTCTGGGCTCCAAAGCTGACACTGGCTGCTCCCCTTGGTCTATCTGGCTCACCTTACTCATGTACTGACAGGCAGGAATCTTGTTTGCATTATTTAGTTGCAAAAAGGATTGGAGAGAAAAAAAACAAAGTGGTATAGCTGATACAGCATCAAAGACTGATCATCCAAACCATATTTAACTAATTTGGCTGTATAAGTATGCTATGAAAAGACTGTGTCAAAGGCCTTGCCCCAACTTGAGGCAAACATTCACTGTTCTTGGCTTGTCATAGAGCCACCCATCTCATCAAAAAAGCTTATCAGGCTGGTCATGCATAGTTTGACCTTGTCAACATCTTGTCTTTTACATGCTTCAATATTACATCGAGGCGGTTTTTGCTCCATGGTAGTTCCTAAGTGAGGTTGACTGGGTCGTAGGTCTTTGAATCATCTTTCTTGCCTTTGCTGGAAGAGAATGTGATGTTCTGCTTTCCTACAATCATCAGGAACCTCCTGTGATCACCATGATCTTTCAAAGCTTATCAATCAGGAGCAGCCCCACGGTGATATAGGCCATCTCCCTCATTACACTGGGATGCATCCTAGCCAGTTCCCTGCCCTTGTTTGTGTCCAACTGGCTGAAGTGCACCCATGTTCTTCCTCTGCCAAAGATAATGCTTCAGTTCACCAAGTGCTGCTTCCAGGCTCAGGGACCTGGGAGTCTTGAGCAGACTTTACCAGTAAAAAAAAAGTCAAACAAGGCTTTAAGTATCTTGCCTTTTTCCATGTCCTTTGTCATTAGGTCCCCACTCCATTGAGGAGTGGCTCCACATTTTACTTAGATTTCTTTTTAGAAATCTTGTTTCCCTTCACATGCCTTGCCAGTTTCCACTCCTGCTGAGATTTGATTCCTAACTCCACCGCTGTTACATTCAGGTGTTGGCTCTGTATTCCTGCTGGGTAGCCCATCCCTGCTTCCATGCCCTCTAGGCTTCCTTCTTGGTTTGAGCTCAGTTTTTTATGTTGTTTTACTTTTCTGCTGCAAGATTTCTTGACAGACTGCATGGCAAATGGGCTCACTGAAAGTTTTGAGGCAATAAGCTGCTTGAATAAACTATCACAGTGTAATTCCTGAGGCAGCAGGGTAGGATGTGCACAAGGCTTCAATGGTGGGAGCTGCCTGCAAGAATAACATAGAAATCTTTGTTCATAACAGTGGTTCAATAGGACATATGAACATATGGTAGTTTTACCCATCTGGGCAGTTGAGCTTCACCACAACCCCTCTCTTACTCTCTTTCCTCAGAGTGAAAGGGGGATAAAATACAAGGAAAAGGGCTCAAGTGTTGAGATAAGACTAGGGAGATCACTCAACAATTACTGTCACAGGCAAAACAGATTCAGCACAGGAAGATAACTGTAATTTATTGAGTATGACTAGGAGACTAGAGCAGTGAGAAATAAAAAGCAAACTAAAAACACCTTCCACCCATCCACCCTCTTCTACTGCCTCCCCCTGAGCGGTGCAGGGGAACAGGGAATGGGGGCTGCAGTCAGTCCCTAACGCTTCATCTCTGCCGCTCCTTCACGGTCACTCCCTGCCCCTGCTCCCTGTGGGGTCCCTCCCACGGGATGCCACCCTTCCCGAACTGAACCTGCGGGGGCTGCCCACAGGCAGCAGCTCTTCAAGAACTGCTCCCACATGGCTCTGTACCACAGGGTCCATCCTCCCCAGAGCAAACTGCTCCAGCACAGGTCCCCCACGGGCAGCACCTCCCCCCAGACCCCCTGTTCCTGCGTGGGCTCCTCTCCATAGGCTGCAGTTCTGGCCCAGGGCCTGCACCTGAGGGGGCTCTCATGGGCCACAGGGGACTTGTGCTCCATGCCTGGAGCACCTCTTGCCCTCTGTCCTGGTTTCAGTTGGGACAGAGTTGTTTTTCCTCCTAATGGCTGGTGAGGTACTATGTTTTGGATTGGGATGAGAAGAGTGCTGATAACATGCTGGTGTTTTAATTGCTGCAGAGCAGTGCTTACACTAAGCCAAGGACTTTTCAGCTCCTCGCTCTGTCCTGCCAGCGGGCAGGCTGGGGGGGCAGCAAGAGCTGGGAGGGGACAGCCCCAGGACAGCTGACCCAAACTGGCCAAAGGGGTATTCCATACCATCTGACGTCATGCTGAACAATATATAGGGGTGGCTAGCCAGGGTGGGGGGCCGGCTGCTCGGGGTTGGGCTGGGCATCGGTCAGCGGGTGGTGAGCAATTGCATTGTGCATCACTTGTTTGTACATATTACTATTATTATTATTATTTTCTCTCTTAAATAAACTGTCTTTATCTCAACCCACAGGCTTCAATTTTCCGTTTCTCTCCCCCATCCCAGAGAGGGAGGGGGGAGGGTGAGCGAACGGCTGTGTGGTGTTTAGCTGCCGGCCGGGTTAAACCACAACACCCTCCTTCTGCACTGACCTTGGGGTCTCCAGGGCTGGTTCTCACTCCTCGCTCCCAGCTGCTGTGGCATGGCAGTTTTATTTTCCCCCTTTCTTCTATCTGCTCTCCCAGAGGCCCACCCAGCATCACTCCCTGGCTCTGCTCTGGCCAGCAGCAGGTCCCTTTGGAGCTGTCTGGAGCTGGCTCTGATCTGACATGAGGCAGCTGCTGGGCTCTGCTCACAGAGGCAACCCCTGCAGCCACGTTGCTACCAAACTTTTGTCGTGTAAACTTAATATAGAGCATTACAGGGCTACTTAAAGGAGGATAGCAGGAGGAACCTAAAATGTATGAATGTTTAATAGAGGAAAATAAAAGCACACTTCAGCAATAGTACTTGCAGAAACTTGTTATATGTTCCTATATCTCTAATTGGTCTAAAGGGATTTAGAGTTTAATTCTTTTGGTATCGTTTCAGAGATGCATAGCTTTATCAGATACTAGTAGTCAGCTTAGGGAAGTGAGACATTAATCTGATACAGAATAAAAGTGTTTGCTTAAATGCCTGTTGTGCTAACAGTACACCATGCAGTGCTAAGTACACTAATGAGGAATACAACAGCTACACAGTAGAGGTCCTACAAATTTAGCTTATAGGACTGTCAAAGGCATCCATTTATCTAGGCTGTTTTAGGAGAGTTTCTCTGGAGTAAGAATATGTAACACAGGAACTGTTTTGCACAAGTTTTGCCGAACTACTTATATTCTTATCTTAGGGGAAAAAACAAAGCTTGTTGCCAAGAATACAATAGTAAAGTATATCAGCATTTGACTTAACATGTTAGTTTTGCATATGCCATAAAAGCAAATTGAAATGCTTAAATTTTCTTATTCTACAGCTTAGAAGCTTGTCTATCTATACATGCAGTGTTGCAAAAAATTGAGTTTTATTCTGATTATCTCTGTGCACTGCAGTAGACTTAAAGCCTTCTGTTCTGATATATGGGTGAACTTTCTATGTACTTGTCAACTCAGATCTTTTTCATGCATGTAATCAATATTAATTGGACCTACAGAATAATTTACATGCAAATTAGAAGTCATTCAAGTACTTCCTGTAGTTAGTCCTGCCGCACTGTGGCAAAATATGTTGTTCTCTGACATTTGTTCAGATAAATTTATTGGAAATAAAAACAGTTTTAGCTAAATGGAAATAAAATCTTTGCATCTTGAAAGTTGCAAAACAAAGTATATTAAATAGAGTATTTTATTTGATTTCTGTAAATCAGAATCACGATACTGCCTTTCTAAAGCATTCTGACATCTACTGATGATATCTTTAGATATTGTTTGCAATAAAGTCATGGATTTAATTCATTCTCTGAGTGATACTATAAAATCATGATTTTTTTTTCCATCCTTGTTTTCTCTCTCTGCTCCAAGGCTTTGTGCTACAGCAATCTTTCTCTCATATCCATGCCAATGATAAGCAATGTAGCATTTCACCTGCTTCAGCAGTGTGAAAGTAAAATTAACATTTTACTTTCACGCTAGTCATTGTCCATGCTTCCTTCATAAGCTGTTAAGAATTAACTACATTGACAAAGTGAAACTGAATGTGTCATGAAGACTTTCAGATACCTCATTCTATACGTCACCTAGTGTACAATACTTTTAAGCAGTATTTTATTTTTGTATTATTTTAGTAGGAGATTAGTGTAAGATCTTTACCTATTTTAGTATAAAATTGACAGCTGTGGCACAGTTCTTCCATATTTAAGTCTTGGAGTACAAAACTTTGCTAGGAGAAGACAGACTGATACAGAAAGCAAAAAAGTGAACAAAAGAATCATTATTTCTGTGTAATTTTTAAATATGAAGCCATCAAGGTATGGACTACATCTATAACTGCTAATGAAGAATGTTTTTTCTTACCCACTAAAAAAATACAAGCATCTAAAAATCCAAATGAAAATCATTAATTTTAAGTATTACTTTGTTTTGGCTTATGTACCTGATAGTGTTCACACATTTTAATTGCATACATGATATCACTTAATCTGTTTAGAAAGTTCTATTACTATTTGTCCTACACAGTCATTGCTACTCTCAAGATTGTATTTTTATTAGTTGTCTTTTAAGTATAGATGCCATAAACTTTGCATTTCTGATGTATATTACTACAGACACTGGATAGCCTTGATGTCATAACAGCTATTATGATACTTGAGATGGAAGTGATTTGTTAATTTAATGCTTTTGAGTGAGGATATATATGTAGGTTGAATAGTGGATCATCAAAAGTTTTGTTCAGATCACTATAACATTCCATAAATCCACTATAAATGGTTTTACAGAGGTTAAAACTTATTTCTAAACTCACTTTGCAGTGTTAAATCCATGCACATTCCTTGGAAGTATTAACTGTAACCTAGGGGAAAAAATAAAATAACAAAGAGGTCCATCATCAAGTACTGACAACAGGTGAGGCATCTGGATACTGTATAATGCTGCATCTGTCTGCTGGAAACAATCCACCAAAAACACCTTGAATCCAATTCTAAGGGAGATAGTATGACAAACAGACAAATTACGAAGTCTTGCAGCATGCTGGCTGTATACCAATCTAATAATTAAGGCCCATCTGTGATAGACAGTACAAGGTGCCAACTGCACTGTCATGCAGTGAATTCACAAGCAGATGCTATAGAGAAAACTTGAGTGTGGAAAGATAATATAAGATCATGTAGGAGTGTACTACTAGGAAATCTTGAAGGTATATTTGGCTGAAATGAAGTTACTATAAATCTTCTAGAAATTTGTGGTGCCAAATTGAGGAAAGTTGGTCTGTTAAAAAAGAAACAACACAGCTTCAGCAGAAAAACTGTGACAAGAAAGGGAAAATGTATAATATTTCAAATATTATACATTTCAGTATAATACAGAACCATTTGAATTACTGAGCAGCTCAGTGTGATTATCCTAAAAACAAATTTCAGCAGCTATTAATAATGTACATTCAACTTAAAATGTACATTCTTACGTCATAGGCAGTTCATAAAGATCTTCCACTAAAGATTTTGTCTATATAGTGAAGAAATGACTGCTTATTTTGACTCCTGCAAGAGTACTTTGTGCTTGAATTTTTGAACAATGTAAAAATAACACTTTTATATATTTGAAAATAAGCACTAACAAGATCACATTTAGTTTGCATGAAAACTACAGGCTTGATTGTTAATGAAGACAAGGCATCCAGAAAACAAAATGGCTTTGATTTGCTATTATGAGAGTTTTATTCTCTATCTAGGTTATTTTTAGTCTTCCAAAAGGGAAGAACTGGAAGTATTATGTACAGCATATGTGAACTATACAGAATATCTGTAGACAACTGATGCTACAATAATGCAATGCTCCCAAGTATCTTTCAGAAGAAGACATTTCCTCTTATATTTTTCAGATATTTCCATTAGTGACCCTTCTTTCAGAAGTAACAAATCATCGTGGATGTCATTTGCACCCTTTTATATCCGACATAAGACCCATATCAAACTACAGTTTCAGCCTCTATCACAAGATGGTATCCTGTTTTACACTGCGCAGCATTTGGGTACTCAGTCAGGTAAGGATATTCCAGTTTGCTAATATTATACATCCAGTTGTTTTTGTGAAAAAGAAAACTAGCATATTCAAGTGATGCAGGCGTTCAGTCTCTGTAACTCATTGTCCATGATGACTGGGTTTCGAGCTGTGTGTACAATCATGTTCCTGAGAACAAACATGTCATAAAAATTTGGATGAGTCCAAAGACAACAAAGATTTAATGAAGTGATTCAACAAACCATTTTCCCCTGAAAAGTAATTGTAGCCAGATCTTCAACAAGTATTTACTGTTACTGCTCCCATAGATCCAGTGCAGCTACACCAGGATTTGCAGTCTAGGGTTTGGCTCAGTGTTTTAAAATGTCCCCAAATAAAGCAATATAAAAACTGATCAAACTGAAGTTAAGCAAAAGTGAACTGTGAAAGAGAACTGAAGTTCATCAGAAACTTAATTGTTTCTTCTGTAATGCTGAAAAATTTGCTGGCACAGCATGCAAAATGTACACATTCTACATTTGCCAGAAATGCAGAGTGAAAAAAAAAATAAGCAATATCTGCTATTTACAAAAGTATTTTAAATTTTACTGAGTAACGATTCCTAAAACTTTGTGGAAAAAAAAAAAAGAAAAAAAAAAGTTGCTAAACAGTGCAAATACATTTTGAAATTTATTTTAAGATGTAATTTTTTTAATATACTTTATTAATGTATTTAGTTTTTATATTGCATTTGTATGGTGGCTTGCATGTTTTTAAGCAAAAGCATGATGTATCACTTGTAACGTGATTTTAGAGCAAATTTTCCACTTGTATTAAGTAATATGCAATGCAAAACTGGGGATTTGTATGATAAAAAAAACACAACTGCTCATCATGTATTTATATTTCTTTGTTCAAGGTTTGGAGCTTTGAGACATTTTTATAAAGATACTCGGACTGCATGCATATAAATGCACATATAGCCACTTTACCATCTTCTTATTCTATACACAGCTGCTTTAACAGGCTACTATTAGGTGAGATTGATAATATATCATACAGCGCTGGCTTGTCTTGTTCTAATTACAACCACACGCAGAGAAGCAGCTTCAAAGAAAAGATGGCACAATACAAA
Source organism: Heteronetta atricapilla (assembly GCA_011075105.1). Lineage (NCBI taxonomy): Eukaryota > Metazoa > Chordata > Aves > Anseriformes > Anatidae > Heteronetta > Heteronetta atricapilla. The sequence continues at coordinate 91,298,157 of CM021733.1, forward strand.
TACATTTATTTGCAAAGAACTCTGCCTTCTACAATGAATCTTTTATAACTCTGTCACTCACAAGCCAGACTCTGAGATTCTCACTGAATAGTTCCCTGTTGTGTAAACTAAGGCATTATATGGGCCATGAAAAATAGAAGAGAAAAAAAAAAAAAGAATCCCTCTCAAGAGAACCCTAGAATAGTCAGAGGTCATGGAAGCAACTAGCATATAAAGAAGCATATAAAAGAGATTAAATATCTCTTTGGCAGCATCAAGGAGAGTGCTCAGCCTGTTTAACTTGGGCTAGGAGTGGTTTACCATGAGCATACCCTCATTCTATTGCTATTCAGGAATGTTTACTTTGTACAGTAAGTAATATTTTCTTAAAATCACTCTTTAGAAACATACCAAATTCATTTCAAAAAAAAAATCTATGGAGTAATTTAATTTCTTTACACATTTCCTACTCCCCTTTTCACTGTCCTGAAGTTTGAAAGATTTAGGAAAAGCTAATTGTGTGGCCCTTAATATTTGCCTATATCTAATCCTGTCAAATCCAGACAGAATTAGACTGATAGAAGTATTCTTAGCAGCCAGCAGATGTGAAAGAGCTTCCTGTTGGGGATTAGTTTACAAAGCACTTTATATAAATCCTTTTTTTCTGTGCAGTTATGTAAGATTTAATAAATGGAACGTCCAAACCAATCAATTTTTTGATAGAAAATAATTAGAACATTAGGACATTTCTCCTTCCCTTCCCTTCCCTTCCCTTCCCTTCCCTTCCCTTCCCTTCCCTTCCCTTCCCTTCCCTTCCCTTCCCTTCCCTTCCCTTCCCTTCCCTTCCCTTCCCTTCCCTT
>CM021733.1:91303995-91431591 GCA_011075105.1 Heteronetta atricapilla
CCCAGGTCCTTCTCTGTCAGGAAGCTTTCCAACCACTCATCTCCCAGTCTGTAGCTCTGCTTGGGGTTGTTGTGCCCCAGGTGCAGGACCCAGCACTTGGCCTTGTTGAACTTCATACAGTTGGCCTCGGCCCATCGGTCCAGCCTATCAAGATCCTCCTGCAGAGCCTTCCTACCCTCGAGGAGATTGACACACGCACCTAACTTGGTGTCATCTGCAAACTTACTGAGGGTGCACTCGATCCCCTCATCCAGATCATTGATAAAGATGTTAAAGAGGACTGGCCCCAGTACCGAGCCCTGGGGGACTCCACTAGTGACCGGCCTCCAGCTGGATTTGATTCCATTCACCACAACTCTCTGGGCCCAGCCATCCAGCCAGCTCTTAACCCAACGAAGCGTATGCCAGTCCAAGCCAAGAGCAGCCAGTTTCCTGAGGAGAATGCTGTGGGGAACCGTGTCAAAAGCCTTACTGAAGTCAAGGTAGATCACATCCACAGCCTTTCCCTCATCCACTAAGTGTGTCACCTTGTCATAGGAGGACATCAGGTTCGTCAAGCAGGACCTGCCCTTCATAAACCCATGCTGACTGGGCCTGATCGCCTGCTTGCCCTGCATGATGACACTCAAGATAATCTGCTCCATGAGCTTCCCTGGCACTGAGGTCAAAGTCATGGTAATTTTTACATGATTGGAGAGATGAACAGGCTTGGCTTAATACCCATTCTTAGTTTTGTATCATCCATGAGATGCAGCTCTGCACGTGCCATATAATAATTTTGTAATAATCCACAGAAGTGTGTATGTGGAGTAGCTCCTATAAGGCAGTGCTTATACCTTAAAGGCCCTGTACTGTGGTCATCACCAGGTACGATGCAAGTTACAGCAGGTGCAGTAAGCTGCTGTAACCTGTCAGCTGAGTGCCTACCTGGGTGCATGCACTCAGACCATGACCAAGACAGGGTCAAGGTTAACAAGCCCCTAAAGCCAAAAAGGAAGACAACAAAAGATACAGGTTGATATACTGAAGGTGAACAATGTAAATGTAGTTATTTAACTTCCTTAAATTCTGGATATATTACTAAAGACCCTTCCTCTTTAGGAATACAAAATAGCCACTGCAGAAACTACTATGCATGAAACAGGCTGAAACTTCTGTACCATTCTTTGATTACACAGTGCCAATGATCAGTAAAAGTTCCTGAAATAGGAAGTGGGAGGAGAGGGGGAAGAAAGAGTGGTTGTACCGCAAGCATAGAAATTGACATTCTAGCCTCAAGTTAGAGGAAGCAAAGGTCAGGTAAAAGCAATACAAGGCATAGATTGAGGCCAGCGTATATACACTCAGACGTGCTGTCACAGGGCTGAAGGAAGTAAGACCACAGATCTTCTGCAACCACTGCCTAAAGCTCTTGAGACACGTACCCTCTAGACACATCAAAGCCTCTGTCCCTAGTAGAATATCATAGCACTGAGGCTTCCATTTATTCACAAAGAAAGAGATAAAGGACAACTATCATATGTCTTAGGAGTCTTTGTAAAGGAACCTAGATCTTCAGTATGACAGGAATTTATTGGTGAGTTTCTGACAAACAAGGAGCCCTTAGAGAGATTTGCATCCCTGTTTTGCTGCGGACATGATGACTGAATGAAAGGGGCAAATGTCACTGACTAAAAGACTGCATCCGCTGCTTCCAAAAGTAATTAAAAGGATGTTTTGGAGGCCCTTTTGACCTTAAAAACCAATGTGAAATCGTCCATACCATCAATGGACTAACAACTCCTCATCTAAGAGCTCAGACTTAAATCTGTCAGACAGCAGATTGACTCATTCACATGCACAGAGAGCACAAGCATAGATTTTGCGTCACTGTGGGGAAGACGTTGTGAAAGAGAAGAATTAAAAAGACCACCCATGATCCCCTGCCCATGGTCTGTCAGCCCAAGATCCTTTGACAGTGTGCTCAGTCCTCCTAGGAAATGCATCATAATTAGGCAGATTTGGTAGTGAATGCAGTTAACTGTAAATACCTTTGGCCAATATAGCTGTGCAACTTTAATGGTATCATATTTAGACACTGTAATGCTTCTGCATGAATAGGATGTCTCAAAATAGAGTGAAGGATTCCTATCATGCATTTCTAACTATACGGTCTTGATACGTTACCATGTAGGTGAGTTTCCTGTGGTGACATAAAAACCTGGTGACCCGCTTAAGCTTGATTCCAACTCAAGAGAGGGATTTGGAGACATACCTGCATGTCTAGATAGAGGCTGAACATGAAAGGGCATTGCCACCATTTGGGAGAATTTAAACCCTGGCTGTGTGACTATAACCTCCTTACTGACAGATTTACATATTCAGAGTAGTAGAAAGTTGAAAATTTTTGTGATGCCTTCAGAATCAGTTGTAAAAAGTCATCCAAGCAGATACTGCCGTGGATAATCCAGATCTCACAGCAGTAGTTGGATGAACCTATAGGAGACTTCTCATTAATTCTGTGTTTTAGCAGCTGACTGCTCAGTACATAGAGCTGGCTTGCCTTCTGGGAACTCAAACATCTGACACGGGAGGAGTTGAGAAGCGCATATTTGTGATGAAACCTAGAAAATGAGGGTAATGAAGAAAAATCAATACCTATTTTGGGGTGCTGCCTTGTACTATGGGATAGAGAGATAATCCACTCTGAGGTGGAGCAACTTTCTGTCGTTCATTTGGGGAAAACCATGAACTTGGGTTTACAAGTGTTGCTTTAAGCCCATAATAGTTCCTTGCTTAAGGTAACACTTGCTACAAAATGACCTGCTATTTAGGCCATAAAAAAAACTTCTCATTTTGCTGTTCTGAACAGGGAAGATGACAGGGAAAGGTATATCAGAACAGAAATGAAGGCTGAAACTGACAAAAATTTTGTTCAACACCCTGGGATTTAACACACAGCTTCAAGCTGAAGCTGAGCTCCAGTAGCCTATTTCCAAAGAGGCAGATGTAACATTATTGATACTGATTGCCTTACAGATCTTTGCACACCCTTTGATAGGTTGTACAAAGGCTTGAGTACACAGCAAAATAATGAATGTGAGTCCCTACCTCAGAAGTATCTGTGGTTGGTTGTTTTTTTTTTTTTTTTTTTTTTTTTTTTGTGACAATACTGATGGGGATAAATAGTCCATGTTAGGTAAGATGCTAAACTGAAAAGCCAGAAGCAAAGTTATGTGCCCTGTGTTGTGTTTTATAGGAAGGAGGGACCAGACCCAAGGTCTCATCCTGGAAAAACTGAGGATGTCTTCGCCTTCCTTCTTAACAAAAGCAATTTTCTTCAGAAGGGTTTTTGGTTCCAGTTAGTGTTTTGTTTAATGGGTTTGAATAGTACTAAAACTAAAATAGTAGCAACTACTTTGCTTTGTGGTCTTCCATAATGAGACTGCTGAGAGGGGAAATTCAGTGCTAAGGATGCTTTCTGTTTGTTTAAAAAGGTGTTGGAAGTCTTACAATGGCTTAAGTCTACAGAGACCTCAGCTGAGTAACTCATCCCTCAGACACAGGGCACATAGAGGTCCCTTGTTGAAAATGTCAATGGTTAAAGTGAAGAGTGACAAAGACAAGTCTATAACTGGCCTTTAAGAAGTTGTTTCATGGATACTAAGCACATAACACCTCACTTTCTAGTCCCAAAATATTTTAAGCCAGATGTCCCCGAGTAGTACTATTTATGGCACGGTAAACTTCATGGAGAAATACTGAACTGAACTCTGGCATCAGTGTTCACATCATAAAGTTTATATTAACACTGCTGCTCTTGCTGAAGGCTAAAAGGGCAAGTCATCATCCGTAAAATGAGAGAATATAACCTGAGTAAAGTGCCCTGAGAGCCTTGGAGAGCTGAAATTAGAAAGTTTAACTTTGGTTGTTGTTCACAGCTAGCAGAAGGACTACAGAACTACATACAACTTCTATTTGAGGAGAGGTCTCAAACCTGTGCTAAACATAATCCAGAACACTCAGCCATAATCTCCCCTCACACTTAAGAGGGCAGGTGCTTGTGCAATGAGTAGAGCCGCACCACGAACTGCAGTACATTAGTAATAGGCAATACTAGGCCTGAGTCAGAAACAAGGCTGCTGAAACTGTGTCCACTTTTTGCTAGGCCTCACTGAACCACTGTTCTATAATGGCATCTCAGACAGATCACTGTCACATGTGCAGTGCTATCAAGAAACTTCCCTACAGGCCAAGAAGTCTTGGAGAAGTTCCCAGTTCTCCAGCTCTTGATTACAAGACACATGAGTGAACAGCTCATTTAAGCAGCATCTGGTCAGATGTTTTCCTTCTTCCTAGGCAGCAAAGAATGAGTACTCATCTCCTTATGCAAGCCTGCATACCTGGGTAAGAGATAGGATTGAGGGATGAGATCCTACCCAAAGGGGTAGAATCATAGAATGGCGTGGTTTGGAGGAGACCTGGAAGATCATTTAGTTCCAACCCCCTGTCATAGGCAGGGATGCCACCCACTAGATCCTGTTGCTCAGGGTAGTTCAGAAATGACTACTGATGCTCCTTTCTTACCTGGGGATTGAGGCCTTGATAAAAGAAAGAGATACAAGTTACGTACAAAGAGTGCTAAATGCATGTGAGTAAAACAGATTGGTGCAGTTGGAGGTAGAAAGCTGGAAGGGAGTGCTCTGCCATGGTAGGATTGGAGCTGAAACAAAAAACCTTCTCCTCCATCTCCCTGCAAGTGCCCAGGGCAGGCAAGGTGAGGCACGAAGCACATGCTCTACAGCCACTGTTACAACTGAAACATCTCTGAATGTGAGCCTTAGCAATTGCTCAAAAGAGAGGTACAATTTGAGTAACTTCCAAAATCTCCCAGTAAATTAAACCATTTCTTTTTAACTTCACTAGAAGGAATGTAAATTCAGGGATTCATTTATTTTCAAATAAATTAAACCTACAAGAAATCAAATTTCATTTGGTGTACTAACAGGTCCACCCTTATGAAAGTTGAATTTGTAAGTAAATTGTACTTTCCTAATTTAAAATAATTTCTTAATTAGCAAAACACTAAAAATTAGGTTTTAAAAAACCTAATGAGGTTAAAAATTAGGTTTTACTGATAACTAGGAGAGAAAATATACATTCAGATTTAATAAATTTACCAATTTAGTAAGTTTACCTTAAAAATATACCTTATACCTATTACTTACAAAAGATTAAACTGAAAAAATAAAATGTGAAGGCAAACATCAAAAGGATAAAAAATTTGAACTTTGTTTGCACAAACTCTTTTGCTGTCCTCCTCTGCCTCCCTGTCGGACTCTATCTCTACCCTCCATACTTCCCTTCTAGCTCCTGCTTCCTCACCTTTACTAGTTTTTCTTCATTTGTAAGTATATTTCAAAGAGGTTTTGTCTCTCCTTTCATATTGTTTGTAAGGCCAGAAACACCGATAGTACAAGAAAATATACCTCCACATAATTCTTTGTCATGGAGGCCTCTAGAAGAACAGTGAAATAAATAAATAAAAAGGCTTATCTGCTCCTACAGCTGTCAGATCATTAAACCCAACACAGCCCAGCTGCAAAAAGAAGCTGGAGGAAGCAGACATGTTTGGTGCAGACAACCTTCAGTGTCATTAAACTGACAAATCCATCAAAACTTTATTCAGCATATGGAAATTCAGCTTATTTTAGCATTTATATCTTAACCAAAACTTTATTCTTTTTCATGGGAACACCAACTCACATTCCCTGGATGCCAAAATGATCCTGTTTCCTCCTACCCCCCAGTTATCTAGCCTCTGCACCAAAGCAGAGCTTTTCAGAAAGCTGGGCATGTTTCTTTGAAGCTGAGAAAACATGGGTTCAGTTTCCAATAAGAGAAAAAAAAAAAAAAAAAAAAAGTGGAGAACCACAAGAAGCTCACAAGGGAACATAGCCCTTTGTACAATTTATGCACAATGATGGTACAAGGCCACTGAAAGTAAGTTACTGAACTGGGGGAGTGCAGGCATGAAAGCATCAGGACTATGCTATTTTTCAACACGCTGCCTCTAAAAAGTAAAACTATTTTACACTGTTTTCTACAGGTGACTTCCTATGTATATCATTAGTAAATGGATTTATACAGCTACGCTATAATCTAGGAGACAAGACAATCATCCTACAGACCCTTCAGAAGATACACGCAGATGGAAAAACATGGCATTTGCTCAAAGCAGGAAGAGTTGGTAACGAAGGCTACCTGGACCTGGATGGTATCAACATAACTCAGAAAGGCAGTGCTGGAATGAAGGCGCTAGATGTGCACACAGATTTTTATGTTGGAGGCGTGTCCTCTCTAAGTCTTGTCAACTCAATGGCAGTAGAAGATGAACCCACAGGTTTCAGTGGTTGTATAAGAGAAATTCTTATAAATGACAGAGAACTGAAGCTTACAGTGACAGACCCCAAAGGTGGGGCCAACATTGGTGACTGCGATGGAACAGCTTGTGGGTATTCAGTGTGCAAAAATAATGGAACATGCCAGGTTGAAGGCTCAGGCTTTTCTTGTTCTTGCCCCCAAGGGTGGATAGGGAACACATGTGAAGAATCTGTTCACTGTTCACAGAACAGGTGTGGGTCTCGTGCTCTCTGTATTCCTCAGCCTACTTTGTTCTCATACATCTGTGCATGTGCACTAGGCTGGTCAGGGAAGCACTGCGACAGTAAAATCAAGTTTTTTACAGCAAAGTTTGTTGGTAACTCCTACATCAAATACATAGATCCTCTTTATGGAAAACGAGACCTCCAGTACACCCGCATTTCTTTAAATTTTACTACCAATCAAACCGAAGCCTTAATGGTATGGATGGGAAAAGCTGAAGATGAAGACAATGATTTCCTTGCCATTGGTCTTACCAATGGAACATTAAAAGTTGTCATTAATCTTGGTGAAAGAATCTCTGTTCCTCTAATTCACAGCAAAGACTCCTCCACCTGTTGTGATGAAAGATGGCATTTTGTTACTGTAATTCAAAACCAAACTTGTATTAAGGTGTATCTTGATGAGGAACTAATTATTTTTGAGGATATTGATCCAGACAGAAAATACACTGCTTTAAATTATGGTGGCATTTGTTATTTTGGTGGGTTTGAAATTGGCAGAAACATCCATACAGTCACTGCAGGGCTCTTTCAGAAGGAATTCAGTGGTAAAATTAAAGATATTGCGCTCTTCCAGGATTCCAAAAAGGTTCAGCTAATGAAAGCAGAAGGTTATAATGTCCATAATGGTGATCATAGAAATTAATTGAAAAACTATTTAAGATCCTTTAAAAGTGATACATTTCATTTTTGTCCTGCCTCTTGCATTAGGTGACAGTGTAATAATATTCAGGAACCAATATAAGAAAGCAATTAGTAAAATTCTCCCTAATTCCTTTTTCTTTTTTTTTCTTTTTTAATGTTGAGTATTAATAGCATATATAAAATGTCAGAATTTTTACTTATAAGTACTTATACATATTTAGCATTTAAAATATTGAGGAATTCTGATTTTTTCTTTATTGTGCTAGAAATAATTTTGTAAACAGATAGTAATTGGCTTGCAAAAAAAATGCAGTATTGTTTGTAGATAAGGACAACCTACCTGTTTCTCCAAAACTAAGTTTTATTAGAATGCATAGCTTCTATTTTGTAATTTTAAGACCAAGAGAAAAAACAGTATTTGTAGGTGGAAAAAAGTGTACTTGAGGTTAAAAGTGCATGTTAAAAAAAATGACATGCGCTTTCATAAAAACCGTAACATCTGTAGCTACTTGGTAAGTCCAAAAAGACTGTATTTCAGGTAATGAAGTTGTTCTCCCTACCTTCTGAGTCTCTATCCATTACATTTTTTTTTTTTAATGTAAAACAGTAGAAACTTAATAGACTGCTAAGATATTATGCTTAAAATCATTCTTCCTTAAGGGTAGAAAAGGTATTTTACTTAATTACTGAGCATAAAGCTCATATGTATCCACTGAGGCATAAAAATGTGCATACTGTATTTCTCCACCAGAGGTCTCCCTGATTTGTCTACATGAAAACTTCTTAACTATTTACAGTTGGAATGTGGGACAGTGGCAGTCTGCCTACAAATAACTCCAGTTCCTAACAGATTTAATGAAGTAAAACAACTGCTTCGCTTTAGCTATACCTTCTGGCTTTTATTCCTCTAAATGAGAAGTTGACATTTTACTATACAAATTTTTAGCCACTATAAATTGAATTGCCGTGACTGTTTTTCATGAATTTAAAATATCAAAAGTAAAATTAGAACTCCTCAACATATAAATACAAAGGAAATCAGGTTATATTTTAATCTGCTTAAACACATGATTTGTGATGGCATTTATTTTCCTCATTTGACTGCTGACTTACTGTTTAAATAAAATCTACAAAAACAGTAGTGATGGCTTCCTTTCTTTTTCCCTTTTAACTTTACTATTGCTCCAAAGCACATTATCAACTCTCACCTCCTTGCATGGGAATTTTCCCAACAGAAGTCTTCAGTGGGTACTGATCAGGGACAAGCAACTATTTCTTTTTTTTTTTCCCTTCCTATAAAGCAGGTCAGGAACGTAGACAATAGGCACAGCAATACCAGGTGACACACGTTACTTTCCACATAACCTTCAAGAGTATGTGGCAACGAGTGCCTTGCCAGCAGCAAGAGATGACTCAAAGATTAACTGAGGGGCAGGGTGATGGAACTGCCGCAAGATGTTCTAATAAGGCTTTGCAAACAACTTTGTGAGGTTCTTTCCATCCTCTTAAGCTGCTCTGAACCCTCGAGCGATCAGGCTGATGCAGCAGAGCTTCCTCCCCTCTTTCCAACAAGTAACAGCAGCTCACAGAGCCTATTTGGCATTTGAGCTGGCTCCAGATTCTTCTCCTCTTCCAGTTTCTCTTAGAAGGGCCTTTTATGGCCATGTGATGCTGGGGAAGGGAGCGTCTTTAGGGTTTATCCTGTTCTCTCTGGGGTTCCTGGTGTACTGCCAGTTCCCCACGAGTGCACGCTGCTTTTTGTGGTCTGAGCAGTGATTCAGCATAAAACAAGTAACAATTAATCAGAGCATTCGCAACTAACACCAGTGTCGGAGGGCGAGTGACTGAAGGCAATGGAGAAGACAACAGTCCTTCACCCCTGCAGCAGTGGGAGTCATTCCCGTTACCTTAACTCAGGTTCTAGGACCAAATTCTGTCAGCTGTCTCTGCCTGTTCATTTAAAACCTTAACAAAACTCTACCTCCAGAGCTGTTTCACTTTGTCACTCTTCATGCTCCACGTACAAGAGGCAGGTAATAAAGCACTTGGCAAGCTCGGGAAATGTTTACTTACTCTTTCCAAACAAAATGCTTCTGGTAATTCTGACAGAAAGCACTCCCATTCTCTTCAGTGCAGGCAGCTGCAATTTTCACCGCTAACAGTTTATTTTTAGAGCACCTTTGGACAAGTCAAAAGAAAGTCTTCACGAGCAGAGCTACTGATTTAAAACGGATTCCAAACACAAACCATGGTTGTGGTGCAGTTTTATATCTAAAGAACATTGGGGTAAACGTTTAAGCAACACAATACGTGCATATTACTCCCTGATATAATTGATGGCACTACTGCTCTAAAGACCTTGGAATTAATTTGGAAAAGGCTAATTTAATGTCATTTTATCACACTACAAAACTCAGAAGGATAAATATTGCTTCTGGTTACTAACAGAGGATTTTTCCCTTAAGAATCTTCTCAATTATGAGGCTAAGAAACATCACTGAATAAAAAGCTACTGCCCCCTTCATTTGGTGCAAGATTCTTTTTATTTTAGTTGATTTGACTGTGAATCTATCTGCAGGGTACCCAAATGAAATTTTACTTTAAAATACATCCATAATGAAAATGAACAGTTAGCGTGTTGTTAGAATGGAAAGACCTTCTGAAAAAGAAGAGGCTTTTCTACAGCAAAGTGCAAAATGCGATGTCCATACATAAGGTAATGTACTCAAAATAAAAAACAGAACACTGAGAAACAGAACAATAAACCTAATTTTTGGTTTACATAATGGAATGTTTTTCTTGTTTCTAGCAGACTTGACAAAATGACCGGGGTATTTAAGGAAGGGTAAGAGCAGGAGATTTTAGTTTGTATTCAGGTTTTCTTATTTTTTTCATTTTTTTTCTGGCTTTTGTTTTTTGCAATGGATGGCAGTCAATTTACTACAAGTCCCAATGGTACAAACTTCCCTCTGCCTTTCTCCCCTCTCTTCACCCCCCCAAAACTCAGAATGACTTAGCCATGAAGCATAAAACCAGTGTGGCACTGTACAACTTAGCCTGCTATTTTCATTTAGCCTACAGTTTCATACCTATGAAAACAAACACACGCAGTATGTGAGAAAGTTTTATCATTTTAGAATCAAAATATCCCTTAAAATATTTACATTTTACAGTAAAAAGGATAGCAAAACACAAAGTAATGTACAAGCTTAGGTATTCAAGTTTTTGAAGCATGGAAAATGGTGGGAAAAATGAATCAACTACCACAAATCATATTTTCAAGAACTTAGGTTAAAAATGCTTTCTTCTTAAAACAAGTGCAGTTTAAAGCAATAACATTCGAGCAGCTCAGCCTTCCAATTTCTGGTCACAAACTGCTTTAGATGCTTAGGAAATACTTGAAAAACTGATGAAATACACTTGAATTATTTTATTGTACTACTGAATAATTTAAAAAACTTTTCACATCGCCGAGCATATTATATTTTGTTGTAGTATATGTGGATTCTGAGGCTTTGCTACAATCCTTAAAAAGAGTGCAATTTAAAAAGAAGGTTATCGTATGAAATTCATCTTTAAAATTATCAGAGCATCTTAAAACAGAAGAGAGCACAAATTACCAAAGGCAGCGACTATATTGCAGACTTGACTAAAGCCAACTTTATCAGCTAAGAAAATTTCTAAGCCTTTATTGCATATTAATAAAAGAAATCTTTAAAATTTTGAATATACAGCAATGTAAAATCTTTAAAAATATTAAACTCCTACTTCTAGCGATAGTTGGTATAATGAAAAAAAGGATGAGTATTGGTACATTGAGTGGTACCAAAACACAGACTTGTTTCTGCAAAACACCAACACTGAATAAAAAAGATGGCACAATCCTAGCAGGCTTTTTTTTTTATACAAAGTTTTACGACATTAATCTAACAGTTTATTTAAATAGGATTTTAAAAGACTGCCTGCATCTTTTTACCTTTTGCTTTTAGTTCTGTCACTGTGGTCCCTATGTCTATCTCTGTTCTTTTCACTTTCTCGATCTCTATGCTTCTCTTTACTTTTCTCCCTCTCCTTATCTTTTTCTTGATCCTGCTCCTCCGTCTTAGGCTTTTCCGTCTTTTTTTCTGGATTTCTAGTCTCTCTGGGGCATTTTCCATCAGCACCCCTATCACTGTGTGGAAGTCGCAATTTTTCTTTGTCTCTATGTCCTTCCTCTCTACTCTTTCTCTCTCTCTCTTTTTCCTGGTTTCTGTCTCTGCGTCTGTTTCTTTCAGAATCTTGCTCCCAGTATTTTTCATTGTTCCACTCTTTTTCTTGTCTTTCTTTCTTTTGGTGCTGAGAGTCACTATAAAACCTTTGTCTGTGTTGATCATTTTTTCCTCTACTGAACCCTCTCTCCAATTGCTGTTCTTGTCTGCCCCAAGGATCGCTATGACGTCTTTCTGGTCTCCTACTGTCTTTACTCTGAAAAAAATTTTCTGGCCCCAAAAATCTGGATTGTTTGTGAGCCACTGGTAGCCCTTGTGCAATGGGTCCAGCATAGTGTGGTGGCTGACCTGATAAATGAGCTACAGGTGGCCATGGCATCATCGGATTTTGAGGAAAGCCAAAGCCTGGAGGAGGAAGAAGTGGAGGTGGTAAATGAGGAGGAAATCCAAACATAGGGTTGTTTTGTGGAGGGAAGTTATGAGGTGCAGGAGCCTGAAACTGAAATCCAGGTGGGTTAGACTTAGGATGCTGAAAATTCTGTTGCGCAGGTCTAACAGATGAGAAGCTGCCAGGGTTTGGGACTTTGGAAATAAACTCTGAACGAGAAGAATTTTCAGTTTCAAAATGAGATGAAGTTGCTGCTGGTCCTCTTCTAAATGAGTTCACTGTTTCAATGTTTTGCATCAGTGCATCTTCCTGGGACTGTTTGGTATCTTCTGCTTGCGATGCACATGCATTATCTGCTTTTGTTGCAGTTGAACTGCATTGCATCTCATTTGTTTGTGCATCACTTTGATACAAGTTTAATCCCATTTCTCCAGAAGATTGTTTATTCTCTTGTTCCATTTGTTCATTTCCTGAAACATTCTGTCGGTCTTCATTTTTGCTAACATCCCCTTCCTTGTTTTCTGAAGCACTAGTCTGCTGGCTTCGTCCAGCTGCCTGTCGGGGGTCTCTCTTAAGGTTAATAAATTGTGGAGATTTAGAGGTATTAGCAGTGGCACCTTCAGCAGAGCTTGCATTACCATTGTTCTCGTTTTTTTTTCCTGCACTTGATGAAGAAAAGCTGGAATTTGTTGTCTTTCTAATTTCCTGTGCAGTATTATCCTTGTCAGGCAATTGCCGTTTTGAATCATTTTCTTTACTTTCTTCAGTTTCTTTATTCTGTGACTGAGCAGATAAATTTGCTAAAAATGCTTCTGTGGAGACATCAGGAGGCTTTCCCTTTAGACTAAGTCCTATCAAAGTTCCAGCACTCTTTGCAGAACTTGAGGTCCCTACAACTGCTGCATCCCCAGGTGCAGTAGCATTAGTGGATTCTTGTGTATCATCTGAACTAGCCTTTGTCTCACTAACGTCAGTAGTTACTTCAGCAACATCCATGATTTCTTCACTTGAAGTTGTTTGTTCATTTAATAAAGGTATATCTTCACTGGGACTCTTCTCTGGCTTACTTTGTTCATATGCCTGCCCTGTTGTACCCAACAGGCTTTGGAGAATATCATCCACTGGCAATGGTTTATTTGCTAGCTCCAGGGTGGAAGGCTGATTCTCCCACCCAACCAAGACTCCAGGAAGAAATCGGAGAGGCTTTGGTGGTTCATGTTTTGTACTTTCCACCAATGGTTCAACTACAGCTGAAAGATCATCTGTATTAGATTGTTGAGATTTGTTTCTCTGCTTGTGTAGCACTGCTGTGAAGGAATTAAAAAAATCATTTTCCTCTTCTTCTTCTGGTACCAGCTCATTATGAGAGACCTCAGGTTTGTTTGGCTTGCTTTTCTTCTCTGGCGGCAAGCTACTCAAGGTACTTTCAGAAGCTTCATCCACAAAACTACTAGTAACACTTGCTACAGCAGTAATCTGTCTCTTCATTTTCTGCCGAATTATCAATCCCAGTAATAAATTTGGTCGATGCAATTCAATCCCTGCACGAAATTGTAACATCAAATTATCATCTACTCATGTTTTGGTTAAGGCAATCATTTTTAACAAAACTAACCCACATACTTATATATTATGGAAATTATACACTTTATGACATTTGAGATTTCCATCATTAAGCAGAACAAGCAATACTTATAATCAGAGCTATTTCCAACATGAAAATTATGCCTTCAACCACTGCAAATTAAAATTGCTTTAAATACTTTATCACCCAGTATAACTTCCAAATACAGAACACAAGACTGTTATAAAGGACATACAGTCATGTAAGAAAAAAAGTTAAACACTATTTTAGTCTAAGTGAGAGCAAAGAACAACAGAAAAATAATAATATAACACTTGCAACTACGAAGTCTTGTAATCAATTTGTGTTGGATGAATTTCCTCAAAGGTATGACCAAGACTGATTTTCCAAAATGCTTCCCTCGTTCCAGAATGGCACCATGTTTCAAGGTCTACTGTTCTCTCTTCCCTATGCATTTTGTTCTGTCTAATTTAGGTTATTGCAAAGAAAATGACTTGTAGCTTATCCCCTCTTAGTTTCATCATTGCCTATCTAAAATGAAATCATCTGCACATTTTTTAACAACCAAAATAAACTGACACAAAAGAACTCAAGAACTCAGGTGTAAGCAACAAATGACAAACATTTCAGGAGTTTTTTATTTCTTGCCCATCTGTTTTTAAACTTTTTGTGTCTGTTTTTTTTTTTTCCCTTTTTAAAATGTTTGGAACATTTCAAGTAAAAGGAAAAAAAGGAGCGAGTATATTTCAAATAATGAAAAATACTGGTTTTAAGTTACAGTATCAACTTGGCGCTCAGTAGGATTACTATCAAAGGTTACCTGTGTCACTGAATTTTCTGAGATAATAACCACAAAGAAACCTGGGTTAGAAGATGTATGCAATAAAATATAAAACAAAATTATTCACTTATTTTTTTCAGCAACAGTACATTTAATTATCAGAATAGTCTTAAAAATGAAAATTAGTGTCTTTTCAAGGAAACAAATATAATACTGGAAAAATCATGACATGTTTCAACAGAATAACTGTTGTTTTTCAAAAAGTTATTAACTATCTTTTTAAATAATCTTTTCTCTTCTGTTATAAGCTAATATAAGAAGGGCTACAATAATAAACTTCCAAATTCCATGCTGTACTTACCAGGCCCATCAAAAGGCACAAGATGATGTGGGACTTTATCTGAAGAACCTAATGGGATGAGATACAAATCTTTCACTTGCTTCATGTTATTGGCAGCTACACCGTAACGTTTTCTACTGCTGAAATATGCAAACAACAAAGCATAGGATATCTGATCCTCTTCAGTAACAGGTGTAAAGCGAACTACACAGATCTCCTGTTTACAAAAAGAGAAAAAAAAAATATATAAATATATATATATAATGAAATTTCAATTGTTTTAATGACTATTCTTCATTTAAAGGCACAGTTCCAAGAAGAAAAGAAAGCATCTCCCCAGAAATGCAGAGAACAGAGGAAACACGAGTAGAGACAAGGTCAAAAGTAATTAAAGCATATGGAAAAAGCAAACAAAAAGCATTTAGAAATTAAATAAATAAATTACTCTACGACAAGCTAACTTTTATCAGCTTGCAAAATAACAAGCTTAAGTGGAAGCTGGCATGCTTCCCTAAATTATTCCCCTCCCTAATGCTTAACATTACTAGAAAGATTTGCCTCGTATGCCTGAGATATTAATACTAAGCAAGACCAGCATCCAAATCCCAGAATTATGCCTAAAATGCAGCTCAGCAGTTGACACTGGGGCTGATGCTGTTTAATGACTTAATGACCAGGAAGATGGAACAGGAGATGGCAAAACCAAGATGACACCTGATTAGGGACAGTGGCTGATGTGCCAAAGGGCAGGCTGCTCTTCAGAGGGACCTTAGCAGGTTGACCAGAACCTCATGAACATCAGCCAAGGCAAATGCAAAATCTTGCACCTTTAGATGGAGTATCCCCAGGAATCAGGACAGGCTAGGAAGCAGCATGGTGTAAAAGGATGTGTGGGTCCTGGTGGGCAAGCTGAATATGAACCAGCAACACACCCATGCTGCACAGAAAGCCAACTGCATACTGGGTGTCAGAACCACAGCAGCCAGCAGGTCAAGAGAAACAATTGTTCCTTTCTATTCAGCACTTGTGAGATAGCAGCTGGAGTACTGTGTCTAGTCTGGGGCTCTCCAGCAGAAGAACAACATGCACGCAGTGGTACAATCCATCTTGGGCCACTAAGGTGGTTTTACATACTCTAACAGTACAGAAAGTAACACTTGAGACATAAGACATATGAAGTTGTCTATGTTGCAGAGAAATATAAGTGTTCTAGAACAACAACTGACCGACTGAGGTTAGACAGAAAGAAAACAAATGCCACCAGCTGCCACCCATCCCATATAATGTAACCATGAGTTATCCTTAAACTGTTAGGTATTTTGCAAATGTCCCAGTAGAAAAAGATATCTAGGGTAAATGGGATGTAGGTTAAGAAGTAAGCCTTCAATATATAAGATTTCTTACCTTGGTCCCTGAAGCTTTGATTTTTTCTACATACTCCCAGACAGTGTGAGGAGATATCCTGCCACCTACTTGAATACTATCAGGTAAATCCTATGAGAAATGACAACAGAAATCAGAATCCAACATATTTGTTTCATATATTCAAAACGTATTTTTATAGTTCTTAAATTCTAATTTTAAATGTCAGTAGAAATTACAACATTAGAAAAAAGTAATTTACATTTAGATTTTGTATATTTGTATTAAGATTTTCAGTGCATGATCAATAATTAGTAATAAATTAGTTATCACTCAATGCTGTTCACCTACACCTTCTTCCAAAACCATTTATTTCAGTAACACTATCTGTAAACACAACTGTGTTCTGTAAACACAAGTTATCTTTAAGATTAAACTGTTATGAAAGCCCTACACCTGTCAAAGAATACAGGCTTTCAAAATCTTAATCTTGAGAAAAAAAATGCAACCTATTCATGGATGTGTACAGACAAAGATTTTTCTCAGATACTACTGAGTTCACTATTCACCAGTAACTTAAACAGACTTTGAGAATAATTTCAGAACAACTTAGGAAAAACAGTCATTTTGAAGTAAACCAGAAGAGCTATGCAGGGTACATGTGTTGAAGGGTATGCCCTGCACTACACAGAAGATTTACAGCCAAGTAAAGATAAGCACATTAATAGAAGACTTAACACCATTTAATTAGACAGCTGATGCTTCCTGTGTCACTGGTGAGAAGTAACACTTCGCCTTATATGAGATTTTGATCTTTATTGTATGCTGCAAAGACAGCTGTTATAAGCAGTTGCACCCATTTCCTGCCTCTCAGATACTGAATACTACATATATATAGTATTATTATAGTATAATTATTATTAGAGTATGTAATTATTATATATAATTATTATATATAATAATCATATTATATGGTTATTATTTATATATATATACATATATATATATAAATATATATATATATATATATATTTAAAGGACAATTTAGTCTTACAATAGAGATTAGGAATACAACTGCTACCAGATGGCAAAAATACAATTCCTGTTATGCAGATTTTTACTGCAGAAAATGAGACTTCATGTAATGATAAAAGAAACCACCAATAGTATCCATTTTTGGAAAAGAGGTGTCTGACTTGTTTATTGCTTTGAATTAAAAACTGATCATTCACTTTCCCACCTCTAATTCAGAAAACAGATGCCACTGAGATGATTATTTCAGTAGCAAATTTTGTCCTGCCTTTCCCTGATAATTTGTAATATAGAAGATACTCCATAATAAACTGAAAACAATTCAACATTTAATGAAGCCAGTTCTGGAAATACTGCTATTCACCTTCAAGAAACATGAGAATAAAACATCATAAACATTTCAGGGATTCAGAGAATTTGAGTCCTGATGAACTGTGGGTCCACATAGGGAGAAATACTTTACTTATAAATACATACAAACCTTACCTAGCCTATTTCCTCCCACAAGTATTTTACTCATTATAGCGATCATGCTTCACTGCCTTTCATCATTATACTATTATTAGTCTAAGGTAAACAAGTCACTGAAGTTAATAAATTAATTGTTCATTCTTTGCAAGAAATGTAAATACCTCTGTCAAATACTCAAAAGAGCCAGAAACTGGATAAGCCTTAATAACAAACTTTGCCACAGAAGGCATGTTGATGAAACCCTTCCAGATGAAATTCAGGCGTGCCAGAAACAGACTTTCACACTCTACAGTACCAGGCGTTTCTGATCTGAAAAAAATAAAATAAAATAAAATAAAATAAAAAGACAACACTTTGTTTAGAATGTGACACGTCAGATCAGGTAAATAATCACCTTTCTCTGTAAAACAAATTACCTATCATTAAGAATTTTAGTTTTCAGTTAAGTATACTTGAGGGTCCATGAAAAGAGATAGGCAGACAATCCTATTTCTCTCCTTCTAGAGGAGTAGATGTGTTACATGAAGGACCATCACGTTAGTTAACTACCTTTATCATTTGAGCATGAAGAAATTAAGATCTTCTCCTGTCACTGGGAGGGAGGGAGGAAGATGACATACTAACTGCTGGCCTATCTTCACCTTGCTTTCCAAGCTCCTGCGTTTGGTTGCAACACTGTCTGCCCACCACCTATCTGCTTTCCCCTTCCTTTTCACTGGTCCACAGGCTAGCTGCTCTCACTCACACATCACATCCACAAGCTCTGCAAGCACCTCTTCCCAATTCCAATGTCATCACCTGCACAAGGAAACATTTCCTCACACACACTTTAAAAGAAAGCAGTTGCAATAAATAAACTGAAAGACTTGAATAATTTCACAGGAGAGGGTTTTTCATCCTGGGGGTTTCCTCACCAAAAAGAATACAGCTAATATTTTAGATTACAGATATATTTAATTTTTTCCAAACTCGTATTTATTAAAATACTCTAGGCATGCTACTAGCAGTGTTAAGTTAGCCACTCACTAGTAACTAGCGCTGTGTTGCAATTGTAACACAATAACCAATGTTTCTTTCTGTCTACACTAGAAATTACTTTGTTTTTAGAGTAATTTGCTGAAGATTCAAAGTCCACTACCCTTGGTGAAGGATCACACTGCTCTGATAAAGGCTGAATTTCAGCATATACTCTGGTTAATTCTAAATAACTGAGAGTCAATGTTTTTCTAGAAACATCTCTTTGAAGCCAGAAAATACAGCCTTATAAATTGCAATTTGCCTTTAGCAAGTAGCAGAGAGCAGAGAGGGAGTGGAAGAAAATGAAGAGAGCTGACAGCAAACACAGCAAAACCCATACTGACAGACTGGCTAAATTACAAACCAAGGAAAGAAGGGGAGGGCAAGGAATAAAGAGAAAAAATTCTCCAACAGAAGGGATCTACAAAACCCGTGTGTTCAAGAATAGCCACCACATTTTCATCTTAAAGAGAGTAAGACAACAGGCTTAGAAATTATTGATGCTGCTTTTCATCATTTGCTTTGGGATGCTATCAGCATCCCAAAATACACATTCTGACATGGCTGGAAATATTGAAAGATAAACTATTCTTCTTTCATATGAAAATCCTTCCTACATTAACTCAACATTATGATGACTATTCTCTAAGTATCACTTGTACCAGACCTGACTGTAGCCTGGTGCACACCATAATGAAAATGCATACTAAAGACAATATAAATAGTATTTCCTTACCTTACCACAACCGGAAAAAAATAAAATAAAATAAAAATCACATAGGAACTGTGTAACAGGAAACAGTACATACATTTTTTTAGAAATTTAACATTGCTAACAACATAAGCAGCCACAACACAAAAGCATTCTTTAACACGGCAAAGCATAAAATAATCAGTAACTAGAAAGGGACAAATGAAGAGTTGTTGCTTGGCTTCCAGACGGGGTGCAGGGAGTATTTGTAAACAGTAACAAAATCTGCAAGGTAACAACAAAGGGCAGGCAGGAGAGAGAGATGCGATGATGACAGAACAAAAACAATCCAGCACAACAAGCAAGGAAGATGCCTGGAAAAACCAAGACTGAAAAAAAAAAAAACCCACTGTATTGGAAACAAATGAGATTTCTCCATCTTTGCCCTTTCTTTTTGGAGAGAGCACAGACAGCACAGAACACTACTGATGAGAAAATAGGTGAGAAGGATGGCATAACTTCAGTTCCAGGTTCTCACACTGAGAAGAAGATCTCTAGTCTTAACAACCCTAATAAAGACCATGCACATCAGTGCTAACTGTAAGGCAACAGTACTGAATGCTCACAGTTCATTTGGGCAAGATTTTTAAGTGCTAGTTATTTTTTTGGAGATTTGTAACTAGTCTGTTTTATCGTTTTCATTGGTCTATCCAGAGCAACCTCAAAGTCCCTAACATTATATATGCACAAACACACCCACATATTTTTGATTGCAGCACTGTAAATATTATGTTCCTTAATAGCACAATACATTATGAAATCTATACTCTGACCTTTCTAATAGAAACCCACATATCTTTTTAGGTATCTTTGTACCTGAAAATATAAGGTAGCTTATTTTCCCCAGAAGGAAACACGAGAATTAGAAGTTTGTAATCACAATATATGCAGCATTGTTTACATAAATGAACAGCATTATGTACTCCACCAAATAACCCCAATCCTAAGAAGAGGTGTACTACTTCCCCTATACAAGAAGGCTATGAAATGCCATAAAAAAAATAATGTTAGTTGTAATATGCTAACAATACAAATAATGTGTTTCATTAAAAATACTGTTTTTTCAGTTTATATTACTTTGGGAGAGGTGAGAATGATTTGGATAGGTCTTGCTTATCATCTTCCAATAATTCTGAAGCTAAAATACATGATGTCGAAGAAAGTGCATCTGCAATGCTCTCTGCTTCATTGTCTGATTGTTTCCGTGCAACTCCAACAGACACTTTCACTTTTTTTGCAGAAATATCATCAGTAGGTGGTGCCATTCGACCTGCAGAGAATGAAGTAGAATTTTGTTTTATTAAATACACAAAGTGGACTTCCTCTGTAGACAAGGAAGATGAACCTAAAATACAATATAGCCATTGCAGTGTGATATGATAAATGTATTATTTGCTCCAATATTCCCCATCCCTGGAGATGTTCAAGACCAGGCTAGATGAGATCCTGGGCAACCTGATCTAATAGAAGGTGTCCCTGCCCATGGCAGGGAGGTTGGAACTAGATGATCTTTAAGGCCCCTTCCAACCCAGTCTATGATTTCTACTGCAAATCAATGATAGCATATACACTCATAACAAGGATTTTATTCTCTGCCTTGGTGCATGATGCATTTAAATAAATGAGCTTCTCAAAATTACCTATGCAGATTTTGCAGTTAAGATCAAAGAGATGATTTTTGTGTTGACTTGTGGTGTCTGGAGTTGAAGATTCATTTCCTTCTTTATCTTTGTCAGCTTCCTCTGACTTCTCAAACATCTTTATCATATTAGGTTCCTAAGGAAAGACAAAACACTTCAGTTAGCTTTTTTAGTTAGCTGTTAATTTTCCTAATATTTCTGTTCACATTCCTTCACTTTATTTATGGTGTTTTCTTCCCTTCAGACAAAATTCTCTGTTCAGGTCTATAACCTAGAAATTATCAAGTCTCTGTAACCTAAGAGACTATCACAAAATCTAGAAATGCATTAAAAAAATGCATAGTTATTCCTAATATATATTTCTTCACAAAAGATTTAGAGTATTTTCTACTGTTGTTTGAATTCATTATCTGATCATGGACACAATGTGGAAAAAAAACCACCAGGACAGTAAGTGAAAGTCAGTAGGAATAAAAGAAAAATTAAACTCAAAACAGACCTAATGTCTTTCAGATCTTAATACATAGCATACTTGGTTCATGGATAAAATGGTTGTAAAGTGTTCTTTTTATGGTTTTGTTTTCTACCTGAATTTCCATAACTTCTTGTTCTTTCATTGGCGTTTCACTTTCAATTTCTATTTCTCCTTTGTGAGTAATTTTTGTGATGGGTCTTCTTTCAACTTCCCTCTGTTCCTTCTCAATCATTTCAATTGTCTGTAAAAACAGGTTATATATGTATGTTCATATAAAAACAACTTGGAAATCAGTAAACATAAAAACAGCAATCAGAAAACTCTACGGGTATACAGTATATTCTTATTTTGCAAGTGTCAAGCAGTTTCATAAAGCAAAACCACAAGCAACAGGTCTAAAGAAAAATGCATTAACTCTTTCCCCATAATAATAAGGAAAATGTAGGACACAAATACATATAGATTTACATAATTTTCCAAGAGCTTGATCTTGAGTACATAAACGCCCTACCCCAATAAAAACATTTAAAGGTACTCTTAATGCATATGCTAATTCTGATCAGGACTGCTACTTTGCTCCATCGCCAAGAAGAAAACATACACCACTATTCCTAAAATTGCTTCTTAAATCAATCTCTCAAAACATCTTTATTAAATCAGGAACAGTTTGTGTTGGCTGTCCCCAACACTTTAAGCCTGATTTCATTAAGAAACAAAGATTATACGATTACTTTAGCTCTCTGAGAAGTACTTAGTTACTTTTGAACACACTAGAAAATTTTGGAAAAAAATCACTGTAAACGACAATCTTAAAGTCTTCCGTAAACGCGAAAATGAAAAATACAATCAGATGAAACAATCATTATTTATTCTACATGTTGCATTATGTTTCTGTGCAATATTTGAAAACTTCTAGAAGCTGAAATATTTAGGACCTTCAGTAATTTTTAAGCATAATATCTTTTTGTTTTGAAGTTGTTCCTCAGAGCAGTAGGATATTGTGTTACATCATCTATTTTCAGTATTGTACTGTTGTTTATAAAAATAGAACACATGTAACAAGGATGTAATGTAAAAGATGAGCATTAGATAGAAAATAAGGGCTTTGACAAAGGAAAAAACAGGAATAAATAATGTTGCAAGGCAAATCAGTCTCTAAAATAGCATTTCACTGTACTGAATTAGGTATCACTAAACATTCTTTCACTCTTACCACAGAATTCTAGATCATGGATTTCTACTTATTGTACAGAACAGTACTTATTCGTTTAAATACAAAATGTATCCCAATTAACATGATCCAAATTTTGTGCCTTTCAGTCCTATGCAGTGGCTTATAAATAACAAAGATTCTGCCAACGCAAATCAAGATTTTGTCAACTAGAAAACTTGATGCTGTAAAACAAACATTTTTAAGTAGCCACAGTTAACTATCACTGGCTAACTACCAGTTAACTGACCAATCAAAAGAGTACTATTTAAGAAAAAGGCATCTTCTATAAAAAAATAACACAGCTCCTTATATTCCTGCTTCACCTTTTAAACTATCAGTGCAGCTATAATATACCATGATTTTCTGTTTCAAGAAAAGTAATAGCCATAGTAACTTAATAAACTTCCTATACTTTACATTATTATTTCCTTCAGATGACTTTTCAGACTGGCAGATAAAATTTCCAGCTTCAGATTTACTTCTTGGTTGATGAAATGTCATGCACCATCAATATGTGAATTATAAAGACCATTTAGGTTTCACTCATCTCAAGAGATCTCTCTACCTCTTTAAAAAAGCCTTGTTTCTATAAAACCTCAGTTAGAGCTTCAAAATCTTAATTGAAATAAGGATAGACACAGAAGCCTGGACTCATGAGACAGAAAAAATGGAAAAGAAGAGCAACAACAAAGCTGCATGGCAAAGGAAAATACACAGTTTCCCCCTCTGGGGAATTTACTATTTCTTTCACTTCTGTCTTAATATTTCTTTTGGGGTTTGAATACTGCGTAAATTATAGAGTTCCTCCTGATTAGTTGCTTTGTGTAACATGCATTTTGTTCTTCCTGAATACACTTAACCTGAAAACACAATTTAAATATGCTTAGGCATCCAACTAAACAAAATAAATTGACAAATCTCACGTGTCTGTTTTCTCTTAGTCTCCAAGCAGCCAGTTCTTTGGAAGCCAGTTCTTCTGGGCTCATTTTTATTAGATGGTCTGGAGTAACCTCTCCTTTCAGTACTTTTTTAAACAGTATCTAGAAGAAAAAAATAATTAACTATTGCTGAGACAAAACAGCTCCTAATAGGAAACAAAGTAGAGAAGCAACATACAATATACTTTATACAGCTATATATATTGTTTGTAATTATTTCTCACTATCAGAAGCACTACTAGATTTAGTTTTTTTAAGATACAAACCTTAAATTCAGAGCTCCCTATTTGTTCTAGACCTATAGATATTCTTAATGACCAGCTGCATAGTTAATAGTTGTTCCAAAAAGAGAAAGCAAATTTATGCCCATTGCAGCAGTAATTGAGACTTTTTTTTAATATTAAAGAGGATGTCTATACTTCTGGACTGACGTGAGTCAGTCAAGGGGGGGGACCCCACATAATTTGGCAGTATGAGCAAACAAGGCAAGTTAGTAAAAAAAAAAAAATTAAAAAAAAAAAGTCTGCTCATACAATTTACAGTTGGTTATTATTAATATAGAGAGATTACTATAGGGAGAAACTGGACAAGGCAACTTAATCAGAGCAAAGTAGAAGCAATCAGAGCAATTGATAAAAAGTCAAAAAGACAAAAGTTGAAGAGGCAATACTGAATAATGAGCTCATGGAATACAGAGAACATGAGTAAAGACTAAGTGAGAAACCTGGGTATGAAAACAACAGTGAGACAAGCTATAGGACACAAACAAAAAAAAGAAAATTATGGGGAAAAATACATATCAGTAGTAATTTCAAAAATTTTGACAAAACAATATATTCACTACACTTTGAAATCCCACTATTAAGTACACATGTAGGAAAGAGATGAAGAATTAATGATGGAGAAAAAAACAGAGCACTGAATATGCAAGAGGACAAATAACAAAGATTTAAAAAAATACAAAAATGTAATCAACAGGATTAATTGTGAAAGAATTAATAATGCACCCACACAGAAGACTTTTTTTTAACCTACAGCAAATAAAGGGTTTCTGCAAACCATTGTAAACAAGTAATACATACATTATTTTTAGGATCTTTTAGGTTGAACATTAAACTTCTGTATTTGTTCTTATATTTTGAGTCAGTGTCCCGAAAAAAAGAAAACAGTTCTCTTTCAATTCTTGTGGCAACTTTTGCTGCTCTCTCCTCAGGAATCTTTAAACTGGAGTCTGTCAATCTGTGAGTAAACACAAGTACAAAAATTACCAAATACTTTAAAATAATTAATGTCTTCCCCTCTGTCTTCTTAAAGAACTGCAAACACAAATTAATAATTTCATTTAATAAATATATGTATTTATACCTTTTCATCAGAATTTCCTTAAGAGATTGCTTAACACTTTGCCTTATCTGATCAGCAGAAGGTTTGGATGCTGGCACAGCTGGTAGATGTGTTGCGCTGATTGATCCTTTCTCATTTTTCTTTTTCTTAATTTCTTGTTTCTCATGAACACCTATCAAAATACAGAGTTAAAAACTGTAAGCTACTGGCTACTGCAATAAGCAATTACCATTGCTGGATATCCTGAGCTTTTGTTTTTAAGCTTCTGAGAACTGACCGTCTAGGAGAAGGAATGGATTTACACATTGGATTTTTTGTTTTGTGGATTTTTGTTATTGGTGGTGGTTTTTTTTCCTTAAGAAGGACATAAAACTACTAGAGAGCATCCAAAGGAGAGCAACAAAGATGGTGAAGGGTCTAGAGGGGAAGACATATGAGGAGCAGCTGAGGTCCCTTGGTTTGTTCAGCCCAGAGCAGAGCAGGCTGAGGGGAGGCCTCATGGCGGCCTGCAGCTACCTCACAAGGGGAGCGGAGGGGCAGGCGCTGAGCTCTGCTCTCTGGGGACAGCAACAGGACCCGAGGGAACAGCATGGAGCTGAGACAGGGGAGGGGTCAGGCTGGGTGTTAGGGAAAGGTTCTTCACCAAGTGGGTGGTCAAGCACGGGGACAGGTTCCCCAGGACAGTGGTCACAACAGCAAGACTATTGGAGTTCAAGAAGTTTTTGGACAATGCTCTCAGATACATGGTCTGATTTTTGGGTGGTCCTGTGAGGAGCCAGGAGCTGGACTTGATCATTCTTGCAGGTCCCTTCCACCTTAAGATATTCTACCGTGCTATGATGATATGGTTTTATGTACTGCAACTTTTTCCCTTTGAATTTTTTTCTAACCTGCACCAAGATGACCAGTGCTTATTAGCTTCATCTTAGGTGGAATTTTCACTCTGTGTTTTTGTGATACAAAGATTAATTTTTCTATGAGTAAATTGAGAAAAAACATGTGGGAGGCATTTACCAGAAGCATATTATATGTGACTTTAAAATAGAGTTTTCCATTAAACTTAATGTTTCTAAATCTGCTAGCCATCAAAACCACACCAATTACAATAATCTCAGCTGCTGATTAAGGTAACAGACATTCCTAAACAAGGCTTATAAGGTTTGTATCATAACTTTCTAGGGTTTATGTCATAAATATAAATTTCTAATCAAATTACAATTACTTAACAACAACAAATTCCTTCAAATTTTAATTTTCAGAGTTTCAACATGAGAATATCACTAATTCAGAGCAGTAGCCTTCCTTCTATATACAAAACTCAAGAGAAAAAACAACATTAATTTATTTCCTACTCTGAAAAAAGGAAACAAATTTAAGACTGATAAAGATTGAACAGGAGTGCTTGATGGTAAATAACAGGGAAATGATGGGCAAAGTTAACAATAGACAACGACACTAAAAAGCAGGTAAGAGATTTACGATAAATGTGCTGCTTAACCTTTTTTATGCTAATTGTCCTGAATGAAACTGCCAAGCTACAACATTTTGCACTTACTAAGTGCAATGTCCTGCACCTGGGCTCGGGCAATCCCAAACACAAATACAGGCTGGGAGGGAAATGGATTGAGAGCAGCCCTTATAAGAGGGAGATAGAGATGCTGGTTGACAAGAAGCTTGACATGAGCCAGCAATATTCGCTTGCATCCCAGAAAGCTAACCGCATTCTGGGCTGCATCAAAAGAAGCATGGCCACCAGGTCAAGGGAGGTGATTCTCCCTTTCTATTCTGCTCTTGTGAGACTCTCAGGAGTGCTACAATCAGCTCTGGGGCCCCCAGTGCACGAAGGACATGGAAGTATTAGAACGAGTCCAGAGGAGGGCCACAAAGATGACCAGAGGGTTGTAATGCCTCCCCTATGAAGAGGGGCTGAGGGAGTTGGGCTCATTCAGCTTGGAGAACAAAAGGTCTGGGGAGACCTTATAGCAGCCTTCCAGTACCTAAAGGGGGCCTACAGGAAAGCTGGGGAGGGACTCTTTGTCAGGGAGTATAGTGACAGGACAAGGGGTAATGGCTTTAAACTGAAAGAGGGTAGGTTTAGATTAGATATTAGGAAGAAACCCTTCACTCAGAGAGTGAAGGCACTGGAACAGGTTGCCCAGAGAAGTTGTAGATGCCCCATCCCTGTAAGTGTTCAAGGCCAGGTTGGATGGGGCAACCTGGTCTGGTGGAAGGTGTCCCCACCCATGGCGGGGGGGGTGGAATTAGATAATTTTTAAGGTCCCTTCCAACCCAAGCCATTCTGTGATTCTATGTTTAAAAGTGATCTTTAGATTAGCTACTATTCTGAACTTATCATTGTGACAGCATTTTGCCACCTCCTAATTTAATTAACATATTTTAGAATAATTCAATGATATCATGGATACCAGACTCATTTAAACTCCTGCCATCTGCAGTTAGAAAGGATGTCATCTATTTTGTGACTCAGAATTTCAAACAGCAACGTGCTTGAAGTTTAAAAGATGCCATTACATTTAACCCCAACATTTTCAACTGCTTTCTTCCACATTGTTTTTAGGATGTCAACATTGGCAAAAGACCAGAAAAGCGGATTTTTTGAAGACATGAATTCAAAACTTGAGTTTAGGATTTAAAGACACAGTTCTCACACAGAATCTCACTAGCATTGCTGCTGAGATTTCAGAGACAAATCACAAGAATTTCACGTTATCATGAACTTGGAAGAGTAATGCTTTCTGGAAGGGAGCTGGGGGGTGGGGGGTTGTTTGCTGTGATAGAAAATAGGTCCCTTCTACCTTTTAAATAGAATTGCAAATGAAAAACTGATGGCTCAGTGTGCAATATAATGTTTCCCTTTGATAAGAACTCTGATGCAGTTATTTATCAATGTGTGCAAAAGAAATGAGTGTTATATACCAATATCAACACTTTTATGCCCATTAAATGCTCCTACTATTTTATGGAAGAGTGCTACAAAGATTTCTACAACATGAAATTAAGCTTAATACAGAGATGCACTTTTCTTCCACTCTTGATTATGCGAGCACCCTCTACTATTCAAATAGGAAACATGCACACATCCACACAGGAAACGTTCACCTGCTAAATAAAGTTTAAAAAGAAATGAAGATCATAAACATCATGGAAACAAGCAGCTCTCCAGATCACCATCACTTGCACTATGAAATGCTTGAAAATTGATACTATGAAGTCATCATTCTTCACTGTACATGTCATTTACAGCATGGAGTACTTTTCCAAACTTCCTTACCTGACTTGGTGGACTTTTCAACCATGCTAAGGGACTCTTTACTATTTTTTTCACTTTTCTCATCTGAAGATCGCCGAGGAATTACAGCAGTTTGTGTTGCTTTTCGAGTAGGAACATGTGGGCCTTTTTTAGTATCTGAGTCTCTGGATTCTGGCAAGTTCTTCCCATCACCAGATTCCTGAAACAAACATTATATACACTAGCATGCTACTGAATGCTATAATGAACCACTATACAATTATCATGCATTTTCCCAAGTTTTTAAGTATACGGTATAATAAGCTCGTCAGATGTATATGCACCATTATGTAATGTCTTCTAAAAAGTTACTGAACAATATCCCAAATTGCTACCAAATATGATTAATAATCTCATTGAAAAATGGGCCCAAGACACACCACAGGTATTTTGCAGTTAAGCTCTACCTTGAAAAACACTGTTTTCAACAATTTTAAAAAATCAGGGACACCAATGAACTTCCCTTAACCTGTTTTCACCATGTATCCACAGAAAGTCACATATGATTAGACAACAATTTGATCGAAATTAAACAGTTTACATATCAGAACTACAATAATACTATACAGAAAGAAGACAAAAAGGATCAGTGATGACTGAAGTTACAGTGAATATAATAATGTATGTCAAAAGACTAAGGATGTTTAACAAAAGCAAGTCACCACACTGCTCTTGCAAGTTACCCTTTGGTTAGTAAAAGAAAGTAGAAAGGCCCTAATTAAAATGTTACACGTTTTCTTCTAAAATCATATAGAAATTTAAGATTTATGATTTATGTAATATAGCAAATTGACAGATGCCATGTAAAAGTGATTCAAATTTTGAAGGCAAAATTTTCTAACTTCTTCAAAATATCATTTATGTAAAATACAGTATTCCAATCTTCCATTGAACCTCATATACTCTGTTTATAAAGTGACCATTACCAGGGGGTGGAGGGACAGAAAAAAAAATATTTAATAGCATTTTCAAAAACTTCTAGCTATCCCTTGCTCCTAGAGCAGTGAAAGTCTATAGTGTAGTAAACACTTATTCTATTACATTTTCATGTGTTCCTTCCCTGGTGAGAAGGGTTAAGAGCTGTTTCTAATTATGTATTTTGCTTATTTTTAAACAGACAAATATATATAGGTGAATCCTCAATGTATGACATGACTGCTGCTTAATGTAAGACAGAACGTATCAACAGTAACTCAAAATAGCCAAACCTGTCTGAAAATAACGTTACTCTGATAATAATAGAGAAATTCTACATTAGATTCAAAAATGTTTGAAACACAGTATTTTGGATGACAGGAATTTAAAAAGAAGCCTCCTGTATCTCCAATAACTAGAAGGAATTAAATGAGACTTACCCTTCTGAAAATTTTGACTTTGTGCTTCCCTGCATCTTCTGTCTGCTTTGTTTTTTCAGTTACATTTAGATTACAAGTAGGTGCTTGCTTTGACATCCCTGGTTTTTCACATTCAATTGCTTTTTCTTCTCTGTGGCTTTCAAGTTTCACTTGAGTATCCAGTAGACTTTGATCAAAATACTCTGCCTTTTTGTCTTCCTCAGCACAGCATTTCACACACACATATTCTTTATCTTCTTCACCCATCTGCTGTGCTTGAGATAGACTCAGTCCAACGCAATCACCATGAAACCAGTCATCACACCTACCACAGCCTACCATAAATCTGAAAACAAAGTAAAGTACAGGTTAGTGTCTAACTAATAATAATAAATAGAAAGCAACAATTTAAGCAGAATACACCGTATTTGGTTTTATTTGTACGTATCAACAATTTGTTCTTACCTGAAACATGATTTTCTTTGTAGCTTTACATCCATCTCCAGCCTTACGACATGGTATGATCTTCCTGAGAAATAGTATTTTTTGTTTGTTTGTTTATTTGGTTTTGCTTTTTTGCAGCAGTCCAAGAGAGTATCATAACCTCATATAACCTCATAAGGTATATGTAATCTGCCCCCAAGCCCTACCAATGGAATCTTTTCAGAGTATTATTAATATACAGATGTTTTTTAAAAAAAATCAAAAATCTCAAAAGGAGTAAACTTATGTTTGAGAAACCTTGAAAATTTTCTTGCAGGAGCGTACTATATTCATATTCCTTCAAATGCGATAACCATCCTCATAGAAGAAACTGATCAACTGATATAAAGTTCCATAGTAGTAAGAGATGTTAAATTATTTTGACAAAAAAAATTGGCACAGAAAGAAACGGCTATTATAAGTTAGTTGATATTTTACACCACATTCCTTAGACTGTTAGTGAATTATTTGCAGAAATTTGCCTTTTATTCTCTTTACTGGTGAACTTGGAGCCAGGAATTGGGCATCTATCTACATCTGGCCAGCTGACAGCGATTAGTTTGTTTGCTTGAAATAAGGTACATGACAGTGATGTGTTGCTCAGCTACTTTATTTGAAGCTAGTATTTATTTAAAGAATGTTTCAAATAAAAAATAGTATCACTTAAAGCACTTTTCATCTCAGTCGTTTCAACTGTTTCATTTTTAAGTTAAAAGTAAGTTTATCTACCGACTGTATTTTCTAAGCATTAAGATCACTTGGTCTAGAATAAAAGCCTGGTTCTAGCAATTTTGTTAAAACTATTTGAAAATGTTATTAGGTATCACTAGCGCTTAATTGCTCAGAAAGGTACAATTTCTCAGTAGAATTATTTTAGAGTAAAGTTGATCTATTTAACTTTGAAATTTCAACACCTCAACACATCTGTTACAGGAAACAGAATTGGTAGTATTTACTTTTCAGATAATTTCTTATAAAACTGAACATAGTGTGATTACAGAAGATTTGCTTGTAAATGATGTAGAAAGAGCTCTTGCATTATCCATTTGCATTCTTCTTCCTGTATCTTTTTTTTAAATGTACCTTATTGTTTAGCAGGATATCTAAGAAGACTTGTAAGTGCATTATGAAAAGTGTGACTTTGTTAATACTGAAAGATTATGTACTATTTGGTTTGAATTCCATAGAAGACCGCTGATCAGAAGTTTGGAAGTTTGTAGGACTACTCTAAAGAAGATTCCTAACCTCTATATGTTGCTATAAAGATCAGGACCTGCTACCTGCTGACTTACCTACTTTGTAATACTGTATGGTTTGACAAAGTGTACTCAGATGAATTCATTCAGCAGAGCTGTAGATGAACTCTCCAGGTGGTTTGGTACTGGTACTGTATTCAAGAAACTACAGGTATCTCAAGAGACGAAAAAAATCTTCCTAGTCTAACAAACAGCAGAAGTTTGAAACACAAGAGCAAGAAAGAAAAAATAGCAGCTTTATGTTCTGTTGTTGCTTACCCAAAATAAATTGGGATTAAATCCTGTAGTAAATAGAATCTTTTGAGGCAAAATGAGTCTGATAAGCTTTAAAGCTCCAGCTGTTTGACAAAAAGGTCACTTACAGCTTTAGTAGTCTACACTCCTGTTCATTAGATTTAAAGAAACCAGTTTTTATAATCTAGTTTGTGAAGGAAGTTGTTTTCTGATTTTTCTCATTTTTATTTTTTTTCTGAGCTGCAAGTACATTTTTGGTGTTATTCATGAGAAACAAAAAATATCTGGCTATCTATTCAGTAGTTTCAATTATGAAGATGTAGGTCCCCTCAGCTTTTGTCAGGATCTCCATCTTTGCATATCAATGTCCCAACAAAGCTAAAAGATACATGAATGGTAGGTAATACCACAGTTAAGTGCTTCTGACAGTCTTGCACACAGGAACACTGTAATATTCTTAAGTACAATAGGAAAACAAAAGAGAAGAGATGTCATTTTAATACAAAGGTGATTGTTCCTTGCTGAGAACCTAAAGCCAAACATGATGGTAGGAAATATAGCATGAATGCCCATTTCACAATTGCAAGGATCTACAAAAGGATGCTTGACATCCTGCATCATTGCTAGAAAGTATTTACGAAAACTCTGTGGATTCCAAAAACTGGTTATAAAAATTCCAAACATAAGATTTTCTACAGAGTTGAAATAAGACCAAAGCAATCAAGTACTTCTTGCTTAAAGGGTATTTTGGTGTGCTAATGAATGAATGCCTTTTGGTTAAAAATTTGGTTTAAAATTGAAGGAAACCAAGAATACACCATCTCAAAGCCACAAATGCTACTTATGTTTTTAATTAACAAATATTTTTTTCAGTTTGAAAATTTAAGGACTGCAAGCTAATTCGTTAAATGAGCAGGGCAGATTACAACCCTTAGCAACTAAAATTTTGATTAACATTTAGAAAATTGTCTAAATTTACAAAAAAAACAGACACGAACTCTAGAGACTAAAACAAAATGCTGTACAACTTCAACTTTAAATTGACAGCACATGCATTTTTCAGCTTTGCTCACAAACAGTAAGTCGGCAAAAGGGATGGTGTGTGATAGGGATGGTGTGGGTAGAGCACCAGATAGGCATTCAGTCTTACATCTTTATTTTCTGGCCAATCAATAATAGAATTGAGACACACACTCACCCCTCCTCCCCAATTACAAAGACTTTACCTAGTGTGGACAGTGTAAAACCTGTAATAGAAAGGTCTGTCCCATGTGTTTATAGCCTTAACTAAGTAAGTTTCAGGTTCCAAGTGATTTTTCTTTCTTAGTAGTTTAACCTTGTTGAACAGGGATAATTTAAGGTAATGAAGCAGAACAGCAGGAGGCAGTCTTCCAAGAATAAACTGATTACTAGCAGCCAACTTCACAGATACTTACAAGTGTGTTTTGTTTTTTTTTTTTTTTCTTTCTATGTTCCTTGCAAATAATAAAAAGGTAAAGAAAGAAATGTAACAAATTCTGCTCAGAAACAGGTAATTCTTCACTAAGAATATACACCAAGTTGGAGAGATGTCATTTAAGCCATCTTAAGCAAACTACTGAAGATGGAATGTCTATTTGGCTTCATTCCCATCTTTACAACAAGATTTCAATTGCTCTGTATTTAAACATGCACAATAAAACTGGGGATTCAGAAACCAAAGCTATGAAGAGAATCTGGAAGTGTCCACAAAGCCCGTACTATAAACAGAATTCAAGTGTTTACAGTTGTTTTGCTTAAACCTTGTTACACAAAATGGTAATAAAAATACCAGTGTTGCCTGCCTAAAACTTTCACTGCTTTCACATGACTCAACTGAAAGACTGACTTCCAAGCTGGGAGAGAACATACTGATTTTGGTACGAATAATGTAAATAATCCTTTATACCATAAGGCCACTTTTACATCTTCTTCTGTTTCACTCATCTGCACACAAAAACACATTTATGATCTGTAACAGTAATTGTATTTGGAGAACAGAAAAGTGACAATGCAACACTTGGATTAAAAAGGGGCATCAAGGGAAACAGAAGCCTGGCTTGAAGGATCAAAGATGTCCTCTTGCACAGCTGTCAGTTGTGACTGAAGAGGTTCTGATATCTTGGACTATTTAAAACCCCAAAGTTTCTGAATGTAGATTGCTTCAAGTTTGATGTGCAGGAGTTTTACCCATGTTGTAAGGCTGGATTGGAAGATGTAAAGCTGAAAGAGAAAGAAAAATGTGTTTTAAAATATTACATCATGCCAAATTCAATAAAGGATTAGCACTCCTTTTACTTGTCTTTAATAAAAATAGTTGTTTGAGCAAAACCTAAGAAAAGCTGACAGGTAACAGTGGACACTATTATAGGTCACTGGGATTTTTACACAGAGTATGTTATTGTTTCATTCCATTTCCAGAATTCTTGGCAGTCCCCACATAACAGCATGTACCTTAAAGGCCATAAAGGAATGGATCACACAATAAAAAGAAACAAAGCAAACCTTTCAACATCTCTCTTAGAGACTGACAGATCATCTTCAGTATTATTTTTGGTAAATTAAATTCATCCGTGAGATGAAAACACTCAAGCTTGAACCATTTATTTTCAAAATACATAGGCCGTGTTTTAAAATTAACTTGCATACTTTCAGTTTATAGAGCAGCAAATTTTCAGAGACATTGATTATTGTGAAATAAGATTCTTAAAGTAATATGGGCAGAAGCCCTCTTATTCATAAAGTAATTGTTTGCTGTAAAGCTACAGTTACAAGTAAAAAAAAAAATCAGCAGCTGTCAGAATAGTTCTGTGTGGGTCAGTAATCAGCATTTTAAGATTTATGCACCTACAGTGCATTGACACAGAAAACCATTTACTTCAAAAATAACTGCTTCTTTTTAGCTCTTTGCATTTGGCAAGGCATAAGACAAAAACCTGCAACAAGACTCAAATCTTAACAAAAAAGCCTTGATACTTAAACTATTCAAAAAGACATCCTAACCCTCAACTCAGCTAAGGGGATAAATTATTCATGCACTTTTTAAAAGTTCAGACTTAAATATTTCTGCTTCTGGCAAATATTGGGCATGCTTTATGCACTTAAGGGGGAATGTGGAATAGTACTTAACATTACCGTTAACCAATCTTCTATAAAATCTATTGTAAATTTGTATTAATTATTAACATTTTAACTGTGTCCCAGCTGCATTGATGCTACAGTCCAGCCAACCTCAAGGAGAGAGCCTACATGGAGGCAGCTGTTTTTCCTTCAGCTAATAAAGACATTACTAATAGAAGGAATCAGTGACAGGCTTAACCTTTACCAACCTGCTTTATTCCTCAGAGACTGAGGAAAATATTCACAGCAGCTTTAGCAGAGCCCATCTTCCACATCATTGAAGTAGCATGGGCTCAATTCAAAGCTCAGAGAACCAAGTGGTTACCAAGAAAAATGTGCAGTACCGTGTTATGTGCACGTGCACATAAGCAATTTTTCTTGTTCACCTTTAGTACAAGATTAATACAATTGTCTAATGCTTTTTCAGCTTTTGATTTTCAAGAAACAAGAACAAGCTATCTTCAAAGAAACAATATAATCATCTCTCTTTATGTGGAGTTTGTAGCACAGGAAAAAGACACTGAAAACTCTTACTTCTTCAGTATCAAGTTTCAGTACCCGATCTTTGATACAATACAAGCTTTTTCCTTAAAGACATATGCTTCTTTGTTTTTCATGTTACAAGAACCTCTCCAAAAAGGAAGCAAATGAGGACACAGGTAACCCTGTGCTCCCTGATCTGAAGGTGAAGGTGAATGAATGAAACAGGCCCAAAAACAGGAAAACCAAAATCCTTGAACTTCCCCAAACTTTGGAGAAAAAAAAAAAAAAAAAAAAAAAAAAGGTAAAATACGTCTCATAATATTAACCACAAACCTGTAAAAAAATAATTAAAGGCAGCTCCATTAACAAGTGGTTCTAGATACACATTGCTGGAACAGTTCTGTAAGCTGTATATATAAAAATATTTTTAATTATGTATTTCAGACAACTTGTAGTATCCACTTTCCTAAAGCCCTAATGCTATTAGTATTAACATTAATTCTACCAATATTGCAGCACAGCAATATAATGCATATAAAAACCAAGTAATAAAATGGTATGACTATAAATATAAACACTGGAGTCCTTCCATTCTTTAATTATATATTACAACACTGTGTTGCTTATACTGTCATTCAACTTTGCTACAGCTCATAGATAAGAGCTTTTAACACTACAAGGCTTTTCAAAGTGGGAGAACACAGTAGGAGGGAGAAAACCTGAAAGCATCATCCATGACTACAAATTGATGACATCTCACATAACCTACAGTTTAATATACTCATACTATACAATGAACGTGTGTCAGAACTAAAGCACCATAATTATTCTAATTACTGTTTCTTATGAGGAATGTTGTCACAACAATGATTCAAGCACTATTTATGCATCCACCCTTAAAAAGTATGTGCACTTCAGGATGGCTATGAGTTCAGATCCTTAATCTACTTCCTCATCCTTTCTTTTTTGCATTAGTTTACTGAAGTACTGGCATTAATAAAAATCATAATAAACTCTACTATATTGAAAAAAATATTTTTAAACTTCATACACAAGTTAATTATTAGATTACAGTTGTACAGAAGCTTTCTGGTGACTTGGTATGCAAGATCAGGAATACTGTGTCTTTGCTAACTCAACTTGCACACTTCTCTATTGCCTTTTACAGCATTACTAACTTTTCTTCCACCTTAAAGCAGAATTGAAATGTGGGGAAGACGACGACTATATAAACTCCGGTTTTACTAAGCTTTTCTGTGAGCTCTGAGAGGGCCTGGTAGTCTAATCACACAAACTGTATGAACAAATACCAAGCAACACTGGAACAAAAATAATAAAAATAACAACACATAAAAAAGAAGCCCTTAAATCCCCAAGTCTACTGAAAAAATAATAGAATTGTAGAAATCAAAAGACGAATTCACCAGAAAGCAATTAAAAGTACAAGCTTCCTTTTGCTTTCTACAAAAAACAGAAAATCTCAAGTTCTGATTAATGACGCATAGTACGTATGGAACTTCTTCCATTAAAAAAGACAGAGTGAAGACAACAGAGAGAATCTGCAAAACCTCAGTTGGGTTTTGTCTCCCTGTGTAAGAAAGGAATGAATTCGGCCCACCAGCCTGTACAGAACAGACACCTACAAAGAAAAATGGAAAAATATGTATTATGGGCCTTTACAACAGAAGGATGCACATGACACGTACAAGAATAAATCTTGAATTAGCAGGTTTCTCACTGTCTGCAGAGCATCTTCATCCAGCTCTACCCAAGAAATTAAATATTTATCTTTGACTATTTTTAAATATCTTCAGTCTGTCTTCAGGAAAATTAACTTATGTTTGTGATAAAGCTTACTATTTTCAATATTACTAGAACTCAATGAAAAGTTGAGGTAACTAACTTCAGTCTGTAACATTTTTATGTAATATATATGTATACACATACTTTTCATCTATAGATGAGTGAAAAATTAAGTGTTATGTATGTTACTAGCTGATGAGAAAACATCTAACAGCAGTATTGGAACACAATGGCAAAGTTGAAAGAAATATTGAATGGCTAACACCAACTGAAACTTTGCTCTAAGCAGAGAAAATGTTTCAGATGAGATGAAAATTACTACCTACAAAAAGATACATGATAATTACCCGACTTGCTGAGAAACACCTGGTTTAGTTTTCATCTGAAAGAACAATTACTTTTTTAGTTATCTTGTAAAGGTAAATCTCTGATTGGGAATCAGCAGAATACATCAAGCAAACAGGCCATAACAATTAGCCCTTAAGCCAAAGGCTGACCACCCACTCTATGGGTAATGGTGATAAAAATACAATACAGCTATGTTGGTTCCAGTTTACAACCATCAAAGCAAGTGGAAAGCAGAGCATGAATAATCACTCAGGTACCCAAGAGAAAATGATCAAATCTATTAATATTAAGAAGCAGGCATGCCTCTTATACGGCAAGGTACATTGTAACTTGAAAATCTTTTCATCATGTGAGTCACAAGTTTGCAAGAAAGGACTTCTTTCCCAACCAAAATCAGCAGTGCAAGGTAGGCATACTTTGCATGTGATCAACAAATTACAGCTTGTATCCCTAAAGACACAGATTGATATGATTTTTTGGAGAGCTGATTCTGAAATAAACCAATATCCAACAGTACTATCCATCTTGTGCTGTTCTTCCAGCAGGCACACGAAGATCACCCTGGGGCTGCAAGAAGCCTATGTAAGTATCCCCTCTGGGGATTCTATACACAAAGAAGGCTGATCTCCACACATTTTCTCCAGCCTGAATCAATTCTCCAAGCTTAGCATTACATTAGCAACAAGTTAGTGGGTTTGTATTTATTGCAGGGAATATAAAAGGGTTCAGATAAGTACTGTTTTGCAGCCTGAATTCTAATGTTACATTATCATATGCACATCATTTCTCAACTCAGGGCTGCATCTTTAACTTCATTCATTTTCCACCAGTAATTTGTACCACAGTGTTGACCAATATCTCCAAAGTATAAACGACCACTGAGCAGGATATAAATGTACATATTGTTTCAGATCTCAGCTCTGCTCTTTGCCATTTGTTGAATTTATGCCATTTTAAAATATTTGACTCACACTCTTCCTTCTGCTTTTTCCTGTACCATGGACAGACAAAGGAAACAGGCTCACTATTACAGAAGGGAAACAAATTCCTTGAAAAGCAATCCACAAAGTGAAGGGGGGGAGACCAAAAAAACAACACTTAATGCTACAGTAGATTTTGATTGGTTTGATATATTTTCAAGTGATGAAAATATTAAATTTGTCACTTTAAGCTTTTTTTACTGTATTGAAAATGTTTGCTTGTTCTTGCTTCAATAATTGAACAAGTACAAGTGTGCTGTGACACTTCAGATAAAAGTTTTGCTTTCTTGTGTATCCTAGCAACATAAATCTGAAAGGTAAGAATTTTTATTTGTAGCATGCAACTACAAAATGAAATAAATTTGAATAAATTAAAAATTCATTTTTTAAGCATCAATAAAAAGTGATGGGCCATCAGTCTTACGTCTCTACTATTAACCATGAGGCTCAATAAATATGAGCTTCCTCACTCCACTAGCATGTCTCTATTCCACATACAAAAAAATCTTCATTTACATTACAGATGTCCTCCTACATTTGGAGGATCCAATCTTCTCATGCTGAAACTGCTGGCTGTGTCTGCCAACAGTTTTGTGGCTGATTTTGATAAAGAAAATCAGAACAGGTGTTATTACAAAGGTAGGATACCAGTAGTCACCATCTTTGGCAACTCAAGGGCTCTCTCAAATCTGACCTCAACTGGTCGTCCATGTGTTATATTGTTCTTCTAGGAGCACTAAGACCTAGCAATGCCAAATTGGTTTGCTGAACTTATTCCTGTACAGTACCATATCTGCTGTATCTCGTTTTCTGTATTTCACTGATAAATGGATTAAAATATACTGACTGAAAATTACTTTTTTTTTTTTAAAAAAAAAAGAGCTTGGCAGGTAAATGTACAACATCTTGGACTGATAACTCATTAGTGGAATATAATAACCTTTTTCAGTTCACTTACAGTGACAGAGGGATATCAACTTCATAGGCAACCTCAGTATTAGGTTTAAAGACAATTTCAGATATGCTTACATGGACATTTCATAATTTTCCTTCTCCCCCCATTGCTTTTTACTTTTCTCCCCCCCAACTTCAACTTCTTTGTTACTCCTGTTTAATGAAAGCCTGGCAGCAATG
Organism: Heteronetta atricapilla; assembly: GCA_011075105.1. NCBI lineage: Eukaryota > Metazoa > Chordata > Aves > Anseriformes > Anatidae > Heteronetta > Heteronetta atricapilla. Next base: position 91,343,333 of record CM021733.1, read on the forward strand.
ATGACATCAGGAAAAAAATAAATCTTAATCTCTAGGTACTAGAATCACAATTCTAAACGATAAAAACAGATGTAAACAACTATTCAATTCTTTTGATTGATGGAAATCCTTTAACTTAAGAGATCTCTGGAAAGAAGGAAATGGCAATCCAGAACACAGATATCTTAGTCTGGTTTCTTTTCTAAGAAAAAGAATGAGTTTAGAATAGATAACATTACAACAGAGTTGCAAATTCCTTGAGGATACGTTCATATAATAAAACATTTTTAGTAAAAGTTTATGGCCAAACTCACTTCTAATCATCTATTTAAAAGACAAAAAGATACGTATGAGCGCAAATTAAACCAATTCACAGTACAACATGCAGGCTTCCATTACAAGGCCTTTCCTTGTATGCTTGGGTACCAGCAGTAAGAAACATTTGGCAAGAGGAAAAAAAAGTATCTTCTGAGACCAATAATAAAGAACTCTGCAGACACAAAGCCACACACACCTGTTGCCATGTGGCTTTTTGCAAAAGCCACACTGCTTGCTGGGCACCCAAACATGTTTACTTTCACTAGCAGAGGTATGTTCCAAGCCTTCCCGTTTAACAGTTGAAATGTTATCTGGAATAAACAGTGGAGGTTCATCAAGTGAAAGACTTTTGCTACTTCTTCTCTGGCGAGGCTGAAGATTCTTATCAATTCTTTTTGATTTTTTTTCTTTATCATCCTCCTTCAGATGTTCTACCATAGAGGCATCTTTTGCCTCTGACTCCTCCTTTGTGGAGCTATTTGTTTTTAGCACAGTTGTAAGCTGTTTCTGGGCTTGCTTCTGACCAAGATTTGAAATATGGCCTGAGTGCACAGAGTGGTGGGTATCTTTAGAAGAGCTTTGTTGAGTAGGAGATTTGTCGATTGCTCTCTGAATTGATGACTTCTGTCCTTGCCCAAAGGTCTGGACTTGGGGTATTTTTCTCAGCACTGTATTGGTCTGCTTTTTAACTGTGGTCCCTGAAAGAAAACTCTTTGCTTTCAAACTAAGATCAGATTGTTTCTTCCTAATTTTAACAGGGTTGTTTGGATGCTGATGACTCTCTTGCTCATCTGCATTCCGCTTCAGACTTGCTGAAGATGGACTGTGAAGACCTGAAACAGCAATACCAGCTCTTGTTCTTGAATTCCTTGTATCTTGTTGCACTGTACCTGATTTCTGTCGAGTACCTGCAGTCAGATTCTGCTTATTCTGTATTGCAGATTTACTATGCCGAGACCTGATGTTCTTTTCACATTTTGAAAGAACACTAATTTGTTTATCATCATCCTGAACTTTTGAGGTCTCAGGGCCTTCTATTTTAGTACTGCTGATCTGCTGTTGTACATCTTGGCTTGCATGGTCAAGAACACTGCTTTCTAAAATGCTATTTCCTGGGTGAGCAGAAGTAAGCTCCTCACTTTTCAAGTCTTTGTTATCAAACTCTGTACTGTCCAGTAATTCCTCTGATGAACTTACAATTTTCTCCACTCCCTTGCCATCATCTATGGGCTCTGTTACGCTTTCTTTTACTGACAATGTATTTTCATCAGGAAATTCCACACTATGGGAATCTAATCTACATTCAACCCCCTCTTCTAAAGAGCCAGGCAAATTTGGAAAGGTCTCATAAATTTCACTTGGATTCACACACACGCTAGATGGATCATTAGTTTCTCCAGTTATCCCACTTTGATCATGTTCTTCTGTTATCTTCTCCAATTCCTCTGCTTTATTTTCAGTCTTTTCTTCTGAAGAAGTCTCAGAGCCCATTGAATCAATCACATCATTTGCTTCATTTTTAGCTGCAGTAATTTCAGTATCTGCAGATGCTGAACAAATTGAATCAACATTCCCAGATTCAGTCTTTGTTGCAACTTCTGTTATTTCCTTTGTTTCTCCAGAAGTACAAGCTCCTGGTAACTCAGAACAACTTAACTCTTGGGATATTTCTTCAACCTTTGCCTCAGGGGTTTCAGACTTTACTTCATTCACCTCTTCAGGACCAGGAAGAGGCTTTGTATTACTTTGCGAAGCAGTTACTGCTGCTGCTCCTTCTGTCTGTCCTGATCGTCTTGTACTACGCCTAACTTCTTTAGGCTGTTCTGCTTTCACAGGTGTGGTAACATCTGCCTCTTTAGCTGGACTTTTGTCTTGTTGTTTCTGTCCTGTTTTGGGGGCAGATCCACTTTTTACAGATGATTTCTTGGTACTGACAGGAGGTGCAACATTTGAACGTTTGGCCAGTGTGCTCTGTCGCAAACTCCGTACTGGTTCTATGAAGGTAAAGAGAAAGCGTCTTAGCTATACTGTGTACTCCTATTTGCAAACACAAGGCTAATCTAGAATTGAAGTGATTGAGCCTAATTTACCTTACTGGACACAAAAAGAATTTTGAAACTTTGTTGTTAATTAAACTTAATAAAAAATTTTAAAAAACCAGTTTGAATGGGAAAAAAAATGTTACTTTTATGGCTACTAAAGCCCTGAATAGTATATAGAAAAAACAGATGTACCTCTGGTGATAAAAAGACAAAACCCACTCTACTTTTCTAGCACTCAACCTTTTCTACTCCTTCTACTTTAAGTAAAAATGGCATATTGTGATAAATAAAAATGTGAATTTTACAAAGTTTTTAGAGAATACAGTATATGAATCTGAAACCCAGTCACATTCTCACTTAATGACATCTTTTACAATAATCAATAAGCAATAATCTAAGTAATAAACAAATCTAAGTGTATTTTAAAAGTGTATTCACCAGCTTTGTAACACAGGCTCTTCCTTAAATTCTGATTTCCCTATTAATTTTATCTTATTAATTTTATCTTAGCTTAGCCTACTCTTTGGGAACAAGGTAGAGCTGTCAATAACTCCACCTGTTCAACAAGTTTTAAAAAATCCCTAATTATAAACTATTAGCTATCACACAATTTAAATATGTGAAATAACTATTAAGCATATTAAGATATCTATATGAAAGACTTTAAAAGTGCAATTACTGTAACTTTAAAATAAAAATAATACACACCAATAAGAACAAACAGAATTAAAATTTTAATTGGAAATAAAGAGCCATGCTAACCTGATTTTCCAATACCATTTGAAAATACAACGTGGCTTTGTTAAAGAACCACAGTGCTAATCTGATTTAGGTAAAAGGAACAAAATTTCAAAAACATGTTTGAGAACCACAGGCCACAAGGAAGAATACTTGTTATAGAGGAATTCAGATTGAATAGCGCCCCACTGATGCCAAACTCTAGCTCCAGTTTATTAAAAAAAAAAAAAGTAAAAAAGGAAGTGTTTGTACTCCAATGCACACAACCAAATACTAAAAAATATTTAGCATTTATGAATATTAGGAAGGGATTATAAAAATGTAGTCGACCTTGAATGTGCAAAAATATACATCACATATTGAGTGATCACCTTGTGCCATTAAACGTGGTGACTTTCTTGGTGACACGACTGACGTTTCTTCTACACGACTCCTCAAATTCCTGTTTGGTAAAGTTAACTCATCTTCATCAACATTGTCATTTCCGCTCTCTTTAACTCCCTCTTCATCCATAATATCATCAAGACCAATAACTGGAAAAACAAACAAACAAGAAAGATCCTAAAACTTAAAATGAACAAGAAGTGTTGCACTGTAAGGATGAGTAATGCTGGGGAAGAAACAGGGAAAAATAAATAAATTGGCCATCTAAAAACAAACAGAAGGAAAAAAAAAAATGAAGAAAGGCAGGACAGAAAATTCCCACGTGAGGCAGTTTCAGTGTAGCAGAAGCTATCACCCAAAGCTTAAAATTTCTGTAGATAGCTTATATACCACCTTATAGCTTTTTGGTGGACTCACATTTTTTTGTTTTTGTTTTTATTTTGGCACAAGAAGGTCCACAGTCTTAGAGGATCAGCTGTCCCTCACTGCTCCTTCCCACCTAAGAAAAAGTGAAGAAAGGTAAACAGTAGAAGGAGCTGATCCAGAAGAGCAATGAATATATATATATATATATATATATATATATATATATATATATATAAAAAACAAACAGTTTTCTCATAGGACACAGTTTTAAAACTGAAGTCCCACCCACCTCATGTATCTCCATCTGCAACCCGTTTTTGGAAGGGCATGGAGTGCAGCATGCACTAGTCTCCCAGCCAGAATCAGAGAACATTGTCGAATTCCTATCCTCCACTAACCTGAGAAGGATCCCAGAGGTTGCTCCTGAAAATAGGTTTCCTAAGAGGCAGTCAGGCCACTGTACCAGCCATTTTCCTCACTTTCTCTAAGTTTGGTTCTGCAATGGTAGCCTCTCCTATCCCAAGATCCTATGTGTGATTAATGAATCCTGGTCCCTGTAGGATGCGAAATTTGTGAGATCAGGCCAAACACCCAAGTGATTTTATAAAACATGTAGAAGGGTCTGACAAATACAACACAGACTCCATACAACCAAGTAACCCTATTCTTCACTATCCCAGCACCAACTCTAGCATTTCTATGGCAAACTAAGTTACACAACAGACATAAGATCACTAAAAATTTCTAACAACTATTTTCTCAAAATTGCTTTAATAAATTAGTCTTATAAATCAAAATAATAAAATAATAAAAAATAAAAAAGTTAGAATCTTCTGCTTGCCTCTGAAAACCTGTCAGTTTCTGCTTCAACTCAGATGTTTTTGCAACTTAAATAGAAGTTATCTTGTGAAGCCACTGTAATAATGAGCATAGAGTAACAAAAAACAGTTGTAAAACACTGCTAAAGCCAAGCAGTGATGAATAATCAAGTCTATCTAGACTGTCATTCAGCCCACAGTCACATGACAGATTTAACAAAAAACACGTGTTAAAGGTTAAATATTAGAAACATTTTAAACAGCCTCAAAGTAAGGCTGAGCTTGGCAACAGGTGAACTTCATTCTGGTCCTCTGTACTTAGATAGCTGTCAGGAGCCGAAAGCTAGGAGTTTCTTCAGCTAACAACCTATTGTCACTCATTTTATTTTAACGATATTTATTTAGTTACTGCATTGTATGCCTCAGTTACAGGAAATGTATATTTTTGGCCATTACTGGCAGCTTTCTCTTTCCAATCCACAGAGCTATCTTTATGGGTGTATTTGTACAAAGATATCACACACCAGGTGCACAGGACTGATAAATCTAGTGTCAGTCCACTCATCCAAATGTTTCTTCATCACTTACTTGCTACAAGCAACATACTGGGGAAAATATGACACTAATTGCCCTGTCAGACTTTATTTTCCCCTAAATATGTAATGCTGGTCACTGTCCAACACAGGACACTGAACAAGATGGATCTCCATCCTAACTCAGGCCACCCTTCCTGTGTTCTGAAAGATTATGTGATGATGTCCTTCCGACAGCTCCACACTTTGGTGTGAGCTGTCTTATTGCAACAGCAGTCCTACAGAACGTGCAGCTGGTGTGAGGGAACAGCCTGTGACCCTTATGACTCTTTGGTATAGAACTACACTAGCTACAGAAGATAACATGAAGAATAAAAACTACTCAGGCAACTTCTGAAACGGTTCTGGAGCTGATTTCACAGCTCATTAAAGCCTCAGGCTTTACATGTTCTTGTACAAGTTAATTCATTTACACACCCTTCATTAACACATGGGACACATCAGTCTACTATTGACAGACAGTTTGAAATATCAGAATTAAAGTATTTTCATACTTACAAGACTCTGTGCTGTAGCTTTAATTTTATGGATGAATTTGAAGCACAGAATCTTGTTTATTTCAAACGACCTGAGCTACAACTCAGCTATGACAGCCACATGAGGCAGGATGAGGAGAAGTCAACACAGAACCCTGCTGGGAAAGGAAAAAGTGACAAGGAATAGTAATAGATACAGAGGACAAGACTGGAAAATTGAATTATGAAAGGGAAATGAATGTAGAGATAAGAATGTGGAAAGACAAATCCACCAAAAGCAGAAACAGACTAAAATAAAACAACAGAAAGAGATACAGGTGATGTTAGTAATAAATATTTATAGAAATTAAGACAGAGGCATAAGTGATAAATAATCACATAGGGGGAAGGGAAAAACATCAAAACTGCATACAACTGAAAAAGCTGCAAAGAAATAAAATACATAGAGAGACTGTGACCTATACATTTATGCGTATACAAATACACATGCTTGAAGAAGCACCACTGGCTATCATCTTAATACATTGAGTCTGTTATCTGCAAAGTATTTAAATTTCCAGACTAATGTCTCACTTTTCATACATGTCAAATAATAACAGAAGAACACATTAAAAATATTTGCAATTTTAAAGCAGAATTTTCCATGTGTTAAAACAAAACTGTGACAATTTTTTATTTCTTCATCAATATATAATCAAGGAAAACAAGCCTTACTTGATGGAGGAAGGGGAGGGAAGGAGAAGAAAATACCTAAAATATCAAAATCTTTTATATGTATGAATATTATTAACATATGTCTTCCCTTGATTATCTTTAGCCAAAGTTAGACAAAGATATTCAGATTTTTGACACACTGGTTAAGGTAAATTTCAATTGTAGAATTCAAGTTCTCCTGTAGATATCAGCTCTGGTTTTCCTTTGCTTAGCTAACCAGATGGGTAACATTCCACTACTCCTGCTCCGTACTGTTGTAAATGCTAGAGATCCAACCTCCATCCATTCACAGAACTGATCCACAGAACTGATTCAAAGAAATAACTAAGACTTCATAAGAACCTACAGTGGGGAAAACTGGTAGTTGGTTACCTACAGACAACAAGCATGCAAAATAAACATTTTCCATGTTCTCAATATGAGAACAATATAATAAACTTAAATTTTATACAGAAAGGTTACTACCTTGGTCACAAGACACTGTGCAACTGTTCACAGGGACAGCTTGGAGGAAGGAAGGCAGAAAGAGGTAAGAATACCGAGAAACCACAGAGCATTTGGGGTTGCAATCAAGAAGTTATATTCAAAATCACTTCATAAGCAGGTGGAAAAGATAGATGTACACTTGATTTCTCGTGAAATGAGCATAAAGTGCCTAAAACAGAAAGCAGCTACAATTAAAAAAAAAAAAAATGTAGTCAGAAAAATCATTTTGGCTCCAAAGATTTAGTAGATGATCACAGTTTCAGCAGAAGTAATGCTGCTTTCAACAGTAATCGTGAACACACAGGGTAAAACTGGGAAGAGCAGACTGCAGTCAGGGGAAACCCTTTTCAAGAAGCTATCTAGAAGCACAGGAAAAAAAAATGCAGTTTAAAAGATGTCCCCAGCAGTCTTTGTACACTCTCTTATATGGCCAGTCCTCCTCAGCATTTATTAAAAATATCTGATTGGATAAACATAAAATAAACTGGTAAACATTTAATTTTGTTATGAAATTAAGAAACATCTCTAGATGATATGTAATTCAAATGCCATACCATCTACTAGACATATAATAATAAAATCAAACTGCTCCAGTGAATAACAACCTGAAAAGCTACAGAATTAATGATGGTTGAGAAATGCCCAGTTAGTATGAATCCTGCTTACTTAGTTTGATTTTGGCATATATATGCATGTGTGCATATATATATATATATATATATATATATATATATATGTGTGTACATATATATATATATATATATATATATATATACACACATACATATATACACACAGACACAAATATACTGAATAAAACAAGGGAAGAGGAAAATCCCAAATCTGGGGCTGTTGACCAGAAGTCAAACATATCTTCTCAGCTTGGTAGTAAATCACCACATGATTTGTGGTGAAGGAAACTATATGATCTCAGCTATCGGGGTTCCAGCCTGACCTGCCATGCTCACAAACTTATAAAATTAGTGCGTAAGTTTCCAGCATGTCTGACAGCAAGAAATAACACAACAGAACAGAACACCCCTCATCACTAAAGTATCAAGTCTGAAAAAAGGTGTTGCTCTAAAAATATCCTTAAATTCACATTTTCCATTTCTGATTAAAGAAAAAGGATCAGAAGGAAAAGCAAAACAAACAAACATGCACACACACACCACCCAAACATCACAGATAGCCAGGAGCTATTCCACAGAATCTACCTGTGTTGATTACACAGCTCTTTGGAGAACAAACACCTTACCAAATCGATGAACGGAAACACAGAGACACCTCAAATATGACATAGGACACCTCAGAGTCAAAAATGGATTTCAAAAACTTGTGTTTCATTTAATTTTTGAAAGCCTCGTTTTGTCAAATTCTGTCTTTTGTCTAGCAAAGACAGTAGTTGCACCAGCTTCCACTTAATGACACTAGGTCTCACTGTCAATACATACTGTCAAGACAGTAAACGGCTTCCATTACTGCTAAGCACCTGAGATGTGCAAATAGGTTGTCCCTTGCTTCATTGAAATAACAGAAAACTTCCTTGCTGTCCTACACAAGCAGCAATCTGCACCACCTAATCCCACAAACCAGCAACCCAGCCACATCTTCACAATTTAGAAGTCACTTCTCACAAACACATCCTAAAAGGATTGCAGCATAACAGCTGTTAATTTGACCCATACCCTCTCCAGCTTGGGAAACAGTCATGAAAAGTTACTTCCATCTCTGCTCAAAGGCATTAACAGATCTGGAAAGGATTTTGTCTTCTCCAAACATCCAACTGTTCAGTCAAAGCTGAACGAAACAATCCCATTCTATTACTCAGTGGTAATTACAGAGAAAGCTCACAGAGTAGACGAAGATCAATAATGTCATCTAACAAAAAAAAAATAATAGATCCAGCATAATGCTAGATTCAGGCCAAGATACAAACATGAGACTGCTTTACTGGCACCGTTACAGTTCCTCTCATCAATACACAGGCAACAGACATCTATTTTCATGCTGTTCGCTATTTGTCATATACCGGTACTGCTGACTATGATGTTACTATGTTCCCCATGACAATTACATGTAATCCAATTTAGAAAGCAGTTTGCACATTTTCTGTGGAAATGCCTCTAATCAGCAGTGACTGGAAATCAAACTTCAACTCACAAAAATCTATGCAGTTCTGTCATATAGACAAGTACCTAAACTGTTTAAGACATAAACCAATTGCTACCAGTACCCATCACATCCAGTCAGATCATTGCTTTTGAAAGAGCTCAGCAGGTCTTTCAGCAAAAACCTTAGTTTGTGGTGAATGGTGTGCAATGTAAACCCTAATGCTGAGCAAGACAGATGCAATACCGATGAGTAATGACTTTGGGTTAGGCCTGTGAACAACACTCATCAAGAACTTATATCAACCTAACATTAAGAGAAAGGGCAGAACACAGACCCATAGGTGAAAACAAGTTAAGAGCCAAGAGAAAGAAGGGGTTCTTAAGACTAATGTAGCTGAGAGCCAAAAAGCTCTAATCTCCAAAGAAGAGCAAAGGCTGTTAGTTCTGAGAAACTTGATATACTGCTATGCAGGCCTTACAGCAGTCCTTCTCAAAGCTCCTGCCACAGAAATGTACCCATTCGCACATAAAAATCTCACGTTTGAAGACACAGAATCATTGAATCACCTAGATTGGAAAAGCCTTCAAGATCACCAAGCTCAACCATCAACCTGACCTACGAGGCCCATCAGTAAACCATGTCCCTTAGTGACATGTCTACACGTCTCTTGAATACCTCCTGGGATGGGGATTCCACCACTTCCCTGGGCAGACTATTCCAATACTTGGCCACCCTTTCCACAAAGAAATTCTCCCTAATGTCCAATCCAAACCTCCCCTGGCACAACTTAAGACCATTGCCTTATGTTCAATATAAATTCTATCACTTGCCACCTGAGAAAAAAAAAGAGATCAACACTGCAACCTCCTTCCAGGTAGTTATGGAAAGCAATGAGGTCTCCCCTCAGCCTCCTCTTCTCCAGACTAAACAACCTCAATTCCCTCAGCCACTCCTTTTAACTCCTCTTTTCTAGTCTCTTCCCCAGCTTCATTGCTCTTTTTCCACACCCACTCAAGCAACTCAATATACTCCTTGTAGTGACGTGGTGCAAGGTCCTCTGGTTGAAGTCACTATCTCACTTTGTGCAGAGGTTTACAAATACTCTTGAACTCTTTGCTCAAAACAAGCTTCCACTTAAGTATTAGTGAGCCATGCACTCTGCTCCTTCAATTTACCTGTCAGACCTAATTCCACTTCAGCCAAATCACCTCAGTCCAACTATTTATACTTTTATCTCTTCAGGTTACCCACAGAAGAACATAGCATTACATTTTCACAGAAAAATAACGCAAATAAGTTTTTACCACTTTAAAAACTGGACAAAACTGAACATTTCAGCTATTCATGGACCAGCAAGCATGACAAACCTGTCCTTTGCTGGTCTTCTGAGCGGATTTTCGAAAGGATTTTGCTCCCATTCTTAAACTGTTCTATGGTCTTGATAAGGGCTTTGCAAGATACTGTTTGCAGGTCTAAAATAAATAAATTTCTGCCTCTGCAAAAAAAATAGCTTATCTTTGGGAGTCCAAACAACTGTTGTTCCCTACAGACTTGACAGTAAGAAACACAGCCATCTAACATGTCAGCTTTAAAAATAAATAAATCAAACAAAAAAAAAAAAGAAAAAAGAAAAACAGAATGCCACCACAGACTTCCTCCCTATTCCCCCTCCAAAAAAACAGTATTTCCTAGGTTGTGCCGAGGTTAACAACTTTTTTGTAAGGTTTTACTATACATTTGTCGTTACCAAGTTATCCTAATAAGGAAAGTACAAAAGTACAAAAGGGCTCACAACCAACTATTCTGTAACCATACTGCTTAAGCACCACAGAAGAAATTCACATTAACATCCTATGCAAAGGAGGAAAACACCAATATAGCAAACTACATTCCGCATGAAACACCAAAGGTGTTACAGGTCTACGGATATAAACAAGGCAAATTTGTGGGGTTTTCTTTCCTTTTCTTCTCCAGACAAAAGGATATTGGAGCAAAGAAGAGCTTTCATGCACACATATTGGAAATGCCAGCCTTTCTATCACCAGTTCTTACAAAGGGCATTACCATTTTCTGTGACTGCATTCTTACCAGCAGACTATTTAAGTTGCCTTAGATCACCAGCTCTCACACAAATCAAATAAATCATGAGGAATAATGACAAACAAAGAAGCATTGCTTCAAACTGATAACTCTTATTCCCAACTGAAAAAAAAAACAAACTTGGATAGAAAAATATTGGGATCCTACCATCTCAGAAGAAAGACAAGACCTTCTTAACACGACCTACAAAGAATAAGCAACAGGAAGAATCTGGCATGTCCTTTTGGATCACTGTGACATTAATTGCAAATTGCATGTTTTCATTTACATGCAGAAATGTGGTTTTAGTCTTTCTTTCAGATTAAAAAAATTACTAAATTCAAGAACATAGCACAACTTATATCCATTTTGATTCTCTGAGTCTGCATGCAGCCTGGAGTAGTAGTCACAATCAATGAGCTTGCTCACTTACTGTAATGGACAGAAAGTTTAAAAAATTCACTTTAAAAAGTTAAATGTGATTATTTAAATATCAATAACTATTCCACTGCCAATCACTTGTAAGATAAATATCCAGCTAGTTTACCAAAAAGCTCCCAAACATCTTCCTGTAACTTCTAAAATATCCAGCTGTACCCTATGAGTTAATTCAAAAAATTTTAATGCAGTGTAGGTCTACAGAAAGATACACAGCTGTGACTCTGTGAAACAAGAATCCACATCATTTTTTTATAAGATGGAAATAAACAGAGAGGATTAGTTTAGCTGTGTACACTGCAGTCTTATGCACATTAAGACTGATATAATTTTGTTTGGTAGGCTAAAGACAAAGTTTAAGCATATGGACTATTACAAGAATAAACAAGAACAAAGATGGCCTCAAACCATATTGTACTACAGCAGTAAAAAGATCAAATATCTTAGTTTGGTTCTGTATTTCACTTTGTCATTGCCTCAATCAGTAGCATCTTTGATTTACAGTTTTCCATGCCAAAATACCACTTGATTTAACAAAGGTGAGAATTTAGTCTGTCAGTAGAAACAAAACATATTATTACTACAAAATTGTCAAGATTTTCAAAAACAGTTCATAAAAGTTACCAGAAAAAAATGAAATGCTGATAAGTTACTTGCACTAATCTGCAACACTTTTCAGTAATGAAACCATTTTTTAAAAAACTTCCTGTCAAAAACAAACAAAATAACCCTACTAAGCAAAGAATATATTTTTACCTGTTACAGTAAATTCAGAGTAATTATTCCAACTATTCACAATATACTTAACTTAGGAACTAGATAATGGTTTTGTTCCCCACCCACTCCCATCTTCCAAAACTGCTCCACAGCTCCTAACATGATTTTTATTTAAAACTTTGTTCTAACTCAGTTCCAGTTCAGGTGTTTCGAAATAATAAAAAAGAATTGTTTGAAGTCAACCAAAGCAAAACACCCAGTATTAACTCCATGCTAGAACTCCCAGCACTAACAGAGTAACCCTGAGGTCAGAGCAGTAATATAAAAGCCATGGCCTCAAACACTCCTCTTGGTATTCCTGCACTATTAATTTTTTTAAGACAACTAACAATTTCACTAATCAGGCATGGTTCTTAAGCTAAAGAAATCAAACTTTAATTGGGAATAATTTACACATATTCAAGTCAAAGCCTAGATTAATTTTGACCCAGATTAGGTGCTTTCCCTTGTTGTGACATGACCAAGTTAAAAAGAACTGCATGTTTTACATGCCAAGCATGTAAGCAGCATAACAAAAGGGGCAGGAAAGAGACAGAAATTCCAAATTATTATTTCTACATTATGAAGAAGGGTTGGCACTAGATTATTACTGTATTTTAAATTGTAATCTTAAAAAATTATAAGATTTACCTGTTGAACAAGGCATCTGGAAATTGGGATCATTGCTATCCAAAACAGGCAAACAGAACTGGGCACTTGCAGATCCTAGCATAGGATCCTTATCGCTGAGCATGTTCTTCAGCGAATCCTCTAAGACATTTTGACTTGTACTAAAATCCTCACAGACTTCATTCTCCAGGTTGGATCCTAGAAATAGGGCATCATCTAAGTGTTCAGTAGGAATTAAATGGTTAAATGTATCAACTATATCCATGAAGTCTCCTGTGTGTCTTTCAGCCCTATAGAAAGACAAGAAAAATACCATAAGAAAATAAGCTACAAATAAGAAAAAAAAAAAAAAAGAAAAAAAAAGACACCTAAGAAACCAGCAAATTGTTTTGGTTGTTTTGTTTAATAAAGAATGCTTAAGGTATTTTAGACTAGTACAAAAAAAATAAAAAATAAATATGCTTATGGCTTGGTATGGCCCACTGCATATCTAAAATCATTTCTCTTTCTAACTGACTGCCTTTACAAGAACTTGCATACTAAGTTACTAATATAAGCTCCTCCATCAACATTAGTGCTGCCACCTCTGCAGAGCATGTACAACTAAGTTTAAGTGACATATTTCCTCTCTAAAATTTATTTGAACCTTAACCAGCCCAGGTGCACAGGGTGGTGTGGAAGTCAGCAAGCAGGGATCCTGGATAGTGGCACTGTAAGGGCGCATCTTTCTTCACCTTCACATATGAAGCCACGGTCAGCTTCCACTAATGGCAGAGCAGAGAAAGCTCAGGAGCCTGCATACTGGGCCCCAAACTGAGAAGGATTATATTTCTGCCCCTGCAATTCATGGCAAGTAACTATTCTTAAGCAGTACAGTCTTACCCCTATTTTTCACCTATGGTTATAACCAATAGAGTTATACAAGTTTTATTTGAAAGTTTGACCCCAATCGTATATGAGAATTCTGTCAGATGGCTTCAGAAGAGCCAGAACCCTATTATAAGTTTCAGTTTTGAAGACGCTTAAGACTTAAAGAACTGCAGTCAAAGACAGCACCTACATTTCCTAAGCAATTTCCCATTTCCTACATCACTTGTTTGCAATGGAGCAGAAGTACAACTGTTTCAGCAAAGATTCAACTACACAACAGATGAAAAAAGTCAACAAAATGCTTCTTCAGGGGTTTAACATGACCCTATACTTCAAGTGCAGGGAGATAATTATAATAAATATGGTAACTTTGGGATGCAAGGAAATGAAGCAGTGTTTGGCATTATTTGGAGAGCCTAGGAGACCAGTTTTGGCACACACAAAGCTGCTCAGGCTTCTGCAAATGGGAAAAGGACACAAATTCTCTCCAGCGCCTTCCTCTATCAGCCACCTCCCACACACTAGACAGGATTTTATTTTTTGAATGAATGCATTAATTAAAGGAAAGGGAGAAAAGGGGGGGTTACAGCTTGTAGTGCTTGAATTAGTTTCTAGATTTCCATTCCAGCAACCTGCTGCTAAATGAGCCCGGTATTTACTTACGCTTACTACAGCAGCAAGCATGCTTTCTTATACAGATTAACTGGATATTTCTGTTTTAATGATCAACAGGGAAAATCCTAGCCATACACATACTCAAGTGCTTTGCCCCAATTTCAATCCTGTTCTCACAATTTAGTGTTGCAACTTCACAAGTGTACACGAACTACATGCTAGCATGAAAAATATATATTTTTTTGTTAAAAGCATGATGTTTTTCTTCATTCTTCCATACGACATTCCAGAAGAAAACAATGGTCAGGTATATCATGGTGTCTTTACAGTATCTACACACTATCCACGATGAAAACAGTCTAGTGCACAACATCCTGCTGACTGAACAGAAGGCAAAATGAGGCCAAATCAGGTGCCTGTACTTACAGAGGCCTTAAAGGAAGAAGTATGTTGTATTTGAAAACCCCCTACAAAAAATACAGACTTGTTATTAAGCAGCGCATCTATGTGTGTACCATGCCAACTAGCATCTATAGCAGACCATATTCTTCTCCCAATACATAAAATAATATCCAAATTTGGCAACAAACAAAGCAGCAAACTAACTGAGGAAGTGCTGTGCCATTTTAAATAGTCTCTTTCTATTAACCTCAGGCAATGTAGTTACAACAATCTGATACCACACAGGATGAACTACAAGAGCTGGAGTAGCTCAGATTAGGAAAATAATTGCAAATGCCACAATCCAGTACTTCAAAACAGCCTCCTGTAATGACTGTGTTTCTTTCATATTAGCATCATGCAAGCATGTGAGTCACACAAGCACGTGAGTAACAGGCACAGGACAAACTGATGGCAAACCTCACCAGTGACATCACAGATATAACACTCACAAATTACTGGAAGAACTTTTTTGTGCCCAACATTAAATATGGGGGGGGGGAGCTTTGAATATACTTACAGTAATCTTTCTCAAGAGGGTTTTGTTTGTTTGTTTGTCTCCAGTATAGGAGGGGAACCTTTATGTAATGCCTGTTACCAAAGCAGCACTATCCACTTCATGAGGAGCAGTTGCAAGTAACAAAAGCTCTGGCAGAAATGCAGCCCTTCATACATAGCAGGGCTGCTGACAGAATTAACCTCTCTTCAACAACATGTTTTGGGGGGGAAGGAGAAGGGGGAGGGATTCCTACAGTTTTGCAAGACCACCACGCAGCCATCCAGAACACCAAATGCATTATTACAAAATAACTCAAAACAACAATACATGTAATGGCCTCAGCCATCTTCAATGAAACACAGAATCATTAAGGTTGGAAGAGAACTTCAAGATCATCTGGTCCAACTATCCCCCTACCACCAATACCACCCACTATTCCACGTCCCTAAGCACGACGTCCAAACTTTCCTTGAACACCCCCAGGGATGGTGACTCCACCACCCCCCTGGGAAACCCATTCCAGTGCCTGACTGCTCTTTCTGAAAGGACATGTCTCCTCATTTCTAACCTAAACCTCCCCTGACACAACTTGAGGCCGTTCCCTCTAGTCCTATCACTAGTTACCTGTGAGAAGAGGCCGACCCCCAGCTCCCCGCACCTTCCTTTCAGGTACCTGTAGAGAGCAATAAGGTCTCTCCTGAGCCTCATCTTCTCCAGACTAAACAACCCGTGCCCTCAGCCGTTCCTCACAGGGCTTGTGCTCCAGGCCGTTCACCAGCTTTGTAGCCCTACTCTGGACATGCTCCAGGGTCTCAATGTCCTTCTGATACTGAGGGGCCCAAAACTGAACACAGTACTCAAGGTGCAGCCTCAACATCTATCTAGTTATCAGAGAGAACTCAGGAAAAATGTTGTTGTAAAGTTTGTTTCTGGAACATGATTCAAGTTCTACTCAAATCAATCAAGTTCTATCCAAATTTTGTATCAAAAGATCACTGTAAGGTTATAACCAATGCGATTTCATACAAAAATCCTGCCATCGCAAAACCTAGTAAGTTTAAAAAATTGATGTTCTACAATTGTTAAAAACTAGAGGGGTATCCTAGTAAAGTACTTGGGATAAAAGTTTTGCTATACTTGGTTGAAGAAACTGATGTTCAATTCCTTGTACCATACCAAGTCCACCTTGTACCATACCAAGTTCAGAAAAAGTACTTTTTTGTTACTAGATCAGCACAAGGCATAGGATCCACAGGGACTGATGATGAAAGGCAGACATACTTCTTGCTAGACCACAAATTTTTAAAAAGAGATTGTTACAAAAAAATTACTTTCTATCTTCCCTCCTCCACACAGGAGAGAACCTGTATAAATTAACTTATATTTTAAATTTAAGCATATAAAATAGAAGTCCATGAATTTCTAATGATTTATTTAAAAGAAGTCTGATTTATGAAAGCCCTCAGAAGCTAGGCTTCAAAAAACAAACAGTATTTCCACAGAAAGTTAACAACAACATTTTCATATTATATGCTATTAAGAACACTGGTCAGATAAATATACAAAAGGAACAGAGCTGTTTGGATAAACAGCTTCTTAGATATCAAAACAAACGTAAAAAGCTGGGACTGCACTGCCACAGAGAAACCCAACAGCATGCACTGACAAAAACACAACTGCATTTTAGTACAACAGTACAACTGACAAAAGCATCTTTCCAGCAAAACAGAGGGAAATTGCACCTTAATTGACATGAAATTAGCTGACTACACATACAATTAAAGGAATCCCTCTTCTGAGTGCTTTGGTAAATACTGTAACTAAAAGAGCGTTCAGCATACCAAACTTCTGCCTTAGCTCACCAGAGCTGGGATGCCAGCACACCCCAGGCACCCCGTGTCCCAAGAGCTATAAGCTGCTGTCCATCCACCAGCACCACTCCAAGTGCTGGCACTGCACATCCATCCTCCTGTCCTCCTTGCACGTGGAACCGTAACAGGTACGCTCACAAATGCCTGACTGAAAGTTAAGGAGGCTGCCATGTGTCCGTGTGTAAGCATTGGCAGCTGTATTTAGTCAGATAACTTTTATGGGTATTTCAGCTCCAAAAGCCACAGCCAAGACCCAGGTCCTCTGTAGTAATGTGGGTTCTAGCCAACAGAGCTCACGGCCTCAACGCACCATGGGATACAAGAGGAAACCACTGCTAGACAACACACCTGCAGCACAATCAGCAACAGCACTGGACCTTTACAACTCTCACACCAATGCACTTTCTACTCTGGTTCACACAGTTTGAAATCCCGTCATCTAGGGCATTCATCAAGGAATAAATGAACTGACAAAACATCTCTGACAGGACAAGCAATTCTGATTTATGAGCATCTGAATTGTGACATAACCACAGAAATGTATCCAGTGTCCTTTCTAAAAGAAAAAAAAAAAAAAGATACAAAGCTTGGATGGAATTATGGTTTCCTGAGCTTTGGCCTTTGAGAATGATTCAACTTGACCTCTTTCTAGTTCACCAGCCTCTCAAACAGGACACCAAAGACCTGCCTAACAGCAACATGTAACCAAAAATGTGTAATTGTAACATCACTATTGCTGCATTGCAGGTGCACTGACAAAGCTGTGCACCAAAAACATCAACACATAAGTTACTATATACCACCTGTTCCCTTACATTCCCTAGTGACTATTTTAACCTCTCATTTAAAATTGTGTAGCTAACTCTTAGTGGCTCTTGTTGTCCTCCCCTTACCTTAAGGTCTTCAAACACCAACTGACCCAAAGGTTACCACCCTGTTACTGAAATCTCAGTGGTTTTAACGTCTCAAGCAATAACCACATGCCAAAATCTATAATCTGAAGATGCGTGCTGTACCCCTCACTGACACAGCAAATCCCCTACTCTTTGCTACCAGATTATTTGATGGAAGGGCAGACAGCTCAAGATTTTTCTTTATGAAACTTCACTATCCAAAAGAATTAAATTCAACTTCCAGAACTGTAACTCATTTCACTGAACAGGAAGAAAAAATAAATTTCAAACAAAGGATTAAATTAGAAGACAAAGAAATGCAGAAAAGACAGAGATAAACCTTATCCTAATCATACAAAATCAAACTTTATCACACAAAATCAGATCTTTTGCACAGAAAAACCTTTCCTCAAAAACATGTTTCTCCCTCTACAGCTAGAAGAGGCACAAAGACCTGCACTAGAAGTTGTGTTCTGTCACAGAAATGACTTTACACTGTGATAACATTAAAATTTATTTCATGAAGTAGACTGTTTTCCTTTACTGGACCACCCCATCAGTGCTTCCCAAAATAGTTAATAATAATCAAAGATTATACCTCTCTGTATCATTCAGAGAGTACCTATCTCTCCATATGCCTCTAGAATTTGTAAGCTCAGTAAGAAGAGACATTTCTCTGAAAAGAAAAAGCTAATGACAGATTATTTTTCCATGACTATTGCTATGTTCTTCAACTCTTTTCCACCCTCACATTGCTCAATAATTGTTTTAGGATTTTTCAGCATGGTCATTATATAAGCATTAAGCTTTGTAATAGGTTACATCGATTATTTGTCAGTAGTCCCAGACAGAATAATTTCATTTGTAACACTTGTTGAATTTTTCAGTGCCTCTCTGATAATGATTAATTTGGAAACATACTAGAATTAGTTTTTTTCAAAACCAGTTAGATGCTTAATGGTGAGGCTTTGTGAGGTCTTCACAGAAATGTAACATCTGCCACGTGCCCATATTGATACCATTCAGGTGCACGCCTACAAGCAGTCCGTATTTTTCATTTTGCTCTTATATAATGAACACTCACCTCCATTTTACTGGACTTTGGTATCTCTATTTCATAATGCTACCTTTAAAAAAAAAAAATCCCTTACCCATCAACGTTTCTGACATAATAGGCAAGACAAATGAAAGATTACTATCTCCTACAAATAATTTCTCTTCCCTTAACATTTTTAAGACTTGGATTCAACAGTATTTAGGTTCCCCAGGGAAAATTAAAGGATTACAGAAAGTTTAAAGAAAATTAAAGAATTACAGACTCCTTAAACTAACAGCTAAAATAATTCTATACAGCATACACATGCTCAGCTCTTTGCGCACAAGTAGCATTTAAACCATGAGATAGAGCCAAGCTCTAAAAAGTTTCTAAGAACAGGTCACAGAAGTATGGTAGATAATTATCACAAATTTTTGAGCTTTTACTTTCTTAGAGACACCTTAACTGAACAACTGATTCCACACTGTGATAGCTATATTGGATTAGATCTAGATAGCTTGCTTTGTAGTTTGATACCCTTCCATCCAGCTACGTAAAATTTGTGAGGATTTGCAAATGTAACATGCCTATATAAAGCAAATGGCTAAATAACTGAAAATGGTGGTTGGAACAAAAAATATAGGTGTTTAGAACTCCATACATCTAATCTTTAAAGCAGAACCAAAGGTAGAAGTAGCAGCTTTGTGATGAAGCAAAAAGAGAGCTGACCACAGCTTTGTTGTGAGCTGCACACTAAGCGTGAAGACCAAAGTTAAATTGTTCCAAGAAATCTTGAAATCCAGGATTTCAAGATCTCCCATGCAGAATATTTCCCAAACCTTACCAGACGAACTCACTAAGCAAAACAAAGTGTGAATTAGTGTTGTCAGAGAGAAGCCACGTTTACAATCCTCGCACATAATCCTACAGCATTTCCCTGGTTTAGCAATACGAGCGCCAACTTGTACAACAGCAAGCGTGCAGAACTTACTTAACAGATTAAAAGCCCCATAAAGGACAACACTGCAACTACAGATTGTTTGCTACGCTTGTCACCCCATGTCCTTGTGTTCCCTTCCCAACTTCATGCTCCTTTCTGAACGTTTCCATAGTTCACCCTACAATAAATAGGGTGCTCTTCTTCCAGTCTCTTGTGCCATGGCTATAACATACCCACACTTTACAGAAAGCACACCTGTTGTTACGTGAGGAACGTCTCTTCTAAAGCCAAATAGGCATTAATTATTTACATTCCAGTAGCAAGAAGGAAGCGTGGACAGACCGCCCTAGAAAGCCCATGTCACCGAAGGGCAGGATGGCAGTGCCACCAGGCCTCCCCTGGCCCCGCCAGCCTCTTGTACCATGCCTCCCGCAGCGGGTACCCTACACAAGAGTTAACCGCAGAACCCGTTGACGATGCGAAGTGTGAGGGACGGGAGGAGGAGCCCCACGCAGGCCAGGCCAATAGCAGGGTAACAGCTGGCTCCGAATCGCCGCTTGCTCCCCAGCTTTCGGGGCTGCCGGGGCCCGGGGCCGGCCGGGCGGAGCTGGGAGGCCAGCACGGGGCCCTGGGGAGGCGGGCGCGAAGCTCAGGCCCCGACCGCGGCCTGCGCAAGGTCAGCAGGGTGCGTGCGGCCGTGCGAGGGGACCCGGCCCGGCCCCGCGGCCCGCTGCGGCCTCAAGGCCCGAGCCGCGGCGCTGGGCCCCGCTAGGCCCGGCCAGGCCAGGCCTCGGCCCCGGCCCCTCCAGGCGCTGCCCTGCCCTGTCCGGCCGCAGCGGGCCCGGCCGTGCTTGCAGAGGCCGGGCGAGGCCCGGAGCCCCCAGTCCCCCTCGCCCGCTCCCCGCCGGCGGTGACTCACCCTGCTCCGCTCCGCTCCGCGCCGCCCGCCGACGAAGGGCCGCGGAGGCCGCGCCGAAAGGGAAGACAGGGCCCGCGGGAGCGCGCACCGGCTTCCCCCGGCACCGCTGCCCGCGCTCCCGCTGCCCGCTCCCGTCTCCGGCTCCTCCGCCTGGCGCCGCCGGCCGCGTGCCCGCTCCCCCCGTAGGCGCGCCCCCGCCGGGCCCGCCGCTCACGTGACCGCGCTGTTTACCGGGAGGCGGGCGCGGCGCCGCGCAGGCGCCCGGCCCTGTCAGGGCCCCGCAGCTTGGTGTGCTGGGTGCCGGCCCCCGCCCTCAGCACCCTGTCCGGGACGGGGCCGAGATAACGGGGCACGGCCCCATGGTGGCCCATGAAGAGCGGCGGGGCTCCGCTGGGTGTCGGACGGGGCGAGCCGGGTGCTCCGCCGGTGGGGTGGTGGTGGTGAGGATTGCTCGGCTCTTGGTGGTCCTGGTTCCTCGGATCACCGAATCACCTAGGTTGGCAGAGACCTCCAACATCACCGAGTCCAACCTCTGACCTAACACTAACAAGCCCTCCGCTAAAACATATCCCTAAGCTCTACATCTAAACGTCTTTTAAAGACCTTCAGGGATGGTGACCCAACCACTTCCCTGGGCAGCCTAATCCTTGGGAGGCTCTCATGCTGCCCCTCAGCATGCACATTTCTGTGGCCTTGTTTTAGGGTAACTTTGTTCCCTCTCATCATGTCTATGACACGTTCACACGAATTCCCTCCAAAGGGGCTTTTATCAGGTCATCAGAGCCTGAAGTAATCCAGTCTCCACATAATGTCGCCCAGGAAAAGGGCTGTTCTGCTGGTTTGCGTTGTAACATTACATACATATTTCTCCTTCAGCCCTATGATGAACAGTATCTGCAAGCCTGACACTTTATTGCACATACCATGTTTCAAATTGAATTGCCCTCTGCCCCAAAAAGATTTTCAATATTAGTTTTAAAATAATAGAATTATATTGTGAATGGCAGTGTATTCACACTGTCTTTGCATATTAGTCTTAAAAAATAGAATTATATTCAGAATAACAACGTAGTAACACTGTCTTTGCATATTCCTCATTCTGTAGTAGTGCAAGCATTTTTATTTCTCATTCTTGAAGTACAAGGATTTTATAACATCAGGACAAAATAAAAAGGCGAGGAAGATGAAATTGATTGGCTTTCCTTTGTTTCTTTTTCTCAGTTCTGAGTCTTTGAAATACATGTTCTTCTGTGGTTCTATAAAGGCTGAAATGCATTAAATATTTCTCACTACCACCACATTAAGAGGGGGCTTTAAACCTAAAGCACTGCAATACACCTCTTGTTTTCAGCCACTACACAGACTAGTTGCAACAAGACAAAAACTTTTGTTGCAGACCACAGTTTTTAACCCAAACTTTTCTTCTCTCAGTCCTTAAATCACCTTTATGCAAATCACCACAAGTTTGTTTTCTATTCTCTTTTCATTTTTTTTCCTGTGCTTTTCCAGTTTGGGAAATTCTCTCGCCAAAGCAGGCATCTTCTCTTAAAAAGACTGCCTTCTTATGATGGCACAAAACTGAGCTACTGAGTCGATGGCACTCATTTCTCCAAAGGCTTTCAACAAGGTGCTAGGCCTCTGATATTTTCTTGAGATTATGCTAAGAAATGAAATTATTGTCTGAAGTAAAACTGAGTTTATTACATTCGCATCCAAATGCATCACACAGGTTTTCCAGCATTCAACTCTTCTGACACAAGCACCAGGTGAAACATTGTAAACAATATGGTTGTTGAATGTTAACCTATGCAGTTCTTTCTTTACACTTTCAAAAGGCACCTAACTCCTATGGCTCATCTCAGTGTAACAGAGTTCATATCCTTTCTGTGATGACCCACACCATGCCAGTCCCTTTAGAATCATAGTTGCCTGTTATATATAGTGAATTGCTCACCTGTAGCACCTATGTTGTGGTTTTACTAACATCAAAAAATAAAGGAAAAAAATTAAACCACTACAAAGGAAAATGTAATAGGTATTACAGATAACTTTGTATACAATGACATTGGATCAGCTACACACAACTACAGCTGCACCATCTGCTATCTTTCTCAGTGATGTTTGTATCGTGTCATCCCATTACATGAGATAGTTGGTAATATTCCAGATCTTGCAAGTTGCTTCCATTGGAAAGCAACCTATTTATTTTCAGAAAACAGTCTACTACTGCCCTAAACACAAGAGAAAGCAGGAGCAGAAGGCAGTTTCTTTGCCAATAATTCCAAGTCTCTTCACAGCCACAACTCTTTCCAAGAGGTTCCTGAATGATTTTCCTTATAGCCTTCTCTTGCCTTCGATGCTTTTTTTTTTTCCCAATAAACAATACCTCTGAAAATGTGGTATAGACAGTCAAATTTCTTACTGGAATTAAACATGGTTTGCTTTTGAGTGTTAATTACTACTCCATTTGTCAAAATGTAAAAAGGTGCTGCATTGCTACATATGCTTAACTTGATAAAGAAGTTAGGGGATATGATAGCAAACTAACAAGTTTCTCCTATGCTCAAGGAAAATATGCACTGTCAAAAGCCAAGATACACTATAGCAGTACCAGCAGGCCAACAGCTATTCAAGCAAACTCACACTTTTTTTTTTTTTCTCTAGGCATATTTATTTGAATTTTCTCAAAGAAGTTTGATTTAAATCATTTTTAAGCCCAAGTGTTGCACTAATTTTGTAACCTACATAACTTCTTAGAATGTTATGCAAAGCAGAATTAGACTTCTGAAAGAAATTAAAATACTAGAGCAGCAGTTGCATTAATCTTCCATGCTTACAACACTAAACAAGCTTATTTTTTATGCTATTCTGAAAAGTCATACATATTACTTTTGCACCTCTTAATAATTAGATAACTGCCTTCCGTACTGCATTCGCCATGACGTTTCCCAGGGCCAACAGCAAAGTGACTGTTCAAAATATCTAGGATTGGCCAGTAGCAATAGTTTGGGAAGCTCTATGGTTAGCTCATTTGAAGCCTATTAGCTGTATATTATCCCAAACTAGTATACTTAACACAATTAAAAATTTAAAATAAGAACTCTTTCACTGCTTTTTTTTTTTTTTCAAATGCAGAACAATAGCCTGTAACCTCCTGAAATTTTCTAGACCCATACTGAAAATGCACATCTTTTTATTAAGATGTAGTCAGTTTACGTGGCAAGGTTTTGGTAGCAGGGGGCTATAGGGGTGGCTTCTGTGAGAAGGATCTAGAAGCTGCCCCATGTTAGGTAAGGGCCCCACTGCTGACCAGAGTTGAGCCAATAAGTGATGTTGTTTTGCGCCTCTGGGAGAGCAGATCTAACACAGGGAAAAAAAAAAAAAAAAAAAAAAAAAAAAAAAAAAACCACTGCACCACACAGCAGCTGGGAGAGTGAGAGGAGTGAGGAAAAACCTTGCAGGCACCAAGGTCAGTGAAGGAGGGGGAGAGGTGCTCCAGGTGCTGGAGCAGAAGTCCCCTGCGGCCTATGGTGAGGACTATGGTGAAGCAGGCTGTCCCCCTGCAGCCCATGGAGTGCCACGGTGGAGCAGGGTTCCACGCTGCAGCCCATGGAGGAGACCACAGTGGAGCAGGTGGACCTGCACCGACAGAGACTGCAGCCTGTGGAAGACCCCTGACAGAGCAGATTCTGGGCCGGACCTGCAGTGGGGAGGAGACTCTCCGTGGAGAGGAGACCATGAAGGAGCAGTGACCTGGCAGGAGCTGCTGCCTGTGGGGGATCCAGGTTGGAGCAGTTTGCTCCCGAGGGATGGACTCCGTGGTACGGACCCATATCTGGAGCAGTTCTTGAAGAGCTGTTGCCTGTGGGAAGCCCGCGCTGGATCAGTTCACCAATGACTGAATCCATGGGAGGGACCCCACAGCACAGGGGATGAGAGTGTCTGAGAAAGAGCGGCGGCAAAGAAGTGCTAGAGATTGACCACAAGCCCCGTTCCCCCGTTCCCCTGTGCCGCTCGGGGGGAGAAGGTGGAAGACGGTGGATGGGGGGGAAGGTGCTTTTGGTTTCTTTCATTTGTTTCTCACTTCTCTAGCTTGTTACTAATAGGTAATAAATGTTACTATCTCCCTACTCTGAGTCTGTTTTGCCTGTCCTGATAATTACTGTGCCATCTCCTTGTCCTTATCTCAACCCTTGAGCCCTTTTCATCATATTTTCTCCCTGTTCCTCTTTGAGGAGGAGGAGCTTGGCCGCCCACCCAAGCAAAAACAGCACATAAGAATAAACAAATTTTAGAAAAAAAAAAATAATGTATAGATTTTGACACTTTTTTTCCTCATTACCCACCATTCTGATTTTTGCAGATTGTTGGATCAAACATGTCATACTTTGTAAAGCAGAAAATCATTGAGTTCCATTGAAAGAAAGATAAAAGGAAATGTTGTTTTTAAAAATAATAATACAAACTTAGTGAATTAGGGTGGGGTTCTGAAGAAAGGATGTTTAGTTATTGATTATATGACGACGAGTAGGTTTTTGTAAGGATATGAAACATACAGATAATACAAGCTATTTATTACAACTTACTCAGCTGAATACTTGAATAATTGAATTAAAGACTGAAAGACATTTCATCCCAGAAGACAAGATGGAGTTGCAGTTATTGGCAGAGATTTGTGTATGCCAGGAAAAAAAAAAAAAAAAAGCCTTGAATGAAAACAAACTACAACAGCTCACATAAAACTGACTTAATTCACAAACGTGTTTGGGCAGTTGCCTATGGAATTGCTGCTTGAGTTACTAATACTCTAAATATTTCACTCCAGTGTCTGTTTAGCTTAATTGTAATGTTCTGTGAAGATGATCATTTGGTACTAAAAACAATATGTTTTGACTAAGTGCGTGTTTTATGATTTTTTCCCCTGTACATTCATAAGGAGAGATCTTAGAGAGCATAAATTACTTTTTTTTTTAGTAAGTACAACTTTATTCAGGTGAGTAACTGTTCATATGTATATTCATTTAACTTTAAACATATACATTGTAGTGTGTACATATATCTTGCATTAAAAATTCATACACATTTCCTGTAAGGCTGTTTTCTGATTTGTGGTATTTCCTCTCTGCCTTTCCACTAAGACTTGACATAACATTTCCTCTGCACACATGTTCAGCAATCGTCCCTACACTCTATTCCTGTTCTACAGCAAGTTGTCCTAAGTGTTTTTTCCCGCCAACAAACGTGGTATTGCATCAAGTAGCTGGGGCATGGGCATGGTGCTAGAAATAGAGACTGCCAGTATGCCTGTTTGCTGGGATTGCTGGGTTGTAGGGCTGTTCTGCTGAATATCAGAGCACAAAACCAATAGACTGTAAAGTGACTACCACACAGAAAAAAAGCAAATAACAGTTAAAGAAAAAGGCAGTATAAATAAAAAAGTTTATGAATGAAGGACATATGATTTATCACTCTGAAAATCAAAATCAAATGAAAGAACTCTGCAGATACAAACTTTTAATTTGATATTGCTAGAAGTCCCACCCTCTGTTGGAGCAGAAATCTTACTGAGCACACATGACTTAGTTTGGATTTGTCTTTCCTGGACAAACTTGTCAAGGACTACGCACGGCATTCTGATCTTTCTCTATCAGCACAATTTTTGATCATTTTCTAGGTTTTCTTGCTATTAAGTAGTTATATATATAATATATATATAGTTATATATATAATATAGCATATATTAAAATATATAGTATCCATTGTACATTATGCTACATATACCCAGAAGTGGAGTTCTCAAATCAGTTAAGAAATTCCATTTAACTTCTCTCTACTCTTCCATTGTTACCTGTTACTGTCTCCTGTTTTTTCTACTTTGAAACTGTTCTACTAAATCCTCCAGTTGAACTAATTATTTCTAGTGTGATATGATGACCTTATTTAACCTATTTTTTCACCTCAGAATTTGTAAATATTATCATATTACCAGGCCCAAAGTTTCTTTCCTCATTTTTGCCCCTTCTTATATATAAACCTTCAATTTGCTAATCTCCAGTTTTACAGTACAATGATTGCAGGCTGAATGAGTGGAAATCTATAGCTACACATCACAAACATTTTATGCTCGTGGGGATGCTGGCTGCGCAGCTCTTGGCTGTGCAATAAATCCATTCCTAGCCTTAGCTTCCTGCCAACATAGGCTGCTGCTCATAATGGTCCTCTGGGAGAGGGGTTGGGTATGCAGAGAGACAACTGCAGCTGCATGGTTCAATCCCAGCCTTAGCTACAATGGAAGCAAAAAAACTGTGCTCATGGGTGCTTGCCTCTGACTTTCATATAGACAAACAAAAAAAAAAAAGTTTGTGTTCGGCTCAAGTTCAGCTTGCCTCTGAACTTGAAATGCAATGAGCCAGTTCTTTCAGAATTGGTAGGTTGATGTTGTCCAGTCTCTCCAGCTTGAAAATTTGGAATTGCTTCCATGTGAAGTATTTGATTTCTACATTCTTAATTCCATAACCTTCATAACCTTTGTCTTCTACTTTATATTATTCAACATTGAATAAAAATATTAATTTGGGTTGAAACTATTCCTAGTTCCTCTGTTTTCAAAATGCAGTAATCTGTGTTCTTTTTTTTTCTGCCCTTTTCAAGTTGGGACTGAAGAACTATTTGCTGTGTGTTTTAGTTTATCTTAAAGGAGATACTGCAGCTTCATTTTTACAACTCTTTAACTCTATTCCTCTGATTCTTGGATTCTAAAATATGAAGAAGATTCTCCTTTCCCAAGACTTACTCTCTTACTTTTTTTTTTCTTTTTCTTTTTTTCCTTTTTTCCTATAACAAGGCTAAGTGGGATGCTGCTCAGGGTAGAACACTGCAGAATAAAAGTTTAGAACTGAGGCATGTCCAAGATCCCTCTAAGGACTTCCTTATCACTACCCAAAAGCAGGTATCTAGGTGATTGGACTAGATGATCTTTCAAGGCCCCTTCCAATCCCTCACATGCTGTGATTCTGTGATTCTGAGACTAGCTACCAAGAAAAAAGTATTCGCTAGGAGGGCAGCTCAACAAATGCTACAATAGATGCTTAGAGGGACTGAGTTATCTTGATGGACAGGCTCCTGCATAACTTGATCTAATTTTGAAGTTAGCCCTGCTTTGAACATGCAGTTGGACTAGATGACCTCCTGATGTTTGTACAACCTAAGTTGTTCACTAACTGGGGCAGTTAGGGCATTTCCTTCAAACCCATCTTACTGCTTCAACCCACAAAGATGTACTAACCCTTTGTAATTCCCTTTCTGGACTTAGCTCAGAACCTTCTAATTTTTTCCTTTTGTACTTCTAAGGGGGAAGGGATTGTTATTTTAAAGAATTTACTGAGACCCAAGTTTAAATCAGCAAAAATACTTGGGCTGGAACACAATTGATATGGGAAAGTAAACAAGTGCCGATGAACAGAACTGTTTTGTTTGTTTGTTTGTTTTTCCAGTGAAGAAAACTAGGCACCAATTAAAGAAGTCCAGAAGGTAACTTTAAAAAGTGAAATAGAAATAACAAAGAATTTCTGGGAAGGGAAAAGAGGAGCAAAATTGTTGTGGTTTAATCCGGCAGACAACTAAACACCACAGCCATCCACTCACCGTCCAGCCACTTCAGTGGGATGGGGAAGAGAATTGAAAAGAAAAGTACAAGAACTCATAGGTTGAGATAAGGAGAGGTTAATAAGAAAAGAAAAAGAAATAGGAAAAAAAAAAAAAAAAAAAGCAAGTAGTAATGCTCAACACAGTTGCTCACCAGCAGCTGACTGATGTCTATCAGCTGGCTGTCCAGGCAGTATCTGTTCCCAGCTTCTTGTGTTCCCCTGGCCTCCTGGCTGGCAGGGTAGCACAAGAGGTCAAAAAGATCCTTGTGTGTAAGCACTGCTCTGTAACAACTAAAACATCAGTCTGTTATCAACTTTATTTTCATCCTAAATCCAAAACACAGCACCATACCAGCTACTAGGAAGAAAATTTACTCTCCCAGCCAAAACCAGGACAAAATTAAAGAAGTCAAGTTTCTCAGAGTATGAAAGAAACCTTACATAGCAAATAGCTAACAGAGATCAGGCATTTGAATAAAGCCTGAGAATTGTAGAAGCAAAAATAATCTAAACGAGTTTGTAATTAAATACAGGTCAATTAAAATTTTAAGTTTGCATGCTCTCCATCACAAGGATAGCCTGCTTAACATGACAACATGGTTGAATGTCATAAAATTACCTGACTGCTTAATGGTTGTGGTCAACGTTTCTATGTCTGGGTGGGGGCCAGTCACAGGTGGTGTTCCTCAGGGTTCAGTCTTGGGTCCGGTGCTCTGCAACATCTTTATCAATGACATAGACAGAATTGAGTGCACCCTCACCAACTTTGCAGATGACACCAAGCTGAGCAGTGCAGTCAATACAATAGAGGGAAGGGATGCCATCCAGAGGGACCTGTACAGGCTGGAGAAGTGGGCACATGAGAACCTAATGAGGTTCAACAAGGCCAAGTGCAAGGTGTTGCACTTGGGCTGGGGCAATCCCAGCTATTTATATAGACTGGGAAAAGAACTTGAGAGCAGCACTGTGGAGAAGGACTTGGGGGTCCTGATGGATGAGAAGCTGGACATGAGCCAGCAGTGCATGCTTGCAGCCTGGAAAGCCAACTATGTTCTGGGCTGCATTAAAAAAGGGGTGGCCAGCAGGGAGAAGGAGGTGATTTTCCCCCTCAACTCTGCTCTTGTGGGGCCCCACTTGGAATACTGCATGCAGGCCTGGGGCCCCCAGCACAAGAAGGATGTGGAGCTCTTGGAACTGGTCCACAGGAGGGCCACTAAGACAATCGGAGGGATGAACCACCTCTCCTATGAAAGTTTGAGGCAACTGGGCTTGTTTATCTTGGAGAAGAGAAGGCTCTGGGGAGACCTCACTGCGGCCTTCCAGTACTTGAAGGGAGCATATAAACAGGAGGGGGAACGCCTGTTTACATGTGTTGGTAGTGATAGGACAAGGGGGAATTGGTTTTAAACTAAGACAGGGGAGATTTAGGTTGGAAATTAGGAGAAAGTTTTCACTGAGAGAGTGGTGAGGCACTGGCACAGGTTGCCCCCATCCCTGGAGGCATTCAAGGCCAGGCTGGATGCGGCTCTGGGCAGCCTGCTCTAGTGGTTGGCAACTCTGCCCACAGCAGGGGGGTTGAAACTAGATGATCTTTAAGGTCCTTTTCAACCCAGGCCATTCTATGACTCTTAAGATGGGAAGTCACTGCCAAGTCTGCCCAGAAAAAATGCCTGTACATTA
This sequence comes from Heteronetta atricapilla, assembly GCA_011075105.1. Taxonomy (NCBI): domain Eukaryota; kingdom Metazoa; phylum Chordata; class Aves; order Anseriformes; family Anatidae; genus Heteronetta; species Heteronetta atricapilla. The sequence goes on from CM021733.1 coordinate 91,373,675, forward strand.
ACCACATTACTATTGACTTGAAAAAGATATGGTGAAAATACAGTCCATGCAGGAGGACTGGAGGCAACACCTGAGAGCAACACGGCTACATAGCTCCTGCCAGGTACCCATCCTCCATAGTGTCCTACAAGGAACTCCCTGTTGGGAGGCAGGAAGAAGTCAGAAGTCTGACATACCAAGTAGAGGACAGGACAGAAAGGTAGCTCATCTATGGGAGAAGAGCTGGGTGTCAATGTAGAAAACCTTTCATATCAAGCTCAAAGAGATTATTATACTCCCAGTATAAGTGTATGCTTTCATGGTTTTACACTTCTGCTATGCCCCATTGCCTTTATCTGCTTTCATTAGAATGGATTGAAAATTGTTGTACAGTTGAATTGAGAAATTAAATGTGAGCTCAGGGTTTGTATTCCAGACCTGGAAACACATTTACTCAGTACTTGAAGGGAAACTAAGGGGTGTGTAGCATCCTATTAGTACCAGCCAATGACACATTCATTGTGTGACAATGCTGATGTGATATGGTCTAGTTCAGATCAGTATAACAGTGGTTCTATGTGTTTGGAAGATTTCATTGTCTTCACTTGGTTCTCCTCTGAAGCCCAAATGTAATTGTAGTTCTACCCCCTTCAGAAAATGTGTCTATGAAACTTTCTGACAAAGTATTTTCATGTGCAAATTTATATGAGGGATAAGATTGTGCTACTCAGTCCTGAAGTGGAATAAAAATACATTTTCCTTATACCTATGTTTCATTACATTGACACAGGTTACATGCAGTGATGAGATACTGAAGGTATACTACTTGAGTATTTCTATGTTGAGCATTCCCTTGTATCTCAACATTAGTGTCTGGTTTTCTACAGCTACACTTTGAAAGAGTTCTCATTTGAATCAGAAATCGGAGCAGGCAACTTGATCTTCTGGCACCGTCCCTATCTTTTCTTGTCAGACCATTATTTAACCACTATTACCTCACAAAGATGCTTTCCACTGATGAGTAACTTACTTGTGTTGTTACTGAGATAATTAATTATCAATGCACTGAGGACAGAATGCATTATAGCAGTGTCTGTCAAAACTAACAGTGTTCATCCAGGCAATCACCAATGGGAAAATAATGCCATGCTTGCTTTGGTGAACTACAGCATTAATTCATGCCAATAAAAATAAAATCAGGTTATAATCGTTAATGGTTATTACACATTAAGAACAGGGTTGTATGTTGAAAGTAATGACTTTTTACCGATAACTTGAAATATTTATTTCACTTAGACAAGTTGGTGAGATATTTTTCATCTACCTGTAGATACCAACCTTGCAAAGTGAGTTTGCTGTCCCATGTTCCCTTTGCAAAACTGAGCTCTCTCCTGTGGGGAGCTTTTCATGTAGCCTGCTTTAGGCATCTCTTTTAGCACAAGATTGATTAGAAGTGGAAAATTACTTCCATTCAGTGTAAGGAAAGCATTTACTCACATGTAAGCATCCATATTTGTTCAGGAGTCCCAGCTGTTAAAAAAAAAAGCTTCATTCTACTAAGACTTGAATTAACCTTACAAATTATAATTATCTTTTTATTAGTGATAATAACCTCAGTAGAGATTACAGAGATATGTACAAAATGATTTGTACATTTCAGATACATTACTGTGGTTTCCTGTTTAACAATGTCCCCTATAGTTACAGAAAATACTTGCTTAATGATGCAGCAAAATTGCAACAGCTCTAAAATATTAAATATTTGAGAAGTAGTATTCAAAACATTAAATCACATCACATATATTAAAAAAAAAAAACTTCCAAAAATAGCCTTATTAATGCTGCACAGTCAAACATGCAGAAACTTCAAAATGTTATAGGCATGGGCATCTATGAAACCTTAGCCTGGCCTTCCCAAATACAAATACCTAATTCCAGAAGTTTTTTCCCCCATCTCACTTGCTAGAATGAGCAATTTTCCTATGAATGAGCAGCTCTAAGATCTCAAGTCTAATTTAGTATTTTTTACTCAATCCAGAATTATACAACTGATATCTTGGGGACTGGATGTGCAAAGCATTTGACAGTCTCCCCTGATATCCTTGTCTCTACATTGAAGAGACATGGATTTGACAGATGGACCACTCAGTGGATAAGGAATTGGCTGGATGGTCACACTCATAGGGTTGTGGTCAATGGCTCAATGTCCAGGTGGAGATCAGTAATGAGTGGTGTTCCTCTGAGGTCAGTATTGGGAGTAGCACTGTTTAACACCTTTGTTGGTTACACGGGCAGTGGGACCAAGTGCAGTCTCAGCAAGGTGCTGGTAACACCAAGCTGTGTAGTACAGTTGATGCACTGGAGGGATGGGATGCCATCCAGAAGGACCTGGACAGGCTTGAGAGGTAGGCCTGTATAAACCTCATGAGGTTCAACAAGGCCAAGTGTGAGGTCTTGCACATGGGCCAAGGCAATCCCAAGCACAAATACAGGCTGGGCAGAGAATGGATTGAGAGCAGTCCTGATGAGAATGAGATGGGGGTGTTGGTTGACAAGAAGCTTGACATGAGCCAGCAATAAGAGCTTGCCACCCAGTAAACCAACTACATCCTGGGCTGCATCAAAAAAAACATGGCCAGCAGGCCAAGGGAGGTGATTGTCCCCTTCTATTCTGCTCTTGTGAGACCTCATCTGGAGCACTGCAATCAGCTCTGGGGCCCCCAGCACAAGAACATTAGTATGTATTAGAACGAGTCCAGAGGAGGGCCACAAAGACAATCAAAGGGTTGGAGTACCTCTCCTACTAATACAAGGCTGAAAGTTGTGATTGTTCAGCCTAGAGAAGACTCCAGGGAGACCTCACTTAAGCCTTCCATTATCTAAAGGTGGGGGGGGGGAGGGAGGACACTACAGGAAAGCGGGGAGGGACTCTGTCAGGGAGTGTAGTGGTAGGACAATGGTTTTAAACTAAGAGGGTAGAGGGTAATTTAGATTAATATTAGTAAGAAATTCTTCCCTCTGAGGGTGGTGAGGCACTGGAACAGGTTGCCCAGAGAAGCTGTGGATGCCCCACCCCTGGAGGCATTGAAGGTCAGAGATAGGATGGGCCTTTGGGCAACCTGGTCTGATGGGAGGTGTTCCTTACCATGGCCATGGCAGTGGGGTTGGAACTAGGTGATCTTTCAGGTCCCTTCCAATCCAAACCATTGTGTGGCTCTATGATAGATAGTAACTACTTATGAGTGCTGAGTCTGAAATGCTTTGGGACGGTTCAAAAATATGTAACACAATGTAACTAACATAAATATGTTTTTATACTTTGATTAAAATTGACTAGTCAGCACTTCTGAGAATCAGGTTCAAAAGAATTATATTTGACTTCATACGTGATTTTGGATGCCTAGTCACAGAACATCTTGTTTCACTACCTTTCCCCAGCATCATTTAGGAAACTCATGACAGAACACTACAGAGAGCCCATCAATTTTCTGCTGCAGCAATTGCAAGATCATACTCTCCCCCTCTCTAAGTATTTACCAATTGCTACAATATGCTAAGGAATCTTGTAGGTAATACTACCATTTACAAACTATACTTACCCAACCCATTCACAGTCCACTGAATGAAACACAGCCTGGAAGAGAATGATATGCTCTTGTGTAATTAAGTACTGCCAAGAAAATAGAACCACTTAAGGAAAGGGCAACATTCAACTGATTAGGATCACTGTAAAATTACATGCATTAGTAGGGTCTTGTCGTTCATGTGAGGTTTTAGCCTTAACTGAAGATACAGTAATTCCATTTGAGTTTCTCCCCTTTTATTTGGAAATTCGTGTAAATTATACTGAATTTTAACTCACTTTGTATTTTCATGTTATCTTCATATTTTGACTATAGCCAACATTTTAGTGCCTAAAATCTACCAGTTGTTATGCAAAAGAAATGGTATTTTCCATTCAACTGGGGATTCATGTTTAGATATGGTTAACATAGTTCAGAAGTTGACTTGATCTTTGCTTGAAACTGGTGTGCACATGATGCAAAGTTTTCCTCTTTAGAGCAGGTTATGTTAACTGATTAAACTCAATAGTGGGCTTGACATAAAACAGCCCAGAGGACCAAGCTACCATCACAAACATGTTACAGCTCTCAAACTAAACGCAGCCTTCCCTCTGTTTCAGATGTACTAGTATTACACTAATGATTTAAGTAGAAAAAAAATTTACAAGCATTTTACCAGGACTTACGGGAATACAAGGAAGCTAAGATATGCTAAGATATGTGAATAAATTACATTTACCTTAGTTTGGATACCGATTTATATTGGGTAACAATTTCCTGATGAACTCCTGAGTTATCAACTTCTTGTAGATTTGCAATTGTTCCCAACTCCAGAATATTTTGACAATCAAAACATTGATGATGCTCATCTTCATTCTGAGTCTCATTTCCTCAGACAAATGGATGTAGCATCATGTATACACAGGAGTAATAAAACAACCTAGAAAATGTAGAGTTGTATCTTGTCAGTTCTTATATGCACAGAGCGATAGCCCCTGTGCAACCAGTTATATTAAAACTGTTCAAGGACCAGTTTATTCATTTAACAAAGCATGATTTGAATACAGAAGACAGTTATATTTACCCTAATAAACATTTGGAAAGTCTCCTCAGGTGGCAGGTGCCACAGTGATAGTAAGATACCAGAATATTCCTCTGCTCACTCAATGTTACCTTTTTCAGGAAATATAAGATGATCCCAGTTCTGTTGCACAAGGTTTTGATTATTTTTTTGCCAGGAAATAGTCTGACAAGACACAATAATTAAGGAGGAAAGAATGGATCATCTTTGCTATAGGATCAGAAGATATTCTTTAGTGTCCCATTTCACTGCAAAACATGAATGACCTGCAAGATTCTGGCTCTTGGTTTTCAGCTACCTCCTCCCTATTTTTCCCTGACTTTTATATGTAAAAGTGTTCAGATTACTTTAGAATTTACTTTCATATAACTTTGAATTATGTCTGCAGTACAAGAAAGTGCCCTTAGCTTAGAAGACTTAATTACAGCAATTGAGCACATGAAGTACTTCCAGCTTATCAGAAATTCGTAAGGAAGCAGGTAATAGAAAGCTTACAGAATAGACTTTAGCACCTTTAAGCTTGCCAATTTCTAAGTAATAATCTGGAAAATACAAGAAACATTAAGATTTATTCCTTTAGTCAAAATATTCTTTAAACCAAGTTTAATTTCCTCTGAAGAGCTTAATTTACTACTGTACAGAACTCATGACAAAGGTAAATTATATTCAGTTGCAGGCCTTTTTTAAACAACATAGAATTTCAAAGGGCTCTTTGTAATGAGACTGTACCTCTCCCAAGTCCTTCGGAAGTCTCATTAAAGCTTCTGTTGTGCATAGCATTCCATCTCACCTTTTAGAAAGGTATGATATATTTAGCCACAACTTCAATTTTTGGGCAGATATACACCTGTGGTTTATGATCACTGGTAAGAACAGCAGCCCAGCTGACTAATAAAGTAGGTCTTCCAGTTTCCATCAGGAAGTTCAATCACCACTATGGAAACTTGCAATTGCAGAAGTTTTAGGTCATGTAATTATTGGAATACCTTCTGTTTGTACATAGCATTTCATTGTCAAGGCTGAGGCTAGCATATTATTTGTTACACATATCTGTAAAGCTTAGATAACACTTATGAGTGGCATTAGTTTAATTACTCCTCTGTATTTATAGCAGAATTTCAAGAATGTTAAGTTAGTAACTTACCTTAGTACTGGGGAAAGGAGGTCAAAAGTAATCTCCATAAAGAAATCGCGTACTTTCTACTATTAATTTTTGTCCACATTTATTTATGAGTAAAACAAACAGCAAACATTACAGCAAAGGGGACACTCAGGCCCAGATTTAAAAAAAAACAGGTGCCTGGATAGATTCTGAATTTAGGCACCGTAAGATTGCTGACAAAGTACACAAGAAGAAGTGAAAGTCATGAATGTTTCAACAAACTTTAAGTGCATTTCAGTATTTATTTAGATGTTTAAGCTCTCGCACTAGATTTTACAAGCTGGTGAACACTGGCAAAATTATTTCTCCCACAGAACTATAACCACACATTCCCAAGACAGTATAAATATATGGTTGAACTAACATTAATACACATCACCATTTTATCAATTACATAATAAAACAAATTATCAAGTATCCAAATATTAAGTTACGCAGCTTGAAAGGCATACAAAATATTACAGAGGTCTGCCCAAGTCATAGCAGAAACTCAAGGAGGGAAAAACAAAAGAAAAAAAAAAATCACACTTTCAACAAAGCAATAGTTGGTAAACAACTTTCAATAGGTACAGTAAAAGAAACTACAAGATTTTTCAGAAATTTTCTGATTAAGAATTTTTAGCTACAATAACAAAGCATTTCTACGTTTTAAAAAAATATTTACTAAAGTAAAGGGCATATTCTATACTTCCTGCACAAGACAAAGGCAACATTTTACTAGAAATATTAAATAGCCCCTCCCAACCTTTTTAGGCCCTCTGTTAAGTTGCACATCAAGTGCCAACATTAATTTTACTGTAAGGCTTTTTGTCTGGAGACATTAAAGACTTGTGTGCTTCTGTACAATTTAAAAGATTTTCTACATGAGTAATCATAGAGTAATGATTTGTAAAATGGAGAGGTTCAGGTAACAGAAAGTACAGACACTGGAGAAAAAGTTGCTGTAATTCATAGTATTAAAAAAACAGACTGTGCAAATCCTGATAATTCTAGTGCGATTGTGGGAGACGAAACATACAGTGAAGCAGGCAAGACTATCTTAGAGGCCATATTCTTCAACATTGAAATGACTAGAAAAAAAAAAAAGTAAGGTCCAGATAAGCTGGTAGTTCTTAATTTATCAGAACTATGCTCATTTAATAATGAAAAACATATAGCTGATATGCTGGGTATTTTGGCACCTAATCTCTCTACAGATTGATTTACTTTAGTACCCCAATTTTTAGTAGTAGAAACTAGGTGGGTAAGACTCAATGGCATGATTAAAGGATATTTGAACTGGTAATTAATAAACAAGGAGACAGCTCAGACAGCTCAGGGTACAGCAAAAACATTTACTGGGTCTCCAAACAGTTGAGTATTTATCTAAACATACAGTTGCATTTCTACTAAGCTTTTAGCCTATTAATTACTCCTAAGGAAGCTTTCTTTACTACTAAAAAATATCAGACCCATGTCTTTGCATGCAGTCTGCTTAATTCTTAGTTCTCATCCTTTAATCCTAAAGTAGTAGTATAGGCTGTTGGGCTTTACTGAATGCAACAGTTATTTCGGTGACCATTGGAGTCTTTAAAACGGAGGCGCATCTTGGGGCGGTATTTCTCCAAGTACAGAAGTTGCTTGCTGTTAAAAGCTCCACGACGTTTCCTAAATGGAAGAAAAAGTATCATAAAATATTAAACTACTGCCCAATGAAATAATACCACCCATCGGACAAAAATATTTTTAGGTCACTTGAAAAAAATACTATTAAGTCAGGACTGTAATGAAAATAACAGTACTTAAATGTTAAGTGCCAGGAAAGAGGGTGGTAGCTTCCTTTCACAAATACCTCATTGGATCACGTAGTATTTTAGATAGTGTTTTCACCTCTGATATATACAAGACAAAGATCTTGTGTAAGATCTTTAGAAGAAACTTCAAAAGAAAGCTACAGAGAGCAGATCTGAGACAGTCAAACAAATTATTCAATCTCTTAAAATAATTAAAAATACTACAATATTGAGAGAATATTTAGCATTATAAACTGAAGTTTCTTGGTTCTGCTCAAAGAGCTACATTTTCATTTATTCTATGGAATATGTACCAGGCTTCATATTTCTCACTTTGAATATACCAGCCTGTTAAGACGTGCAAGTTGAACATAATTCCTTAACGGTTTGGCAATACAAGTATTTTGCTATTTTTAGTTTGCAATAAACCCTCTTTAAAATATAGATGACATCCAAAAGTAAGTGAATCAAGACTAAAATTGTTCTCATTCAACTTGCATGTCAGCACAAAAAATACAAGGAAATACTCTTCTTAGGTAGACTACCAGAAAAAAAAAAACAAAACAGGGAGAAAAAACTGTTTAGCACACTTTGATCTAATAAAGAAAGGAGCCACAAATGTGAATGAATGAATATTAGCTCCAGCTAGTAGACAGAACCTAAGTTTTGAAGGTGTTGTACCTTTCATGAGGAAATACCAATTCCACAGGTCAAATCTTACAACACTGACTGTTATGGAGAATGTTTGTTATAAGAGAAAGTCTAAACTTTTTAAAGATCAACAAACAAGTATTTATAATTCCCTGCAGTACCCAAGGATATGTGTTATAGCTTGGAAACAGATGTTAGCTTCATACTTACTGTCTTATAAACTGCACTGCATCTTCATACTTCATTCCACATTCTATCAGTGCAAGAGCAACTAAGACTGGAGCTCTAGTAAAAAAATAAAATAAAAAAGTTTGATTTAGCATTTACCGGTGCACACTCAGGAAAGAATTATCCTTCTCCCACTTCTTCCCTTGAGAAGCAAAAAAAACATGCAGAAGGACAGAAGAGAAACATAAGGAAGATGGAAAGGTTTACTACATAACTGTGTGATTATACCATGTTTTCAAGTTATGTACTGCCCTTAAAAAGAAATAAAAAAGGAAGAATTAGCTTTAGTTAACTTTAGTTTTGTTCACCTGACTTCAGGTATATGGGAGACAGCAGGAATAAAATGTAAGTTATTATTCCACCCAAGCCAAGGATTTCCTTGCTTGCTAAAATGTTCACAGAATCACAGAATTTATAGGTTGGAAGAGACCTCAAGATCATCGAGTCCAACCTCTAACCTAATCCTAACAGTCCCCACTAAACCATATCCCTAAGCTCTACATGTTCTTCATCTGACAAAATTCTCTCTTCAGTTAAGAAAGCCTGGCACAAATTAACTTGAAGATTAACAATGTATGGCTCCATTTATTTATTTTTTTAAGAAAGAGCCACATGCAAGACAGAAAAAACATGCCATATTGCAGCAAAAGGTATTTGCATCTAATAACAAGCTTACTAAATGGTTTTATATGCTCAAGGATTTAACAAGCCTTACATGATAAGTTACGAACTTTTTTCCAATTAGTTAAGCACCAAAATTTGAGGGGGAAAACCAGATATATCACTTGTTTTGCTGGCATTCAGCACTATAGTCAACTCATGCAGTCATAATGCAAGAAGTGGATAAGCCACACCAAGAACAAAAACCTCCATTTTATTTTATGTTGGAAATGCTGAAGCCAATGGCTAAAATATTTCAGCTACCTTTTGAGCAAACTTATTTCTAGGTAGTCTAAAAAAGTAACAGAAAAAACATTGTGTCTTCAGAACTGTTAGAGCTATATTCAGAACTGTTAGAGCTGTATTTAAGAGTCCCAGCAGACAGAAGAAGCAGGGTTAGTAGGGTATTTAGCTTCATCTGTGTAAATTTTGAGGCTCAGAGTTAAAAGTGTGACACTGAAACTGAGCCTCCAGACTTCGGAAAACAACCAAATATCTGGTGAGTTAAAGTTGTTCTTGATATGCCAAAACACCTCACTCATTTGGCGCTAATGGCTATAGTATCCCTGTTACCAGGAAACAGGCAATACTGTCGCAATAGGGATGGAAAAAGACATATAGATGAGAATCAATAAAAACAAATCCATACAGAAAAGGAAGACTGTAGCAAGACAAAAAAAATATCAGTGGGATACTCATTAATATGCTTGGTATAGGAATGTAGTTTTTTACTTCATTTAGTAATTGGTAACAGCATAATCTTTTGACTAATGTAAGTCCCATATATTACATGCAACAGTTTGCTGTCACTTAACCTACTTGAGTTTGAGCTCATTCCAATGCAGGATTTGTGACTATTTTACATTTGCCTCAACTAAACTTTTGTACTAAATATTCAGAAGTCTGTCCAGGGATGACAATTCAACTGATTTTAAAACTTTACCCACCGTCCAAGACCAGCAACACAGTGTACAGCAATACAACAACCAGGTTCTTCACGAAATTTAACTTTAAGGAGGTTTAGCCAATCATCAACAATCTGGTTGGATGGTGGAGCACCGTCATCAAAGGGCCAGTCCTATAATATAACATGACACATGCATAAGTACATAGAACATGCAACTCCTACTGCTTTGTGCATAAAAAAGTAGTATGCATAATTGACAAAAGAGCTGACAGGGAACCACTCAAATTTATGTCTTTCTAAAAATATAAGCATAGCAACATTAGAAGTGTATTCCTCTCATCCGGTTTCATTGAGCAAAGGCATTTGCACAGAAACTGTTCTCTTCTTCTAAAACAGAAGAGGTCTATAGACCTTTTGCACCCATCAGCTGCTAGAATATGCTTATAGAGTGAATTAAGCTAATAACTATAAACTTTAAGTGTAAAAAAGCATCTGCTACACTACTTACCAAAACCTGAATGCCTTCTTTTTCCACCGGAGCAGTGTCATAAGTAGCTTCACACACTCTTACCACTGTGGTAACACCATATTTCTTAAGTTCCTAGGGAGTGAAAAGAATCATTTTAAGAGTAAACTGACTTATTTTCTCAACAGGTTTGCTTATTAACTTATTCCAAAATTTTCAGTAAATGAACTAACACAAATGCTTGCCAGTCTGTGAAGAACACGGCTGAAATAAGTGAAAACTACTCTGCACTAATGCCAGATACCTGTAAGCTCTTCTGCAAACATATCTGAAGTTTTGTTGTGGTTTGTTTTGTTTTGTTTTTAAGTCAGAAGCAAATACATACTGCTGAAATATGCAGACATCTCCAAAAGATTACTCCTTTTAAAGGAACAGTTAGCTTCCTATCTATCTAGCTAAATACTTCACTAAAGCATTCTAAGTGATGCTTAGATTTTCCCCTTTGCACAATCTACTTTAAACTAGCAGCTTGTAACACACCTTACTGATAAGAACTGTGTGCACAGGACAATAAATCATTCCAGTTCATGGGTTTTCATAACTTGAAAATAAAAAAATACCTTAACTTTCCATTTTACTATTAACCCTCATTTACGAAAAACAGCAGTACAATTCACACTTCATTTTCCCTGCAAAAACCCATCATTCATGCTGTCATATGAAGTGAACACTTACCTAGCTGTGAGAGTATAAAAATGTATTAACTCACTGTGTTTCTTGTAAATTAGCCCATACTGAATGCATATATAAAACAGAGGTATAATAGAAAGACCTTAAATCTTGCTAATAATTCTGCATTGTAAACTCAAACCTTACCCACAGGTAACTCTGGAGGAAGGCATTTAGCATACACTTAACTGTACACCTTATGCCTCCAACATGCTAGCTCCAAGGTTCAGATGGAAGATTCAGATACTAGAAATATATGCCAAGACATGCTTTAGCTGGAAAAGAGTTTCAGCATATACTGAAACACTTAAGTAGCATCAACAACTCAGGATGCAGAACAAGTTTACTACCATAAATTTCAGTCATGTAAACACTGACACCTAAGAGGATTGTCTTAAGCTACACTAGAACCATCATCTACTAATGTTGCAAGGAAACAGGCTGTGAAAGCACGTTGCGATTTTATTATTTGTTCTTAAGTTGCTGGTCTACAGTCTATACTGAATTATTCTCTTTGTAACCAGTATTGCAATAAAGGCAGGAAATGTTATACTGCTTAGATGAATCTAAACGTGGGTTCCCATCACTAGCAGATCCTGGTGCTGTTCTGCAGAACATTGTTCAGCCAGACCATTCCTGATTACACTCCTAAGCAGTGTACTAAAATACTAGACAACAATTATTTTTGTGCTTCACTTTCAGAAGTGTGCTTTGGTGAAGGCCGAAGGCTCCAAGTAGATTTGTCTGTGAAGCATGACATTGCTACTTGAAATGAGTTAGCATATGAACAGTCTCATTACTGCTTCATACAGACTCTGCAGTTATCAAATACTCAGGAAGGAAATTGTTAGTATAGCATGCTGTTGAAGCATAAATAAGAATACATCGGTAAGAACTCTGGCCCAACCTTACCTCTATAAATTTGTTTAAGGTTGCGTTGGTTGGATTGTGTGTGATTAGGAATCTCATGTTCTTGTAGGTGATTTCCACAGGAGCTGGGCGGTTCATTCGGGCCATATTAATTTAGTTAAACATGCAACAAGATTATGAAAGGATTCAAAAAAATCTAATACAGAAGTGATGTAGAGAAACTGAAGTCTACTTCACTATACTCCACGTGAAATTCTCAGTGCTTCGAAGTATGAAGTTGGGAGCAATGGGAAATGAAATGAACCTCCTAACAAGAAGCAGCAATTCTTCAATCCAGTAATACTGAGGCAAAAGAAAGGCAGTGCACTGAGGTTTACCCCATCCAGGTCTGAATCCTTTTGTTAAATGCTCTGCCAATTTCAATTCAATACTTCTTATCCTGGTCAACCACTCTTAGGGGGGCTTCTTGGTGGAGTAGTAATGAATTTCTACAGTTCACTTGTCTGCATAGAGGTCGTGCTGTGCCTGGCAGTAGTCTCCACTGCCCTTCAGAAACTCCATAAATGTGTGACCAAGAACACCACAGAACTGCTGTAAAGGGAAAGGAGAAAAAAGCGAAATCAGCATACAAAAGCTAAGGTTATTTTTAAGACAATGAGCATTATAAACTGAATAAATGAAAGGAGAAAGACCAAGTTTCACGTTTTTTTCTTTAAATCCAATAATTTGATTTGCATAAAAATCCTGTGACAAAGAAACTAAATGTTTACTAGGAAGTCGATATATTAAAACAAAGTTGCTATATCGAGCAGTTTTAATAATGAAGATTTAAATATTTTCAAGCATAAACTCAAAAGTGCTAACATAGCAAGAAAATATGAAGTTTTAAGAACTCCCAGTGTACGTATCTTCTACTGCAAATTAAGAAACATCACAGCACCTACTAAAGTTACACTGACCTTAAGCAGACACATAAAGGCACACACAGGATTTCCTGAATATTCAGAAAACTTCTACTGTTTAAACCAAACTACCATTCTCTACACAGAGGCAGAATAACCTGCCCTAAAGGCTAATGCAATGGACAGACTTTGCATGTTTAGAACCATTAATTTACATACAGAATAGTCAGATTAAAAAAAAAAAAACCACACACACCAAAAAAAAAAAAAAAAAAAAAAAACACTTGGAAATGCAGGAGGCCTTGAAAGCCAACCCCAAAATCTTCACGGCTTAACAAAACAACGCAAGCTTTTAAACATGTTTTGAGACTTAAAGCTCACAGACTTCTAAAGGAAGATTTCACATACTTAAGGGTAGATAAAACATAGATAAAAGCATAGCGGTTTTTATCTGTTTAAGTGCCTTTCCACACCATTGCTTTATTAATATATCTAGATAGTGGTTATACTCCAGCTAAAAAAATGTGAAGTCAAGTTTCTTGAGTAGCTAATTCCTGCCCAGTAGCCTGCTGTTTTTCTAAGATTAAATTTGCATATAAAGTTACTGCAAGATGTACAATCAGGAAGTAGATAGCTGATGAACTGCCATGAGTTATGTATTCATTCATTTGCAGATGTTGCTGTGAATATGATCCAAGAAGACATGCTTTTATGCACTCTGGAACCTTATGGCACAGGAGTTAGTTCTGTGCCCAGCCACAGCATTAGTGCTGGTGATGATACCCAGAAGGCCCTTTCTACCTAGAGAACAGAAGGGAAGAAGGAAGTTTTGTTTCCCAAAAAGACAGATACAAATTGAAACAGATGCCCACAAATTATTCTTGGGTATAATGAGAAACATCACCAAACCTACAACTTCTCAGGAAAAATGAAGTATGCTGGCCAGTCAACTTCAAACACTGGAAGGAATTCAAACTTTTCTAAGTTCAAACAAAATATCACCCAACATACTTTGGGAACGGGTTAGCTGAGCATGCAGTATTACAGAATTACTATCAGAGACTCACTGTTTTAAATGGGATTTTTGGTAGGCTGGGAAATCTTTGCCTTCATAAATCTACTTACTGGAAAAATATACAATGTAGGTAAACTGTAGCAATATTCAGATATTTTTAAACCACAAACTCCATGCATCCATCCACGTATATGATCACGGCAAGCACGCATGAGAAAATAAGCAACAGTATTTTAGTGCTCCTACACTCAACTTTCTTTCAAATAACCATGAAAGAACCAGCCTGTGCTGAAAAGCAGCCCAACCACAAGAAAGTAAATTCAAAAGATGAGAACCTGAAGAAAACTACACAATAAAGCTTGACAACTGCCAATGTCTTAAAACACTTTGTTGAAAAGGGCATGAAGAAAAAGCTACATGCAGGTAACTCACGGTTGCTAGTTGCCATCCACGATTTGGAGTCCCACCAAGACCCCACTGCAGACACTAAACCATATCCAGGAAGACTACAGCGAGCATATTCATAACAATGGTGAGTATTAAGCAGAAGTCACAACAGATCAAATGACCTAACAATTGCTGGTTTTCCTAAGAGGCCTCCTGGCAGCACAGGAGTTCTTGAAATGAACTATGATTTTAAAGAAATGCAACAATGTTTTATGTTGCAGGCAGGATTTTGCTCCATTCCGAAGTGGAGAGGAGAGGAAGTTCTTGTAACAGGGAAAACTCATTCCCGTTTAGACTGTAGCAGAGATGAACCATGCAGTGTTACCAACTACCTGTACAAAAAGCACACCAAATGCCTCCTCCCATCGTTTTTGCATTTTCAGACAGCTTTTTGTTAACAACTTTTAAGAATGCACCTTACTGGCTTAAAAAGACAAAAAATAAAAAACTGCTATCCAGTATGACACAAGAAGAGCTGCACACACACACTGCTGCCATTCCAGAGGTTCTATCATCACCATTTTTATGAAGATTAAAGGATTAATTCTCCAAGTAATTGGCAATTTATTTGTGATGTAACCTAAGATCTTGAAATAAAACAAGCATGAAAAAGGAGCAGGAAGGATCCCTCAAAGAGTTAAAAGGTGACAGACTAACAGTAACCAGCAGAATGTGAGGAATTTCAAGCATCATCACTGACATACCAACCATACCAGCTAAAGGTAGATAGTGCAGTAAAGAGTCCTAGGACCAAACTTACGGAACACCTAAAATAGCAACTGAGAACTGAAGAGGGCTTATTTAAAGTCACTTTCAATTAGTTTAAGAAGCAGAACGCCAGAAAGGCACAGGACAGCTTTAAGCAGATCCATCTGCACAAGGTCTTAACACGGCTTTTCTCATGTGCTGGCAGATCTCATGTTTATCTCTTTTTAAGTCTTCTAAGACAAGCTGGCCATTTTCTCCAGTAGAGGATGAGAGAGAAAATAGTGTCAGAAACAGAAATAACGGAGCAGAGCCATGAGCTTGAAATTATGAGACAGAACTGGGTCACTAGGGTAAATAAAAGGTTTTTTAATCTGCAAAATGAAGTATTTAGAGGGAAAGAAACACAGAATAATTGGAAACAAGGCAACACAATCCTATACTGGCACAGGTAGGAAGTAAGAAGCCATCAGGTTTCATCCAGTCCAGTGGGCTGGCTGCCCTCAGTGTGCTCCTGGGAGTACTCAATATAAAAGCAGACAAACACATCGCAGGGGTACAGAGGAGGGCAGGCAGCAGAACACTGGTTAAGCAGCAACGCCTCCTTTTTTAAAGCAGATTGTTAATCACATCCAGAAACTGTGTTCACAATTCAAATTATACGAAGTTGAAGGGACTACATTACACGATGTTAAGTTTGAGTTCTCTGTGCAATTAACCCCTACAAATGGATTCATTTCTTTAATACTGGCTTAGCAGTTAACAATTAGACACATCAGCACCTTACTAATTCAGAGAAGTAAGGACCTAACTAAGCATGCATTTCGTTCTCACTGTTTGCCTTGGCAACAGCTGCTGCCACATTATAAATGAGCAAAGCTCACATTTTCCTTTGATGAGTATGCCATCTCTTCTCATCACTGTTAGCTGGAAAGCTCCATGTACAGACTGATTCCTTAATGCTGTAATAGTCTGTACTATGTTAAGATAGATTTTGCCAACCTAGTTTAGGTCTGTTCCAAGAGTCAAGTTAAAATCACAGACAAGTATATTGGCGTGCTCTTTGTGTTAGGAGATTAAGCTGGAGTACAAGGTTTCATCCCTCTTCAGCAAAAAGATCTGGAAGACAAAAAATCAGCTATAAATATGCTGTTGCAGTAATTAACACCACCTCATGCTTGGTGAGAACTCAAATGACTTCAACAGCTTTCAAAAGGCTTGGAAGTACAGTTTAAGTCACTGTATTGTTTCAGGCAGTTAATTATTTGGTAGGTGATTTATCAAAAAATCAAGATACCATATAAATGCATAAGGCTGCACAAGTGAAACCCAAATGCATGCTATTGTATAGAAGTTTAACAGAATGATACCAACTAATAGTTTGTACTGTTAAATTGGGTACTCTGTCACCTTATCTTCCATTTCAAAGTGAGCTACCCTTCAGGAAATTAACACTGAAGGATTTTTGGTGATGACAGCAGCAGTTTCTATCAGTAACAGAAAGCCAAGCTACATTTAGACTCTCAGACCCACCAAGACTTGGAAAACAAAATGAAGGTTAATATGCCAAGACCTCCTATTAAAAGTAGGTATGCTGTTCAATAAGGGACAAAGTCATGTTAATTATGATTGCTCCATCTATCACGTATGCTACAAGAAATTACAGAATAATCATTCAAGCAAAAGGAAGACACCTCATAAAGAAAAGCTTTAATTCACACCCTTCTTTGAGACAGGAAGCTTAATTATTTGTCTTCGCTGACAAGAAGATTCAAACGTCAATTCTATTTGAAACAATCATTTACATCCTGCAAAAAGTGCTTATGAAACATGCTAGATTGGTACCAACATGTGGAAATGGAAGACCTGTAACTTTATCCCATGCCTGTGACATTCTTGTTCAAAACCTGGTAGCACCTTTAGAAGTGTGCAAACAGAAGCACTTGTCCACACAGCTGCATGGCACTTCACTTTCAGAAGATGCATAAGATGGCTCTCAGCTGCTCAGCCCACCAGCTCCTAAACTGAGCATTTACGTCCAGAATCAACTATGTGGGTATAACGTTCTCTGAAGCCAGACTTGCTATACACTTTGTTACTGAAACTACAGAATAAAAGCTAGAAAACTGAGCTTTGTTACAATGTGTCAGTGCCTACAATTGTTCTAACTTGCTACTTGTCAAAAAATTACTGGAAAACTGGGGTGTAAGTATCCAGACTTTCTCTTACTACTCAAGGCCTAAGTGATAACAAAGACAGGCACAAAGAAGTGGGAGGGAAAGGGGTACTAACTGCAGAGCCATTACATAAGGTGATGGCACACCTTCATTAGGTATTGTTGACAAGATTCACCTTCCATCTAGAGGGTACATGAACACCTGTGTTATGATATCCACAGGGACAGGGCTATCCATTTTGGCTCAGAGAGAGCAACTCACAGCCTAAGAAAATACTCTCATAATCACAAACAAGAGATGCCAAGGGTTTATCACAATTCGTTACAACATGCTCCACAAAGGAAGGACATTTCTTGTGGTTAAAGCATGCAGTTCTGGGGAAGAAAAGATTATCTCAAAACTTCCTGTATAACAAGTCAATGCAACTTCAACAGATGATGAAACTGAGGCCTTGTGACTATATTCCCAGTTCTCCTGCTTGCACCGTGAAAGAATATGAAAAAAGCCTTAATTCCCTATTGGGGAAAGCAAGACGTGACAATCCAATTCCACCCCTTTTCTAATGCATCTTCTGAGTTTCTGAAAGCGAGAAAGGACAGGCTCAAAATGACTTAACACTTCTGTTGCTTAAACAGCAAACTACATAATTCCTGTCGTTCTACTCAAAACTTACTCCACTACGTTTTAAGTGTATATGTGCCAAGACAATTATTGATGTATTTTAAGTGTAATACAAGTCCCAAAGAAGCAGCTGCATCCGTGAGAGAAGCTGTAAGAAGTTAGGGACCTACATATAACAGCTACCTTTTAATTGATCTTATATAATGAGTTTTATTTACCTTTAAATATAAGGTGAGTATCTATAACTAGCTTAGAATTCAGTAATACCCTGATCTGGGAGTTCTGGTTAATCTTTAAGAGAAGTGATCACTTACAGTCAGCCTACACACTGGGATAGATCCAGCATTCTTACATGGCATATCTTTGTCATAACAAAAAGGTTTCTCAAGTTAGGATTTATTAGATAAGTTTTATTTATTTGCTGCCATACTGACAGGTTTAGTTTCACTAAGACAATGATATCCTTCTCCCTTAGCCCTTGCTACAGCTGTCACTCATTTTTCTTCCTCATTCTCACATTTCCACCCTGTACGATTCCTGCATTCTTTCACACTTTTTCCCTGAAACAATGCCGCTTCTGTACGACAATTTCAAAGCACTCTGCCATTCAGTCGGTATAATAACGAGAGCTGACATCTGAGTGCCACCTTCACGTTTTGTGATGTGACAGCTTAATGAAGTTACAAGGAGACAGCACTTGTACTTCTGAGTCACTGCTGTGGCGACTCCGCACACACAGGTAGACATGTTGGGAAGTCGTCTCCGGCAGCAGCGAGGCACAGCAGGATCGCTGAACCCTTGTGCCACTGTGTCAGCTCTGGGGATTCGCTGTGCACACAGCTGGCGACCAGACTAAGAGCTGCACGCAAATGATCGTGCTTCTACTATTACCAGCTGATAGCAACCTGATTTTGATCATGTTTTGCTTGCTTGCGGAGGGCGTACCACCACCTGCCAGCTTTGTGGCGTTGGTGCTTTAACACACAGTGTGCTCTGCGGTCACGGAAGTTAAGCAACTGAGAGATTACGAGGGGAGGGGAAGAAAACAACACAAAAAAAAAAAGTCTTAACGACAGGTTCCGGCAAAATTCATGTATTTTATTACGCTCGTGAGCTTGTAACCGTGAAGCGGCTGGCTGCTACGTGCGCACCCACTCAAACGTGTCTTTAGGCGGCTCCTCCGAAGCCTCCTCTTCCTTCCGAGGAGCCGGCCACGCGTTCAGCCCGCTCCCAGCCTCGTTAGGGGAAGGCTCCGCATCCCAACAGCCGCAGCCCGGCGCAGACAAAGCGCGGCCGCCCCGCCGCCCTCACGGCCTCCCTCATGGCCGCCCCTCCGCCCTCATGGCCGCCGCGCACGTGCCCGCCGCCGCGGGGCCCGCCGCCATGGCTCCCTGCCTGCCTGCCTCCCTCCCTCCCTTCGCCCACGCGGCCAGACAAGCCGAGGCTTGTCCCAGCTCCCTGCGGGCCCGGGGCCGCGCCGAGCGCCGCGTTAAGCCGCCGGGGGCCGCCTCCTTCTCCCGGGTCAGCCCCGCGCTTCCCTCCGGCTCCCGCCGCGGAGCCATCTTGTCCCCCGCAGCCGCCGCCCGGCCCCGGCCTCCCCCCGGCAGGGGGCTCCCGGCCCCCGCCGCGCCGCGGGCCTGCCACAACGCCGGGGCGCTGCGGTGCCCGCACCGGGAGCCGCCGCCGCCGCCAGACGGTGATGAGGAGCGGCGGCCAGGTCAACCCACCCTCTGGCGACGGGCGAGGGCGAGCCTGGTCCGGCTGCCCTGCGGCCCGCCCGGGCTCCAGAACAAAGGAGACAACATGGAGGAGACGGAAGGGGCCGGGGAAGGGGGGGAGGAGAGGGAGAGGCGCCGAGCCCGGCACGCCCGGCGGGGCGAGGGTCCGCGAGCAGGGTGCCTGCGTGTGTGCGGGGGGGCGTCGCGTCGCGGCGGCACTCACGGGAATATGGTTACTCATTGAAGACTGTAGCCTGATCATACAGCCGGGGTGCGGGCGCCACCGCCGGGGGCAGGAGGAGCAGAAGCAGGAGGACGCGGAGGCGCTGGAGGCCGCGGAGCTGCCGGAGGGGGTTCGGCGGCGGAGCGGGGCTGGGGCATACAGCTGCGGCGGCGGGCGGCTCTGCGGGATGGCGCGGCGCGGACGCGGCGGCACAAGGGGGAAGCCTGGGCGCCGCCTCCTGCACTAGCGCCGCGGGGCCCGCCCTTCGCCGGCGCCCGGCCGCGATGAGCGTGGCGCTCACCCAATCGGAGGCGCCGTCTGCGCGGAGGGGGCGGGAGCGGTGCCGCCCGCGGGGCGGGGCTTCAGCGGGCGGGGGCGGGAGGGCGCCGAGAGGCGGAGGCAGCCGGCGGGAACCGGTTGCTGGAGGAGGCGGTGGGAGGGGGGCGGGGGCAGGGCCCGGCGCGATTGCGCCTCGCCCACAGGGACGGGGAGCGCCGCCCCCGGCCGCTGCGGGGATGAGGGTGCCCGAGGGAGGCACCGGCGGTGGTAGCAACGGGTCTGTAACGGCGGCCCCCGGCCGGGTACCGTCAGCCCGGGAAACACCTCGTGTGGGGCAGCTCCGCCTGAAGCGACAGGCTGAGTTCTCGGTCAGGCTGAGGCAGTGCCTGCCGCATCCAACTCGCCTTTCTTCTGTGTGTTGCGTTATTACAGATCAGCAACATCCCGTTCTGCCAGACCTGTCTTATCTAAAAATAAACAACTCTGTTCTAAGTCTTGCCTGTTTTATAAGAAATTGCACAAAGGCATGGCGCCTCCCTGGAGGTGTTCAAGACCGGGTTAGATGAGGCCCCGAGCAACCCTGTCATGATCTTTGGCGATCTTCGAGGTCGCTTCCAACCCAAGCCATTCTATCATTCTGTGATGGCTGGTTTGGTTTCGCCTAAATTTTCTATATTTGTATAACCTCCATGGTATATTCACAGGCTTTGTTTTGGTTTTTGATAACCTGCATATAAAAGAGGTGCTATTCAGAAGACGCCTGTATCACCTTTCACTCCACCTGCCTTCAGACTACACAGGCATAAACTAATGTCTGTCCAGGAGTCATGTCTCTGCTGAGGTTATAAACTCTGCTTTTCTGTGCTATAACTACATCTGGCCTGTATTTATTTACATTTGCGTTTTCTGTTTACTAACCAACTCAGGGCTCGTGTCTGGTGAACTTGTAGCTGTTCTGTATAAAGCTTCTTGTAAATGTGCTTGGAATACTATAAAATAATAAGATGATCCCAAGGCTAATGGCTGCTTGGAATATTGTTTATTTGTCGGTGGTTACGATGTTAGGAAGGTTTCAGTGGAAAAAGAGAAAATGCAGACAGACCTTCCCTCTCCCATCAGTAAAGCCTGAGGAATTTGCTTTGGACAGAGTTCTGAGACAGATTAAACAGCTCTCTACCTGCTTTAATCTGTGCTGGTCTTTTCCTCCAACAATGCAAGCTTTTGTTTACTGTTTCATTGCACATTAAACTGATCACGATTTTAGGATCAAATTACTTTCTGATGCAACATCCTTTCAGCACTGTAGCACAGTAGTGTACACTGGAAGTAAGGGTCACTGGCAATTTCTTTGAAATTGTATTCCCTGTGAGGAAAGGATTTAGCTCAGAAAGCTTTTAGTCTAAAACTACATTTTTGAGGAAGTAATGCCTGTGTCATTTAAAATACTTATATTAATTTGTATTATGATAGTCCCTATCTGGGCCCCTTTGTCATGGTCAAATATGTCATACTAATCACCACGTAAGGTACAGTCCCTGTGTTTTATGGTCTAAGATGTCAAGACATACATGGAGTATTAGAAGAGAAACAATAAACTACTATTTCATACAACATAGAACAAAGATATTTACAGGAGAAATAAACGTGGATTGTTACAAAGTGCAATCCAGTGTACTGATAAAACAAAGTGAGTTGAAAGTAACAGATAGAAAGAGACAAGAACTCCTGAAGATAAGGAAAAAGAAATGCCTGTAAAAAGAAACCTGTGGGAGAATTCAGAAGAGACCAGGATTAGCAGTTTGGGAGGCAAAGATGTAGTCACCACAGCTGTGATATTAGGAAGACTCATATAACTTTTATAAGAGGTTGTAATGGGGAACAATTGGACAACTTTCTCAACCTTCGTGTACTTTTCAAAAATCCTTTATATTGTCTTTTTTTTTTTTTTTTTTAACAAGAGGGACCATAATAAGAAGTAGTCTTCAACATGCAGTCACTGTGGCTGTGCATCACTTTGCTCATGATGTGAACCTCAGAAAGTTGAACAAGGCCGAGTGGCAAGGTGCTGCACCTGGTTTGGGGCAATTCCTGGTATCACTACAGACTGGGGATGAATGGAGAGCAGCCAAGTGGAGAGGACTTGGAGATAGTGATGGATGACAAATTGGACATGAGATTTGTGTGCTTGCAGCTGAGAAGGTCAACCATATCCTGGGCTGCATTAAAAAGAAAAAAGAAAAAGAAAAAAAAAAAAAAGCACGCCCTGCAAATCAATGGGCCTATACTTTGCTCACATAAATACTCCACCTGCAGTATTGAATTCAGCTTCAGGGCCCCCAGGAAAAGAAGGACATGGAGATATTGGGATGAGTCCAGAGGAGGGCCACAAGGATGATCAAAGGGCTGCAGAACTTTTCCTATGAAGAAAGGCTGAGAGAACTGGGGATGTTCAGCCTGGAGTAGAGAAGGCTCCAGAGAAACCACACTGCTGCTTTTCAAGACTTCAAGGGAGCTTATAAGGAAGACGGAGAGAGACTTTACAGAAGTGATAGGAAAAGAGGTAATGTTTTTAAACTAAAAGACCTAGCAGTCTTTAAACTAAAAGGTAGGTTTAAATTAGTTATAAAGAAGAAATTCTGCACTCAGAGGGTGGTGAGGCACTGGCACAGGCTGCCCAGAGAAGCTGTGAATGCCCCATCCCTGGAGGTGCTCAAGGCCAGACTGGATGGGGCTTTTAACAACCTGGTCTGGTGGGAGATGTCCCTGCCCATGGCAGGGGTTTGGAACTAGATGGTCTTTAAGATTCCTTCCAACCCAAACCATTCTTTGATTCTATGAAATGTTTTTTATTACTTTTTTACTTGTACCTGCTTCCATGCAATTTGTAAAAGTTAAACTTCAAAATACTACCTTTATGTTTGCAATATTTATGTATCAACTAATATAGATATTGCTCAGAGACTAAGCAAAAATATTTATCCTTAACGTGTTTGTCTTTTACCAGCACTTCCTTATTCCTTCTAGTCAGAAATCAATGTTCCCTGCCATTTATTTGGGTCTTCTGTGTCATAACAGAAGGGTAAAAAAGAAAAATCAGAAACCTGTATTTCTTTCGGTATCAGTTGGATGTAATTTCACTGAACTTGGTGTTTATATGGATTAATCATTTAAATTTGAATAAATTCAGAGGTATTTTATATCAATATCATTGCTGTGTTTGTCACAAGGTTATCCATATGGAACTAACACACTGAAGATTTTGCTGGTTAGATTTTTCACTTGTTGATAATAACTGTAGCTTTTTGTGATGAAATTTCAGAAGGCTGTATTCATGCCCATGTCATGCCAATATTTAAAAAGGTGAAGTGGGTTGACCATGAACTGCTTAGACTGTCATATAATAAAAAACTCATATATGACTAAGCCGATTAAAGAAAAAAAAAAAAAAAAAAAAAAAATAAAAAAAAAATTAATGTTTTTTTTTTTTTTTTTTTTTTTTTTTTTTGTAGTTCTAGGGAAAATAGCTATTGTCAAAGAAAACTGGCTTAATGCTTTGATAAGATTACAAGGTTGGCATGAAAGTAACTACATGGCTGGTACATTAAATGTTCATGTTTTCAAACAGTTTTATCAAAGGAATATAATCAAAGATCACTGAAAAAAAGTGTGACTGATGCAAAGACTGATGAATAGCACATACCAGTGATGTCAAAGAAGTTATGCAGAGATTGTTCAGTAGCTTGTGTTCACTCAAAAATGTGCAGCCACAAGCAGAGTCATATAGCTAGAACCTGGAACTTGAGATAGTTTTGTACATTTTTAAGAACACTTCTGTTAGCCTGGGAGTCATAATGGACAAATATGAATGACAAATATATGACAAGTATATGACAAGTCAACATGAACTCCCAAGGTGGTGGTGTGGTAATAGTAAAAGTGATCCTTATGTGATCCGTAGATAAATAACATGAAATTGTGAGAAGGGCTAGAGAGTTTTTTATTTTCATATAGCATTGATACTAACTATTAGCAGTTCTGTGGCCATAAACCTCTAAAATTACCATATTTTTCCATATTAAAAAAAAAAGTGCATGGAGCCTGTGTGTAGCATTTTGTTACTTGCCCTGTAACTACCCCTTCCTTTACCCTTACCCCTCCTACAGTCAGCTCTTTTTCTCATCCTTCCTCAGCTTAGGTTCAGTGCCATGGGCTTTCTCAGATTCCACGGTCTTCTGGCTTTCTGGTGAACAGGGTAATGGAGTGTGAGAGTCTACAAACAGTGTGAGGCACAGGTCAATAGCCTGTGTAAGTCTTGTGTTTAAATTGTAAGAGATCCAGAGCCATGTTTTAGAAGAGACATGGACATATTGACGAGAATTCAAGTTGAAAAATATTTGAAGACTGGAAGAAGTTGGTGAGACATGTGAAGAACTCTCCCTGTCCAGCTCAAAAAGTAGCTTCAGGAGACCTCACAGAGAGAAGATGCAGGCTACTAAGTTTCTTAATTTGAAGAGAAAGCTGGAATGTTGTCTGACAACAAGTCTAACAAAACTCATGTGCTCTGAAAAAATATAAATTACTGAGTTCAATACTGGAATAACTGGGTAAAATTTCATAAACTGTGACACAAAGGGGATCATAAACCACAGAATACATATTTTTTTTTTCTCATCTTGAGATAAGAATCTAATGGGAGAAGAAGGCTTTTAATAGAAGATCCTTTGATTTTATTTATCTAGTTCTAGCTCCACTTTATATTACAATGGTAGCATATATATATATATATATATTTCTTATATGAAAATTCTGCTTTTAATATTTCCAGAGTTCATTAATATTTGCAGTTTAACTGATTGATGCCTTATACTTTTCCACTGGTGATCTTTCCTTAGTGTACATGAAATTGTTCTAAGTTTTTTGCCCTTGTCAGTTTTTAACTGTCAGCTTCATTTCCATGGCTTGATCTCTCATTTATTCCATCTTTGTTTAGCATGTTTTACTCTTATCGCCTGAAGGATGTCTCCAGTCAAAATCTTTCAAACTGCATCCTTTTGTTCAGTCACTTGAAAAGTCTCATGATTGATTTTCACTTTGGATTAAAAACATTAGTTGTTTTCTCTCCTGTTTCCAAGTTTCTTTCAGCAGTGCAGTGTGGCTGCTTGTTCTATTTCCATGGGCTTGGGCCAGCATGGTCACAACATGCATTTGAGTCCTCTGCTGCTACCATATAGCACCTAGGGAACACTATTCTAGTGGAAGATTTATGGACCAGACCTATGTTTTATGCTAGAGAGGGGAACGTTTCTGCCATGGAAATTTCTGCACTGATGTGTTAGAGATATATTTGATGTGTTTGTGATTTTGAGTGGAATGAAGTGGTTGAAATGTGACACAGAATTCAGATTATTGTAGGAAATGCATGTCTGTTGCTCTAGCAAATTATCAAAACTGAAAACTTTGTATTGGAACCTTCATTTATATTTTTTTTCTATGCATATTTATTAAAATAGTCTGAATTCATTATCAGGATTTAGCACAGACCTCTTCACCCATTAATGTAAATGGGCACTTTATATACAAGTATGATATAATTTAAGTTTTGATCATTGGCTACATCTTGTCTATATGCTTTAATGATATCAAGAGTTTTCCATTTCAGCTTCTGAAACTTTCTCTGGTCTTGGAAGAGAAGCTCATTTCTGTTTCTTTCTGGAGCTCTGGTTATATCAGCCATGAACTGGTTAGAGGGAGTAGAGAACTACTAGGCTGATAACTCATAAATACAAGGACACATCATAAAGTCCTTTTTCAGTTGTTTATTGGAAAATTCAGTGGATTCCTCATGTTGCTTCTGTTTATTTCAGTAAAAGTATTGTTACTGGTGTGGACATCATTACCAATATCTGTTAAAACATTGGAGGTTAGCAAATGAAGGATTTCTCATGACTGAAGAACTAATCTAAATCACAGGCTGATCTTTAAAAGACACATGCCTACTGTAGTGGAGCTGCCACTCTGCAGGTTTAACATTTATAATTGTCACTTAGGCAACAGATAAGCCAGGTGATTTAAGCAATGCTACAGGAGTAATCCTAAAGATGAATAGTATCAACAAAATTTTGCAAAATACTTCTCACAAGTAAGTTTTCTGTTGTTACCTGCTTTTACAATGCCTACTTATTCATTCCTACTTTCCTAGCAGTTCCTTCCTAGCAGTTTAGGCCTATGTGTTAGGAAAGCTGATATTTGTTGATTTGATTCATTTTATATTTTCTCTACACTCTTTTTGGAACAATCTGATGGTCTGACATTTTGGATATATCACGGTGCTTATCTCAGCAAGCTGTTCAAGCTGACAGCCTGGGAATATTTTCTGAGGACATGTTAGGAGTGAATCAGAGCCTAGCCATAGGGAGGACGAGCGGAACCTTTGGTGCTAATCATGCTTTCCCTATTTTCTATGACTGTGTAGGAAATTGTGCGTTAAAGATCCTATGCAGCAAGTGTTACAAAACTGAAATCTAATTCTAATCTTTCTGCTACTGCCTCGCACCAATGCCACCTGTAAAGGCTGCTAAGCTAATACCTTAATAATAGTATATTTGACATTTTAACGGCAATTACAAGAATATACAGCAATTACAAGGCCTTGTTACTGTTCCCTTCTGAAACGTTATTCTGGATGAATGTGAAAATTCATTTATGCTTTTGGTCTAAAATGTTAACCACAGATTATATTGCCTTGTGCTGTTAGTGCTGCAGCCAGCACTAAACAGCGCTCTCTTTCTTCAGTCTGTTCAGGCCGTGGAGTTTTCTGAAAATGTACCGTTAGCTTTTAGTATTCTAGGTCTGTAAAGATTAAAAGACTTCATGAAAACGTCTGTATAAAAGTTCCCAGACTTCAGCTTATTCCATATTTTTTACTGCAGCTAGCAGTCACTCATTGCCTGTTTAGCATCTTACCCATACTGCTCCTGTTTTTTTCCCCCTCCATCACTAGGAAGAAATGTTCACAGATTTTTTTATTTATTTATTTATTTATTTTTTGTCAACTGATAAGCTCTCCTGTCACTATACTCAAAGTTTGTCTTGCCATTTACTGTTGGAATTTCTTTATTATTATGAATTCCCATGCTTAATTCTGAGATTTGAATTAAAAATTGAAAGATAGAGGCAAAAAGTGGGAGCAGAAATTCTTGTTGAGGTTCAGATCCATGCTCAAATACAAGCCTATGTCATTAAATGACAATTAAAATTATTATAGGAGATGGAAATTCAGAACATGTCATATATAATACAAAATTATATATATTTTTGCTTGGCATACATGTTCCTTTTGTTGCTTCTTTGATTAATGGATATTTCACTTTTATCCAGTTGGAGGCCAGTCACTAGTGGCTCGGTGCTGGGGCCAGTCCTCTTCAATATCTTCATTGATGATCTGGATGAGGGCATTGAGTGCACCCTCAGTAAGTTTGCAGATAACACCAAGTTAGGTGCGTGTGTCAATCTGCTCGAGGGTAGGAAGGCTCTGCAGGAGGATCTGGATAGGCTGCACCGATGGGCTGAGGTCAACTGCATGAAGATCAACAAGGCCAAGTGCGGGTCCTGCACCTGGGGCGCAATAACCCCAAGCAGAGCTACAGGCTGGGAGATGAGTGGTTGGAGAGCTGCCAGGCAGAGAAGGACCTGGGACTGATGGTTGATAGTCGGCTGAATATGAGCCAGCAGTGTGCTCAGGTGGCCAAGAAGGCCAACAGCATCCTGGCCTGTATAAGAAACAGCGTGGCCAGCAGGGCTAGGGAGGTGATTGTCCCCCTGTACTCGGCTCTGGTGAGGCCGCACCTCGAGTACTGTGTTCAGTTTTGGGCCCCTCGCTACAAGAAGGACATGGAGGTGCTTGAGCGAGTCCAGAGAAGGGCGACGAAGCTGGTGAGGGGCCTGGAGAACAAGTCCTATGAGGAGCGGCTGAGGGAGCTGGGCTTGTTCAGCCTGGAGAAGAGGAGGCTCAGGGGTGACCTTATCGCTTTCTACAGGTACTGTAAAGGAGGCTGTAGCAAGGTGGGGGTTGGACTGTTCTCCCACATGCCTGGTGACAGGACGAGGGGGAATGGGCTTAAGTTGCGCCAGGGGAGTTTTAGGTTGGATCTTAGGAAGAACTTCTTTACTGAAAGGGTTGTTAGACATTGGAACGGGCTGCCCAGGGAAGTGGTGGAGTCACCATCCCTGGAGGTCTTTAAAAGACGTTTAGATGTAGAGCTTAGCAATATGGTTTAGTGGGGACTGTTAATGTTAGGTCAGAGGTTGGACTCGATGATCTTGAGGTCTCTTCCAACCTAGAAATTCTGTGAAATTCTGTGATTCTGTATAGTATCATAATTGTCATTGTATTAGAAATATATTAGAAATATACCTGTATTCATACCTCTGAAATTTTTAATTTAACTATAAAAACAAAACACTTGAAAACCAATATGCATGAAATCCTATGATCCAAAACTCACAAATACATGAAAACTAATATATCTTTAAATTGAGAAAAACAAGTACATTTCAAATTCAGGTTGGAAGCCATAACCCAGTACAAGGGAATGATTAACTGTTTTCTGTGCTTTCTAAGAAAAAAAAAAAAAAAAAATCAGCAGCTTTTCTATTAAGTTCTAAACCAGAAAGCACCTGAGAACAACCATCCTACATGGTCTGGTGCTGGGATTATTTACTATCCCTCATTTCCTTTGTCTTTTGCTTTTGATTGAGCAAAACAAAAGTATGGTAAGTCTATCTTACATTGAAGTACTTTACTTTGGTCTTTCAGTGGGTCTGTAGAGTATATCATTAAGAACATAGTTTTTGCAACACTGACATTCACATGGTTTTGTAGGCCTTATGCTATTTTGCTTTCAATCTGCCAGATGAACTCTGCAAGAGGCTTTGCAGATGGTGTGTGTGTAATTAAATTGTCTTTTCCCAGGGCTTGAACAGAACATTGCTTTGGCCATCAGTCCCATTAATACTGTTGGCCAAAATAATACATGCTAACTAGTAGTGGGGACCCATAACCCATTGAGAATATGAGGAAATAATACATTGTATTTTGTCTGTGCAAGTAGTTTCTTTCTGCAGAAGGGCCTCCTTTGTATCCTTAATGACGTGTGCCTTTAACATTTTTCAAACTAGTATTTCTGAACCTGACATCAAGCTCAAGGCTGGGGAGTAATATTGTTGCAGCTAACATGTTTCTATGTGTTCTCAGCAAAGCAAGCTGTAGGCATATGTGTCTCACCATTAATGCTGTTCTACAGAACAAGCTATTACTTCAACATGTTTCTGATGCCACATGGGTAACTATTATTATTATTATTAATTACTAATTAATAATAATAATAATAATGACAGTTAGCATCCCCACACCAAGGGGAGTGGGACACATTTGTTTCTACATTTGTTTAGATGCAAAATTCTGGAGCCATCTCAACAATTCTCTGTCTGCATTTAAACGATCTTGTTGTAGAATTGCACAGTCCTTACCTGAAACACTAATGTATACTTGGAGATAGAGTAATGATTGCAGCAGCTTTCATGGCCATTCAGTTTGCCGTGAAAACATTACAGTAGTCTTTTGTTTTTTTTCAGGATCATCTCACTTTCCGGTATTGTGCAAAAGGCATCAAGCATCACATGAATGCCTCCATCATAACATAAACACTTAGAATTGGAGCAGCTCTTTTAATATCATTGATGCAAATGGAGAGATAGTAAGAGCTATAGGGCCAGAAATACCCCATGTGCATTTGATGGCAAGCTGAAATAACTTCTGTTCTTAGAGCCATAAAGGTAAAATAATCTTTTGTCTTTGTACCTAGAGATACACCACTCAGAAGGGCACTATGTAAACTGGGACATACCTTTGTAACAGTTGGATGAAGCAAATGCACCTGTTAGTATTATGATATACATGGCTTATGGAACTGCAAGTAATCAGAGTGACTTTGTGTGGTTTAAGGGGGCCTCAGCAGATCTGAAAATACTCTGCCTTGGGGACATGCCCACTGTAGATAATCACAAGTAGTGAAACTCATGTCCTTAAAGCTGGCCTTTGGAAGGGGAGGAAAAAGAGCAGAAAGGTAGGAAGCTAAGTGCTAAGTCGTACTACATAGGTTATGACAAGTAATTCAGAAAATAACAGTATGTTTGCAATGATGGAAAAAGGTCAAGTAGCTCTTTGAGAGGCCAATAAATCCATTATTTTCTGCAGAGTCTTTCTCAGACTGTTTTGAAAGATTTCAGTACCCTGAAAGAAACTCCATGAAAAGTCCTTGTAGATAGTAGAAGAAAATTCTTAGGATACAGAGAAGATGGATGTAAAAGTAATAAGCACAAATGGACTAATGATTGTTCTACAGTGCTTTAGAGTAAACAATGCTGACAGCTTAGGAGGAATTTTCAATACGTAAAGTATTATTTGGAAGAAACCAAATTCTAAAACATTACATCTTCCTTGGAGCTTGTGATTTTATCAGAAATTCTAGGGTTTTTGTTTGTTTGTTGTTTTTACTGAACCCCATTGTAGAAAACATCATGAAATTCTGAAACTTATAATGTCTAACCATCAAGATACCTTTCAAGATTTAATTTTATTTGGTGATTTGTAAGCAAACAAGAAACAGTCTAGAGACATTTTCAAAAGGCTGGGCAATGTGATACCAGAACTCTACATATACTATTGGTAAGGCAATACTCTGAATACTCAAGTTTGCTCTACAGACTTTGGCAAAACCCTCCAAAGACAGGCATGTTATGATGCTCAGTGCATGCAAATAAAAACCTGAAAACCTCTGCTGTCTGTATTGCTGGCTTATAAGTGAGCTTTGTGAATCATTCTCTGAAGCCTCTCAACTTGTTAGTGACTCAGTAAGTCCAGGCTTGAACAGAAGCTTTCAAAACCATGTACTGTTTGTACAGGATAACAGGTATAAATTGCCCTCTGATTTAAGTAAAAGACAATGAAAGCTAATGCTTTCATTGGAATCATGACTTTTTGCTGAAGGTGCTCTTTTGTATACAACTGGCCATAAAGACTGTGCTATTTTCCATTTTGATGTACTTTCACTATCCCTATTTAGGAAATGTCAACCGATACCTTGTTGTTGTTGTTTTTCTGAAAACAATCTGAAGCCTTTATTCAGGGTTTACTCTATTTTATTAGGGCACATTCTCACATAGGAAATTTATTTTGGAAAGCTAAAAAGGACTTCATCTCTGTTTAAGAGCTGAGCAAAAGGTAAGTTCTGCCTTTAGAATTATTTTCTTTAGAATCTGTTTCTTAACGGATTACTTTTTTAAAGCATCTAAGTGATCTCAGAGCATAAATCATATTTTCCAGGGCAATCGTCTCTTGGAGATGCCCAGCTTTAGATGGTTCCAGTGCAAGGGAATTCACACCCTTAATTAGATGGTAAGGATTCCTGTCCAAAACATGAGGAGAATTAGGAAACTAAGAACGGAATCAGTAGGAGTCATCACAGCTAGCAAGGAGATACCAGACCAAAAAATGCAGAAGAGAAAAGTAAAACTTAAGTAACTATGAGCCAACTCTTGGGAAATTAGAGTGTTTTTCTTTACTCAGATTGCAATGAAAACAAAGGAAGTTTTTTAAAGAAAATAGGCAGACATTGGGGTAAAAGTTCTTGAACATAACCAAGAAAATTTTATTCTAAAATATTTTGAAAGTATACTATGGCCTCTAAGAAAGCTCACTTTCTTAGAAAATGTTATGTAAAATAAGTTTCAGTACAGCCTGCAGGTGAATGAAAATATCAGCAAAGAAATGGCTTCTCCAGCCCACTCATAAATACATTTCAGCCTGTGCACTAAGTACCACCAGAATAATATTTCTTGAAACAAACTGCTGTTTTCTCCCTTTATCCATGACAGCCTGAGAATGGAGAAAAACAAAAAATAAACAACAACAACAACAAAACACAAGGCAGGTACAAGAAACTCCCCACTTACAATTTTCTTGTTCCAAAACTGCCTCACTCAAATCTATTCTTTACCTTGAAACTAAAGCCACATGCCTTGTTTACTGTTATGATTATGTAACATCTTAACTATTTTTGTGTACTCTGTTGCAGTATGAGTTCTTTATTTTTAAGGATTAAAACACTAGTATCTGTGTTTGACAACCCTTCCTTCTGCTTTTTTTTTTTTCCCTGCTGTCATTATAGGCACCAACCAACAGTAACAATAGTGTTTTCTTTGTTTTGTTTGCCACAAAACTACACATTTCTGTTTTCCTTATTCCTGCGATCTCAGTCCTCAATCTTGTTCACCAGGCTACCTCAATCTTCTTCAGAACATTCTTGGACCGCAGTTTTCAACCTCAGAGTCAGAAGTGAAGTTTTATTACTTTATTTCTGCCTGCTGAATGATCAGGAATTGAGTTTTATATCCAGGCTCAGGTATCAGTTGGTTTTCCCTTCCCTTAGGCTCTGTATTTCTCCTGTGCTGTATTTAGCATGGTCAGAGTGGTCTATTCCTGACTACTTGTGGCTTTCCTTATATTGGCTTCTCCCATATTATTATGTGGCAAAAAGGCTATAAATGTTGCCTTCAAATTTACTGTCATTGTCTTAAGATAGTGTTGCATTATGTAAGACATGTAAATGTATCATACATGCTGTTTTTAGTAAAAAATGCCGGATTTTAGTAAAGTGCTTGATGCTGTTTTCCACAGCATTCTCCTGGAGAAGCTGGCTGCTGATGGCTTGGGCAGGGGTACAGTTCAGTGAGGGAAGAGCAGGCTGGATGGCCGGTCTCAAGGAGTCACAGTGAATGGAGTTCAGTCTTGATGGCAGCTGTTTACCAGTGGCTTTCCCCAGGGCTTGGTACTGGGGCCAGCTTTAACAGTTTTGTCTGTGATCTGGATGAGGGGATTGAGTGCACCCTCAGTAAGTTTGCAGGCATTACTGAGTTGAAAGGGATTCTTGATTTTCTTTAGAGTAGGAAGGCTTTGCAGAGGGATCTGGATGGGCCAAGTCCAGTCACAGGACACTTAACTGGGTCCTAAGTACTATGCACTGGGTCCTGTACTTGGGTCATAACAACCCTCTGCAGTGTTATAGGCTTGGGAAAGAGTGGCTGGAAAGTTGTCCAGCAGGCAAGGACCTTGGGGTGCTGGTTGGCAACCGGCTGAGCATGAGACATCAGTGTGCCCAGGTGGGCAAGAAGGCCAATGGCATCCTGGCCTGCATCAAAAATGATGTGGAACACCTAGCAGGAATTAGGGATGGGATTGGCTTTCTGTACTCGGTGATGTCTCGTGAGACTGCACCTCAAATACTGTGCTTAGCTTTCGGCCTTTCACTACAAGAAAGACAATTAGTTGCTCAGATGTTTGTAGAGAAGAGCAACAAAGCCAGTGAAGGGCCTAGAAAACAGGAATTAAGAGGAGTGGCTGAGGGAACTGGGGTTGTTTAATCCAGAGAAAAGGAGGATGAGGAGAGGCCTCATCATTCTCCACAATTACTTGAAAGAAAATTACAGCAAGGAGAGTGTTGGGCTCTTAGGAGACAAGTGATAGGACACAAGGAAACAGTCTTAAGTTGCACCAGGGAAGGTTTATATTGCATATTTGAAAGAATGTCTTCATGGAGAGGGTGGTAAAGCATTGGAACAGTCTGCTCAGGGATGTGGTGGAGTCCCCATTCCTGAAGGTATTCAAGAGACGTGTGGACATGGCACTAAGGGACATGGTTTAGTGATGGGTCTTGCAGGTCAGGATGATGGTTGGACTTGCTGATCCAATCTAGATGATTTTATGATTCTATAACAGGAAACAAAATGATAAATACATTAAACCTTAATCAGAGGACAGACTTGTAACACAGATTTATGGAATGGTATTCACACAAGTTCAGACATCTATCTCAAGTTAAATCAAAATCATTATCCTTAATGTGGAAAAGCAGACACCAAACCTTGTGCTACACCTCATATAGAAACCTAGAGTAGGATGCATCCTGCTTAAGTTTTCCATCGTAAGTTAGGTGTCAAACGTGAGTTAATGATCTAGGTTTCATCTACAACTAAGAGAGAGATAAGCCTTTCTAGAGCGTAATTAATCCTATTCTGAAATAAGTATTTAAGATGGGATGAGTTGCTTTTTAGCAATATTTCTCTTGACTGTAAAGAATGAAAAAATAGAATTAGCACTTATATTTTAAACTATTTACATGTGCATGGGAATGGTTTCCAGGATTAGCTGCATCATCACATTCTGAGGGATTGAGGTGAAGTTAATCCACCGAGTCTTCCTTCCTACCCTTGAAGATAAGAGTGACATTTGCCCAAGATTATTTACAGTGGCCTCACAATGACATCAGACAGCTCCCTCAGCTCTTAATGGTTAATCCCATCATGGCCAATGAACATCTATATGGTACATTTTTTTAACTATTCCCTGATCTCATCCTCCTCCACTAAGGGTTTGTATTCATTGCTCCAAACTTTCCCCCTGGTCTCCAGGTCCTTGGATTTCTAAAGTCCAGTCTAGCTAGTAAAGACCAACGCAAAGAAGACACTCAGTACCTCAGCATTTTCCCTGTAACCAGAGCCCCTGCCCCATTCAGCACATTTTCCCTGGTCTTTCTTTTGTTCACTGAGTACTTAGAGAAGCCCTTCTTGTTGTCTTTGATATCTTCAGCCAAATTCAATTCCAATTGGTCTTTGGCTTTCCTGACTATGTCTTTGCATTCTCAGATGGTGTGTCTCCATTTCTTCCAAGTTACCTGTCTCTTTGTTGGGGTGAACTGCTCATCACTTCAAGATGATCCTCGAATATTAAGCAGCATTCTTTGGCTCCTTGTCCCTCCAGGGTCTTATCGCACAGTACTCTACCAAGCAGATCCTTGAAGAGATCTAAGTCCACTATCTTGTAGTGATATTGCTTTTTGCCCCAATTCCTCCTCAGATTTTAAGCTCCACCATCTAATGATCACTGCAGCCAAGGCTGCCTTCAAACTTCATACCCCCAGTGAGCCTCTCAGTACAACTGAGTGTCATTGTCTTCTCTACTGGTTGCAAGGGTGGCTTCTGTGAGCTTCCCTGCAGCCCGTGGAGGAGCCCCTGGTGGAGCTTGTGGATGTGGCCTGGAGGAGGCTGCAGCCCATGGAGAGCCCCCGCAGGAGCAGGCCTCAGGCCAGAGCTGCAGCCTGTGGAGAGGAGCCCATGCAGGAGCAGGGGGCCTGGGGGGAGCTGCTGCCCGTGGGGGACCTGTGCTGGAGCAGTTTGCTCCTGGGGGATAGACCCCATGCTACGGAGCCATGTGGGAGCAGTTCTTGAAGAGCTGCTGCCTGTGGGCAGCCCCTGCAGGATCAGTTTGGGAAGGAAGGCATCCCGTGGGAGGGACCCCACTTGGAGCAGGGGCAGGGAGTGACTGTGAAGGAGCGGTGGAGGCGAATTGTTAGGGATTGACTGCAGCCCCCATTCCCCGTTCCCTTGTGCTGCTCAGGGAGAGGAGGTAGGAAAGGTTGGATGTAAGGAAGGTGGCTTTAGTTTGCTTTTTATTTCTCACTGCTCTGGTCTGCTAGTCATAGGCAATAAATTACAGTTATCTCACTCATGCTGAGTCTCTTTTGCCTGTGATGGTAATTGATGAGGGATCTCACTGACTTTATCTCAGCCCTTGAGCTCTTTTTCATCATATTTTCTTCCACAGTTTCTTTAAATTGGGATAGTGAGAGTGCGCTGTGGTAGAGTTTAGCTAACTATCAGTGTGAAACCACCACAGCAGTCCTGAGCTATGCTAGGAATTATTGCTAAATGCTAAAGATTCCACATTCAGTGATACTGTGTGTAGTAGTCTAGATTATTGTCCATAAATATTTAAAAACCTCTTTCCCTTCTGACTATTCTAATAGTAATCTCTCTAGACAAAAATCTAAAAGTTAAAGGAAAAATTCTAAAATTACATTGTACTACCCTGAATGCAACTAATTCTTACTATCCCATAGCATCCATAGTGATATGCAAACAATGCACACATCAAAGTGAAACTTGGTCTTTGCATTGTAACTCTTACCATCAAGTCATGGTAGGAAGAAACAAACAAAGAGTTTTCTGTTCTATTGAAACTGTAGAGTTCATGTGGAGTTGGATATCAGGACAAAAGTAATACACCAAATTGTGTCAAGCTAGAATGTCATGGATTCTTATGGATATCAGTGGCTTTAATGTATCTCTCATATGAAAGAATAACCTTGTCAAAATCTAAAACCATACTAGATTTTTGGCTTAGTTCTGAATCAGAGGAAAACATATCTACTGACTCATCAGTAGCTCTTCCTATATTCTGTCCAATGTTTTACCTTGTGTAGCTATATGTACCAAATAGACCTTAATGCACTTGACTTGAGAAAAAAGAATTTCACTACAGTTAAATATGACTATTGATAAATATATTCAGCTAGTTGACACAATGCATTTAATATTCCACTGGATGTGATTTTCTACCTTTATTATCCAAGATATCAACACTTTCTCTTAACTCACTGCCTGATATTAAACAGTGACACTGTATTTCAGAGAATCAAATTAAAAGAACAAATAGAATACTTGCAATCCCTGAGAACATATGTTCATATTTCAGACCTATGCATTTGAACCTAAATTTCTTGTATTTGGATGGAACCTGAAATCTTTAAGCCTGTGGGAGGATTTTCAGCTTTTGCTAAGGCTAAAACCAGTCTGATCACTCAGAAGGGATGGAAAATTAAAGAAAAAAAAAGGCTAGCTAATAACATCAGGAAGTCACCCAATATATTTTCCTGTCCCAAGGAGTTATGTATCAGTGAATATCATTCCTGGCAGATGCTTTTCTAATCTGTTCTGAATTGGACTCCATTGTCTGGGATACTACAACCTCTCAGACATCTATTTCAGCTCTTTGTTATCCTTACCTAGGAAACATTTAGAAATCATAAGGAACAAAAAACATCATCTTTTCATCTCTGCAGCATAAAAAGGTATATTTGACCTGAAATGATTTATGCACTTCTAAGTAAAGCAAAATAAGTGAAGGGCCTCACATGCTCTCCAAATACAACTATGTGGCAGGGTTGATCTTATACTGTTGGGCACTCATTAAGAAATACAAGGCCTTAATTTTAATCTTGTGTTCCTTCTTCTGGGTTTTGAACCTGCATCTCTCAGAAGACTACCTTAATCCTAAAACTGTACTGCATCTCTAGTATACAGTGAGTGAGTAGGACCTCTCAATCTCTCCTGGTGCTCCTCCACTCTCTAGCAATAACTAATAATATTTGCTGGAACACAGGCCATACCTATTAACTAGGTGTCTACCTTCTTATTCTTTTGGTCTCTGTCTTACTGATTATTTATGCATTTTATCCACAGTGGAACAACATCATCACTGGTTCAGGATGCTCCAGGAAAGACCAGTGATTACAGAAACAGGAACCTTAGTTTCAAGTCAAGTCTGTTTGAATCTGGGTAATGATTTAAACAGAAGCCTCAAACGTTTCAGGAAAATGCATTAACTACTAGCAATTTATTTCTTATTGCTGGATTTAGAAGAGCAAAGAGTTAAAGTGTATTTCAAACAGCATAATAAAAGACTGAACACTAAAAGGCTGGCATTGAGTTTTATGTCAGTTTAGAAAGGACAAATCCCTAGACTGCAGGGTTGATGAAGCTCTGGAGTGTACTGTGGACATACTTGACCTGACCTATGTAAGTAAGTTTAGTGTGACACAAAATCAAGGAATTTGGATTCTGGTTACTGCTTTCTGGTGGGGGCATACAGCCAAATTGAATCGTTATCTTCTGCTGTTTATCCAAAAGGTGCAATAGCTTACTTAGTCTTTAAACATTTATTTTAAAAAGTGGTTTCAGCCATATATGGTGTTGAAATAAAAAGTATGATTTTGAACAAAGGGTTTTTATTTGTCATACTTCATAACATGAAATAGATATCTTAGGAAGCATCATTTTCTGTATATTTTCATGCCTACATTGATTAATAACACCTGAGATCTCCCTTTAATTTGCATTATTTCTTTAACATTTTTTCTGCTCGTGACAAAACATACGGTGCCTTTTGATTCTTCTGATATTAAGGCCTTCCTAAATTTTAAATATAATACTGAAAAACAAGTTTAAATTAAGCATTATTAGTTATGTTAATGTTTTTTATGACTTTCTATCAAATTTATTCTGCTGGACTGAGCAGCATAAGGAAGACTTTGCTAATGTTCTCTCTGCTGTTGGTACCAGTCAGTCATCTGTTTAGTTAAAGAGAGAGTATTACTGCATAGGTGCCTTGGTTCTCTAACTTATAAATAGTCTTCTAATTTAGAAAGGCTAAAACTGACCTTTAAAAGTGGATTTATAAATATAGCTAAAATATTTTAAATATTAAAATATTTCTTTTTTCAGTTTACAGTTCATTGACTTACTGCTATTTTTTTCCCAGATTTTGTTTTCATTTTCATTTACTTTTTTCTTTGTAAATAACGTTTGCTTCAACCCTATGTATTTTTGTACATTTTCTGCTGACTTTACATTTCTAATGATGAAGTTATTTATGGAAGTAAGCCAGACATTGTAAATAGGGAGGAAAAAAAAGGAAACCTTATAGCAATGATTTAATTATGGTCCTAGATATGGATGACATTGCTGCCCATAAAAGCAAATATTTTAATTTGGTTTTCTCACTTGGAAGGAGGACTCTGGAAAGAACCTGATGTATCCCAGAACTTCAGAAACAGCTTTGGAGATTTTGTAGAGCAACTAAAATACAGTCTGCCTAAATCATGGCTGGGATTCTTTACGTTTGGGTTTCTTCTGAAATTAATCCAACTGAGGTCCTTCAGTCTTTTGCTCCAGAGCATATACTTTGCCTCTTATCCTGCTCGGACTCCTGTCTTGAATTTAGCTGCCCAAAACTGGATGCAGTACTCAAGCTGAGGATCTATCAATGTCTGTGGGAGTAGAAAAGCTCTTCCATATTGCATTATCTGTAACACTTTCATTTATGCATCCCAGGAAGACTTATTTTTTTTCACAATAGTAAGACAGTGTTGGTTCACCTTGACTTGTCAACCACAGTGACACCCAGATTCTTTTTTGAAGAAATTCTACCTGGTCATCTTGCTGTTGTACTTTTGGTAAACCCCTAACAGAACAATATTTTGACCTTGCCTACTTTTAATTCCATTGATCTTTTATCCAATTTCTTCAAGCATTCAAATTCTAAGTACGCTATTCAGTCTGGCTAACACTCTCCAAAATCCAGGACAAAATAAAACTATCAAAAATTACTCTTTTATTTGCTAATCTAATTTACTAATTACACATTTTTGAATAGTACCAGATGTAATGAATATTTCTGTGGTTTTATATGCAATTATCCCTCCCTTTAGAATATTAAACTATTAGTTTTATTTTTTCTTTAAAAAATAATTAAAATAGTTTCCCAAGTTTTGCACCCATTTTCAAAGCTTTTGTTTCTATTCTATTTTAGTTTCATCAATATTTTTTTTGATTGCTTGAAATAAAGTATCAAGAAACTGTCAAAAACTTTTTACAGGTTAATGCATATAATCCTACTTGTCTTCTATTCAGAAGGCCTATTGCCTGTTTTAGAAGAAGATTAAATTGGTATAATGTGATTTGTAGGGAATCCCTTACAAATCTCTTAGGCTGTCCTGTAGAGACCTTCAAATTCTGTATTTATTGCAGTATTTTTCTGAGAACTGCAGTTGGCTAGCTAGTTCATAAGTTTCTAATTCCTTCTCTGCCTCCATTTAAAATGTGCTATTTTTCTTTCTGGATCCTTATTCACCTCCTACTGATAGACATAGGAAAGTGT
This sequence comes from Heteronetta atricapilla, assembly GCA_011075105.1. Taxonomy (NCBI): domain Eukaryota; kingdom Metazoa; phylum Chordata; class Aves; order Anseriformes; family Anatidae; genus Heteronetta; species Heteronetta atricapilla. Next base: position 91,413,721 of record CM021733.1, read on the forward strand.
CTCCTACAATTAAAAATGAGGAAACATGGGTTTGAGGTTGAAAACAAATTTTAAACACAAGACAATCCTTCCCTTTCATAACTGCCTCAAGGCAGTCAATGCAGAAACCATTCCATTGTTGTCTATGAGGAAGGGAATAAATCTGGATCCAGCCAACTCTCAAGCAAGACTGTGGGTCACAAGTGGTCAGGAATGCCTTATGGCAGACTGGCATTACATACAATATTTCTGGGAGGATAGATTTCAGACATGTCACTGTCCTCAGGATTTTTTATTGTCTGGGCAGCAAGTTTTCAACTTCTTCTGTTGTCATTGTCATTCCAAGTCACTTAAATATTGCTATGTGCTACATTTATCATATTGATATCAAATCCTCAGTTTTGAAATTATTCCTGGAGCCAAGTGCTTAAACATTTTTATTGTGTCTCTTTTCAGATCTTGAACACAAGATGCAATGTGCTTTTAGGCTAAGGATTTCCAGCTGAAAATACCAGGGGCAGGGAGGTCACAAGAACAAGCTACTGGAAAGACAGGTGCTCCAGTCTTGGGAGCAGACCTGCTAGACAATATGGTGAGTTTTCTAACAGAAGAGCAGTCTGACCATCGGCTTAGTGGATGTTGCTGTCTTTTTGCAAGGTTAATAACATCTCTAAAAAAACAATTGAGGAGGAAAAAGAATAGATGCATAGGGCAATTCCCTTGGAACAGGAAACTGATCTCTTGAAATGCTTCCAAAGCTCCCAATCTCCTGCATGGCAGAAGTCCAACATTTTTTTTTTAATTATTTTTTTATTTTTTTTAATTAGGACTTTTAAGATCATTGCTTCCTATACAAATTGTTCTTTGTCCCACAGATCTGGGCCAGCCAAAGACTAATTTGTGCCTTTCCTCAGGCTGGCCAGATCACATGCGCTATGGGCCAGCTGCTGTAGCTGGTAGGCTCCTGTTGTACTATTGCTGCCATTAAGTAGGTTTGGTACATCCTAATTGTTTTAGGAATGTGACGTGCTCTGAGGGCATCTGGAATAAAGCAGCTCCTATGCTTTTTCCTCTGAGTTGCAGAGGCTATAATGCTGCCTGGCTCTTTCTATGGCCTTTACTCTCCCTTGCCATCATCCCACGAAGCATTCATGACCATATCAGTGCCAGGCAGAAACGTTGTCTGAAGAAATGTGAATGAGTGGTAGTGCAGAAAAAAAAATACATAAACTATTTTTAATCTCACCTATTCTCTGACATACATACCATTACAAGACTCCACTTGAACATTGTTTTATGAATCATTCCCACAAAATCCCAAAGAAAAAGGATGAAGTTATTTCTAAAACACACAGGGTGCTCTAGTACTTGACTGTGGTCATTGCACTAGTGCAAACAATAATTACAGTCCAGCGAAAAGACAGGTTTGTTCTCACTACTGGTTCCTTCCATCTTATTTGCAACCTGTTTTTGTACAGATCACCACATCTATTTATAAACTGCAAGTGGGAGCTGAGAATAGGAAGAGCTTTGTGTTCATGTAGTGACAGTGTCAGGAGAGCAATTCTTTAGCTAAATTAGGATGGCCTCTATACCGTCCTATTTTTATTATTGTAATACTGTTGGTATTTGGGGAACAAGACTCCCAGACACAGGTCTAGCTTTATGTGATTTATCTCTTCTTACATATAAAAATAAACCAATTTATGTTAAAAAGATGTTATTTTTTTGTTTTTGTTTTTGAGTAAAGCAAAGCTCAGTGCTGTTTTTAATTTCAGCTATATGAAATTAGTCAGTAGGACAGACTGTTCACTGGAAAATACAAGCAATTTACCAGAGAAGGCCAAATGGTGGTTGTTACAATACTGTTATTTTGAGGAGAGAATAAGGATGCGGGGAGGACAGATAGTTGCATTAAGAAAAAAATGTCTTCTCTTGCAGTAGTAGAAAATACAGTACAGTTCTAGCTTGTCTGCATATGCCTGCAAATGAGCATTTCAGATTTTTTTTTTCTTTTGCCTTTCTTTTGTTCTAGGGAAGACACTGCACAAGGGAATGAAGAACCTGAAATTTCAATCTTTCTTACTCATTGTAAGGGAGATATTCTAAAGTTTTCTAGTAGAAAACTCTTCTCTAGCTCAATTGCCACACAGACTTATTGTGTTTTGTTTGGAGTATTATCAGCCTGGAATAATTACCTGGCATATGCTGGCTTGTAAGAAAGAAAACAAAGTAAGACAGAAGCCTTTTTGTACTTGCTTTATGTATCCTGGGAAAAAAAAAATACAGTGGAAATTTGCTAGAAACAAATTATCAGTTTGAGATCTTACAGAACTGTTAGACTATCAGTAGAACACAAGCCTGCAACCTGGAACACCACCTGTTTTTGCCAAATAGATATTATAGAACAGTACATTAAAAGATGTGCATTTTTTATTATAATTATTATATTTATTTTACTTTTTTTTTTATCAGTCAAAACAACCCTTCTTCAGATTTGGCAAGACACTTGCCTCTCATTTGAACATAACAACTAAGTAACATTAGGATATATTTGATATCCTTCTTAAAAATAAGTAAAAGACTTTGAAGTTTTGATTTATGATCCTTTAGAACTGGCATTAAAAGCAATCTATTACTGCTCAGTTCATGGGTAATATACCTTTGAAACCTACTATTTGTATTCATACAACTCAAATGTCTTAGGAGGCAATGGGGAATGAGTCAGCATCAGAGTCACTGTTTTTGACACTTTTAGATATGACTAGAAAAATACAGTTAAGGAAATGATAGCTTCTCAATTTCTGCAGAAGAACACTTAAAAATAATGGAACTTGCAAAGCATTTTTAAAATACAAAGCAAATACAGATAACTCGCAATTAACAGTTACCCATAACTTTTTGTCACTGTCTAGTGATTTGGAGGTCCAAGGCAAAAATGCAAAGAGAGATATTCAATTCAGCTGTCAAGCTGGTTAAAAGAAAGAATGGAACATAAAAGAAGAATAATGACATGAAATTCAATAAAAAGGAGGGTAAACTTCCTTTTTGATATACATGAGAGTTAAGTAAACTCTAGATTGGAAGCAGGTGAGTTGTACTTATCAGTGTCAAAATCTATCACCATCATCCAGTGTTTTCAGCCTGTCAGTAGTATATGTTGACTATAATCTTGTGTCACTAACATGAATTATAGCTACTACTCAGCAGCTCTAATTTATGCCAAAGTACACACCTGAAGAACATTAACTGGCTCCTACTGATTCTAACCTTTGTTAGCAGTTGGAAAAGCCTAGAATCCAATTACATCTGAATTTTGGACCCAGTTTCCATGTTCAAATGGAAGTCTGCCTACTGGCCTTTGGGGATCCTGAAGTGACATACTGATACCTTATGAATTTGTTGCCTGAATTAACTTGAAGTTATTTTTCATGTACTCTTGCTTGAACATCTGCAGTATTTCTCCTGCTTGCTACTACGTAAGATCTTCACACATCTGGATAAGGCTATAGAAAAATCATTTGTATGCTGAGGGAAAAGCACATACTGACATAGTTTAAGACCAAGATAATTTTAATAATTTATTTTAGTAATGAAGGAGTAGTCTATATATGCAAGATCCCTGAATTCATTTTGAGGAATCAAAGGATACTTTGTGCAGAATCCATTAAAGATTTTCTCTTGAGATTAGAGACTACTGAGACAGGACCTTAGAATTTCAGTCAGTAATATATAAACAGATGGTGATTATAAAAAAGAGAAGAATGGGGCAGCAATCTCTTGGCAAATGAGTTTCTGAAGCATGTGGCTTATAAGTACATTATACGAGTATGTATTACCTCATAAAATGAGTTTGTCCAGTGCTCCTTACAATTATTCTCACCTATGTACCTCATTATTAGCTCTGTACTATGGTTAAGTACTTTGCATTAATCTAAGACATAAGATTTGGGTGTTACTAAAACTGTTGTTTTCTTCTGTTGCCATCTTCTAATCTGACTGGTTAAATCATTATTGTATGATTGAAAAATAAGTACTGCTCTGCTTAATGATTGTACACTGGATTTTCAAGGAGTTCAAAAGGAATTTGTTCTTCAATGTTTTCAGAAGTCTTTGATTATCCTCACTTTATGTCTGAATCACTGCCATTGAAAAGTCAAGTGCATAGGTCTAAACCTTTTAGTCGTTTCTTGCTTGTTTTATGGACTTGTTCTGTGTCACTTGATTTTTTTATTTTATTTTTTTCCACATGGTTTGGGCAAGATTTGAAGATAAATCTGATGTGGAACAACATATGTAGATAAATAGGTACTTATGTAAACTCAAATTACTTTTTAATATAAACTAAGGCCCATAATGAAATATACACTATTCTTAAAGAGTTAGTGAATATAAAAGAACTCTTTCTTTTCCATTTTCAACTCCAAGTCACTGTTTAGGAGAGGAAAATGGTGTCACTGCTTGGAAAGTCCAAGTCTGAACCACCTGCTTTCATATATATATATGAAGAATATAATGACAAGCAGAATAAGTACATGCTAATACGTACAAACATACATAGCTGGAACTAGTTCCTTTAGTCCCAACCAGTTCAAGTAATCACAGTGAAGCTAGTCACCAATTTATAATTAATTCTGTATCTTCATAGAGTAAATGAAAAGTTAAGAAAGCATATTGCAAAGTGTACTCAGATTCTGTTCTCAGTTTCTTTTGAAAACTGAAGAGATGACTCCAAAGTGCCCTAAAACCTGGGTTTAGAACTTAACCTTTCAGAATTATTTTTGTCTATCCTGCCTACCTAGCTTTTAGGGTATTTTGCAAATCTGATGGCAGCTGTTAGGAGTTACAAATATTATTGCAATTACTACAATCATTATCTGATTCAGATACTGAATAGAAAAATGCTTAGGATAAACATTTTTCAATAAAATTATGACAAACTGAAACAAGTGGGATCTCTGGAGGAAAGTTTGAAAAAGTACTGGGATCAAGTCAGGTATGCAAAGGAGTGAGTCAAGTGTTTACAGTAAATATGTAGACTACAATGCAGAATGTAAGGTACTGATCTGTAAGCAATGCTATCCCTCACTATATATATATTAAAAAAGTAAGTTTTGTCTCTTGGGAATTCTGATGAAGCATTTTGAAGGATACAATAGAAATTTCTTGTTATGTTGCTTGAATTGTTAAACATTAACTGTGCTGACTGCAATGCAAAATGTCCTTTATATATTTCATAGGAAAGCTGAAAACATATCACCATTTATGATATACCATGGTAACCAAAATGCAGAGCACAGTTAATTGAAGTTTATCTTTGGTTACTTTTAGGCTGTAATGTTCAAAAGCTGTTCTTTTATGTGAAATGTATGGAACAGTAGTGTATTTGGACCTCAGCAGCTTGCTAAGTGTATTTAACACCTACACATGTATTTGAATGCTATCCTAAAACCCATAATTTGTAGCACTTTTGTTATGGATAAACTTGCAGCAGCACAACAAAAGTAATGAAAAAAAAACAAACATGATTTTTATCTCATAGGAACTCCAGTGAATAAAACAAGTTAAGTCTGTATCCTGCACATACGGCAGTGCTTAGAATGGTGATTGTGATTTCATGTACATTTTTGTACATGTGATTCTGTTTCAAATTGGGCTTTGGGGTGCTTACAGCATACATATTTGCAACAAACAATTATTCTGATCTCAGGATTAATCTGAAGTTTTATGTTCTCTTTATATTTTTGATCTTTAAACTCATGAAAGCATGAGCAGTATTCTAGACTTAACTGTGCTTTATTACACCAGATATTCAATTTATTATTTCGCATGATTTTCTCCTGCATACAGTTTGTCTCTAATTTATCACTGGGATAAAAGACTTTTATTTTGTAAAATTGATTTGCTATGGTGAATTTCTCTTGCCGCTACTTTAATCTTCGTTGATCTGGATTTATAGTGACCTCTCTTAGAGAAATTATTTTGTATAACATTATAACATCCCCCGCTTTTTTTTTTTTCCTTAGGTTTTAAATGATTGTTTTAGCTGAGTCCCCCGCTCCCCCCCCTTTTTTTTTTCTGTCTAGTTTTCATCTTTGGGACTATTTTTGTTTTACACTAGTGAAGCTGTTTTTTTCCTGGCTGTTTTCACTTAGCTGTCACAATGTCCAGACCACGTCTTTTTGGCTATGCGGCTATGCTCTTTTTAAAAATGTTATTTCTAAAAATCTGCCTGCTAGAACAGCATGCAAATAAAAGGACAGTTCAAGTTTTCTTTGTGGTGATGTGCAAAATTTACCACAGCATCTGTTTGTGTTTTTTCCAGATTGGCTTTCACCTTAGTATTGGAGTGAATATATAGTCATGTTGTCTTTTTTTTTTTTATCAACTCTAAGCTACTGGATACTACAAGTGCCACTCAATCAAATTCTAATTTAAAGGTCAGGCTGTAGCTTTCCTTGGACAATATTTATGTAAATATAACACTTTCTTATCAAATAAATCTATTACTTTATTAACCAAGAGCCACAAATTCAAACAAGTACCCAGTGGCAAAACAAAGCTGAAAATATATTAATGCTAACCCCTTTCACATCTCCAGATTTAACATCACTGTTATATTCATATGGCTGATTTTAGCTGGCGGTAGTTAAAAATATAATTAAGTGTATTGACACGTAGCACAGACAGAAATTTCCAGCCTTCCTCAAGGTCAAGCGATACGAAAACAAACTGGTTGGTAAAAATGTCTCAGAGGTGAAACAGGATAAGAAATAGATAGTAAGCTGTTATCTGTTATGTTTCTCATTTATCTGATTTTATAGCCTTTAGGAAAAATCTGGAAGTGAATAATTTCTTCAGTAGTTCATTTTTCATTCTGGTCATTAACTGAAATATTAAGCAGTTTACAAACAGAACTCTGGGCTCAAGTAGTGCAACAACACATCAGCAAGCAGGCTGCAAAGCAAGGGTGGGCAGTGCCTCTGAAATGATTTCAGTTTGTACAGGAGTTAGCAAATTGCCCTGCAAGGTGAGACTTACAGTGAGAAAACAGGCTGTGTAAAAGCAAACTACAGTCAACAATGATAAATAACAATTACAAGGAGAAACAATTGTGGGAGTCATAAGTAAGTCTTTTTCTGTTCAAGGGCTGAAGAATTTGCCATTAACTGCATTAAAATGCTGCTGCAGCAAAATTCAGTTTTAAATCTACAGACACACACAAACATTACAATTGTAAGTAAGGTTGAGAAACCAAGCATTAAAATGTTTGTAAGTACCAGAATGAAAGGTGCTTTTGCAATCTTAGTTACAAGACATCCAAGTCTCTATATATTATGATATAGAAACATGTATTCTAAATGTTGCCTAATTCATTACAGATGACCATGCACACTATTTAAATTCTTCTCTGAATAGCAAATCATTACCTTTCTCACAGATTTTACTATGAAATGTATTGCTTGCATCTGAAATTACCACAAATATTCATTAATTTATTTTCCCAATGCCCATGTGAAATAATAGTTCATTCTACCCTTATCTGATTTGTAGGAAGCTGAAGTATAGTGAGGTTACGGTCAAAGGGATCCATTAATTTCATGTGTCTGAAAAGGCTGAGACTACATTTTTCAAGTAAAGTAGTATTTTTAGCAATTCATATGTCTAGAGCAGAGGTCCTTCTGACAACTGTTACAGTCTGAGTGCATAGCAATTAAAAAATCAGACTATGTGGTTGCAGTTTTTACTTCTTGTAACAGATTCTCTCTAGGGCAGAGCAGCTGGGGACAGCCACAACAGGAAAAAAAAAAAAAAAAATCCACGGTCTGAGTATCATCTTAGTCATTTACTTTATGGAGGTGGTGCAGGAACAGCCTACTCATCACTACAAACCTTCTAAAGCTTTAATGTGTTCAATGGGTATGGAATTTTTGGGATTTTGATTGTTCTCTCTCACAGGTCCCCTGTGGGCATATGTGAGTTTTTAAAGGTTTGTGATGTAGCTATTATGGATGGAATTTCACAGTGAAAGGTCCATCCTTGAAACATCCACATCCTTCTCAAGTTCAAAACCATGGTACAAAATATGGAGAAGGGGAAGACAGAGAGAAAGTGAGATAAGATGCTATCTCACTCTTGCAAATATTGCAGATAAAAGGTCATAGATTATATATATATATATATATATATATATATATATGTAGGAAATTATTTGTTTTTCCTTCTCAGAAACAACTAAATTGTTACATTTTCTAAAAGTTTCCAGGCCGGAAATGCCAGCTTAAACAATTGTTGCTGGTCAAGTTTAAAATAACTGATCCAAGTATTGGATTGGGAAAGTATGGGCTATGGTTATGTCAGCCACCTCCCCTTCCAGTAATTCTGAGGGGCTAGTTCTGCTCTACATTACACCAATACAAGTTCACAAAAAATTCATTTTTATAAATGAAATGACATCAGTACAAAAAATATATCAAATAATCAAAATAATGTTAAATAGAAATTATTTGAAATAATGTGTTTGGTTAAAAAACATGCAATGCCTAATGGAAATGTAGTTGATACTGAACAGCTAAAAATGAGATAAAGAAATAGGGCCTTTTTTACCTCATTAGGTATTTATCAAGTATTTCTAGGTCCAGTTGCTTTTCCAGACACCTTCTGATCATTTTTCTAGGACCTCAGTGTCAATAATGTATCAAAATGAAAGTTTGTTTTCCAGTTTGCCTTCAATTGTCTACATCAAATATCCCAGACAAGCAATTTAATTTACATCATTTTTTTTTTTTCAAAACCAGATCAATCCCTCAGCTAACACACAAAGACAAGTGCATAATTTTTGTATGTGCTTTAAAATGAAATTCAATGTTGTTCAGAAAAGAACAATCACATTCCAATGGACCAGCTATCTCTTGCACTTTAATTGTGTAAATCAGCAGTTATTTCAGTGTCATAAAAGAAAATACATGACTTTTAACCTGGGTCAAATGAGACAAGTGAACTATTTTTAATGAAGTTACATGGAATTAACACTATTAGGACAGTTTCTGTTCTGTTTTCAAAAGTAAGTCAGAGGAGAATATAACAGTGTATGTAAATAAAAAGAAGGAAAGAATAGTCATGAATTTGGACTCGAAAAAAATTACAAAAATTACATCTTTTTTTTTTTTTTTTTTTTTTTCCCTTTAGTACACTGAATTTGGAAGTTAAATGTCTCTGAATTTCTTGTGTCTCTAGGCAAATTTCTTTGTCCAGAAAATTTGTGATAATGAATAATTGTACTCAGGACTATGACTTTTGCCTTACTACTGCTGTAGCAAAAACAACAGCAAGACTATGATGATTCTCATCCTGTTTGTGTTGCCTTTATTTTCTTCATAACTGGAAATTAAAAGTATCAGATGGTATCTTGGACTTTGCATGTATCTGGAGCTCATCCAAACCTTTCATGCACATACATTGCAGTCTTTTTTCATCATAGCAGCAGCTGGCTTTCCTTCCCTATATCCTGTACTTGAATTGTGACTTGTTTATTAGTTCCTGAAATGAAAATCCAGTCTGTTTTCATTGCTAATAACCTCTTCAAGTTTAATGCAAACCTTTTTTTTTTAATGCAAACCTTTTTTTTCTTTCTTTTTTTTTTTTTTTTTTTTTTTTAAAATACCACCTTTAAGAAAGAAAAAAAAAAAAAAAAAAACATTACATTCCTGTGAAATTAGTTATTTCATGAATTGATTAAAAATATTAGGCTTACTGTGAAATGTTTGGCATTATAGGTACTATTAGCATTATAGTCATTACTGTCAAGGTTTCTTTGAACTCTAAGGAGAGTTGTGTGGAGCTAGCTTCTTTTTCTGAAAGAACATAAAATGAGAAGCCTTAGTTTCCCTTTTGCCTCACCCGTAATTCATCTGGATACAGTTACATTTTTTTTGAAATAGCAGTCACTTCATGAAGTAATATTGGTAATTAGGTGAAATCTCTAAATTTTGAGAAGTTGTATATGCTAATATATGTAAAATGTGTACTATTTGTAAAAATAAATACTTAAAACCATATGATTTTAAAATTAATTTGTTTTGTGAAATGTAAGTTTTACAGTATGGCCACAACATGTATTTCCTTAAACTTGTGTTATTCACGTGTGAATTACTAGTATACATTTTGAAGAAAATAATCATTTTAATTTCAAGGGAGGGTTATCTGAATAGAAATTCAGAAAAAAAAAAAAAAAAAAAAAACATAGAAAAACTCTCTTCCCTGCCATTGATTTCAAGAGGATGTTAACAGTATTTGTCTTTTAAGTCTTTTCATATTTTTTAATTAATGATGATCTTAAGTAATTTTGACTTTCTATAATAGTAACTAAAATATTTTTGTAATATTCATTTTTATCACAAATCTAAATGAAAGAAACAAAATGTTTTAGATTTTTTTTTTATTTTTCTTCAGGAAAGAAACATTAATATTTAAATAACATTTATAACACATTTCAAATAGATTATTTCTTTACAGCTACTGTCAAAAAATATTTGCAAATATTACAATTATTTTGTTATGTACTCTAGGTATTAGGTGAAAGTTTTGTGTATTTTCCTTTGCTAGCCATGAATTCCACAACTGGGAATGGCCCAACCACATTGACTATTAGCAAAATATCTATTCCTAATGTAAATAATGTAAAATATCCATCCCTAACCTTATATCCTTGTGTGGAGACTTAGTATGAAGCAACCATCCTGAGTTGGTATCAAGCATCTCACAATGCAGGCAGGAATAATTTTTTTTTTCTTTGATTTCCTCTCCGAAGCTGGCAAACAGGCAAATAACCAGGGTTAAAATAGTTGCCTTTTTTCCCCTGGTTTATTTTTAACCCAGATCAACTTCAAAATCTGTCACACCCATGGCCACACAAATAAATGAACCAACAGAACAATGGGGGCAGCACAAACAGAAATGAATAGCTGGGGTGGAGAGAAATGTGCTGTTTTAAAAGCAAACTAACATCAGAAAAAATGGTTGTGAAACCGACTTTAAAATTGTGACATATGTCATACAGGAGTTAGTAATCTTTTCCTATTGAGTATGGTGTGAAATCTTAAGTGGTCAGCCTGGTTAAGCTTAGTTCCTTAATAGTAAATATTCAGTTTTTAAAATTCTAACCAACATGAGAGTGTGAAGTCAAGATTATGCAACAACAGAATACCTCCTAGACTATGATTAATTCGGTGTTCCTCCAAATGTAGAAGAGAGTGCCTCCCCTTTCACATTGTTGAAACTCTGTTTTCAAGAACTTTGCTTTTGCTCTTCATACAATGTTTAATAAAATAGAAGGAAAGAATAGCGGGGAAGAGAGGAAAACTGAGATATAACTGCCTTCCACCAGACTCTCTAGCAATATTAGATTTATGTACTTAGTGAGAAGTACATATTTAGCCATATTGTTCATGTCCTTCCTTTCCCTTATAGATGGTTTATCCTAACAACATGGGCCATTATGAACTTATATTCTACTTGAATAATATATAAAATATTAATTTATTTCCATCCTATTAGCAGACTCAAATATCAAGGTTTCTGCCTCAGTGCAGTTTTAAGGGCACAAAACCAGAAACCTTGCATTTTCATTGAAGTAAATATGCATTTTGAATACAAGAGATCTAAATCAGCCTCTGAGAAAAAATGAATGTGAAAAAAACCCTCCCTTTCCATTGCATTCGTTTCATATTATTTTTTAACCAATTCCTTTAGAAGTGGAAAAACAGAAGTATTGCTAGTTATTTAGTTGAACAGCTGTAAGAGAAGAGCGTTAACATTCGTATAGTTCTCTACATAATTACAAGAAATATGTTGAAATATTCAGGTTTGGCATAGCTGGTATATTTCTTGGATGTGTGCATTTTCATTATGTTTTCACAGAATTTAATATTAAAATGGATCTGTGACAGGGTTCACTAGTTACTTCTAGTGGTGACACATCTTTAGTTCTTGAAACTTAGAGCTGTTTCAACAGAATTTCATTTGGAATAAAATAAACCACTTGTTCTTCTTTTTATCAAGATGAAAATAATTATGAAAGCAGTTGGAGAATGGAATTGTTTTCAAGATAATCTTAATAATTAACTTTCTTTCCAGTATTGTTGTCAAGTATCATAGCTACTGCAGTTCATCTTTATTAAAGGAAGCATGGCTGGCAACTCCATTTCTGGTACATTCCCTGAGATGCAGTTTAATAACTGATGTGTCAAATGTCAGCTCTGCTGTTCCTCCTGGGATTCCCCCAGCAAAAAATACATATTCTGCCTGTACTATACAGGAATTTTCTAAGGCTCTCCTCTGACTTGCTTGCCCAAGACACACAGAGGATTCAGAAAAACAAATAAATTAAATATTTTATTTTTGTGTGTGTGTGTGTGTGTGTGTTTTTGTTGTTGTTTTGTATTCCAAATTACTGCATAAGCAGTTTTAAATATATGGTGCTTTCATCATCACAAGTCAGGGAAAGGAGAAAATATCATTAAACCAGTTGTTTCATAAAAATCTCCCTTACTGACCAGAAAAAGGGGTGCTATCCTTGTATAGTAGCCATCAATGAGACAAAGTATAGTGCAAAAGTAGAGGTACAGCTTACAGAGGCACTTTTTCCTCTATGTTCTTCTACTCAAATATATTCTGGTTCCCTTCTGACTTATATATTTTTGATTGACTATCAGTCAATCAGAGTGGTTCCAAAGAGTGTTTATCAATACGGTGATAGGCGCTTTATATAAATAAATATAAATATATATATATAAAGCTTCAATTAACTTTCTTACAAGTAGTTATCCAAACATGTTAACAAGGGCTTAAAAAAAAAAAAAAAGAGAGAGAGAGAGAGAGAGAGAGAGAAAAAACATTTAGAAAATTTACTTATTTCCACACAGCCATATAATCACCTGTCTCCAAATATACTTTGGAAATTCATATCAAGGGCTGATTCATAATAGATGTTTCTGCATAATAGATTAAGTATGCTATGGTTTAAGAAATGTCATAGATTTAATTAGATAGCTTTTATTTATGAATGGAATATACTCTCTCATGGAGAGACACTGCTAACATTGGAACAGTATCCACAAGGAAAACTCCTACTGAAAATATAGGAAATTTACCCTCAGCAACTGCAAGGCTGGTCCAAGTTTAGTAAAATATTGGTATCTTTTCTATACTCACAATTTTATTTTCAAAAAGAAAGAATGTACTGAAATATGATCTGTGCAGAACAAATAAACAAACAAACAAAAAAACCCAACCCTTAAACCTATTCATGGATATGCAGAAACTAATAATTAGACCCCAATTTATTCTAGTAAATGTGGGAATTAAACATTAAACAGCTGCTGTTTGGATGGTAAAAGTTCAGTCACGTGGGGAGTTTATGTGTTTCTTTGTCAGATTCCCAATTTATATATCATGTCTTGTTTTTGAAATGATAACATATATCCTCACATGTACACACCTGCCTGCCCCCTCACATGTATATACAGTATGTACATATCAAAAGTGCACAACATTGTTTTGTGAACTACACAAATGATATTTCATATTGTATCAGATTTTGCCATCAATAACATCAATAACACATGTCAGTATTTAGCTGGAGAACTCCTTCCTTGTATCATTAGACAACATTATTCTTAAGTATAAATAAGAATGGTGAAGAAATGTTGAAAGTTGATTTGCTCTTTTTCTTTTAGAAGTAAAAAATAGAGCTAAGACATAAAGTTGGGATGGGGAAAGAGATAAGACAAGAAGAGGACAGGAAGACAAGAGAAACATGAAATTTTAAACCTATAAAATAAGGGATCAAGTTAAAAAAAATAGGGCTGGGATACAACAACAAAAAAAAAAAATAGTGGAGATTGAAACAGTTTGTCCTGAACTCTTTCTGTCTGTCAGAGATAGCAAATACTATGCTCAGAAATCTGAATACGGTTGATCCACTGACTTGTCAGTCATGTGAGATTTCAGGATGCTGGTTACAAAGTCTGCTTTACACCGCTGTAGGAGTTACTAAACAAGAAACAGGGAAATGGAAGGTTTGCTAGGGAATATGCTATCTGAAGTAGGTTAAATGAGGTAATGAAATGGAATGAAAAAAAGGAAGGAAGAAACTAAAGAGGGAAGGAAAAGAAAAAAGGAAGAGAACTAGAATTGTGGTATAATTATTTTGATTATTTTAACACAGGCCTTTATGCTTGCTATTTTCCTGTGATGAATTTTTGTGCAAAGTGATTAGTTGATGCCCGTATATGACAAGTGCTTGGTGCTCTGATGAGGTAAAGAAAAGTGATTGTTTTACCTGGGATTCTGGCTACATGAGCAGCTGCTGTCTGTGAATATTTCATGGCATAGCTTGCTTGAACTACCTTCCTCCTGGTTTGAAAAATTATAGTGAGCAACAGACGAACATTTTCAATCTTGAATGCTCACTTAAATCCTAAAACTATAAATGAACCTGAAATAAATAACCAGGGGAAGTCTGTGTTGGTAGAGCTGACACTTCTGAGCAGCTTTTTTTCAGACAACATGCTTCTTTCACTATGTGGAAGGATTTTAAGTATTTATACTTGAAAATGTTGGCTTTGTTCCAAAGTATACTTCTGTGCCATCTATAAATTTTCCACCCCATTATTTTGCATTGTCTACCTGTTTAAACTAAACATTTTCTTGTAGGTCCTGAATATAATGTGGTATTCTACAAAGCTACAAGATTATATGTTGCTGTCAGGGCCTTGCAATTTTCTTTTTGCATGTGTATCCCCACAATACCTGCAAGATTTTTTTTCCATATCATAGAATCATAGAATCACAGAATGACTTGGGGAAGGGGCATTAAAGATCATTTGGTTCCAACTCTCCTTCCACTAGATCAGGTTACCCAGGGCCTCATCCAACCAGGCCTTGAACACCTCCAGGGATGGGGCATCCATGGCTTCTCTGGGTAAACATCTAATACCAAAAGATACTAATGCAAAGGTGTTTCACTCAGGTAGTGCTAGCTTCTTGTATTCTATTAATTTCTGCCACTGAGGTGTTTCTGTCATTTGGTACTCCATCATTTGGGGACCTATGCTGAAACATCTGCCCTGACAGGATTGCCATACCAGACATCTTCCCATCTATCTTCTCTTGGATAGAGAAAGGATGCTGTCATACCATTTCTGACAAACAATGGAGACCTTTACAGTCTATGTAGTCATGGATATATACGTTAACTCTAAAATAATAGGGTAGGTGGGGTGTCTACTTGGTTCATGTGAAAAGCAAAAAGCAAATATTCACATTTTCATTTTAATATGTCAAGTTCTCAAGGACACTTCTCCTTTTATGTGAGAACACTTTAATCAACAGAATATAGAGGAGAGAAAAAATCATTGTAATAGTTTCATTTTTATAAAGTAATTATTCACTGCTACAGAAAGAAAAGACAACAAAATGTTTTAAAACCAGGGTATAGGAAAGTCAGTCTCAGATTTCTATTTCATTGTCTTTTATATTTTGCAACAACTTTGAAAAGTAAGACTTTCAGCAGTACTATTGAAAACCTATATAAGCAGAGAATATGTAATATTTTTTAAATAACATATTTCAGAAAATATAGTAAGCAGCTATTAAAAATTAACAGATATTAACATTTCAAAACAGAAGACAAAACACTACAGCCTTTATGCTAATGACAACCTATCATGAGGATAATTTATTTAGTGACTTTGTTATTTTTGGTGGAATTAGCTGGCAACAGGATATCCTCAATTTGTTACTAGAGACAGGCAAGAAAAGAGAAGTTTCATGTTCTGCCACTCATCTTGCATTTTCTGTAGACCTTTTTTATGTCCTACCACTTCTGGAAAACGTTAAAAATAAATCATGGGACTTTAAAATTTGTCTATATACTACATCACTGCCAGGATACATGTGGGCTAGTTGAAGACTATCCATATCCCTGCCAGAGTTCATTTCCCTTGCACTTAGACGTATGCCTTTTGGATGCAAACCAGAAAAATTAAATGTACCAAAACCATGTGGGAGTATTCAGAACTATAAAACTATAATCAGCAAAGAAGTCATGTTCACCTCACTCAAAGGTGTGTGGGTGGAAGGATGCTCATGCCAGTTTTCTTCTCCCTGCTGACCATAACGCCCTCTGTAAAACTCTGTAGGTTTCAGCCCTGGTTAAGGGGATGGAGGACAAGGGGTGCCTGCCTGGTACAAAGTATTCCCATGTAACTGCTCTTCTTGCACTGCCTGTGTGGTATTCTTTTCTCTGCTTCACACCACTACCACTGGGAGGGAAAAAGGCAGATGCGTGTTCATGAAGCTCTGGAAAGTTACACAAATCAGAGTGAGCATAAACACAACCCAAATGAATTTTTGAAGGGTGTTTGTGAATAAGAGCAGAAGGAACAATAAGGACTTCGTTTAAAAATCAGCACTGTAGTGATGTTTAAGATGAATAAAAAGTATTTTAAAAACAACAATGTGAAACCTAAAGTAATTTTAAAAATTTGTTTTCATGCTGAAGTACGTGAGATTTTGGATTATACATGAACAGTATACAAACAAAAACAAACAAAAGTTAAGGGACTGCACAGATCTGAACAGACAGAAAAGAACTGTTAATAAAACCCCAAAATCTTGATTTCTACTTGTGTTCTAACAAATGTATAGTCAAAGTGAGCTTACAAGCAAGAGTAATGTAAAAGAAGAGACAGAAATCTGATTCTTCAGTATTTTATTGGGAGTGTTTTATTCAACACAGAAACTACCAGCAGCCAAATGCAGGGGAAATTTAGTTTGTCTTTAGATATGAATGTTGCTATGTGACTCAACAAGAGATTTCAGATATTGTTGTTGTCAGGACTTCCAAGAACAAGGGTTTAGCTTCACCGTAAAAAGAAAAATGCAATTTGATCTGTTACAATAGATATATCTGCAAAAAAATTTCCATGCTGTGTTATCTGTAAATAATGGAAAAAATATGGTAGCTAAACAGTAAATAATTCTTCCAGACTGGATTTCATGTCACATATTCTGTCCATTAACAACCATTCAGGAAGCATTAACCCATAATATGGTATCCAAACAACTAGAGCAGTTATGACAATTTTTAAATGTATGTAACAGTTCTACTCTGCAAAATGAAACTTGAAGAATTAGATAATTTAATGTTGTTATTTGAACACAGTGAGAAAAAATACGAATTTGTCACTGTTAAAATGTTGTTGATCATGACATTCATAAAGGTACTATTGCAGAAATGTGATTTAGAGGCATATCCAAAGAAAGACCAATGGCACCTAGAGCAAGACACATACAAATTCAGAACACAGGAAAGTGATTTCTGGTTAAACATTAAGAACCTTAAATTTTGAATTTTATACTTAGATGCACACAGGCATGCCTATTATTATAATAATAGGCAGCTATTATTATAGTTGATGGAAGTCTAATCAACACAGTTAATGGAGTCTAAAGAGCAGTTCACCTTAGAGCAGATATTTTGACTATGACCTTACTAGCAAATAAAACAATTCCACAGTTTTGATACCTGTAATGCTTAAATTTAGGTGTTTTAATCTCATACTCAATGCAGCTCAAAAAGCCTTGATGGGGTTCCTGTAAATGTTTCATTTCAGCAAGTCCTCCTGTCTGTTTCCTTGGTGCTCAGAGTTTTTGCTTCTGTTCTGTCCCAGTTTAAGCACCTCAGTGCTTTTCTTCCACTTTTGTCACTAGATTCCCAAACCTACCCAGAGCAGCTCTTAAAACTTCAAGCAGTTTCATGCTCCAAATGTGCTCCAAATATGTCATAGAATCATAGAATCATAGAATATCCTGAGTTGGAAGGGACCC
>CM021733.1:91436591-91450188 GCA_011075105.1 Heteronetta atricapilla
TGGGCCAGTACTTCTAGCTCATCCATTTTATTCCTCATACTACGTGCGTTTGTGTAGAAACATTTCAGGTGTGTCTCCTTACACTCAGCACCTTGTGGATCTAACCGAAGGACCTCACAGGAACACAGCCCCTCTGATTCTAGCGTACCATCCCTTAGATCTTCACCGGCGTGCCTGGTTTTAGCCCCTTCCCCCTTCAACTCTAGTTTAAAGCCCTATCTATCAGCCCTGCCAACTCCTGACCAAGGATCCTTACCCCTCTCCGAGAGAGGCGCATCCCATCCGGTGCCATCAGGCCCGGTGTAGCATAGACCTTCCCATGATCAAAGAACCCAAAGTTCTGCCGGTCACACCAGTATAACATGTGTATAACTCCATGTAGACATTTGAGATCATTCAAATTCAGTCAGGGCTTCAGAGCTCTAGCTTTGTGTTTTAAAACATAGCTGATAGAAGACCTAATAGTCACGACATGCATTCTTGTGTTTTGTGTAATGGTTAGAGTATTCTTTGAGGATATGGGAAATTTGGTTTCCAGTCCTTTTTCTGGTGCCTTATTTCAAAATCAGATTTTCTGTGGGCCAAGTTGGGTTGATATTGTTGAATGGGCCTTATTCTGCAGAACTGCATTGGAGCTACCTATCAAGAAAGACTGTAGTCAGGACTGTGACTGTTGCCTCATGGACAAGGCACTCACAGAAGGAACACATTTCTTAAACAATGTCCTTTGCTCAAGTGATTATGTTTTATTTTAACTGGCCTCTCATTGGGGACCATTTACAACTGATTCAATATGACCTTACATTTTCTCCTCAGCTTTGTGGGAAATTAATTTAACAAAATTCAGTGTGAGAACTTACAGAAACTTGTTTTAAATAAAATTGGTTCCAGTCATTCCTAAGATTTCACTCACTCATACCCACATACTCACAAGCACAGAGATGTGTATGCCACCTGGTCTGGAAAGAATGATCTGTATGTGTTATGTGGGTAATGATGGATGTTGGTTGTTGAGTCCTTGCTACACCTCTTAGCTTCCTCTTCACTGGTGATGACAAATGGGTTTTTGGGCTGGTCTTCAATATCCTTTAGAAACCAAAAATTCTATTAAGATGGTTCTTCTGTTTCAGAATTTAATTTCATTCTCCATGAATCTTAGGTAATGTGCTGCCCATTGTATTATTTTCCCATATGAGGCATCTTCATCGCTACAATCTGTTTTCCTTTTAGGATAAGAGGAAAATGAATGATGCGTATGATATCGTGCATCTTTACTGCCATTTTATCAGACCACAGACCCTCTGCTCTTTACAAAAACCACATTCTTCAGTGTTTGCCAGTTGGATTGCTATGGGTTTTGTCCTAAGTTATCAATACAGGCTGTTATTTTAGCTCCTGGTTGTGGTGCATTTGGACACAAACTTTTCTGTTTGTCCTTCAATGATACCAATCTTAATATTTCTGCTACAACTCTGTACTGTTGGAGAAATCTTGAAGATAAAGAAAATTAACCCTTCTTTCACTTCACGTGTATAGCCAATAAATTTTCGTATGTTGAACTTACTAACAACCACATTTCTCTGTTGTAGTACTTGCCTATTTCTTACAAACAACTTAACCTCACTAGGTAGGAAGGGATTTGGGGATAGCATTTACAATTAATGGAAAGAGTCTAGTAAATAAAAATGTAAAAATATAAAGCAATCTAGAAAAAAATGTATAGTAAATTTACTTCTCATTAGGTAAATGAAACTCTGACTAAGGCATATTCATTACTAAAAGAAATTCATTATTAAAATTCATTGCATGACAGAAAAGACAAATTTCATCAAGAGTCACAAAGCTGATCTTGGACTGCCGCAGAACGAAAGGCTGAAAATGACCTCCTGAAATCCACAGCAGGCCTGCTTTCTATTGGTTTATTAGTATCATGAACATGTCACAGTTTTGGGATGCTGAAATTCCCGTAGCTTCAGGAAGCTTTTACATATATATATGGAAATGTGTGTGTCTGTACATATATATACATATACACAGTTTATTAGCCAGTGAAAAAAAAACACAAACTGTTGTAGTAACAGAGATGCAAAGAACAAACTCTCTTTTCATACTTTTAGATAAGTAGTTCCAACAAAAAGAACAATTAAGACAAACTGTTCATTTTTATTTATTTATTTTTAATCTGGTGGAATTTTAAAATGAATTTATAACACTTGCAGGCTTGAGGACATAAGGTTTATTTGATTTTAGACCTAGCTAAGAAGTCTAATGATAAACAACTATGTCATATCTGTGCAGAACCAGATAATCTGGTAGAACAGATAAAAAACAATACAACATGTACTTGCAAGGTCAGGTCATGAATGGTCACTGCCTGCATTAGAAAGATCATATATTATGTGTTTATGACCACTTCTCTTGTGTATTTTATGTGATATTTTGGGTTGTCTTGTGTCTAGCCTTTCCTCTACTTTCCACAAGATTGCCATATGCAGTGCTTTTCTATCTGCTTTTTGCTTCAGAGATTGGCTGCTGCCTCTGGAAGCAGCTGTACTGGAAGTTGACTGCCAGATATAACCACAACTTGTATCTATCTCCCCACCTGGGCAGGAGTGACAGCACAAGTAGTGTGCTGGAAGGAGTCTTGCAGATGATATTTCTATTTGAAGCATACCAATCCTGATGTGTGCCCAGCCACTGAAATCACTGAGCTCAGTGGACACTTACAATAAGAAATAGTACAGGCCAGGCTGGGACCTGCTAACTCCATCACCACCTGTGCTGGTCCACTCTGCTCTATTTCTGTGTCTGTAAAATAAATAAAGAAAAAAATAAATCATCCAGACTCCTAAATCTGCACTCAGGGCATCAAATTTGAGAACAGTGAATGAATCTTCAGAACAGACCTGTGATATAACACAAGGGACATAGGTTAAAGACATCAGCAGAAGTGCATACTGAACTACACAGAAGTAATTACTTTAATTGGACCAGTCCTATGTCACAGAACTTGTGTGGTTTGGCTGATCTAGTTGTGCCTAGACAAAGAGCTCATTTTGAAAGGAACTGCTCTAGGCGGATGTATCAGAATCTCAAATGCATCAATTTGCAGCTATATCTCACTCTATTTACCAGCTAATCATAATTTATGATTACATTTATTATAGTTAATTGATTACCAATTCATCAAAATGTATAGTGCAGTCCTGCCTTGGCAGTGATGTATTTCAAGTCTCAAAAATTCTTACAAGACACGTTGCCAATAGATTGTGATTGCAAACACCTCAGTGTTGATAACCTAGAAAGAAAAAATGAGGGGAAAGGTGGTTGCACTACCCTTTTGCCTCTGAATTGTGAAAGAAACACAGTTTCAAAGAGTTTGAAAGAGGGAATATCACATGGTGAAGGCAATAAAGCGTAACAGAAGAACAAATAGAAAAGCTTTCATGATGTTTGAAGGATTAAACCATTTATCTGTGTGCCTCTGAAGGTGTATAAGACACAGTAGAATTGAAATAGACTGATAAAGCAGTTCATTTCAGAGCAAAAGGGAAGATTCAAGGCAGGAACATGCTAAAAAGTGATGTGTTCATATCCTTAGACAGAGAATAAGAAATAGGATGCAAACATATCTTTTCCAATTTCATAGCTTTATCAACATCCCCAAAATTTGAAGAACAGCACTTATCCTTTCCTTTTGCAGATGCACTTCATTTCTAAGTCACAACTCAAATCAGAAAAATAAATTAATTAATTAGGCAAATATGATGAAATGCTTGGGGGCATGCTGATTTTGCCACTTTTTGGGCTAAGTTATCAGTTATATAAGTGCAGAGATGGACAGCTGGAGTGAAAATAAAAAAGTGAGAAAATCTCTCGAAGTTCCAGCTAAACCAGAGTGCTCTTAAGTTTGGTTGCAACATTGTCAGGTGACACATGAGTGAATCTACACCTGAGCAATCCATCAAAGTGTAAACACTACAGATGATGAACTTCACTTTGAAAGAGTGAATTAAAACGTTATTATTTCTCATTTATTTGTTTGCTTTTGTAGTGAGAAAGCAGTAATTTAAAAATAATTAATTTACGTTCTGTCTGTTTGTGTAGCAGGGGCATTAAATTTAAATACCATTATGCTAGAATTTGCCCTGCTAAACTGGTAAACACAGTAATTTACAGACAATTAGCTGCTCGCTGATGTCTTTCAGATGCTGATCACTGTGAAATGTGTCCCCCGTGCCATGCCTGCGCAAGCAATTCCTGCCATCCTCCCACTGCAGTCTATTCATGGGGACCTTAGATTTGATAGGCTTATTTCAACAGTAAGTAAAGATTTGGCATTATTGGCAGAAGTACAACTATCTGGTGCCAGAATTACAATGATGCTTTGAGTTAATCTGACTAAAGCAAACTGGCAGAAACCGTGTAGTCATGTCTCACACCAGCTAGAATTTTGCATCAATCAACAGACTGTCTGTTCCCAACATTTCTAGCACCTAAAACATACTAAATTATGAGAAAGCAGGCTTGTTTGTTTTGTTCTCTTTGAACTTCATGGTTATGGTTTTGTCAGTGTTATAACCTTTCAGACTTGTTCGACCACTTTCCTTGGCAGACATTTAAAACCAATTGCTTTTCAGTATCTGGTTTATAATCTGTACTATCTGAAACACTAGTGATTGTTTGTGCAGAGCATGATATGCCTCAGTGTCCACATGTCCAGTAATCTGCCTGGGTTCCAAGCAACATTGTTTAATAGCACTGATGAAAAACAGGAATATTCCACCAAATAATTATTATGGCATTCAAGTTCCTCATAGCAGTCAATGAGGAAATATATGCAAAACAAGCAGAGAAATGAAAAAGAGCTGCACAGATAAAAAAAGAATGATTAGCATAAAACCTCAATAATACTGTCTTTTCCGAACTAATAATTAGTTTTCAACAATTTCTTAATCCTCCACTACCTTTGAGGTACATTACATAAACTAAAGCATTAGTAATAAAGATGTGAAATGATCTCTGCTTCTGTTTTGTCCTTTGCCTGCTTGTCCCACCAACTTTCCCTGACTATTGAACAGTATAGTGCCTCCTTACCTGTTAGGAAAACACATATTTAATGAATGGGCCAAACTCCAGCTCTGCCTCATCTCTGGAAGTAGCAAAGTCAACTTACACTGGCTCCATCAATTCTCTCTACAGTAACACCTGTCTTTGTCACTGGCTGTTCTCCAGACTGAAGCTCTTCTAAGGGACTCTGAAAGGAGGAACGAGCTCTGAATTTTTCAATTCCCAGACTACTTAAAATTAGTCCAGAACCACAATCATGAAAAATGGTAGGTGATGTGAATAAGTCTGGATAGTATCATTTATTTTCAGAAAATTACTCTGCAATTGCATTACTAAGGACTTACAGAAACACATTGTAAGACCTTGCACAGAATTGGAAATTGTGCTGTACCCCAATCAATCTGCCTTGCTAACAAAGAAGGCTTCAGTATATTGAAAAAAGTTGTTTTCATTTGAAGTTTTAATTGTGATTGTGTCATTATGATGCAACATCTCATCTCTGATGCAACATCTCATCTCATCCCCATCAATCCTATCATATAAGAATAAAACAGCTGTCAAGAGTTTCTACTCATTACTGAACCTGGGACAGCATCAAAGCAGCAATATCATCATGATATTTTAACACTTTTGTTTTAAAATATGCTTACTCCAGAATAGCAGTGAAGATCATATTTCCAACAAGAATCTGGTTGAATCCTGCTGTTAAAACAGAAGAAACACTTTGCTGGATCAGAACATCTATTCAAGCTTTTATAATCATAGTATCATAGAATGGTTTTGGGTTGGAAGGGACTTTAAAGATCCATCCCCCCTGCCATGGGCAGGGACATCTTCCACTAGACCAGGTTGCCCAAAGTCCCATCCATCCTGGCCTTGAACACCTCCAGGGATGGGGCATCCACAGCTTCTCTAGGCAACCTGTTCCAGTGCCTCACCAACCTCTGAGTGAATAATTTCTTCTGAATATCTGATCTAAATGTACCTCTTTCAGTTTAAACCCATTACCTCTTGACCTATCACTACAGGTCTGAGTAAAAAGTCTCTCTGCAAAGTATCACCAGGAGGTGAAGATAGGTGATCCTTCCTCTCTACTCAGCATTAGTGAAGCTGTCTGCAGGGTGTTCAGGGACCCGCAGTACAAGAGAGACCTAGACAAACTGTAGAGAGTCCAATGTAGGGCCACCTAGATGCTGAAGGGACTGGAACACCCCTCCTGTGAAGAGAGGCTGAGGGAGTTGGAGCTGTTCAGCCTGGAGAAGAGGAAGGTGATGGAGAAGAAGGTGGATCTTATCATTGTCCATAAATACCTGAAGTGAGGGTTCAAAGAGGCTGGAGCCAGGCTCTTTTCAGTGGTGCCCAGTGTTAGGACAAGAGGTAACAGGCACAAACTTTGGGAAAGATGACAAAACAAGGTGAACACAGAATGATTTTTTCCCTGGTTATACCTTTATATCTTTCAGTAATCTGAGACTCAAGGACTTTCAGTACAGAGATCTTCCACAAATTCTTACATAAATTTTGTCTAATTTCTTTTGGGCCCATTTATACTCTTGGCATCCACAACATCCCATGGCAATGAGTGCTACAATGTGATTATATGTCACAAGAAAAATACTTCCTTCTATTTGTCTTAAACCTGTTGCCTGGTATTTTCATTATTTTCTGTACTGTCTTTATGTTGTGGGAAACAATAAATAGTTATTCCCTATTCACCCTTTCAATGTGTATCACATATCCTGCATATTTCTCTCCAATTTCCCCATATTTATCTCTTTTCCATACTGAAGATTATTAGTTTATTTAATCCTCAAATGAAAACATTCCAGATCCTTTTTTTTTTTTTTTTTTTTTTCTTAACCCATTTTACTGTGTTCTTTTTGGGTAGAATCAGAGTGTCCTGTTTCCGTTCGATTCTTTACTGTTTTCATAATCCTGTTCTATTTTCTCTTGTGATCTCTTGAACATTAAAAAAAATGTTTTCACAGAATCACAGAATCACGGAATTGCAGGGGTTGGAAGGGACCAACAGCAGGTTCCCTAGAGCAGGTTGTCCAGGTAGGCATCCAGACGGGCCTTGAATATCTCCAGAGAAGACTCCACAACCTCCCTGGGCAACCTGTTCCAGTGCTCTGTCACCCTCACCGTGAAGAAATTCTTTCGCGTGTTGGTGCGGAACTTCCTGGCCTCTATTTTGTGGCCATTGCCCCTTGTCCTGTCCCCACAAACCACTGAAAAGAGGTTGGCCAAATCCTTCTGTCTCCCACATGTAAGATATTTGTAAACATTGTTAAGTTCCCCTCTCAGTCTTCTCTTCTCAAGGCTGAACAGATGGAGTCTTTTCCTGATAGGGAAGATGCTCCAGGCTCCGTACCATCTTTGTGGCTCTCTGCTGGGCTCTTTCTAGGAGATCCCTGTCTTTTTTGTACCAGGAAACAGAGAACTTACTATAAATTACTAACTATAACTTACTATAAATTACTAACTTATTTATAGTAAGTTCAGAGAACTTACTATAAATTCTACTTCCAGTACTGCTTTCCTAATGGTCACTTAATATTTAATCTTATGTTCAACAATTTATGGTTTATTTCCATTCACGGTATGTATGGATTTACATTCATGAAGGATTAATTTTATTTAAGACTATTCTGCAACTTTTTCTTGTCAGCTCCTGTGCTGACTACTGTAATCAATTTTGTACCATTTAGAGATTTTTTTTGTCTCACTATTTACCTCTTCACAAGTTCACTTAAGAAAATTTTTATACTATATATAAAATATCACATATATACATGACATATATGTTACATGTATAATAATGTCACGTGCTTGAACACATATACCTGAGAGACTTAATGTTAAATTCTTTTAAAACAACTTTGTCAAAGAATATTTTCAAAACCTTCTTGAAAATCTAAATTTAACCCCTTCAAGAAAGATTTTAAAATGTTAATTCCTTAAGGTAATTATTGCTTATGAGTTTGATGATAGGATAGAAATAATTTACAGTTTTCAATTAGGGGTTACGATTCAGCCATATTTATGATGCTAAAATGTCCAGAATTGACAACTATTGGTGTCTAATCCACCATGAAGAAAAGCTCAGGGGAGCAGCAGAAAGATGCTTTTTGATTCTCTCTGGTTTTCAGTTTACCACCTTTCTGTGTTTCCAGTGGAGGACAGTGGGCTAAGTAATATTTCAAACCCTGTGCTGGTGATGGAGAAGGGAGGACAAAAGCTGGAAGCTTCAGTTTTTAAAATCAGGATTTCAGGTAGCTAGTATGTAGAGATCTACAGTAGCTACCAATCTAGTAGACTTTGATATCACTGTAGCCAGAGGTATACATCATGTTGTGTTTCGCTGCTGGTCTTCACTAATACGGTTGTGCAGACAAAAATAGCTTCCTATGATTGGATAGTTTTGTCAAAAGATATTCTAAAGAAGAGCTCACCAAACTGAACTAGTCTCAAATGAGAATCTTCCATGGGAAGTAAAATAGGAAAAATTTACCTTTTTAATCTTTATTATTTTTGAGAGACCATGACCCATGACTACTTTTTGTTTATTTTATAGTCTTGACCCCACAAGACTTTGTTTCCCCAGCAGAAACAATTTTTATTCAGTAGCTCTTTTTTTTTTTTTTTTTTTCCTTAAGCATTTAAGTTAGACATACTACTATACTGTGATAATGGTGATCCATATGGGATCATGGGATAAAGAAGAAGCAGAGATGTCACAAAATCTAAATGCATGTAGTCTTAACTTCAGGGAATAAGAGCCAAGTGTATCTCAGCTTCAATGTGTGAAACTTGAAAAGGCAAGGAATACCTAAATTTAACCAGAGACAGATAAAAATCTTGCCAAACCTTCTAGTATTTCTCTCCGCAATTTTGCTGGCTTGTAGCCATTGGAAACAAGACAGAATTTAATCTCTGAGCAATATACAAAATTCACCTACCTTTCAAGTCATTATGGAAATTGAATTTTCTTTGTTTGGGAAAAGATGTTAGAATATGGCCCATGGTGTCTGTCAAATATCAGTTGATTATAAGTAGAAATCTTCATGCTTGGGTAAAAGGAAGCTCTAGATGGGAAAGGAAAACATGAGATTGCTTCATAAGGGATGACAACTTAGATAAATAAAAATGAGGGTTTCAAGTGGCTGAAAATTTGGTATGACCTGTAGAAGAAAATACATGTAAATAGAAATATGTAATAAAGCTGCACTACTTCTTAATCTACTGTTCCAACATAAAAGAAACACAAAGAAGTCCAGGTATTTTATCCTTCATTATCAATATTGAACCCCTGGAGCCTCATTATATTTGTGTTTTGCCTCTTGGACTTCAGTTATGCACCTAAACTTTGACATATTTATTATACACATGTGATTCGAGATCTTGTTATGCGAGATAGAAATTCATTATAGGAATAGAGCAGAACTGTTGACTTAAGTCAACAGTGAATTTTGAGATTAGAATAAGAAAATAAAAGTTCATTTGGTACATCATTTGCTTTTTCTTTTTTTACCCCCCACAAATAAGGTCTTTCTGTCACAGTAACTTCCTTGTTAAAGAAGCTATCTGACAAAGGTAGTCCTTTTCTGTTACCATAGTAATCCTCATTTATCTAAACATATTTAATGTTCAGATATTTCGCAAATAATGGCAACAATTAATTAATGAGCTAAAGTGCTTTCTTTGACTCTGTATTTGGTATTTTTCTATTTAATGTGTTTCGTAACCAGAAAATTACCTTTAGGATTTCTTACTAGTTTGCTGCTCATCCAATATTTGAGGTAATTCCTAATTCTGCCCATTCCTACTTCTGAAAGTGGTCCTGGGCTATATATGCATTATCTGATTTTCCATATCAGTATAGATATGAGAGTTTACATTCACAAGGTATTATTTCAGCTGCTTGGTTGGAACATAGACTTGCGAAGTACCCACTACTTCATAGTGAGAGGGGATATTTTATACTTTCACTAAACTTGAATTGAACCAGAATTCATAGTAGAAGTTATTAAACTTTCAGGATTCACAGCTTTTTGATATTTTTAATCAGTAGTCCTTTGAGTATTTGTGAAGAACAATACAGCCTCATGAAAAACTAAAGAATCTATGTTATTAAACACCACATGTACATATGAATCTTCCTGAAATGAGGGTAATGAAATAATAAAAAAAAGAGGCTAAAGAAGCACTAGAAAATAACACAATTTGCTCAAAGTGTTTACTTCATGGTGTATCAAATGCAGATTGCTGAGCTCTTTCGTAAAATATGTCATTTAGAATATCATCTCATCTTCCAATTAGAAGCAATTATTGGTTCTTGCAGCTACCCCTTTTATTATTTGCACTTGGATTATAAATTATGGTTATTTCTTTGTGAAAATCTAGACCAAGAAATAGTAATTCAGTTTCATTTCTTGACTTTCAGTGCCATTTCTGAAAAGATTACCTCATATAAAAGAAGTCAGCCATGAAATGTTCTTCCCTTGAGACAACCCATTCTCATTTAAGTCCACAGCCATATACCACAGAGCTGTGTTTGCCTCTCGTTTAGCACAGTGTGACAGGCTGCCTTCCACAGCCTTTGTATAGGCAGGATGTAGGTATGTGTACTGTGTTCAGAAGCAAAACAGAATAGAATAAAATAAAATAAAATAAGGTAAAATAAAGTAAAATAAAACCCAACCTTGATTCTCATCAGGGAACAGTTTTGGAGACCTGTAAGAAAGCATTTATATTTTTCGCTCTGAAAAGCACACAGAATCCCTGAAGTTTATACAGAGGAATACTTTCTAACCCAATTACATGTCCAAGTAGCTTGGCAAATCTCTATCTGCAGTAATTTGAATCTAAAACTGAGTAACTTTTGCCCTTGTTCTGGTTATTGGTATTTCTGGAGTACACAAGCTAGCTTTTGGGTTTCCTAGTTCTCTTAATGTCATCTGATATCCCTGATTATGCTGGCCTCGACTATAGAGCTGCTCCTTTTATTTACTAATGGGACTCTTGTCCATTCCCAAGGTTTAAACTGTATTTGATCCTCCTTCTGCCAAAAGTAACTGTAATAGAGCCTGAAGTTTTTAGGGCCCAGTGTCATAAGCCTTGCTTTTGTCTGGGATTTTCCTTTTCCTGTAAGGAACGATGCAGTAAACTCTCTTACTGTCTGTCCTTCAGTCAGATGCAGCTGGCGTGGGTACATCAGACACATTTACCTTGTGGATGAAGTGTGGGAGTAATTCCAACACATATAGGAACATGGGAGTATAAAGTAAGTAGAAGTGCCAACAAAAATAGTCATAATTATTTCTTATTTCAGACCATTTATTATTAACACTACCCTGTAAATTGTTAAAGGCTTGGTGCTCTTTAGACATAGAAAAGTTGTGCTAATCACAGAAAAGTATAGTTTCTATCTATTTTGCTGCAGCCTGCTCTCAGTCAAATGTGGACCGTGGCATGATCAACAAGTTATTCTGCTCATGTCCTTTGTGGAAATAAAGCATTTGGAGAAGGAGAGCAGACCATTTTACTGGGCTGTGAATACAAAGCACAAGAGAAACCTTCACCCTGTAGCATTGTAATTAGGACACACACCTGGAGAACAGGACCCTGGATTTTGAAATGTTTCTGTACTGGCTCTTGATATTAGAGCATCATAGACGCAATATATAAACCCTCAGTCTTTAGAACTCTCTCCTCCCAAGAAAGTACTTTTGCCTATTTTGTTGATTTTCCTCTTGCTTTTTATTGTGTGGCCAAATGACTTTTATGTTCTCTGTAGAATGAAATTTCCAGCAAAAATACTGAACTGTGCCATTTTTATCTAATTAATCTCTTGTCTGTTGTGTAAGGTACAGTCAAAAGTTATGTGTGCTTAAATTTCCTCAGCAGCACAGAGTGCTGAAGTTGCATATCCACCTTGCTAAAGGAGATGTGATATCACACTGATATTAATGTTTAAAATTTAAAGGGCAGATCGGTGTCCTCAACCTTTGGGTTTTAAATAGGCACAGCGCTCAGTGCCAAATTCTTCAGGGTGTGGCATGCCTCTAATCTCGAGTGGGTAGGGGAACTTAAGTACAGGTTTGAGAAAGGCACCAAATCTCCAAAACAGAAACCAGCCTCCCCCCAACTGCCTTTTATTTTTGTGATTCTTCTTGGCTGACTTCTGAAACCATCCTTTTAACATGTACATTTTGGGGGGAATGTCATAATCTATATTAACACCTCTTTCTACAGTTTATTTACAGTTTATTACAGTTTATTGCAAAATTAGGGTATCTAGCAGAAGTTTCTGTATTGACCAGATACTTAAGGTACACGTTATTTTTATATTTATATTAGTTTTATTTTATATTTAGTATTAATTAAATACTGTTTGTATTTAAGATAGTTTTTCCTTACATGTTGAAACAATTTATTAACTAGTATATATTTTGCCTCCAAAATTCACAATTATGTAGACTTAACAGAGAGTTTCTCAACCAGAGACACCATTGTTCCTAGTTCATCTTGGAAGAGCAGAATATCTGCCATACATCTCATGTTCCTTGGCTGCTTGTCTTCAGAAATAACAGACCTGTATGTATTTCCCATTATTATAAGGCAATGTTTCAGCCAGTAAGCAGAGGTGACTTTGGGTAAAGCTAGGTCAGATCCTAGGATAATTAAGAAAAATATCTGTTTTAAATTCCATGACAGGAATTCTGTTTACTAGAAAATATTTGATGACAAAGAAATAAAACAATAATTATGTGGGTTGAATTTTATGCTGAGCTGAAGCAGTGTTCCAGATGTATTAGTGGAGATAAACAGCCAAAGGGGATTTCTGATAATTAGGTGTTATTTCCAACTGAAGAATTAAAACAAAATGATGCAGATGTATTTTGCTGCCTTCTGTTAATATGCACTCTATCTTCCTTCATCTTTTCAGTTTTCTTCTACCACTCATTATAATTATGCGAGTACATTGAGCTAATCTTATTGTGGGCAGAAACTTCTACTGGGGTAGAAAATGGGTTTCAGCCCTGCAACATAACACTCGCAGCATAGAACTTAACTGAAACACCTATAAGGTGTAAATAATAATAGTTGTTATTATCAGTGTTACATAGCATGATAAGAAATCATGTCTGATGATGCAACGTATCTGTGTTTCATCTCTCTTTGTAGCTAGCAATCATAAGTATAAAGGGAAATTTTTGCTGGAATTGCAAAATATAAAACAGCTCTGCAGAGAGCAAACTTCTGCTGGTTAAAGAAAAAAAGAAGAAAGAAGAGAGCTATTAAAAAAGGGCATTTTTTCTACTCACACCATGCTTAAGCACAACTTAGTAATGACTCCTTAATTATTTGCTTTATATAACTTAATATTTTCATGTTGAAATACGAGAGGGAAAACAAAAACAACAAAAAACCTACATGTTTCCAGGTGAAAGAAAATAATTTTTGGAATCAAAATAACTATGAGTAGGATTTGCTGCAGAGTATTCAGTATATGTTGAAAAAA
>CM021733.1:91450198-91552959 GCA_011075105.1 Heteronetta atricapilla
TTCCTGGAAGGGAAACTCCATATTATATGTCCTGTTGCAGACTATGAATATGACCATGTGAGCTTCTATCTGCCTTAATTAAACAATAAAAATACCTCTAGGAAGCTAATGGTAAAGGTCGAAGATTGTTTAGCAAAACAGTATTTTCTTTTACTGACTTCTGAAAATTAGTGAAAACCCATTCCAATATAAATCTTCTTCCTGTACAAAATTCTGACACTTTTGGATGGGGGATGTATATTAACTAAATGGCACCACACAGGTTACAGGAAAACTTTCTGAATCTACTTGTGTCAGCTGATGCCATTACTGGCTCCAGATGTACCAGCTGGTGTTTTATGACACTGATGCTGAAAGGCTTGTGCATTCATTTTCTAATGTACTTTCGGGCAAGATCAACGAGGTAATCAATGACAATGATGATACAAGATTGTGTGCTAACCCGAACACCTTTGCCTGAAGTAAATTAAGGATTGCTCATAGGATTCCTCCCACAGAAGGGTTGTGGGGTCAGTAATCTCCCACAGACAGCCAGGATCAGACAACCTGGGACTGAAAATGTTGTCAA
Organism: Heteronetta atricapilla; assembly: GCA_011075105.1. Lineage (NCBI taxonomy): Eukaryota > Metazoa > Chordata > Aves > Anseriformes > Anatidae > Heteronetta > Heteronetta atricapilla. The sequence continues at coordinate 91,450,767 of CM021733.1, forward strand.
TCACCTAAAAGAAAGCTTGTCATTGCCTAATTTGGTGGCTTTGTAAAACTACCTTTTTGCTTTCTTGCACTCAGCAACTTGTGTTATTATGTTTGTTTCAAATGTGGTACAAATATAGAGGAATAAAAATATTTGTGGACATTAGAAAATTAGGTGGTGATGAGTAATCTGTGCTTTCAGGTTCTCATTGAGAACAGTTCTGGAATACTTAGAGCTTAAAAGATGTGTCAAACAGGAAAAAAAAAGATATATCAAATTGAATATTAAACAATAATTATCTTGCAATTTGATTAGAACAATTTTAAACTGCCAATTCTTCCTCCTCCAGATTTCTCAATATCATTTCTGAGGTTAAATCTGGAGGTCTGTCTTCTAATTTAAGATGGCTAGGTTTGGAGAACTTTTTTGTTTGATTGTTTTTTATTTTTTCTTATTCTTTCCACTTTTTCTTTATGTGTATTTGAATATTTCATAAGTATAAATGCACATCAGGTTTACTATTATTTATACAAAATCAGACTATTTACTTGTCTCTGTGTGCTGCTTGTGTTTATAAATTATCAGCACAAATATCAAATCTTTCACGCATTTCACAGAAATCTCAGTGAAAATTTAATCTGATTTATCAGCTTTTAAATATATTTACTTCAGTTAAGCTGTGTTAGCACTTTGTGTTTACAGAAGATAGACAACAATTTAGTGGGAGCTACTACAGATGTCAAGGACAGCATATGCTGCCTTGGGGTAGATGGTACTTGTGATGATGCAGTTGTATTATTTTTAGTGACTTTAAAAGCTCTAAGAGAATTACACAGAGGTAAAGTATTTCAGAAAGTTAGCTAAAATGAGTGAATTTAGAAAAATATCAAGCATAAGGGTCTATCTTTGACTTAGTTAATGTTCTTGTTTGGCATTTCATAGAGAAAGGAAAAATCACACCAGAGCTAAGTCAGACAGAGCTCTTACAGGATGCCATTCATATTCCTGATAAGGAAAGCCACAAATTAAGGCCAAGAACAATCTCTGCAATATACATCTGCAATCTCTGCCAAACATGTGTACTGAAGCAGACATTTTCTTTTTTTTTTTTTTCCTGTTGCCTAATTAAGGGTTGTTGTGAGCTATAGAATATTTTCCATTGGATAGAAAAAAAAATTTTGATCACTTTGTTATCGTATCATACTGTTCCTAAATATCTAAGATGGTTGGTTGTTACTTTGCACCTATAGCAGACCAATCTCTTGGAATTTTCCATTGTATTATGTCAGGCAAAGCTGCTTTTGACTTCTGAAGATAAGGTAGAGGTTTCCCAAGATTTCAAAAGTATTTTCATCAAGATGGATGCTGGGAACAGCCTGGTCACCAATTCTACTCTTTGTTCAATGGCTGAAAATCTGTTGCTGAGGGACTCATGGCAGGCAAGTACATCCCCCTGGGGTTTCCCGGTTCTGAGTTTTCTTTGAAGGAAATACCTACTTAGTAGCCTGGGAAAACAGAGCACTTGTTCAGGAAATACAGGACCATAGCCATCACCTTTGCTCCGGGATATGCTGAAATTGCACTTTCTCACCTAATTGCCTCAGAGTGTAGGGAGCACCTGGCTGATGGATATCTCCAGTGAGGATGAAGCTGGACAACTGTGCAGAAAAGGCCAGAAAATTTATGGAGCCAGGAAGAGAAAGGTTCATGGGCGTGAGGTTAGGAAGGTTTTACAGAGTGATCTGGATAGGCTGGATTGATGGGCAGAAGCCAACTGTATGAAATTCAACAAGGCTAAGTGCTGGGACCTGCACCTGGGACAAAACAACCCCATGCAGTGCTACAGGCTGGGGAAAGAGTGGCTGGAAACTGCCCGGTGGGAAGGGACTTGGGTTTATTAGTTGATAGCCAGCTGAATATGAGCCAGCAGTGTGCTCAGATGGCCAAGAAGGCCAAGAGCAACCTGGCTTGTGTCAGAAATATTGTGGCCAGCTGTTGTGGTTTAACCAGACACCAGCAGAACTAAGGAAGTGATTGTCCCTCTGTACTCTGGTGAGGCCACACCTTGAGTACTGTGTTCAGTTTTGGGCCCCTCACTACAGGAAGTACATTGAGGTGCTGGAGTGTGTCCAAAAAGGGCAATGAAACTGGTGAAGGATCTAAAGAACAAGAGTTATGGGAGCGATTGAGGGAACTGAGGTTATTTAGCCTAGAAAAAATGAGGCTCAAGGGAGATCTCATCTGTCTCTACAGCTATCTCAAAGAAGGTTGTAGCAGGGTGGAGTTTGGTCTCATCTCCCAAGCAACAAGCAATAGGACAAGAGGAAATAGCCTCTAGTTGCACTGGGGAGATTTGCGTTGGATATTAGGAAAAATTTATTCATGGAGAGGATGGTCAAGCATTGAAACAGGCTGCCCAGGGAAGTGGTTGGGTCATCATCCCGGAAAGTATTCCAAAGTTGTGTGGATGTGGAGCTTAGTGACAGTTTAGTGGTATACTTGGTAGTGCTAGGTTACTGGTTGGACTTGATGATCTTAGAGGTCTTTTCCAACCTAAATGATTCTAAAATTCTATGAATGGGGAAATGTCTGTTTCCAATACTGTTTGTGTATTTTATCCCATGTATCTTAATAGACAGTTCCAAAGCAGAACTCAGTTCAGAAACCAGACTGAAGAAAACACTCTCAAAAGGGCTGTAGACACATTCCCTCTTGTTTGCCCTCTCGAGTTAGTGCACTCTGTGAAGCACCAAACATGGACAAATTGGGTATAGACAAGGATCTGAGGGTCTTGTTCCAGCCCAGCAGCTGCAACAGAAGTTGCAGCTGATGATATCTCAGCAGCGTGAGATGTCAGTTCTAGCCCAGGAACTATCAGACCCAAAACTGAGACTGTAAGTAGGTGGGGTGGATTATAGCCACCATTATTTTGGTCCAATTGAATCTTTCCATGAACTGCCTTATTTCACAAACTTCATGCAATATCGATAGAATTTTTAAGCCCATGGGGAAAATGTTGTGAAAACAGATGCAGTTTATTACAGATACAAGCCTATTAAATTGAAAGATATTAAGTGGAGAAATAAATTATTAAGAAAAAAATCAAAACTAACAGACAATCACAGACATTCTCTTGGGGGAGAAATCTATTTTCTGCTCAGCCACAAGCTCAGTAATGGTGAGATATGGTCCATTTAATGAAGGCTGAAATGTACAAACACTTGTACTAGATAGTGTTGTTATGAACGGTATTCTCTAGCTGTGTACTTCCGTACATTCAAAAATAAATGTTGCAGTGTCTTACAAAAGACATAAAGAACAAAACAAAACAGCAACAAAAGTGCTCCCCTTTGGTAAGGCTCAGCACTCCTTTATATAAAGAACTGTTTTTGTCATCTCAGAATATTCTTCTAAAGCTAGTTGTAATTCTTAATGTTTTTTGGCCTAATTCTTAAGGTTTTGCAAGAATATTTCAATTGTGTTTGACTTTAGTAGCAAGCTAAAAGGTGCTCCTTCTTAAGATTCACAGCCAGCTCCAACACTTCAGCACACTGATTAATAATGAAGAGAAAATGGGAGAAAGTAGCTTTCTGTCCCTTTAGAGATTGTTTAGATACAAAAAGATTAGTAACAGCCACAGGTAGATTGGAATCAAGAATCCATCTTCAAAAACTTCCCAGGTGATACTGGCACAATGTCAAAGAGGGTTTTAAATAATTTTTTAGTCTTATGAGCTGTTCCAGGTCCCAAGATCCAAGAACCCTTACATTTTAAATCCAGATTTGAATGTTTTACAATACAGATGCAGGTTTGTGTGTCTTCAAGCTTTGGTTTAATGCAATCAAATCAATCTTGAACTTCTCTCTCTCTCTCTCTCTCTCTGTCTCTCTCTTTTGGTTGTTGTTTGTTTGTTAGACAGAAATAAATGAGACTTAGGCAATAGTATGTGCTAAGCTTACTTCTGCATATATGATGATTTCCTGAATACTCTTTGATAACTTAACACTCTTGTCTGATTCTTACCTCATTTGAGAAAATGATAGAGGACAGAAAAAAAAATAGAAAAAAGAAAAGGTTTTCTGCAAATAAATGAACTCTTGGAGGGGAGAAATCCTGTTAATTAAAGTCTGCTGTAGAAATTTGTACTCTATTGGAATAGACATGAAAAAGAAATTTGGAACCTAGAATGAAAAACTTCATTCAGACATCACAGTTTGTGAAAAATAGTGTTTTTAGTGCTTACACATGGCCAAAGTCTATCAAGTACAAGGAATGAATTTATAGGAAACAAAGCTTTATTAGCTTCAGTGCTCAGGGAGAGATTTTGTTTTACTGAGTAAATAATTTATTCCTTCATTCTTGCAGTCTGCAGTGCCTCCGTTTTTGGCTGGGTTTGGAAGAAATGTAGTAGCACTGTGAGAAAGGCCAAGGCATTTCTGAGCCAGTCTAAATGAAAAAGTCTGTGTAGTCATGTGAAAATAAATTTGTTATGAGATTTGCAGCCCACTTGTAAATCAAGTCAGTTTTGATAATAAGCACCATTACAGTGCATGTTCTTCCAGTCTTTTTCTACGTTGTTTCGAGCTGGTTGTCACCTCAGTAAAAGATATATTACTTCTAACTATCTAGTCCAAGACTTTTCTTTCCTTGATGCAGCATTTCCAACAAAAAAAAATAATCATTGCTGGGGCCTGAACTGTTATGTTTCTTCCCTCTGTTCTTCACTACTTGGATTGAGAAACAAGGCTTTTTCTTGACAGCTCTATCAGCATCTCTTCCAACTGTGTAACCATGTGAGGGAGCGCCTGCAAGGAAACTGTAGAGATATGCGTATAAATTTAGGCTTCATTAAGCAAAATCTATGAAATTATGGAGCTCTGCCCAAATGCTTATTTCCAAGGAAGCTAATATCACCGCAGCTCAATCACAAGATTGCTCAAAGTGTAGTTTATGACAGCATCACTATTGCAAATGTACTACTGAGTTGGACTTTTTTTTCTGCTTTCTCCTCTCTTTTTATATGATACAAGGCAAATAAAGTTTAACACTTCTACCATGGAAGTGGTAGCCTCAGTAGCTACCATTTAAGCTTAAGAATATTTGCAATGGGATTTCCTAACAGGCTTCGTAGAAAGAAAGGGCCATTGTTTGAAGCCCAATTCATTATTATTATTATTATTTTCTTGGATAACACCGATCAAAATAGTTTATACAGATTTTCATAAGCTTTTTGCTTACACCATGTATTATTTGGCTTAGTGATCACAGCTGAAAAGCATGATTTTAATAAAGGACTTGAATAAGTAGATTAAAGTAAGTTACAGGGACTTCCTCATTCCGATGGTAAACAAAGTAAACTAGTTCAATCAAAGTAAGGTATGTTATATATAGCATGTGTATTATCATTAATTCATTTGCTTATTGCTTTACATTTATATTTAAAGTAGCAAACATATTACAGATTATAATAAATATTACTTTTTAGTTACCAACTGAGCTCCTTAGTTTCAGTCTCTACCGATGAAGTAAGGAGAGCTGTTGCTGTAAACTCAAATTCTAATTAACATTCCCCAAACACCCAAGAATCAATGATTTGTTTACAAGTCCCTGTAAGGAATGGCTGAGAAAATCACTCTGAATACACTTCTTGTGAAAGGAAAAATGTATGCTCCTGTGAATGCCTGTGCTAACTGCAGATTAATTTCATTGACTCGACCATTTAACTCCAGGTGAAAGAAGAGGCAGGAAAGAGACTGCTAGTCCCATTACCTCAGCTGATGTGTGCAGCCAGACACCTAAATGCAGACGGGGTTGAATGGATTGCCAGCTTTGGACTTGGGAAGGAATTTTGCTCAGGGGTGTAGAGGCCAGGGACTGCTGGGTCTGGGAGTTATTCTGGCTCTGTTAAGGTCATGAAGGGTGTATTCCACAGCACGGTGCTCCCGTGGTGCTGTGGAGAAGGTGCTGGTGACCCTGGCTGCTCCTTGTCCCTGCTGCTGAGGCTGGGTTCAGGCCTCTGGGAGGCTGCTTTCTCTGAGCTGCCTTTGCCTCATGGAAATCTCCAGTGTGTGTAAGATGATATGCATGAGAGCATTAGTGTGGGCACATGATTGCTGGCACCCTTTGCTATTAATCAGCAAACAATCTCACGTACCAAATGAACTCCAGTGACAGCTTCCTGAGGAAGGAATAGCCAGTCTCACCAGGCAAAGGAAATCTGCTGCTTCTCCTGTGGCTTCTCCAGGATATTTCCCTAAAGTAGAGTTTAGAAGCACTTGATCCCTGGCCAAAGGTCTGGTCTTGTTACCAAAGCTGCAGTCCCAGACATTTGAAAGCAAATGGCCCAGATCTTGCATAAAAACTGAGGCGGAGCAAGCAAGTGCCTGTAAAGTAAGATCTATTTAATTGTGTCTTGTCATTGCAACAATATTTATGCAGAGGCAGTGTTATATTTTGATACATTCATCAAGGAAAAAGAAAAAGTGTTTTTTTTTTTTTTTTTTTTTTTTTTTTCCAGGTTCTTCCAGCTGAATGACTAATCACAGAAATCCATGTTTCGTTTAGGATACAGGTAACCATAGCTACTTTTGTTGCCTAGCGACTCCTTCTTCATACAGCTGAGAGTAGTCCTGATCCTGCCACCTTCTGCACAGCCAAATTCAGCTGTCACAACACTGCAGCCCCACAGCAATTCCCCGTGACACAGAACAAGTGGTGTGGGGCTTATTCTGCAACCCAAGGGATTAGAATTGGAGCTGGTGCTGTTATAGGAAGATAAAGAGGGCAGCCCAGTGCAAGGGAGGGGACTAAAGGGAGGGGATCTCTCCTATAGCAACATAAACCCAGCTGTGGCTTAAGGCAGGATCTGACTCGGTGTCCTCAGCTGTGCTATAACAAATCTGAGGCAAAAATATATATGTATATGAAATCATACCTTCTCCATTAGTTTATATAAAAGACCATTTAGGGCAGAATTTAAGGGTATTGATTAGTTTCTCAGCCCAGACACGGACTAACTAGCAAAAAAAAAAAAAAAAAAAAAAAAAAGGATCTGGTTCCTTTACGTGGTGAAAAGCAACACTGGTTCTTTTAAAGACAGGTAATGATGAATTATGTCATTTTGGAAACAGAAAATGTATTTATGTAATAGATAAGGTTTTAAAAATAGACTTATAAAAAGTCTATGAGTCAGATTCTCCCAATTACGTCAACTTAATCTGAGTTAATTGTAAATTAACAACAATAAACTTTATTGGCCTTGGTCGTGAAGGGCTTCTCAAATGCAGCTGCTTTATGCATGATGTGACTCACCAGCATCTAGGCTTGGTTTGCAGATGTCTGTGGGTGATGTCACGGCCTTGGGCTCTCCCTTTCAGAGCATTTTCTCAGAACAATGACTTGCAACTGCTTTTCACCTGAGCACTCATCTGATATTTGTGGTCTAGCTGGATTGTTTGCACCAGAAGGACAAATTGCTTATGTAAGTCCAGGCACTTATTGTGCAATTTTGTCTGTTTGTAAATAGGGATGCCCTTGTCTCCCTCCTTGGCCTTTCCCCTCAGCACTCAGCAAACCTATCACCTTGCAATAGGAGCCGACAAAAGAAAATAGTTTCCATGCTCACAGACCTAAGTTTGCCCTTCCAAGCAGCACTCTGCTGAACAACAACAACTTCTTAGTTCTGAACAACAACAACTTCCTTTCTGGAGCATCCATCTGTTTTCTGCTGCTGATACATACAGCTCTGCAGACCAATTAATGTGTTTTTGCAGCAAGTTCTTGAAAGCACTGCTTTCTCCTTCTGTTAATTCTTGTTAATTCATGAGTTCTATCAGGTTAGTGCCACAGGTGGTGTCTGCTGCTAAATCTTCTTGAGTAATGAAACTCGGTCATCTATACTGCTAGATCATTTACCTGGTCCCTGGTACACACTGGATCAGCTCGGACTCCTCCAAGCAGTTCTTGGGCACTTAGGAGTTAGTGCAGAACAAAGGCAATTTCCTCAAGGCAGTTTAGAAGCCACAACTGTGCTTTGGAGAGAAAGAGTTGTCATTAGTGCAGACACAGGCCATTGTGGTCTAGCCAGTTTGAGTATCAGAAGGTTCAGAGAAGTTCTAGGCATGTTTAATTAATTTTCCATAAAGAGGCATAGTGTTTTCTACCAGTTTATTCCAGCATGTTTCTTACTTGCCACCTCTTGAGCAGGTTGAGCCTGATCCTTTTTTTTTCTTTTTTTCTTTTTTTTTTTCTAGAGATATAGATGAGTATGGAACTCATTCTCCTACATTTCCTGGGATCTATTTAGAAAATCAGTAACCTACAAATGCTGTATCAGCAACTAGAATGGGTGTAGATGTTCTTTGATCACAGTCTGTCATGGTCAACAAGGATGTTTCAATGTGCTTGCCCATTTACAAGGGGATGTTAGGCTGGAAAGGACCACCTAGATCCACAGAGTCGTGTTTCTCTGTGTGTATCTGTTAATTCTTGTATTGTAGTTAGGTTGTTAGCAGTAGGGGGCTTATAAAGTGCATAGCAAAGAGGGTCCTGATTCAAGACTGAAAATAAACTCTACAGTTCAGTGAGTAAGGAGATACCAATGATCTTAGTAAGCAAGGGCTCCAAGCAAGGAGTCCAGGTTGCCCAGTATGGTGCTGGTGACCTTGTACTGTGAGAAAAGAAGGGACTCCCTGCTCACTCAGAATGTCTGTCCAGAGTCTTTGTAAGAAGTGCATTTCTCCTTCATTTTGATGTCTGTTACAAAGCTTATTGAAACTTTTCATTGCTTTTCTTCTAGTCTTTATTTTCCATCATATTTTTGTGTCTTGACTACTCCCAGATTACCTCCTTCCTCTCTGTCTGCTTATCCTATATTCTATACTTTGCATTGGAGAGTTGTGTTTTTTCTTGCTGCATGCTGTTCCTTGTAAAAGGAAGGGTTCCTGGTTGAATGTCATCTGTTTTTCTGTGTTAATTTAGGATAATAGTTCCCCTTGCCCCATTTGCAGCCCACATACTGATGCAACTTCCCCTTGTTTTGTTCCCAGATAAGTATTGCCACAGTACTTTAATAAAATGATGTAGGACTCTGTTTACAAAAGAGTGCTTCTGTGGTATCTTACTGCTTTCACAGGAAGCTTAACAGCTTGCAGAACAGTAAGTGGCAAATGTTTAGTGCAACATTATGCCAACTTGAGGACAAACTGTTCCTCTCAGGAATGTTTTCAGCCTTAAATGAGAGGAAAATCCCCCTTGCAGAATGTGAATTCTTGGAGGGGGCGGGGAGTGACTGCCACTTATTCGCCTTGCCAGCAGCTCCAGTTCTCAAGAACCTTCCAAGGCTTTTATGGATCAAGTGTAGTGTATACTAGGAAGCAAGGAGTGATGAAGCTGTGGCTAGCTTTTTCAGAGTAGCAAAGATTCCAATATTGTAGATGAAGTGCTAAACCTTCTAGCCTACCTCAGACTGCAAATGTTAGCCTGTGTAGACAGATGCTGGGAGGGCACTGGTGAGGGAGAGATGAGGCCATGGAAAAGCTATTGAAGTGATTAAGCAAAGAGTAGCAGCATAGCTGAAAACAAAATGAGACAGAACAATCCAGAACTTAAATGGTGATGAGACCTACTGAAATATGTGGCACTTCAGCCATGGATGCTAGTCACCCATCAAGAAGATAAGTGGATATTAATGAATTAATTATTAGTTTGACTTAACAGTGAAAAGAGTTGAATTTAATACCATTCTGTCTGTTAATCCTCCTATGTGGTAAAAAATTGTTGGCTCTGCCCATCAGTGGCACTCTGTATCTTCATACCTCAACTGCAGGTTAAAATACTCTGCTGGTTTTCAGTGACTGCTGTGTCCTGAACACATTAAAGGGGAACTGGGTGGCAGTTATGTTGGTGGATCTAGGATGCCCAGATGGGTGGCTGAGCTGCTCAATGTGCCACAAAGCACATGAGAAAAAGCACTGAGTGCTTTCTATTTTATTTCCAATCTCGGGCAAGGCAGCAGTCTGATGCTCTGGAGCTGGTAGGATTCTCAGCTGAAGCTGGTATTTATCATAGGGAGAGTACAGAGAAATGCAACTCAGTGCCTGAAGGCTGATGTGAAAGCAGGATGGAAATGGTTGTGTATAGAGAGTGCCATGAGATCTTTGTAAAGTGAATGAATTTCAGCCCTGGATGCCCCAGTCCTCCACCACAGGAAAGTGGCCTTTTAAGGGAGGCAAATTCGAACAGCATGGACGATCTCATCAGGTGAAACCTGTGGCCTGATAAAGAAATGCTGCTCCTTCACTCTAATATGGGCTATCTCCAGTATATAATGGGAAATATAGTCTGGTCAGGAAGCTTCACAGGAAAAAATGGGGGATGACAGCTTTTAACTCACAAGACTCCTGAGGCAGCAGTTACAGTTCATTATGCAGCAAAGAACAATTTTACAGTCGTGGTTAAGTGAATTACCATGTTTCAATTCTCTTCATCAGGAAATAATTTTTCTATGGAACATCCAGATTTTGCAGAAACTGTGTTTTCCATAAAACATCTTAACAAAATGCAACCTCGGGACATGTGCATAGGCTTCAGCTATGTTTAGTTATGGTGGCAGGAGCAGTCCCTGGATGGACCTTCAGCCCAGGCTGAGGCCCTGCTGGTGTCCATAGGTACAGTATTCTAGCCCAGGTTGTCTTTAACTGGAGGCCAGGGGGAAGTGAGACATTTTTAGGTCTCTGCTTGATGGGGATTTAAATAGGGTCAACGTGTGCTTTCAGACTTGGTTGCTGAAATGCGTCCCCTAGCTCAAAAACAGCCAGAAAACACCACTTGGTGACTTGACCATGAATTGCAAACATGGTAGACAAATAACCTTTGCAAATGTGACAGCAGAAGACTCTCTAGAGATGGCACACTGGCCAAAATAGGCCTAGAAGCTTAATTTACATTATGACAAAAAATAAAAAATCAGAACCAGACTTTTCAGTACTTGGAAATGTTTGTGTTAATTTTGAACTAAGTTTCCTTCCTTCCATTCTTCAATTCTTCCATCCATGAAAAAGTACAGTTTTTCTGATAAACACTTCAGTCATTTTCTGTGCTTCAAAACTGACAAAAAAGCTGTTAGGCAGGTAAACTGGATTTAAAGGAATTTAAAACTTTCAACCACACAGAAACATTTCAGGGAAGGAAGAACTAACCAAAGATGATCATTGATATCCCTGGAACTAGATTGTACACGTGGAGATTTGCAAGATTTTGATAAATTATTTGAAAAATCCCAAAGATCCTCTAAGTCATGTGGAAACCCTTCTTCAAGTGGAAATGCCTTAGTAAAGAAAAAGGAAAGAATACGATGGTTTTTATTATATATAAGAGGATGTACTGAGAAATATAAAGAAAACTTTATATTATGTTGTGTAATCCACGGATTCCTATGGATTTCCAGCACCAATAACTACTTAAATGTTTTTCCATATGATTAAATAGTAATTATTATGCCTCTATCAAATGACAGGAAACATCATTATACGTACACATGATATAGCTTGTACAGCCTCCATAGCATAGTCTGTATTCATAAAAATAACGGACTGGACTTGAAAATTAAACTGTGGATACAGACTTTTTTTATGAGAAAGTGACAGTAGCTTTGATTACAGTATTATACCTCTGTAAAATAATTTTAAGTGTCTGAAACTTCATTAAACACAAAAACATCAAAGAGAGGTATTGTCATAATGTTATCTTGTTCACTAAAAACTAACAGTATGTTTTATACATGCAGAAAATTAATTTCTAGCAGAAGTTGCACCAACTCATGCTACAAAATAAGAACATTCTATTCAAGTTTTTTAAATGCTAGGAAAATTTGTTTTTCATAGTATTTTCTGCAAATGGTATCCATATTTATACATCCTAAATTCACTTCTACATGTCATTAGGAAGGAACAATAGTCTGAAAACAGAAGAAGTCAGTGAATTTATGTGCTGTGCAGTTTTTTCCTGGTTTCCATTTGAAATGTTTGTGTGAAAGTTCTATTCCTGGCATTCATTTAACTCCAATGTAAAATTATCATAAACGTGTGTGAAAATAGTATGTTTATGACAGTCTACTGCAATGTCACATATAATTCTATGAGTTTGGAGGCAAAAAGGGGAACATTCTTTGGAAAAAGTATGGTAAGACTTCATTTTTGCTCTAGCATTTTGGTAGATAGCAAATAGTAAGTAACAGATATTTTGTTGCTTTTTCAAAGATGAAAAGTGCTAAATGAATGCTAAAAAGTCATGTTCTTATGAATAAACCTCAAAGAATAAAAATCCCATTTTCATACAAATGTTAATTTTCATAATAGTAAAAATGAGAGGCATAATAAAAAAATCCCTTGTAGCAACACCATAAAAAGAGAATGCTTTTCTCAAAAAATGTTTCCTCAGAGCATTAGGGGTTCTCTGAAAGAGCCATATTCTGTGAACAGTAGAAAATTTAATTCAGATAAACAAAAACAGTTAGTAATTTTCATTTCTTGAGCAGACTATTTTCAGGTACTTTTTCTGTATGATGGATTCCATGTCCCCTACACTAATGCAACAAGATAGGGTAGGCAATCTACATCAAGCAGATCTGATAAAACTCATTTTTTTTTTAGTAAAGGCATTTCATTAGTGTGAAATACTTTTGAAAAGGAGGAGTCCCATAGGAATGCACAGTATTGCGTTTTAAATTTTGGTATCACAGCTTCAGGCACAGGACGTCTGGTGTAAGCCATAACAAAGTCTCAGGGCTGTTCAGTGACAATCTGTTCTCCTAAAGATTCATAAAAGAATTTAATACAGAAGCCCATCAGCCAAAAGTTTGTATCATAATAAAACTTTATAAATCTCAAATATTTCCCATGTTCCATGGTAGCATGGAATCTCCTTGACTGATTAAATAGGTTTACAGGTTAATCACTTCTAGGAAAGTTTCATATTTTTTCATCACATTCCTGGGATATTTGGTTTCTTTTGTGTTCACACTTTAGCCTTAATTACAAGACTGAAAAGAGGAGCCAAAATGAAGAACATCTGCCTGAAGGCAGCCTAGACCAAACTCCAGGCAAACCTGGAAAAACAGGCTGAAGATGCGGAGAAAGTGGAATAGAAGTGGCCATGAGTCACCTAGTTGAATAAAGAACAAATCTGACATCCAGATCACGTTAGCTCACAATAGATTAAACCAGAATGAATAAACTCCTTCAGAACAATACAAAAAGCTTTCAGGTCTGGTCAGTGGTGGTTAGAAAAAGATGCTTTTAAACAGGCACTAAGCAGAAACAGCAATATCAAAGCTTCTTAAATTACCAAGAAGAAAATGTAACATTTTGTTTTCAATCTTTGGACCCACTGACTGGCCTGGCCAAAAACACAGTGTTCTTTGAGTGGTTCATCAATACCTCTAGAACTTCATTATAACTACAAACAAAAGAGCTGAAGTAGGTTAAGTAAACAAAACTAGAAACAATTTCTTCCTTTGAATTTCAAATGCAAGTTAAAGTACATTGAAGAAATAATTTAGTTTAATTTCTTCTCTGCTGTCCTACCATTGCCTGGTAACATTTTCAAACAGTGCTAGCTACCACTCGGAAGCAGAGTAACTACGAGAGTTGACTTTCTTCCCTGAAGTAAAATATTGGCTTTTTGTTGAAAAAAAATTAATTCTGGAAGTCTGAACCTCATCAATTTGCAACTCCAAACTTTTATGTTTATATATATATATATATATATAAAAATTTGGAAAGCTACTTTGTGAGAATCGCAGATCAATTACTTATTTTCTTTCAAGATTTTCAGTGAGAATGTGACATCTCCCATGAAATATGATTACATTTCAACATTTAGTAGAAACATTTTTCTTCTAGAAACATGCCAAGCAAACAATGAAACTTTTCACAAGGCAATGTGTGTGGGTTTGAAGCTTGTGATGCATGAAAAACAAAGACCATCTACATCAGCCACTTGCAAAGTTGGGGTAAGAGACACTCTAAATTCACCTTACTTTGATGTTATCATTCCATTTAAACTTACATATGAAAAAAAAAAAAAACCTATGCCAAAAAATATAAATTAAGATGCAGGGTCAAGCATCTGAAAGCTAGGGATCACTATATCTACAGTTGCTTCTGAAATCTTAATTTAGCTACCATGGGAATCCATTTTCTTCATTAAAAGTAAGAGGTAAAAAGGGGAAGAATAGGATGTGATTACATAATTAAAGACTGCATTGAAATGTAATTGCACAAGGGAACAGAATTAAAGTTGCCAGGAAGTAATTTATCTGATGTTTCTTAACTCCTAGTGTCTGACCTAAGTTCCTAGCTTGCATTCCCCGCCGGATGGTCACACACCAGCTGTGTGGCTGTGTTAAGGTAGTGTTGTGCCAAGCTAATGTATTCAAGCTCTCACTTGTGTTCTTTAACTTGAGCAGGGAAAAGGAACTCAAGTGGCTGACAGAGCAACAGCTAAAGCACCTCTCCAGCATCTGGATGGAAGCTGGCCAGAATCTTGTCAGCAGCACAAGCAGAGCCTGCACAGGGGTAGCAGCACCTAAAAAAAGTAAATGTCAGCAAATACCTTGCAACCTGGGTAATATTCTTTTTGCATATTCATTTTTGAGTCAATTCCTTAGCTGTTTGTTAGAAAAGATGACTGGAACAACTTCTGCTACATGACACTGTAAGAATCTCCATCGGATTTGAGCCCTCAGTTATTTTTTAAATCCTTGATGTCAAAACTTGTCAGAGCTGACTTTTGCACAATATGAGCCTGTTTTATTTGTAGGAATGAGTCCATATGTTAAGTGCTTAGATACCTTCATTAAGAAGAGTTACAAACACCTGTTTGTAACACCTGTTCACCTGTGGAGTGATTTTGTACTCCACACGGAACTTCTTGACTGAGGATGAATAGCTGTGGCCACCTTTATAAGCATGGGTGAAGGGATCTTGTCCATTTCAGTATGTTTTAAATTTCTACTCCTTACTCAGAGCTAGAGGTCTTGAGCTCACTGTGTGGTTATGCTAGGAACTGTGGGGTTGTTCAGATGTTGAAGGTGGGCTGTTCTCTGGGAGAAGTATGATTTGCTTCTCATTCTTAGGCATTAAAATTTCCCTCAGCCTGTAGGATGTCACTCAGCTCCCTTTCACCAGTATTCAGCGACAACTCCTACCTTAGAATATTTGTGTTTATTATTTTCAGTAGGCTGCCAAAAATTTTGAGAAATAAAATTGAGAGAAAGTGGTTCTTAAAGCAGCAGTAGATGAACAAAATCTAATGAAATGCAGGCACAGTTCCTTTGTGGGCTCTGTGGTCCTGCTGCCCCCATCCGCAAATATCAAAGATTTGGTGGAAAATAAGGTATGATAAGAATTTCTTGGAGAACAAGATGTAATACTGTTTTGTAAGAGTAGTGGAGCCACAACCAGCCCGATGCAATAGTAACTAATTTTTGAAACAATCACAAGCAGATTACTGCAATAACTAAATATAAGAATAGGGAGACCTTGAAAACTGCAGTTATTTCTGCAAAATTGTTTTAAAGATGCTCTGGTGCAATTGTGCAAAGGACTCTTCAGCTCTCTGTATGGATGCTGAGTCATTCTGATGTCAAATGCCTGAAGCCTGCAGGAAATTGCAGGTTTGTTGCTGAATCACAGTGGCATGTACATGTTGTTAACATTAGCTGGCACACAGGATACACATCTCTCACTTTCCGCATATCTCCTTGTCTCTCACAGGTTGGGAGTGCTGTGGTCTGCATTGGAGATGTCAGAGAAAGAATAATGCTAGGAATATCTTCAGACTATGTTTATTTATTTGTTATTTTTTGAGACCCTAATTAAAATGGCATGCCAAGTTGAGGAGAAACGAATATTATATAGGATGGGTCATTAATGACTTTTTAATGTATTCTGGTATTTGTATTAAAACCCATACCAGAAAACTTCCCCTGCTGCAGTAATGGAAAGTAAGAAAAGCAGGTCAGAACTCTGTCTGTTACATGTGGTGTTAGCAGCACCACTTATTATGGACCACTGAAGTCATCACTGAAGGCAGCTACCATTCCCATTATTCAATAGTGTTTTTAGTTGTTTCCACCTTTTTTTTTGAAATGCTGAATTTAAGCCAAAACTTTTCCTACCCTGCTTGTGCCCCTGGCACAAGCATAATATTCCATAATATTGCAACCAAATCGTTCAGCCCCTTCAACAAATGAGCTCAGGAACAAAGTGCCATTTTGCTCATTTTAATACTTTGAGGTCTTTGAATTGTTCCAGCACCATCCTGCTTTGAAGCAGGAATTTTGTTTAGCAGAAGGATAGCATTCATGTCAAGAATAGGCCTTCCACCAGTCCTATGAAAAAATTCCCATTTTTTTTCAAAGGCTTACTAATTATGTCAATTGCAATTCACACAGATTTAGGAAAGTTGTGAGAAAGCTGGTATGTTAGGCTTCTTACAGTTGCCTTAGCTGACCAGACATGGTACGTGTGCTTTCCCCACAGAGTCAGTGTTCTTCAGTCAATGACTTTGGGGGAACTCAGAAAAACAGTCACAGAATAACAGCAAGGTTGTTGTTGGAAGGGACCTCTGGAGGCCCTCTGGTCCAACACCATGCTCAAGCAGGGGCATCTACAGCAGGTTGCCTAGGACAGCCCAGGGCTGATGGTGTCATTGGCGTTCATTTTGCCCTTTTCTGTCCTAGAACCAATAAGGGAGAGATGTTCACCCTCCATAGCTCTCCCAGTAGGTATCTTGAATATGAAGATCCTGGGGCAGCGTGTGGTGAGGTACTAAGCTCTGGCATTCCTCTGTGAATGGGAACAGGGATTTTAATGAGATCGGACCTATCTAGCTTTGGGAGCAGCTGATCCTCTCAAGCAGAAGTTTCTTCTCTCTCTCCTGTATCTCAGGATGTGAATGGTCACAGTAAACACTCATCACACTAATGAGGTGCTTAAGCACCTGTTCTACTCTTTGTGTTAATTCATTTTCTGGCAGCAACACAGTCACTGTCTCATTATAACAAGGTCAGAATTCCTTTTAGCTGTTTTTGCAATGACTTTTACCTTGGACTCCTACACTTAGTGCCCTGTCATTACATTCAGCTAGATCAGCCTGCCACAAGAATCCCAGGAAAAAAACAAACCAAACCAAACCAAAAATCAACAATAAAACATTAGAAAAAAAGAAAGTGGCCTTCTGATACTTGTTTATTTAAGCAGATTGGGAATCTTTCCTTATACCTTCTCCAACTCCTATTTAGAATGGCAGTCAGGTACTTGCTGAAGACACAAGCAGGTGTCTAGAGTTCTTATTAAAAACACCTACAGGCTAGATGGATTTTTTTTTTTTTTTTTTTTTTTTTGTCAGGGAAAATTTGAACGTTTGTGTGGTATATGGGAAGGAAGAGTCTGCTTATGATACTGCAACTAATCAGCTTGGAGAAAGCAGAAGCATGGTAGGTGTGAATAGGCCTAAAATATTAAGGCCAAAATATTAAATTGCATCTCTATAGTCTCTTTATTATCAATCTATGCCAATTTTTTTCATACATTAAGAAAGTGTGCAGAAGGTACAGATGTGCTAATGGCCCCCAGACTATTGTGCAGAGAGGCAAGTCCTTTGCAGCACTTATTGGAGTTGCAGAAAAAGATCTGGCAGCTGAATTATTTCAAAGGTTTATGTTACAGATCATAAGGGCCATATATTTATTAGCCTCCTATGTACTATACCATTTCTATCTCCTTCTCCTCTGATTGGGCTGTCATCCTTATACTTACCAGGACATGAATATGGCCAAGATCACCTCTTGGGTTCTCAGGTTAAATGAAATAGCATGATTCATGTCTGATCTCCTGCACCTTTCAAAATGGGTTTGATGGATCTAAGCCACTTAACAGGAATGGTTCTTGTCCTGTACTAAACACTGAACTGTGCCCAGGTATTGCTCAGTGGAGTGCCACCTGGCATGTGGGCATGTACCAAACCTACCTGTGTCAGGCTTGCTAGTGGAAGGAAGAGTTGTAATAATCCACTAGGGACAAGGAAGTGTGAAGGGCCAAAATGGGCCACCCAAACTGATTTCACGATATGATTTCAGTCCATTCATTTAAGTACTCATAGACATTTCTATACCTGAGGTCTATCAGGTTATGAAACGTATTTACAAGTTTGATTAAAGGTACAGTACTGAGAATATGTTAGTCTCCATGCACCCTTGACACAGTGGTATTTCAACAGATAAAGTAGATTTGTATTTATCTGTTTCAGCTGTAAGTATGGGTACTGCAGGGCATCAGAGGAAGCAAACTTAGCTTTACTCTGTTCAGTTACTTTCCAAATATAGATAATGTAATTCTGTGGTTCAGCCTCAAGGGTCTTTGGTTCTAGTATGACAAACAATAAATGACAGTTGTGTAATCCACTGATACTACCTGACTCAGGTAAATGTGCAAAATTGCAGCAAGATGATGATAAGCTATATTCTCTGCTGCAGTATGTGTTACTGTACATATTAATTACTTTTAACTCAAGTATATATATATATGTACATATTTCTCTTTTTCTGTAGTTATAGACAAAGTTCTGGTATGAGTAAACTACACGAAAAGCCTCTGATTCTTTTCTCTTCCTTTGCAGATGGTACTATTACCTAGGTAAGCGTGTAAGATATACACATACCTATGTATAAATCTGCTTTCCAAGACTACTGTGGCTTGGTTTATTGAAGACATACAGATTACTTGTAACTTTTATAAACACCATATATTAGGCACCTGTGTGTGTTTGTTCTCCATTGACGTTTTAGGTGCTGAGAGTCCCATTACGCCTGTTCCATAAACACACTTACAGACAATAAGAGGGAATTAAGAAACATACTTTAAGAGTGAAATTGTAGCCTTCACTGTCTAGAAGTATTTTTAGCAAGATTCTACTGCAGTTCATTGACAATTCTAACACTGATATCAATGCAGTTTCCTTGAGAGTAATAGAAAAAGTGTTCTAAGATCCTTTGCAATATTTTCTAAATTTTCTTGCTGTCATATGATATATAACATTTTTATAATGAATAGATTAATCATCCTTAATTTAGATATGAATTAGAAATATTAACAAGAAAACAAAAATAGCATCTTTTGCAATGAGTCCAGTCTTACCTGTGACTTAAATACTATGATGCATTTAATAATAATTGCATGGCCATTGCATGATGTCACCCCAAAACATAGTTAAGACTCATATTTAAGGCCTTCCATACCTAGCATTGCTGGGTCAAATCTTAACGTTTATTAAAAGCCCTCCCATTGTCATTAATGTAGTAGGACTCAGAGGCTGTTTTTAACTTGTACCTAAAGTTGTATATTGGGTCCTCCAGAGATTTAAATAATAGTTAATACCCACTTAAGTCACAGTCAGTTTTGGTCACCTGTCTCTGTAAGTATGGATAAATGACATGAGCTTGTACTGAGGACAAATTTGGTATCAAAGAATCACTGACAAACAGAACAATAAAATGTGTATGGAAAATTTCAAATAGCATCTATTTGCTTCTACTAATTTGACTCTAACTGCTTAGATAATGAAAAAGAGGTTACCAAAACTGATTACATGAGCTACGAGGGTGTTAAACTATAGACAGAGCAATGAAATAGAAAGCCACATCTCCTCTGAGTTCCTGAAATGTTTAGAGAGTTCCCATTCATCTGTTCCTATCTATTTGACTATATATATATATTTTTCTTTCCAAATTTGGCAAAACTAAACCTAAAGCTTTGAAGTACTTCTCTTCCAACAGTTCACACTGAGACCAGGAACCCTAGTGTCAGGAGTCCTATAAGAATTTTTTTTTTCTGTTGAGATTTTCAACTGTGATGGCAGAGTAACAGCATGGGAATAGGACTGCAGCCAGGTGGAACACAGCTCCCACGGTATTGAAATACATCAGAATGAAAGCATTTTGGAGAAATGGGGTGATGTATATATAAACTTTACTTCACAAGAAGAAAACCTTGTTACTTTGCTACCCTTGGTTTTGAGGTACCACCTAAAGACGCCGGATAACCATTCCTAAGTCAACACCTTGCTGGTTGTATATGTAATTTGAGAAGAGGCTGATCTGAATTGAAAATGAAGTTGATTGCTGTGTCAACTTACCCTCTCCATCATTTCTTTTGTGAAAGCATTTTAGAAGTTCTGATTTCACTTTAACATGGGGTGAACCACATGGTGAAATACGTTACAAAATGGTATTGTCAGCCTCAGTCAACTTTTTTTGAGAAATTCCTCCATTAATACCTGAAGAATGTGAGTCCTGGCAAATTATAATAATTCAGCTAAATAGTTGAATCATAGGTGGGTTTTAGCTTTCACTTTCCCAGAAACAGAACCTGTTTAGAGATGAGAAATGCAATGCAGTTTTAATAATAAGCCTATTAGAGAGCAAGGTTTACCAGTAAATTCCTTGGCAGTTCTATTTTCCTGCTAGCTGTCTTGCAGCATTTCTTCAGTGCTGGAGATTTCTTTTACACTGAAACCAAGTAATTTTGCTTGCCTAAATAATGTAAGATGCAAGTCAAGCACCTGCCATACGGTGGTATTTCAATTGATTTCAGAATGATTGTTTCACAGTTCTTGAGATAAACCATAAATCTGCGAGAATGGTGCCACCTAATGTAAACAGAGAACATGACAACCATTTTCCATACATAACGACATTATTAATTTACCACTTGAGAACACGAGGTTAGAAATTTAGTATTCTTTTATTCCTTAAACATAATTATCTGCAGAGCCATTCCACATAAGATTTCAATGGAATGACTGAAAAGGTCTCATTCCTACAGGATATACTTCTATTTTGGGCTTTGCATAGGTAAGTTTTGAACTATTATAAGTTCTTAAAACATATAAAATACAAAAAATGTTTTGAATAAAAATCTCTTAGGTTTAGCTGTATGCAGCTCTCCTGGATTCAGTCAGATTCATCTGTTACCTGAGAAAATTTTCAAATACTGCTGGAGGAGGAGAGAACAAAATTTAACAGACACTCTGCCTCCTGAGAAGAAGTGAGGGGAAATAACTCAGAGGAAGCCTAATGGATTAGGACCTGCCATGTCCTCCTTACCCTGGCTCTTTCTGTACTTGCATTTGTTGCAGTCTTAGTCCAATCATCATGCTAAATCTGTTTTCTGCACCAATAGAATCTACTTGGATTTTGAGAGTGTTTATTAGGTTTGTAACAATTTAGTTTTTAAATTTAATTTTATTTTTATTCCTGTATCTTTAAGTATTCAGTCTCAGCTATGGCTGAACATAGTCTGAAAGGTGTTTTAAATATTTTTTTCCTGTAATACAAAAAGGAATTTTAAAGTTCTGTAAATGCAAACAGAGATTAGGTACCTACTTTGAAGCAAGACATTAAAAAGACCTACTTTGAGGTTCTCTATTTCTTAGGACATTTGGGAATAGTTAGTATGGAAACTATGGATCTGATATAAGCAAAGTTGTTTGAAATAGTGTTTTACAAGTCATGGTGCCTTTGTCTTTTAGTTTGTGTAAATGAGCTATATAACTAAGCTGATTTTTTGGAATACATTTCTTAAATTATGCTAAGTATTTCCAATTAAGAAAAACAATACCAAACACAGTTGTGAATCATAAAAGATAAACATTTTGACTGTGAATGGACATTTCAATTAACTAGAAAGCCATATTCCACTCATCCTCTATTTCCATCTTTCCCCAGGCATGTGTGGTGATTGCAGAGAGCAGACTAATGTTTTGGTCATACAACCTTCACTGAAGCTATCAAAGCCTTACAGTTAATTCTCTGAATTCAGCCTTGAAAACAGAAACATTACTGTTTATTCCCATATGTAAGAGCATAAGAACTTTTAACAGGTATAGGAACAAACATTGCTTCATGTGGTAAAAATCCTCTTAATCTGAGAAGAATTATGTTAAAAGTTCAACATTATTGTGATACTCTTTGGGTGTTTTGACAGTGTCTTTATAGAAATATGAAGGATAAAAAACCACAATATTCAGATCACTGCGGACATGATTTATATGAATCAGAAATTTAGACTTTACACAGCTAGCAGATAAAAAGGGTACAATATCATTGATATAAGATAATACTAAGAAAAATAAAAATTTGAGATAGCTATGGACTTTTTATGTTATTTCATTCATTGATCCTACTAATATGCATAGTGAGGAGCCTTTTTCTTCACAAGGAAAGAATTAGCATTTTTATTGCAAAAACAGCCAAGTTGTCTGGGGTTAATATTTTCCTTAAAACACTAGTATCATTCAGGTTCAGCTGACCATGGTAGAACAGAGATGGCTGGTTTGCCAGACTGTAACATCCATGAGAATAATTCATCCCATTTATAACATAACACATGCTTTCTTCTCTGTCTCTGTCACTTTGATTGGTCTAGAACACAAAACTTCACTTGCAGTTGAAGAGTATAATGCCCAATAGGTTCCCAATTCAGTACAGTTTTATTTTTCCCCTCTCATGTTTTTCATGTTTTCATGTTTTTCTTCAAAACCTAATCATGTTTTTACATGGATTAATATTTCACCTTCTTTAACTAACCTATAACAGTCTAAAAATGCTTCTTTATTGTCGTATATCTAGTAGGGGGACAAGAATGTTCTGAAGACCACTCATAGTCCTGGTTGCTGGGTTATGCTCTTGTCTGTGTTCCGACTCTGCACCAGGACAAGAAGTGGGTGTGGGTGTATCCTGTATTTGACCTTGCTTCTCTTGAAGGGAAACCCAGGTTTGTGGGTGGCAAAGGAGTTAAAGCAATAGTGCACTAAGTCTGGTCTGCACTATGCAAGAGTGGACTAAAACGTGTCAGTAGAGCCATTGAAATCACTGAGGCAGACCCATTAATATCAGAGACAACCAGGGCACATCTGAATCTGGACACCATATAATAAAAGTCATAAGTGAAGTCATGAGTGATTTCATATACAGCATGTAAACTTTTATTTACTTACTAAGGCTGGTTTCCTTACTAAACCAGTAGCAGAGAGTTTTAAAAGAAGAGAAAAATCAAAACAAACCACCAAACCACCAGACTCACAAAGAGGCTATTTCTTTATGCATTGGCTTGTTTTCAAGTCTTCTTTGGAAATGTTTGACAAAGATGTTTTTTAAATGAAAGATGAGGTACTTAAATTGTCTCATTGAGTGTATTGGTGCTCCAAGAATAGACAAAAGCTATTGTGACTTTTGCTATAATATTATTGAATGTTGTTAATAAGATGTCTTTACATTATTCCCTATGGGAATTCAGGAAAACATGATAATTGCTTAATACTTTTCATTTTTAATGAGCAGATAAGGAGCATTTTATTTTATTTTTAATTTCAGTGGTTCCTGGAAAAAACAGATTTCAAGGGTTACTTTTGGTTAAACTCATAAATTTACATTTTTGTAGTTGTGATCACTTTACCCTTGTATTCTTATGGTTGGTTTATATTTCTTGCTCCTAATTAGGAAAACATTTGAAAACTATTTATGTTTTTCATATAACCATATAAAATTCTAAACCATTTGGTTTGGGGTATAGTTTTTAATGTCATCCTAATAATTTCATTGAAATCCTAAAAATACTACTGGCTTCCTAGTGGTGTGACTGAGATCAGCGCAATTCCCATAGACTGAAAGAATATCATCTGAAGGGAAGGGACCCTACACCATCTAAGCAAAACCTGCCTGGCACAAAAGTGAAACAGAAAAATAACTTATATGTAAAATATATAATTTTTACTGAGGCAGAGATTTAACGAGGTGCTCCATTTGTCTAGCAGAGTCCCTCACTAATGATATATAGAATTAAAATTATATTTCCTTTGATCCAATGAATTTGTAATCAGTTTGCATTAAGTGGAACAATTCTGACAGGAAGATTAAGTTCCTTTGTCACCTTTTTCTTTTGCAACAGCAGCTGTTGGCCTGATTGGTAGGGTAATTGGTATAGAAAGACTGTTACATTGAACGGATATTCAGACACTAGTTGGATCAAAACCATATCTACTGTACCTTAGGTGAATACTTAACTGAACAAATGAAACATATGCTCCTTTCTGCCTGAATGACATAAATAATATAATGGGGAAAAGGGAGTAGGCACCTATGAATACAAGAAAAAGAGAATTTATTTTCACAGTGGACAGATTTACTGAGGAAATAAAAATAAAGAATAGTGGAGTTATGGTACAACAGCACAAACACATCAAAAGGTCTAGATAACTAGGCTAATAAAGCTGGGATCAAATTTTAATCAGCAGAACTACAAAAGTTTAAAGTAAGCATAATAACACAGTACTGAATTCTTCATCTATAAAGTGCTGAAAATTGTTCCATAGATAATGTTAGAAATATTTTCCCCTAGTTTTGTTTTAAGACTCTAGGTTTGTTTTAAGACTCCTAGTTTGTTTTAAGACTAACCTGACAAAGACCCTAAACTTAGCGTAGATAAAGTTTTTTTTTTTTTTTTTTTTTTTTTTTTTTTTTTCCAAGCAAATGCATAATGTGGATATGTAGTTTCTCATTTGATTTCTTTGATTTTTCTAATTTATAAGTACAAATTAAAGTAGCAGACACCATTAATTCTTATTGGTCACATACAGGTACTGTTTGGGAAGGCAATTAGAAAATTCAGGACAGGAGAAGGACTGGCATGAGTACTGTTAGTAGTCTCAAGCTATGCACTACATTCCCTAATTTTCCTATGGTATACCTCATTACTTTCAATGATTTGCATAACTAAGTACTGTGAAATAGTTGCTAGCTCCTCAGCAAAAGTATTTGAAAAGTCAGCCACCAGGCAGGCTGAAATATTTGCACACTGCAAGAAAGTTTTATCAGTCTGGTCCTGTGGTACTTGAAGGATGTTTTTCCTTTTCCCTCCGTATTGCCATGGAGCACCTCTTGCTGTAGTGTGTGTCAGTGACAGCTTGCAGTCTGCTGTTTGGTTTAGCCTAGAAGAATTTGGAAGCTTGTCAAGGCATATCTAAACATCCTATGTCTAAATGGAAGTCCAAGGCTACTAGTGTCACTGTGCTCCTCTTTCTGCAGCAGGCAGGACCATGTGCATAGGGTTAACCATGGAAAAAGTGAAATGAGTGAGACATAATGTTTATCTTGCTGTGGTAACCTGGAGGACACAGAACTCATATGAACAAAGGCAAGGGCTATAAGAGGTTAGAGATGGTTGAAGGATAATTAATTTATCCCATCCTTCTGCTAAAATCAGACTGGCAGACAAAATGCGAAACAGCTCTTGAGGACAGATCTGGAAAAAAAGAAAGATGCAGGGAGTAGTGGTAACTAGAGGTAACAAATAAAATCATGATGAAATAATATTGTCCCACGTAAATGGCCAGTGGTAAATACCTAACCTTCCTTCAGCATGGGTCCACAGCATCCTGAATTAGCATGGTTCTAGAACGAATTAACATTACAGACCTTACATCCTTAACAAGGACACAATGAGCTATGGTTATAGCACTCCAGACTGTGACATTCTTGTGTTGATGAGTCAAGGCCTGTGACATCTGCCAGAAGTTTAGATGGTACATTAATGTGGAAAATCCCAGCTACTGCAGGAGATTGTGTTGGTGCTTCTGTTGTGCTTTTTCCATTGCACAGCTTCTTCCATTTTGTCTCAGAGACTGCATCATAGCTAGACAACATTAGATAGATAGCTGTAAAACTGGAATGGTACTAGTGATGCTCAAATAACATGTTTGGTAGGATTAAAAATGTATGCGTTATTATCTGGATTTAATTAAATCCAGATTAATTATATATAGCCAATTATAGCCTGCAGGGCCATGTGCAGCCACTGTGTTCACTGGGAGAAGTGTCACATCTTGCTTGCTGGTTTCCCTCCCCAGACTCCACCACAGGTTATGCCATGCCTCAGCACTGGGTTGGTGTGATGACCTTCCCATGTGGTGCCATGCTGGTAGAGGCATGGAAAACCACAGACACATATTTCTAGCTGCTGCACAGGTCTGTATCTTTATACCCACAGCTACATCTGCCTTGTGACAGTGTGTGACCGCCAGGGTCATATGCTCAGTCAAGCATATGTTGCCATGGTGGTGGCAAAGGATGGGGAGGGAAGAATATTGGGGCAGAGCTGGGGGCACAGGCATGTAAAGGTTGCATTTTAAAGGTTGGACTAGATGACCTTAGAGGTCTTTTCTGACATGAATGATTATATGTTTCTGTGATTCTATTAATTCTTTTAGCTATGGCTTTATTCTAGTTCCAATCTAATATTCTTCACCCCTTGTCTAAAAATTTTAACATTGTTCTCTCTCTCTTTTTTTTTTTTTTTTTTTGATTCTGTTTCAGTGACAGCTGTGTGCAGGAACAAGCAAACTAATATATGCCTTGGAAGGAAAAGATGGCATATGAGAAAGATTTTTTGGTGAAAACTCAAATCATACGAAGAACAGCCTGATTTCCAGCCCGGAAAATAAATTCTACTTTTGACAGAGAATGCAAGAAAAAAAAAGAAAAAAGCAATAAAAAACAATAGATAAAAGAAACAGAATTATTTCCAGTCACTTATTAAGATAGAAGAGGCAATGTAAAGGATGAAAAAATAACAGATTCATTTTATTAGGAATGATGCAAACTTACAAGGTCTTGGCTGTTCGTGTAAAGGTATCACTTTGATTTACAGAATGACAGACCCATCATGATCTAATTAGTGGTTCTTTGTGATTTGAAAAGTAATTTTAAAATTTCAATACAGAAAATAAATTGTGATGTCAAGAGTATAATAAACAACAGTTCTCTGCAATTCATTTTCACATTTGATACATGAAAGACCAAGAACTGGGAGAGGTATAATAAGGTCTGGCATTCAATTGTAATGCTTTAATGTAGCACAAACAGTGTTACAGTTTCCAATAATCAACAATTAAGACAACTGCAGTTCTTCTGAGTATAAAATAATTGCTTATTACCCATTGATAAGATTTCTTACAAATGTCATTGATTAAAAAAAGTACCATAATTAACTCCTAATATGTCTCAGGCCAACTTTTCAGTCCTTTTCTTGTTTTTGAGTATCATTTGTGCCTACTTTTTGACACCTGAAAACACAGGAGAGAACAGCTTTTTGTAGGGGCGTTGCTTGCTACCTAACTGGCATATAAATCAAGAAAGAAGCACTGGGCAATGGATGGGGGAGTGCTAGATAAATGCTGTCATGCATAGTGAAGGCATATTTGTGAGAGTGCTGAAAGAGAAAATCATATGAATAAATCCTAAAAGAGGATGTAGCAGAGAGATAGCTATAGTAACTGAATAAAGATCAATAGAAAACCAAGCTCTAATTTTGTTTCTATGCTCGTAGTTTACTAGGTGGCAATTTAAACTGGAATTTAACTGAAGTCTTCTGCAAATCTTGACACTGGATAATATCTAACATCAGATGTGAAAAAATGGTGAAGAAAAAGACACTTTCTGCAACACAAAGTACAGTTTTGTTTAATAATGTTGGCAACACACAAGTTTAGAAGTTAAAACAGAAATATATCCTGTTGTTGAAGGAACACATTAGGTTGGATTTTCCTAAAGGGATTTTGGTGTTCAAATTTATCTTTTGGCTTTATAATGCCAGACTTTTGGTATTAGCACAGAATTTTATAGTTTTTTTTTGGTTGTGAGATAGAGACTTAGTGAATATCTCCTTTTACTTCTATGTAATTGCCAGCCTTGGAACTCAAGGCTTTTGTTCTCAAAAGCTCATGAGATACATCTGTACAAAATCCATCTTAACCTGTATACCCATACAGACCTGTATCCTGTGGATGTTAGTTGGCACTAGCTAGTTGATACCAGTTTGGAGGTCTCTGAGTGTTAGAAGAATACTATAAGACTTTGAAAGGCTTTTTATTTTTAAAGGCTTCTGCAAGTGGAGGAAGAAAATTTCCATTTGAACTGTTTTCTCTGTTAACTTTTAGTTACCTAATTTAGCAAACTGTAAGAGAACTACTTTTGAAAGCAGTTAGGGGGTAAAAGTGTATTTTGGCATGCCTGTCAGGATTAGAAAAAGGAATGGCTGCATCCAATAAAATTTAGGTGATAAATGGAAGTGATAAATTTGTGATAAATTTTCCAGCCCCATGAAGAGATTACAGGATGTAATCCTCCCTTCCTCCAACCTGGGAATCATTAGGCACCATTCAAGACCTATCCAAGATACAGAAATTTTGTCCTATACAGTTTCTTTTTAAAAATGTAGGTATTCCAGGGAACCTACTGAAATTAACAACTGAAAGTAACCTACACCCATCACTGAGAGAAAAAAGATTCCCAGTGGATGCCTGAGGCCTGATTCTTTACTACTTAAAAGTAAGTTAATTAAGAGTATGTAGAAATTTCCCCTTCTGGAAAACCAATTCTAATGGGAGAAGATTATGAACAATGATAATTGTAATCTTTTCTCTGGAAAACACATAAAAAAAAAAAACAACTAACATCAGTGGCTGGGATCAGAAATAGTTGTAAACCGCAGTGATGGTGAAGTGAAATTTTGACAGCTAGCCAGTAGAGAGCTCCCCTGAGCTGGCAGTTATCTGCTGCAATAGCTGTCATAAGAGAAGCTGTCTCTCCTTTTTAGCTACTGAAGAGAGGCTAATGGGATAATTGAGCAGTTTCCACTTTCTCATTACCACGTATTCATCATAGTGCACACAAAGTATCTGTAGTTAAAATATTAAGTGATCACTTTTGTTAATGGCTGGTCTCTATGTTGTATTTCTGAAGTGTCTAGGTTTTTAGATTAATATTTGATAAGTTGTGGCTGAAGCCCAACATATTTAAATTAAATAATTACACAAACTCATGATATCAGTACTATCTTCTAAAAGAAGCAGAACTTTTTGTGTAAATCTCTGCTTCTCCTCCAGAGAACACGCTTATGGGCTGTTCTTTGGGGCCACTGTCCAGGGATGTTACAAAGAACATATATCCATGAAAACATTAGGGTACCTAGTACACCTTTTATGAGCTGTTAAAAATTAATTTATAGCTAGTATAAGCTGAAAAAAGCATTTTTAGCACAATTTTGCATTGTTAAAATTTTATGAGTAACTCTATTTCTTGAACACTGATAAACTCAGGGTTATGCAGATATTGTTCTGCTCTGCTTTGTGACAAGTGGGGCAGTCCAGAATAAGGGCAGTTAGAGCACTTGAGCAGATGGAGTAACTGAGATGAGAGCTCCAGAGTCTTTCAGTGCCTCCAAGTTGAGGAAGGGTTTTCAGAATAATTGTTTGGGTCCTGGGCACCTATCTTTATAAATTTAACTGAAGAAGCCAGAGATTTTTGTCAACTATAACTCCAAACACATAGTTGTTATTTTGATGGGGTAATTTTAACAAACTCAGTATTTTATTTTTAGAAAGTACGAAAAATTAGCGAACCTGCTTTTTTGCATGATGATAGCTTTTTTTTTTTGCTATTCTTAACATGATGCGCTTGTGAATTTATTGGGAGATCAGCTGCTGACTGTAATCACACACAGTCATCCTCTAACATTAGGTCAGCTAAAGGAAATTGGATGAATGAAATATCAGTTAAACATAGTCCTTTGAATCCATATTAAAACAGATAACTAAAGAAGTACATGAAAGGCAACCTTAGCTATCTGATCACTGATATGATTTCAGAGACCTGGTGAAAAAAAACAAGCACTGCAAAAAAACAAACAAACATACAAAACCCTTCCCCCCAAATCTACAAAAAACAGATCCACCAGTATTAATTAGCTACATGCAAGCACCTAGAACAGCAGTCTAGCATTTTGTGTTGTTCTTGTAGTGTGCTGTGCCTTTCAAATTCCTATCTCTGTGCCCTGATAACATACTGTTGTTATAAAGTCCAGTATAGGTTTTACTTCGAAGGAGCCTAACAATAGCTTCTGTTCTAGAACAAAAATGGCTTGCTGCAGAGCAAAAAAACCTTTTGTGAGGAGAAAAGTTGAGCAAAACAGTTTTATACTCAGTTGTCTTTGTTTCCAGGCAGGCAGCTAATAATGTGCATTTGTTATTTTACTACTTTAACACTGTTCCAGAAAGTGATGCTCTTGGCCATGACACATTAGGATTGCTCTGTATGGTTCATCACCTGCATAGACTTCTGGGAAAAGAACTTTACAGCAATTCTGTTTTAACTAACCTTTGTTTTGTCCATGCCTATAAATACGGGATGTACTTCTATTAGAATTTTACCAAGCCATTTCTAATGGTGACTTGAACTAGAATGAAGTGGACATGAACGAAAAGGAAGATATTACTCAGGAGGTAAGGGACTGACTGTGACTGATATCTGAGCAGATAATACAATATAAAATACTTTTAATATCTGATTCAAGATTTTAAGTGAGCAAATATTTAATTGTGGTGTATGTGTATGTCTTCATGCATGTGTGTTGTGCATGGTCTAATTTTGAGCCAGATGCGAGTCAAAGACTTCTGGTTTAAGTTCAAACAACCATTTATCTTAGAAAGAAAATCTAACACATTTTAATTTCCTATATCTTTCATTTATAACTTAGCAAAAGTATCAGAAATAGAGGTCTAAAATCTGACCCATTAATATTTGCAGTAAAGTAGAATGACATCATTAATGTAAATGAAACCACTAAGACAAATGTCTGACCTGAAAGTGATGCTCTTGATTTGTTCTACTGAGCTGAGTGGAGTTGGAGCTGTTTAGTTTCTACATAAGTGCATTTTAAAGCTGATTCTGACCCTGAAGTTATAATAAATATTTTCAACAAAATTAAAAACAAACAAACAAACAACAACAAAACCAACAACCACTGTTATCTTGGGTAGGGTCCAAGAGATCTCATTGTGAAAAACATGAATTTAAAATGTTTAATTAAAAATATTGAGAAATATATAAGGTAGCTTGGAAGTAAAGGTGAAGACAGACTTCCTGAGGCTACGAAAATTTTTTACCAAGGTGAACACATTAGTACTGTGCCAGACATATACCTTCTCTGAGTCACTAACTGCTTCCCAGACCATCTCTGTATATGAAATGAGTCATAGAAATTAGACATAAAAATCCTGTAGATCATCAAGTCCATTTCCTTGCAAATGTCTTCCAGACAGAGGATCAGTCATGTGTTAAATGGATCCTGTTCTTACATCTCATTTACACTACTGCAAGTTGGAGATGACACTACCAATGTACTTTTCTGGTCCAAAGTCATTTTGAAAGCAGGATCAGTTTCTTAATTTTGAGACTCTATCTTGCTTTAGGGAATTTTCTTACATGTTGCAGGTGGCACAGTCCAAGGGAAAATATTTGCAAATAACTTTACCACAAGGACTCTGCCGCCTTGAAGCAGTGAATCAATGACCTTGAGAGCTAATCTACTAATTAGATATGTAGCATGAAGGCTTTGGATGGGAGTAGCAGATGAAGGCAGATGTCGGAAGTGAAAATAAGTGAGCTAAACTCTTCTATTCATTTTTCTCATGAAGGACATTAATAATCCTGAGTATATTTAAAAGTTTCAAAACAGAAAGGAGACTTTGCTTCTGCTCCTAACATTACCACACATCTTCCCATGACCCATGGCAAGATTGTTTTGCAGTTAGAGAAGCTGTGAAGCACAATCACATGTACCTAATATTTATGCCACTTGCAGGTCCTTCACAGGGAGGTTTTTGTAGCAGTAAATCACTATCTGAGAACCACTTTATAAATCAAGGTCACTGAGAGAGAAATTAGTTACAGCAATAACTTGACAATGTGCTGTGATCTTCACGTCTCTAGCTTACAAACCACCAGTGTCTATTTACAGGAGCATACATTGTTTTAGCACTGCAAGGAAAAAAACAAAATCCTTCTCTGTTCCTGGAGCGAATCCCTGGAAATGTCTGTGCTGTCTTCTGTGGCTCTCTACTCCATGGGCCAAATTCCTTCCTGGTATAAATCTGAGTAGTTCCAGTGTCTCTAGTGAAGCTGCATTAATTCCCAGCAGTAGATAATTATTCCATCATCCTCTGCTCCTTCACTGCCTGGTTGCTGGGGCAAGCAGCTGCGTAACCCTTTCCATCTGTCAGGGGAAGAGACAGAGAAAAAAACTTGGACATGGATGTACTAGATTTACGTACACTGTTATATAATGTCTTAAGGAGCTCCTCTTGTTAAGACTTGAATTTTAGTTTTTGAGATTTATTGCCACATGAAAACATTAATTAACTTGACTGTACCAAACAGAGGAAGCTGCAAAGGGTAACCTGGTAACAGCCAGAGTGGGGCAGAGAAAGTTCTTCAGCATTTACAGTTCCATAACCATTGAAAGATAATTAAAGTGCAATAAAAAAATTGGTTTACTTTTGAAGTCTGGAAAAATGCTCAAACAATGTGAAAAAGGATAGTTGTCATTTGAACAATATTTTAAGATTTTCTTAAACTGGAAATTAGACTGGAAGCATTTAATTTAAATTTTTCATCACTGACTTTTATGATAGAAAAACATTCAAACCCACGTGAAGCTACTTAACTTTAAATAAATAATCACACCTTACATATTTTTTAATTTTAATACCAGATTTTCATGACTTGATGTTCTACACACAATGAGTCTTCCATTCTTGAAAAATCTTTAGTGATAACAGAGGAAGATCATCACAATTTGACCTCCTTACTCCTTGACCTCCTAACTAAATAATGGCTACAACTGGTTAATAATCTGAAAGAAAAAACAAGAATATGATTGATACACCAGTGCTGTTTGCTGAGTGGCTGCATTAGGTTTTTGGATAGCCAGTAGCAGAAACATTGGGTTATCTTGTTGGTTACATATATAAAATCTGCTGCTGGAGTTTCACCATTCTCTCACTTTCCTCTGTGATATAAATCCTAGTGCAGCTATTCATCTGCAGTTACTCAGGGAATCTTTTAAACCATATGCATATTTATTTTCTACATTTTTTTTCCTTTCATAAGCTATAGTATGAGGTTTTTTTGGTTGTTATTTATTTTATTTATTTATTTTCTCATTTTCCTGTCTCTCTCTATCAGTAGTTTTGCAGTTTTTTTTTTTTGGTTTTTTTTTTTTTTTTTTTTGAGGTTTATAAATCCCAATAATATTTGAGTTCTTTCCTAAGGTCAGGAAGGAAACAAAAAATAAGAAAAAATAGAAGGTTCCCTCTGCAACATCTGAATTTGTCTCATAGTACATTGCAGATATATTTTGATTCATCTACAAAAGCCTTTTAAGGCAAAGGTTCAAGAACTGTCATGGATTTTCACCTGTTCCACACAGCAGATATCCCTGTGCTTATTATTCATCCCAAAGGCAACACTTTACATTTCCAAATGTTCTCGGCTTGTGGATTGGCAGGTTTACAGACGAACTGCCTTTTGGCAGTGCTGTATTTCATGATATAGTTAATGTTCCACTTCAGAGCTTGTACAAAGCTTAGAAGTGAACACAAACTGATGGAGATAAATTGCTTTAGATGTACGGTTTTCGTGTTGCCACAAGATATAAAAAGTTTTTCAGCTGTAAGAGCCTGACAACATGCCAGCAGTGGCATGTAATTGGGTTAAGTAGAGCAAGCAATTTCATCTGCACAGGGCTGAAATATTTGCTTGCTGATACTGTCTTCTGTTCTCTACACCTTTTATTTGCCATTGTCATGTGAGAGCTGAACAGCAGGATATTCTCTTGTATAGCACCCCTAGTATTAGTGCTATACTTTGCATAGTGCTATGTTTTGTATAGCACCCTAATACAATGCTGTAGTACACGTGTAGCCGTGAAGCACTGCAGTTTGAGAACTTTGTTCGGTTGATAGTCACAGACATCCAGACTCTTGTGCACATGACACGATACACTAGGTGCTTGTGAAGACATGCAAAGCTGTTATTTGTGTGAATTGAAATTATTTATTAACAAGACATTAAGTCAATTTCATCCCTAGTCTTCTTGCCTCACAGTAGGACTCACAGTGGTCCACCTCTGCTGAAAGCTTTCCAGGACCAAATCCCCTGTGCAAAGGGGATCAATGTACCAGCATGAGTTACAGCACTGGGGCAAGAAGTCCCAATGGAAGTCAAGACTTGGCAGAGTACCGATACCCATCAGTGACATTGAACATCAGATACACCTTTTAGAAAGCTTAATCTTCAGATTTATTTTATAGCTTTGCATACACTGTTTACATATTGGAAATAACCTTTCTGGCAAGAACATTTGAATCACCACCTGAGTATTTATGAGTTAAAAAAGAGAAGAAAACTTCAAAAATTTCAAGATCTTTGAC
This sequence comes from Heteronetta atricapilla, assembly GCA_011075105.1. Lineage (NCBI taxonomy): Eukaryota > Metazoa > Chordata > Aves > Anseriformes > Anatidae > Heteronetta > Heteronetta atricapilla. The sequence goes on from CM021733.1 coordinate 91,485,132, forward strand.
TTAGTGTTACAGTAAATATTTGAAAATAAGAAAAAACAAACAAACAAAAAAACCCAACCCCATGAATGATTCTGAAACAAATGCTGGCTGAAAGACCTTTCATGTAGCTATAGTGGCTCCTGTTAAATGCTGCCACACAGCAACAAAAATGTAGAAACATTCAGCAATTTCATTAATGACATAAAAAATAATTAGAACTTTTCCATATTAGTGCCATGAATATTTCTATTTTCCTTTCTGCATAGCAGGATACATGGTTCAATGAAATTAAGTCATTATCACTATCCAGCTAAGTCTTTCAAGCTGATACTTGATTCTGTATTCTGTAAATGAAAATTTCCAAAAATAATAAATTAATGAGAAAATTCTTAGGTCTTGTTTCCTGGGTTTTTCTGCCTCTGTGTCCAAGCACTAGACTCTTTCTTGTGGTAAACACACACATAAGCTACTAGATAGTAAGGCTGTACCACAACTCATGCATATGACTATTTTTGATATGAAAGGATGCTATAATTATACCCTAAAAAAACTTCAGCATTAGTCCACTTCAGAAAATGCCATGAAATTACTTTAAAATGAAAATTAATACATATCTCAGTTTATTTAGAAGAATCATTCTTACACAGAGACAAAATCACAGAGTGCCCTGTGCTGAGGGTCCTAAATAATGCATAGATTGTTCTTTGTGTAAATGTAAGATTTTATTTTCTTTAAAAGCAAAAAAAATTGTCAGTGCTTTTATTTAAGAGCAGCTGGCACAATATCATTTTTCTATGATAAATATCATATGATAAAAATGCAGTACCATAGCTTCAAATTCTGTACAGAAAATAAATTCTTTGCAGAGTACTATAGCCACTCTGGCTATTAGAATTTTACTACAAAGAAATGTTTCCATTAATGGATATACAAGTGGTCAGTCCTTATCTTTCTCTTCTCTGTTCAGAAGGATTTTTTTTTGGTAAAGATTATAATGTGAACCTTGTGTTCAGGCAATCATTTAGCATGGTTAACTACATGAACAGGTAGATTTCTGATGTTTTATATTTGTTACATGAACTACTCTTTGTCTGACTTCAATATCTAAGTATTATACAAATAATACGTGTTCATATTTAGTAATGTTCAACATATTTTCAAAGATCTACAATAGGGACAACTGACAAGAATTGAGTCTAACATTAGAATTTGCAGTTATCTTTAAGCACAGTATATACAAATGCATTATAGGGCAGAAATGCAGATATTGTTATGTTATGTTACTGATTTCAAGCTATTGAAGAAGACAAAGGAAATATGAAGACTTCATAAAGAGGAAATTTGAATATTTTAATGATGGCAGCCTTTGCCACAAAGGACATTTAAGTAAATATTTTCATAAATTCATTAAAAATGCAATCCTTTAATGATTATAATTTTCATAGCTGAAACTCTTCTTTCAGAAAAACATTTTATATATCTAGAAATTTAATTTGATGCCTCTTTCATTTAAAAATGATTTAGATTTCTCCATTTGGCAATCAGTATTTCCTCAGGTTCATTTAAGTTGTATTACTAATGAGGATGTTAAAATGCTTCATTATAAGCAGTTCTTGTCTGCTCTGTTATTCAGGAACATTACTGAATGTAAATGAAGGAAATTCATTACATTTTTATTGTTATGATACAGAGCTGTAGGAATTAGGCCTATTCTACATGGGTGAATGTGTAGAGGTATCAAAGTACATCCAGAATCATGTTATGAGAAAGCTTTTGTCATCAAACCTTTTTGATGACAAAATGGAATCATTAGAAACTGAGTACTAAAACTGAGGTAAGCAAAGATTTCTGTTGTCATTGAGACAGTAATCATGTTGATTCAAAGAGCCAACCAAGTCACGGTTGTGATATGTGCAAGGGAGTTACAGGCAGAGAATGTCATGTCCTTCTTAGAGAACTGGCAGTCATCTGCTTTCTTGGCTTGCAGGAATATCCCAGTGAGCTCCAAAAGAAGCTGTAGTTAAGTGCATCACAGAGATTCAGAGCAAGGGGGAGAGAGGAAGGGAATATTTCCTTGAGCTCAGGAAAAAAAGGTTTTATGCCTTTTTGACAGGGGCATTAATGGAAAACAGCATAATGAGAAACATAATGAGAAAATAGGAAGAATAATACAGAAAAAGGGAGGTATTAATTATTTTAGTGGAAGCCATGTGACTATTTCCTTCCATGTATGTTTCATACACTGCTGTCTTTTCTTCTAAATGCTTTTATCTGCCAGCAGGAAGCTCTTTTGCCTTATCCAGACTGGCATTCACTTTGCTTCTGTGCAGATCCCTATTTCTTCTGGAAATTCAGAAATTGGACAGAGTCTAGTCTTTGTGGAAAAGGTGAAGAACAGTAATAAAGACGGTATCTCTCAGTTTCCCAGTGACTTTACAGGTGTTAATTCCAGTCCAACCCTAGCAAACCAAGAACTCTTGGCGAAGTTGCTTAGTTATCCATAAATGCTTGAACAGGATTTCGTGAGCAATATAAGTTTTTGATCAGCTATGGAGTGATATATATTTTGATTAAACAGTATTACAGAATCTTCATTGGGACATCATGAGATGGAGAATTTGATCCCTACCTTGATAGTCTGTAAAATAATTAATTACCCACAGTGATAGTGTAATTACCCACAGTAATACATGGTCCTATCATGTACTTAGGAGAGATGATTCAGACATTTCTTGATATTCTATGGGATAATGCTAACAGATTAATTTTTGTTGCTCCTCTGCACCATCTCCGTATTTTTTATATCAATTTAAAATTTTGCTCCCAACACTACAATGTAAATCATATCAATGCCAAATGTAAAGGTAAACATCATCCTCTATCCTCTGGCTATTTCCTCATTATATATCCAAATAGAGGTTTGCTCATTTGACAGCTGCCCTGGGAGTTTGGTTACTTGGCCAAACTAGATCCTTGAAATTCAGTTAAAGCCAGATTATTTTTAGGTTTCACTTCCCATACATTCCCAAATAATTGGCAGTGATCTGTGTTTTAAGGCTATTTGTTTCCTTTATAAGTACAAATGTTTTTGATATGAAAAAGAACAAGTATAAATGTAATGATTAAAATACAATTTTTCACATTTAAAGGCCATGTTTTTTGGACAAATGATGGCACACAGTGTACCAGGTCTTATATTTGTCAAGTCTGCTTAAAAATTAAATTATTAAGATACTTTGACCAGTTTTGTTTTAAAATCTAAGACCTTCTCACTCAATTTCCAGTAAGAAAATTTTATCCAAATAGCACAATTTGAAGGTAGTATGTATCCACAGAGACCTTCATGACCAAGAAGTGATGGAAGTGCCACAAGGTAAATGAAGCTGGTGCTAGTAGACCATTCTTATGTTCTGTTTCATTTATGCATATTATTTGGTTGTATATTTTATTGCTGGTTACAGAACACATCTGGAAGTGCCAATGATGAAGTTGATGGCAACAATATATGTAGTTTCAGAAAGAAAAAAGGATTCAAATGTACCACAAAGCATGTTCCTCTGTTAGAAAATGAGAAGACGGAGTTGTCTCATACCTCGAAAATCCCAGATCCTCATCATCTCCAAGGAATCACTGGTTGTTCAGAAGCACCATTACATCAATCTCTTCAAAACCTGATTAATTTTCCTTCAGTGGAAAAAGACAGAGGGGGTAGTGGCAGTCCCCATTTTGTCAGCAACATGAAAGAAGACATGTCTGGGAAAACACATGAAATCCCAGAAAATGCTGGTACTGGGGAAAAAGTAATAGCAAAAATGCATAAGAAGATAGATACACCAGGTAAAACAAAGTTGCCCATGGGTGTACAAGCTGCCAGCAACACAGAAAAATCTGGGTGTGCAGACACAGTGTACAAGGAAGAGAACAGTGAAAAGATGGAGTGTTTTCAAGAAGAACAGGGTAGGACAGATGAAGACAGCAAGTTTCATATGCCAAAGACAGGCTTCCTGGAGAGTACCGCAACATCACAAGGAAGAAGTACTGCAGAGTCCTTCACACCTGGCATTTCTGAACAAAATCTGGAAGAGCTGAAAAAACTTCTAAGTGAAGGACCTCTGATTGACCATGGGCCCAATTGCAGTGGCAGGTCAGGTGGCACTTTTTCTCAGCAAAACTTGAAACCTGGGGAGAAAATAGCTGACAAACAGGGCAGACCCTTTGAGATGTTTAGTCTCCATTTTGGAAAAGAGAATCAAAAGTACCACAGTTTTCAAAAGGAGGGAGGGGGACAGCAGAGAAAGTCTCTTCTGGTCCTCAGCTCTGCTGGGTCTGATCAGCAACAGCCAGCAAGCGGTGAGGTGGATCAACCTATTCTGAGACAACCAGCAACTTCTACAAGTGCAGAAAACACTGCTCTGGAGACTGAGTTCAGCTCTTCTGCAAGCCACACTGGTAAGGATATTTAGCCATCACCTGCTGTGCTGTTAAAGAAAATGCTTCTGTTATTTTGTGGGATTTTGTGAAGTTGCAAAATTTAGTCAGAACTAATGAGAAAATTGACACCCTTAGTTTCTGTATCATTGGGGTGGATCAGAAGTTCTACCCTACATCTAAGCTGAGTTTTTTAGAATGTAAGGCATTTAGGATACCAAGCTGCCTGCCAAAAACTGCCATGCACAAGTGGTCATGTCATGTTCATTAAACATGAAATATTTCCTCATTTAAACTAAGTGCAGGCAACATTTCCCAAAGGTTTACTAGACACTGAAAAACTCTGAAGGCATTTGGGCTTCTTAAAATTTCCTTTTTGTTAACATATCCAGCAGTGGAAATTGCTCCCATGTAGGGATGATGTTTGCAATTATTAGTCCTGTGAGATGACTGTAATGTAAAACATCTAATATAAACTATAGGGGAAGAAAAGCAAATGAGGCAGTGAACTTCCACTTATCTTCATGCTGTTCAATAAGTCCATTTCAGAAGTGTTTTTAGAGCCAATTAATTGCTACTAATAGGTAGTGGTTTCTTTGAAACAGTAGAAACTAAACTTCTGGGCTAGTTGGATCAGCAAGCTGAAAGCTACTATTAACTATAATAATGTAATGGGCTTGAGCAGTTAGTTGCTGTGTGTCTTTTCCAGGAAAGACACAACAATTTACCAGTTGAAGAGATATCACGTTAATAACCTTCTAGGAGTATCAGGATCAGATAACATCATCAGCTTTTCAGAGTAGATATGATGCCCTCTGACTTATCTGGCTGATACAATAAATATGAATCTTAACTCTTCATTAATAAAAAAAAGTCCATCAATGACTATATAATAAAATGTAATAGCCACAGTTAAATTTGTATTACAATATTAAGTTATCCTGCTCTTTGAAGTCTGCTTTCAGATGGTAGAAACATGATTGTATATGCTCTGAAAACAGACTAAATTTTGATGGGCACAGGAGGATTTTTCAGTAGACATTGTGTTTGAACAAATCTGAATAAGATATCCATGAATAGTTGTATGTAGTGGGAGGTGTCCCTACCCATGGCAGGGGGCCTGGAACTGTATGATCTTTTAGGTCCCTTCCAACCCAAACCATCTATGACTCTATGATCATCAGAGCTAATTCAGTGCAATATAAGAGAAATATAAATGTCTGAAATGATATTTTGTGCTCAAACCACTCTGTATTTTTGTCTATTAGAATAAACAAGTTAGAGGATTATTTCTTAGCCTACAATGTTCCCTTTCAATATTTTTTTTCCCTGCTGAAAGGCTAGCAAAATTCATTGCCAAATTTAGATTATTATTGTTTTCTGCAAAACCAGAAAATAAGTTTTAAAAATATAACCATTCTTTGTCATAACACCATATAAAGTTTAAGAAATTGATTAGATTAACTGTAGACTCCACAGAGAGATTTCAACCATAATATAGCCACTAAAGTGTCTATCTAGTCAAGCTCATTTCTTTGTCAGCAGAGAAAAACAGAGAAAGACAGTCATTCTCTCTTCAAAGACAGAATGGTTAATGAGAAATTGGCCTTGGGAAATTGGCTTCTCTTTCTCCTCATTGGGGAAGAATTCTACATGTTTAGTTGAGATTATTTTCCTAACTCTGAAATGCCTAAATGAACCTGGGGCTAATCTTTATCTGTGTCACTGGCAGTAACAATGACTGTGAGAGAACTCTAGTTGAAAACTATGAAAGGAAGTGAGGGAACACTGTTTTGTCACATCTAAAACAACAAAAAAAAACTCTTGTAAGTTTTGGATTCCATTTGTCTTTGACCAAACAAATGACAGGGTGCCGTGTATACTTTTACAGTTCTACTAATGAATGGAAGAAAAACCAACACATTCTTTGTGTAGAAATAGTTTCTACTTACATAGAAATGTACGTGCTTTGAAATTAATCTTCATTGAATATACTCGGTAGCTTAACTGAAGGGAAGAAATCTTTAGATAAAATTCTGCAGTCCTTAATGAGTCTTTGCATAAACAATATTTCATTTCCTATTATATTTATAAGAAAAAATCCTAAATATTTTATTTTTATGACTAAAATATTATCTTGAACATTTTAGTTAACAAAGTGATTGAACGAAAGTCTTAGATCTAGACATGTATACTATACTTCTATAATGCATCTATCTGAAATACTACTCATATTCAGCAAATTTTCCAAACATTGGATTTACAAATAAAAACAGAGATTGTTCTCTTTGTGTCTTTGTTTCATATAGAATATAAAGTAGGAGAGCATTGAAATTATATGACTATAATAAACAATTATTACATAAATAGTGCCCAGTGTAATTCTTTAGTTATTATGTTGAGCACTTACAGACATATGGATGTCTGGTACTCCGGACCTTACTGTTCTAAAACTATACACCTATCCTTTCAGGTAAGGGACAATCAAACTTGAAGCAGTAGGAGGGCTAAAACATAGCTGGGACTTATTGTAATGCAGAGGACTGAAATACAGCCATGCTAGATACCTGGTTAACATCTTTCAAAAAAAAAGTTAATGCATTTGTTCCAAAATTCTGTTTGGAAGTTGCATGGGATTTCTATTCATTTTCTGAATACTTTATATATCACTTGCTAGCTCTTTTGTGAAAAGAAGTGTTTGAGGGCAATAATATTATTAATATAATAATAATAATAATAATAATAAATGACACACAAAGTATCTGGCCAATTTGAAAAATATTGTTTAGACACTGTCAGTGAAACTGGAGCTGAAACTAAAGCTCTTTGAATTTAATTCATCACCATGGAAAGATAGAAGCTAACACAGCTAATTAGGTAACTCTACTGACTTCACTAATATGAATTTATGAATTTTATTTGCATAAGTATCCATATATGATAATTATGGGCACTTCTGCAAATTAATGTGTAGTCATTAATAATCAGATGCTTTGTAAGCTGTTCACTGCCTGTGATCCTGGGAGACCAAGAGAGAGTCTTCCAAACAGTAAAAATGCAGATGAAGTTTTATGTATATAGCATTACACAACACTTCAGAGAATGTATATATACACACAGAAATGCATGTATTATACATGTAGTATATTATGTAAATGTATGTTAACTTCACTGAACTCAGAACATATTCCATGTTGCTTTACATACTGCTAAACTGGAATATTTATACTGTGGTAATCAGAGAGGAGACAGAAGAAACATTTACCTGAGAAATTTGGAGTTCCCAAGGATCATGATTCACAACATGAATCATGATCCTTGGGATCATGAGGGTTCTCTTTGTCACAGAAGGAAATTAATTGCCAGAGTCGGAGACTACAGGTGACATCAACAGCTATTTGAACCACCCAGTATATGATGGGGAACCTGAACAACCTGGTGCCACTGCACAGGCTTAGGACAAAGCTCTCCTCTGGATCTTAAGAGTCAGCAGCATCTCCATGTAGCTTTAGGTGGGCAACACACTGTAATTGGGCTATCAAGGGGGTTTCAAATGCCCTTTTGTACATCCTGGTCTGTAGATGAGGAAAAAAAAAAAAAAAAAAAAAGAAGAGCAAAGGAATTCCTTTGCTAAATTCTCCTTTTAAAGAAAAGCATGTCATAGAATCATAGAATATCCTGAGTTGGAAGGGACCCATATGTCAAATAGCTGCTAACAGGCTATATTTCTTAAGAGTGGAGCTAATGAATTCTATGAGAACTTTTCCATTAAAATGAGTAATCTCATGATGCCATTCTTAACATGTTCAAACCTCTCACTGTTGGTAAAAAGGCAGTTAGAAAGGATGATAACTGGCATTTACAGGCAGAAGTATGAAAAGAAGACTTTCACACAATGCAAATAGCATACACTTTTTGCTCCACAGAAACCAATGTTTGTCCACATGATTTAACAGTCTGAACTCCTTGCTGCTGGAGTTCACCATCCCCTGTGCTCCCCTGGAAAGAGGCATGTCTGTCTGTTCCCACTGATTTTGCTCAGTGATAAGGAAGCAGAAATGAAGACACTTTAGGAGCTGTAAGCGGACACTGGAGAGGTTTCTAAGATCCTGTTCTGGACTGATCATGTCCAGTACCTCTTGCAGTCATTCCTGCATTACCTTGGGGATTTCTGTGGGGAAGACTGTGTTTTTGACTTGCTGGTCTTCTCTTCTTTATATTTTATATAATCTGTTCTGTTCTCACAGCTCTCCTAAAGAGAGAGAAAAAAAACACAATACTATGCTATTTCATTGTGTTCCTTCCTTATACCCTGTCTGCAATTCATTTTTTTTTTCTGATGTTGATTTTTCAACATTTTGAACTCAACTTAAATATAGCAAGGCTGAAGCTTAGCTCCTTCCTAAACCTTCTCAATTGCCCCTATTTTCTGTCAAACAAACCACCATATTTTCTTTTTCTTTCATTTTTTCTTAGAGCTGAGCTGTATATAACTTGCTGTTTTTTTTTTTTTTTTCCTGACAATCTCTAAGAGCAGATATTTTTCTTTCAAGCAAACCAAAACTCCTAAGTCCTTTATCTTCCATACCAATAACTGAAAATCTCTTCCTGCTGTGTTACTGTATGATTTTCCATTTTTTTCTTGATCTATACAAAACAAAAATGCTCAGATAACACTTCCAGACTGTCTTTCTGCTCTATTATGTACCCTTTGGGGTGAAATTTTTCTCATCTGTCTCTGGTGCCTGTGGTAAGCTAGTCATCCTGTAGCTTTGTGAGAAAAAGAGGTATAGTCAGACAATAATTTTTCCTGTCCTTTAGAGATGCTTAGTTTCTCTCTAATAACAGTGATAATAACAATTGCCAAAACAATTAGTTTAGACCTAATGTTAGTGGAATAGATTCTCTGCTTGATTTCTTTGCTTGCCATCTCTCCTTCTATAATATATTCAAGAAGAATTTAGTCTCTATGTTGACTACTGTGCAAAACCTTTTTTTTTTTTTTTCCCTAAATAATTTTACTTTTGGCTTAATGTGGTTCTTGCACTCATTATTTTGTTTTGTTTTATTTTTTAAGACTTTTTTTTTTTTTTTTTTTTTTCTCATTAGTTCGAATATTTTTAAATCAGAAGGGGCTATCTACTTTGCAATACTGTATAACTCACTTAATGGAACTTGGCTTAATGATTCCTCCCTTAAATCCAATTTTTCTATTGAGTTTGAAGAAAGCCATGGCACTCTAGATCCATCACATTTAAGATTATAAATTAGGTATTACTCAATTCATGATTTTTCAGAGGTCTACATATTTTATTTTCAAATCCTCTTGTCTAGGTGGAATCTTCTCTAACTTTTATATAAAACTGTTATCGTTTTCTCATTCAGTACATAACAGCCATTTTATAAAACAGCCTGGAAGATAGAAAAAATTAGTCTTTTATCTTTCATTAATTAGTAAATAAAATTATATTTTGTATTTTAATTCTCAATAAGGTAGCTCCTCTGAGAAGCCATGTCATTTACTGTCATACAGTTTGGAAAGAATAATCCATGGATAGTTGAAACTGGCCTCTAAATTAGATATAAAACTAATGAAAAGAGCTGAACTTCTCTGTGATCACATTAGTTTAAAAACCCTTTTCAGAGTTAAGATTAAAAAGGAAAGCAAGATAAAAAGAGACAAATAAACAGATGGAGAAACATTCAAAGTATGAAAATCAAACAGATCAGGGAAATATTTTTACTTTCTCCCACATTTTGATAAATTTTTGGTATGCTTACACCTTTCTTCCCCTGCCAGAGGTCTTGTAGGGGAGCAAAAATAAGAGTTATGGAACACCTTTTGACTGCAGAAACCAATATTGTAAACATTTTTGGTGAAACTTCATTTAGATGAAAAGAAAGTTCAGTTACATAATGTTTTCAAGTGTAAATGTTTCTGATTGCTATTCATATCAATACTACTATTTAAATATAACTCAGTACTCCTACTTACCATGTTAAAAAACAGATGGGGATACAAAAGATAGCTTTTAAATACTAGCAGTAAGAATGATGTATAGCATTGGAAAGGCTGTCATATGAGGTTTGAGAAATAGAGGTTGTTAATGTTTTAACATTAACATATGCTGTACAGTCCAAGTACACTTTCTGTTCTTAAATACACAGACAAGAGTCATGTAAAGATGAATGACTACATTTAAGTTATTACTGACAAATATTTTCATAGGATTTAGAAGGGTATAAATGTATTTATCCTGTGGGACACATTGCCAGTGAATATCATCTACCCAAGGGTAGATGATAAAGGGGGTCAATATCACACACACAAGATCTTCAGAGCACCCAATGACAGATTTCTAAGGACACCTAGACTCTCATGGGACAGGAGGAGGGAGCAGAGCAGCTATGTAACTGCAGCAGGGTTTTGTCTAGCACTTCTGGTGCTGCTGGAAGAGGAGACTTGAGGGGACCAGTGGAAATGTGGTCCCTTCTCCAGTGCATGGTTTGTATCTGGAGACTACCTCCTGGTATCTGTTGTTATTGCCTTATATTACCTTCGTGGTTGTATTTCTCAAAAAAGAGTTTCCAATATTACTACATTTGTTAGGTCAGCCTTTTCCTGTCACTGTTAAGTCCCCTGGAAACATGTAACATGTTCTTTTCTTTTCATTAGTTTGACACAGTCACCTCTTATAGAACTGAGAAATTGTTTGCTTTAGATGCTGTGTGATTTAACAAGAGACCATGGGAAAGAATTTCTTTAACAAGCAGATAACAACAGATTGATCTGGGACATGTGGACTTTCCTTCTGTGATGGTACTTTTCTGAGAATATAAAGCAAATGTTAACAATTTGACCTAGACAGAACTCAGCTGTTCTTAGGAAACTTAATGATTTCAACAGTAATGACTGAAGAATGACATCACTCTTCTGCTAGAAATAATCATAATACTGTAGTTTGTAGAGTTTGTAGATTTAGGGGGTAATATAATATTTGTAGTTTTGTATATTCATAATTAAAAATATATCTGTAGATAATTTATGTGGATTAGTAACTAGTTTCTAGTATTTGCAAAACAAACATAAACTATACTAATTTTTACACTGTGGTAACTTGAATTGGAAATACAGACAGAACCATAGAAACATTAAATGCTTTCCTGTGTACTACTGATTAAACATAAATATGTAAAGATCTACATGTATTTTTTATATATAAAAAAATACAGTATGGATTTATAATTATTTTTTTAAAATGAAAATCTGAAACCAAATCTGAACATCTTGTGAAATGTATATACATGTTTCTGTAAGTAAAGTTTATGAATTGGGAATGAATTTTTTGTTACTTCTACAGTCCCAGAGAGCTAGGGAAATAATTACACTCATCAATACAGTCCTACCTCATATGAATGTAAGACTGTGCACTGAAATCAGGTAGACATTTATTATTAGCTACCTTCTCTCTTATTAGCTACCTTCTCTCCATTAGCTAATGCTGTAGTTAATGACTGTACAAACTGGGAAAAGTCAAAGTACTCAGATCCCTGGTACACCTTTCCAAACTTTAGTCATCACTAGCTTCATGGACTTAGTTTGCCGGTGATTTATACAGCAGCTACCAACAAAATATATTTTAGGGACTTGTGCTGGAGAAATATAAGTACTGTTATTAATCATTCATTCTATATATTATGCAAAACAAGTCCCCTTTAATATTTTCAAAATCAGAGATATTAAGTATTAAGACAGAGATATTAATATTTTAATCTATCATATAATTTAAAAAACCTTATCATTTCAATGGGCAAGACAATATACAAATGATATCTTAAATGACAAACTGCCTCTAAAAACTAGGTGAAAGTTGTGGGAGTGTTTCTATTGATTATAACAGATTTTGTGTCAAGGACCTTGTAAGTAAAATAAATATGTCTTTTGACTATTATGCTGTCCAAATTGGTATTTTGCCTAATTTTAGACTACTACTAGGTCAATATTAATTTTAGTTCTAGATAAATCTAGAAAGATTTATCATTAATCATAAGAAGTCCAAATGGAGAAGACAATTTTTGCTTCTTCAGTTAATTGTTTTTACTTTTTTAATGTTTACACAAGAGTAAAACACTTGTAGAAAAAAGGCTTGAACTCTGTTTTTAGATGGAAAAACCTCAAGCTTCTTACAATTTTTTGAATCTTTATGAACTCTATCCATCTGATAAATAACCACAGTTTATTTTCTGTTAATAGATGGCTAAATGATGGTCCATAAGGAGGTGAAATTTGCTAAAAGTCAGTAAACATTTAGGCTGTAAAACAAAGTTACAGGATGACTGAATTGGAATTCAAATAATTAATTGGATAACATACGTAAAATAAGGACACTCGATATATATTCTGTGCTCATTAGTTGTGTTTTAGCTGCAATTGTAACAGAGAATGTAACACAAAATTTAAACAATACTTCCTTATTAAATGTACATCTATTTAAGGACATAGTGCCCTGATGTTTGTAGAAGACAGAAGAAAAAAAGGTATTTCAATAAGCAGCTCACAACTGAAGCAAATGAAAGGGAAAGAGGTCATAAGAAGAAGTGAATGTTACATTTTTTCTTTTTTTTGCCTTGGTTTTACCTTTTTGCTTTATACTTTTTTTTCTTAATATCAGATTTTGCCCTTGATTTAATAAGTTTATTGTAGTAAATTGAAATTAATGCATTATTCAGTTTAACTTGGATAGTAATAATACTTAGATACTTAAAAGGAAAGCCATCTGGCAGATGAAGAGGTTTGTGAAAAGAAGTTAGAGTGCCCAGGTCTCTGCTCCATTATAAAAGTTATACTCAAATGTTACTGCTTTTATATCAAGAAGTTTATACTGTCCTTCAACTGCAGTAAAACAGAGAAGGCAACTCTACACCAGTAAATACATAAACTTCTCTTAAATGTCTGCTGCCTGTAGAGAAGACTGCAGGCTTCCTCAGAAGGTATTGGGAAAGGTTTAATAGATAAGTGCTCTTTTAATCACATTTCTGTATCCATGTGCTTTTTGAAGGCATTAAAGAAATACAACACCTTAATTCTATCAGGTTTCAGTGACAAATAGATATCCAGCTGCTATTTGTGCTCCTAAATTCACCCAAGAAAACAGCTGAGGTATCCCTCAGAAATTCCTGGATTTACTACATGATTCTTCTATGTTTTCTTATCAAATAAAAATTCATTCAAATTATAGACTACTCCAGAAAACAATGGATTCTATATGGATCCTCAGGCCAAAAAATTGCCTGTTTACTTACAAAAAGGTTTTGTGATCCATATCTTTTTCTCAGTTCTGTTTTTACACTGTTTTTTTGTCATTGTTTGCCACTATTGTACTTTTTTTAGGAGAACAGCCTGTACTCCAGCATTCATTATTTTATTTGATGTGAACATTCCTCTTCACTTATAGCATCCAGCAGAGAGCCTGATATAAACAGCCTCAGAAATCCAACTCTCCTTCACCTGTTCTCTCATATTGAATTTATTAAGCAGCAGATGGCCAGAGACAACATACAGTTTGTCAGATTTGAATCAATAGACCTCCACGGTGTGTCAAGATCAAAGAATGTTCCTTCTCGTTTTTTTCATGTAAGTATTTTTTTTTTTTTTTTTTTTTTTTTTCGGTGTATTTTCATGGCATCATCCTTAATTTATGTTATATAATTTTTGGAGTGCAGGCAGAAAGTTCAACTTTGAACAAATTATCTGTTCCTTCTACTTGTTAATGTTCCCAAAGGATCTATATTTTTTTTTCCCAACCCACTATAATTTAAATTACCCTCTGTTCCACAAAAATGGTAATCTGGAAATGAAAATAAGTAAATTTAATACTTTCAGTTATTTGCACTTCTAATAATCTCTTTCCTCAGAATTATCAAGTTCAACACAATTATAAAGATTTTGGTTCCTGAATGTCAGTAAATTGTAAAGAGAAAGTTTAACCACTAACAGAAAGAAAATGAGGAAATGAAAATGTCTTTAGCTATGGGTCAATCAGATGAGAAAGTAATGGGTTTCACATTGACACCATAATTGGCTGTTATCCACCACCTCAGTGATAACTGTGTCTTAGGTGTTCTTTTATTCCTGCTAAGAGTCTGTGTTTTGTAAATGTAACATACATAGGAATACTGTTCAGTTCTTTTCTCATTTGGTAATCTGTCATTCTGCTCTGTGTTTAGGAAAAAGCAATTCATGGTGTTGCCATGCCCAGAAGTTATCTTGAACTGACCCTGAATCCTAAGGATAATGAAATAGATTATATAAATGCAACAAATTTTAATTGTGACATAATCCTCAACCCTGATTTATCAACATTTCAAATTCTACCCTGGACTGAGCAGACTGCTAGAGTGATATGTGATTCTTTCACTGTACTGGGCAACCCTCTAATGACCTCACCTAGGCACATTGCCAAGAAACAGCTGAGCCGGCTTCAGGACAATGGCTTTTCTCTACACTCTGCCTTCACCTATGAATTTTGTATTTATGGTATTACTGAGGTTGTAAATTCAAAGACAATATCCTTTCCTGCAGCAACGATACTAAATAACCATGACCAGACATTCATTCAGGAGCTCATTGAAGGAATGTATTATACTGGAGCCAACATTGAAAGCTTTTCTTCATCCAGTGGGCCTGGACAAATGGAGATCACTTTTCATCCAGCATTTGGAATAGATGCTGCTGACAGTGCCTTCACATTTAGAACAGGCATTAAAGAGGTGGCTAAGAAGTATAACTATGTAGCTAGTTTTTTCTCAGAATCAGGATTCTACAATTCAGGGGCTCTTTCACACAGCCTGTGGGATGTGAATGGCCAAAATAATCTGTTTTCTGCTGGTTATAGAGTTGAGGAGCTCACAGATATTGGAAAAAAATGGTTATCTGGTCTCTTGGCACACTCAGCAGCTATTAGCTGTTTGATGGCTCCTACCACCAGCTGCCGTAAGCCTTATTCCAAATACAGTAAAGAATCAAAAGAGACTGTAAATGCAAAATGGGCATATAATGATAACAGTTGTGCCTTTAATGTCAAATGTCACGTTGGAAAAGGTACTCATATAGAGAATAAATTAAGTTCTGCTACAGCAAACCCCTACCTTGTGCTCGCTGCTACAGTTGCTGCAGGTCTAGATGGAATAAAAAGAGGACTTAGGTATGATGATATGTCCCAAGAAGAAAACCATGTTTCTGATCTGAAACCTTCATCCATCCCTTTGAAGCTAGAAGATGCTCTTGTTGCACTTGAGAAAGATTCATGCATTCAGGAAGCATTAGGTGAAACTTTTATCAGATATTTTGTTGCCATGAAACATTATGAGTTAGAAACTGAAGAAATGGATATTGAAAGGAATAAGTGCCTTGGGTATTTTATTTAGAAGGAGCATTCTTCTGTAGTAATGCTGTGTAAATGCATATACTGTAGACAAGTATCTTGAAATTAATAAATATATTTTAAATTATTTTATTATTATTATTATTTTTTTTAAACAGTATTTTAAAATTGAATTTAAGTGAACAGATCTGCTGGTGAAAAGAAGACAAGAGTAGATGAAATGGAAAAGAGCAATTGTACAACTATAATAGGACAGTATAATGTGGAGAAAAGCAGGAGTAATGGGGTGAAAGGTGGCAGGCAGGAAAATTGAAGGTGAAGGAATTTTTGGCTTTGGAATTTCTCCCAGCCTATTCAGTAGGTGAAAGGTTGATAAACCAGAAGAATTTGACTTCAATTTAAAACTTCAGCTAGAAGGATGAACATTGTAGAAAGAGGGGCAAAAGAACCCCTTTTTAGGCCAGAGAACCTTAGAGACAGGAATCAGTATCTTAGTAGCAAAGAAAAGACTTTGCTACTTTGCTATTTTGGATAAAGATATTAAAAGAAATTAAATGGTGGATTGAAGAAGGAATTATTGATGGAAAGCTAGGAGAATCAAGCCACTATGCAATAAAAAGAATTGGTATTATGACAGTTTTGATGGTTAATTCAGAGTTGAAGGAGAAATGAGGAGAAAAAAGGCAAAGAAACCAGAGAATAAAGAGCTTAAAAAGGGCTTTTTAGGGCAACCTGATGTTATCAAAGATGAAGAAAATGACTGTGAAAAGGAGTCAAAGTAAAATCAGAAAGAACAAGTGAAAATATGAACTCAGAGATTGGAAAACAAACATTAATACAGATAATACAATAAAACCCATCCTAAAATAAAAAATTGTAGCTAGTGTAAGGTTAAATCATCATCATAATAATTATTACTATTTCGGGAATGGCAGAAGGCAGATTTTAGGTTTGCTCTCATTCTTTAGGTTTGTTTCCATCCTTTATTATTAAAAACAACCATCATTTTGTATTCCTACTCCACATTAAGAATGGTTTATGATGTTCTTTGTCTTGTTGCAATATTTTTACTGATGTGTACGAATTCCTGAGTGAAAATTTTGGGCCAATAATGGAGTGGAAACAAGGTTCAGTCACTGCCTCTGTCAACCTCTTGAACTAGAAGGTGCAAGAAGAAATGTGTTACTTGCATGTTGATGGACCTGTCACTCTTCCCCTCCAGAGTGTCGTACTAGAAATTTTCTAAGTTATAGAAATGTAGATATTATACTTGCACTTATAGTTGAACTGCAATTGTAATAATGTTGAAATAATTTTAGAAGACTTTGAAAACAATACTGTTTCTGATCTCATTTTTTTGTTGTAGTCTCAGCCTCAGGTATGTACCATTTTCTCAGGGCACATTGCCTATCCCATTACTAGACTGCTGGCTAAGGTCTTCATAAGCTGGACTCATACACTCTTGAATTTACTTTGGCCTTAAGTATGGTTCCTGTCTCACTGGCACAGTCTCTGATCATGGCCTTCTATCAGCTGCAGTAATGAGGCATGCAGTTCAGTTTTCATAGTCTCAAATAGAAATTATCTTCATTAATTTAGTACAACCTTTCTCAGATCTCTACAGTTCTGTCTACTTAAAGGTTAAAGTATAATCTTCAGGGACATGAGACAAATGAGGCACCTGATATGCTAAAACTTGATGTAGGATTCCAAAGAAGAAATCACTTCATACTCACATAACAAGAGGATATGAATAGATCTGAGGAAACGTCACAAATGTCTCAGTTTGTGGTTGGTGGGTGGATTTGCTTCTCTCCCTTACTCACCTGACACTTGTTTTTCGGGTGTTCCAGATTATGGAACTACTTTTATCTGCTCCAGGCTGATTTGCTTTACCCAAGTCTAGTCTTGAATGTAAACTGAGCTTCCCATTCTGAAAAAAAAAAGAAACTGTTTTGCTGCCCTAAAAGTTCTTCAGGGGCTTTGTGAACCTATTGTTCTTTACCGAGACCTGTATTCCATTTCTGGTAATTTCTTACTCTTGTTTTCACAAGCTCTTGTCTGAAAATATCCACAAAAAATATTTTTCTTGCTTAGACAACTTTCTTACCTAACTGCTTGTTCAGTCCCAACAGTAACACACATTAATTCTTTGTTCTTCATCTGGATGTATTAAAGCCTGTCATTGCATATAGGATATGTGTTAATCTGATGAAATTTTTATGTGATAGTAAATACACTGGCTAAACAAAGCTGTACGAGAAATAGTCATGGAACATGCATTAAGCTTCTGCAGGCATAATTATCTTAAGTTTAAAGTTTATCTAGAAGCTGATCTTCAAATAGAAATACATTCCCACACTAGAGTTTCCAAAATCCAATTTCAGATCTATATCTAGTTTTCACAAATTATTCCATAAAATAAACCAGGTTAAATAAAACATAAGTTAGCTCACCCTTCCCAGAGAGACTCAATGAAACACCTTATAAAGCAGAGATGTTGCTCTTTCAGTTCTTTTGTGACTTGGATAGCCAACCTGCCATAACTTTTTTTGAAATAGACAGTTGAATTCTGTTTGAAATAAAAGGTTCACAAATGCAGCTTGAAGTTATTGTATCTTAAATTCTGTTCAATATTTTGTTCAACACTGGTTCCTAAATATATTCTATATATTGAAAATAAGATAATTCCAACTCTGTGGAAAACATCAAAAATATTTATTTCAAAATAAGCAGTCATGATTTTTTAAAGTAGTCTTCATCCTTGAGCCAATTTTCATGCTTATGCTTGAGAAAGGCAACAAGAAAAAGATAACTACTTCGTACTTCTCAATTGAAATCATTTACTATTGACTGATGTATCACTAACATTTCATTACTTGAAGTGTTGTTTGGAAAAATCCTTCATTGATCTACAGATTCAGTATTGATATCTTGAGCATCACTAGTTTAGTAACTTAAACTTCTGCGAGTTTTAAATTGAAAAAAAAAAGAAAAAAAAATGACATGAAATCTCTAGCTTTGCATAAGGTAGTGCTGATTTCCCAGGATACTATAGTCAGATGCTGCAAAGCTTTGCATAAGACATTTCTGATATTAATAAAGCATCTTTTAATCTTTTCAGATTTATCCAGACTATGTATGTATTTGTTGACAAATTAGTACTGCTTTTGACATTGCACAATGTCACAACTTCTTTTTCTATATTTGTACATGCCAGGCCTGGGTTCCATATCATGCAAAATAATTACAAGTAGCGTTGTTCTGAACTCCTAAACCTTTAAAATATCACAAGATGGCTTTTTGTAATGCCAATATGGTAAAGGCATTATGGTAGCATTATGGTAGTTTGCAATTCAGAATATGTAGGTAAATAAGTAGCTGCTAGGTTGGCTATGCCTTTTGATCAATACCATTAATAATTACTAAAGAAACTTTCCCTCAAAACTTTTTTTTCTTTCAATAGAAAAGTTAGACAACATTTTTATAATTAACAGCTAGTCTATAGACTTTTATGGAGGAATATTTCATGTTGCACACATTTTATAATTTATTTAGAATTTGCATCACTGCCATACATCACCAAATCTTTTATATGAAAATATAACATAGATAGGTGCTATGATTTGTTTTTCATTAAAATTTTGGGATACTTCCACCTGGAATTGCCTGCTGGGGTTAAACCACAACAATTTGTATTTTTTTTTTTTTCCCTTATGTTAAGGACAAGATTAAAATAAAAAATGGTGTTAATATATTGGAGAAAATTTCTGGAAAAAAAAAAAAGTACTTCAGTAAGGGTAAATGCAAAATTCTAAATTGGGACAAGGACCTGAGCTGCGTAAGTATGAGTTTGTTCAGAAGGAGTCTGGGTTGTGTTCCATTTCACTAGCTCAACAATTTTAAGGAAGTACAGATTGGAAATAATAAACAAAAGTATAACCTGCAAGAACCACAGATTTATATTTTCCATAATGTAATTCTTTTCAGGATTTGATAACAGGGTGCCACACTTTGAAGACCTGTAGATTAATTAGTGAAAATCCAGAGACTAGCAAAGGAAATGATCATAATTCTAGGACCTATTTAGTAGAAAGGACTGAATGGCTTTGTTTAGCTTAGAAAGAGGGAAGGAGGGGATATGCTATAAGAGATTATCACATGTAAAAGATGCTGATGAGTAGCAGAATATAATCTTTTCTTCCTGTCCATTGTGTTCAGAATGGAACTAAGAGAGTTGTATCAAAGAAGATTTTAACTAGACAGTCTGGAGACCTTCACATTGTTCAGGATATTGAACCAATAAAAGTGACGTTTAAGAAAACTGTGGAGTCTCCAGTACTGGTAATCTTCATGTAGTCAACATGCTTGATATTCCACTGGATGTCTGTGGAACATGGCAGAGTTTTGATAAAGGACACTGAAGTGTAGTTTGTGTGATGTGCCAGTATAGGCACATCCTTAGCTACATAAGCATTAATAGGAATAACGAGCTGGAATAATAATAATAAACAATTTTCCTTGTTTGCAGGGATCCCATGTTGCTGTGTGTCAGTGGAACAGACAGTTGCACTGTGAGCTTGTAGCTGAGTTTATAGGAAAAGAAATATATTTTACTTATTAGCCCAGTGATACATAAGCCCATCTCTGAGTCTAGAGAGGAGGATGAGATCACTTGCCCTGGCTTCCAAATAATTAAATGTGTAGTTTAAGGTAATCAGAATAAGATAGACTTAAAGACAATTACATCACAGAATCACAGAATTGTAGGGGTTGGAAAGGACCTCAAGAAGTCATTGGGTCCAACCCCCCACCAAAGCAGATTCCCTAGAGCAGGTTGCCCAGGTAGGTGTCCAGATGGGCCTTGAATATCTCCAGGGAAGGAGACTCCACCACCTCACTGGGCAGCCTGTCCCTCACCGTGAAGAAGTTCTTTGCATGTTGGTGCAGAACTTCCTGTGCTCCATTTTGTGGCCATTGCCCCTTGTCCTGTCTCCACAAACCACTGAAAAGAGGTTAGCCATATCCCTTTATCTTTCACACTTGGTATTTATAAACATTGTTAAGATCCCCTCTGTCTTCTTTTCTCCAGGTTGAACAGACCCAGGTCTCTCAGTCTTTCCTCATAGGGAAGATGCTCCAGGCCCTGTATCATCTTTGTGGCCCTCCGCTGGACTCTTTCCAGGAGATCCCTGTCCTTTTTGTACTGGGGAGCCCAGAACTGGACACAGTACTCCAGGTGAGGCCTGCCCTAGGCAGAGTAGAGGGGGAGCATCACCTCCCTTGACCTGCCGGCCACACTCCTTTTAATGCACACCAGGATCCCATTGACCTTCTTGGCCACCAGGGCACACTGCTGGCTCATGGTCAACCTGTCATCCACCAAGACCTCCAGGTCCTTCTCCACAGAGCTCCCTTTCAGCAGGTGATCTCCCAGCCTGTACTGATACATGCAGTTGTTCCTTCCCAGGTGCAGTACTCTACACTTACTCTTGTTAAATTCATTTGGTTTCTTCCTGCCCAGCTCTCCAGCCCTGTCCAGGTCCCACTTGAATGGCAGCACAGCCTTCTGACATGTCAGCCACTCCTCCCAGCTTTCTATCATTGGCATACTTGCTGAAGGTGGACACTATTCCCTCCTCAAGATCATCAATTAAGATGTTGAACAAGACCAGACCCAGCACCGACCCCTGGGGAACACCGCTAGTCACAGGTCTCCAGCCAGACTCTGCGCTGCCAATCACCACCCTCTGAGCTCAACCAGTCAGCCAGCTCTCAACCCACCTTAATGTCCACTCATCTATCCCACCTTTTCTCAGTTTTGCTAGCAGGATGTCATGGGAGACAGTATCAAAAGCCTTGCTAAAGTCAAGGTAGATGACATCCACTGCTCTCCTCGCATCTACCCAGCTGGTGATGTCATCATAGAAGGCAACTAGGTTGGTTGAATGTTTGAGCTACTTTCATTTACTATCTACAGAAGTGACTTAGGTGTTTGGCCTAGACCACGCAGTTTAACTTTTAGTTGGTCATCTTATCTGCATCATCCTTATCTGCAATGCCTATAGACTTTTCTGAAAATTAATCATACATTTCACATAGATTTTTGACTCACCAGGAGTTGAATTTGGAAATGACATTCGTCTAACTGTGCTTCAGGTTTTGTGAGATATAAAAATAAAAATTGATTATTAAGTAACATTTCTCCAGTATGTCAAGTCACTAACACCATGCACACAGTGAATATTCAGCCTTCCTTCTTTCAGGCTCCAGCCAGAGGGCAGCAGTGTACCGTGCAACTTTCCTCTGGGATCTCAAATTCTCATGCTGTGCTGCAAAATGCCACATAAAATGCCACCCATATATTTTAAACACGTACATATAGTATTTTAAAGAAGCATAGCACAGCAGCTGAAAGCTAATTCATCTCTCTCTGTTATTTGTCTCTTTGTCATTTGGTTAGTTAAGCCTAATTTACTGTCGAATATTTAGTAAAGGATCACAGAATCACAGAATTTTCCAGGTTGGAAGAGACCTCAAGGTCATCGAGTCCAACCTCCAACCTAACGCTAACAGCCCACCACTAAACCATATCCCTAAGCTCTACATCTAAGCGTCTTTTGAAGACTTCCAGGGATGGTGACTCCACCACTTCCCTGGGCAGCCTGTTCCAGTGCCTCACAACCCTTTCAGTGAAGAAGTTCTTCCTAACATCTAACCTAAAACTCCCCTGGCTCAACTTAAACCCATTCCCCCTCGTCCTGTCACCAGGCACGTGGGAGAACAGGCCAACCCCCACCTCGCTACAGCCTCCCTTGAGGTACCTAAAAAGAGCGATAAGGTCACCCCTGAGCCTCCTCTTCTCCAGGCTGAACAAGCCCAGCTCCCTCAGCCGCTCCTCATAGGACTTGTTCTCCAGGCCCCTCACCAGCTTCGTCGCCCTTCTCTGCACCCGCTCAAGCACCTCGATGTCCTTCTTGTAGCGAGGGGCCCAAAACTGAACACAGTACTCGAGGTGCGGCCTCACCAGAGCTGAGTACAGGGGGACGATCACCTCCCTAGCCCTGCTGGTCACGCTGTTCCTGATACAAGCCAGGATGCCATTGGCCTTCTTGGCCACCTGAGCACACTGCTGGCTCATATTCAGCCGACTATCCACCAGCACTCCCAGGTCCTTCTCTGCCTGGCAGCTTTCCAACCATTCCTCTCCCAGCCTGTAGCTCTGCTTGGGGTTATTGCGCCCCAGGTGCAGGACCCGGCACTTGGCCTTGTTAAACTTCATGCAGTTGACCTCAGCCAATCGGTGCAGCCTATCCAGATCCTCCTGCAGAGCCTTCCTACCCTCAAGCAGATCGACACACGCACCTAACTTGGTGTCATCTGCAAACTTACTGAGGGTGCACTCGATGCCCTCGTCCAGATCATCGATGAAGATATTAAAGAGGACCGGCCCCAGCACCGAGCCCTGGGGGACGCCACTAGTGACTGGCCTCCAACTGGACTTGGCTCCATTCACCACGACTCTTTGGGCCCGGCTATCCAGCCAGTTTCTAACCCAACGAAGCGTGCGCCAGTCCAAGCCAAGAGCAGCCAGTTTCTTGAGGAGAATGCTGTGGGAGACAGTGTCAAAAGCCTTGCTGAAGTCAAGGTAGACCACATCCACAGCCTTTCCCTCATCCACCCAGCATGTCACTCTGTCATAGAAGGAGATCAGGTTCGTCAGGCATGACCTGCCTTTCATAAACCCATGCTGACTGGGCCTGATCGCCTGCTTCCCCTGCAAGTGCTGCAAGATGACTCTCAGGAGGATCTGCTCCATGAGCTTTCCTGGCACTGAGGTCAAACTGACAGGCCTGTAGTTTCCCGGGTCTGCCCTCCGGCCCTTCTTGTAGATGGGCGTCACGTTTGCTAGCCGCCAGTCGATTGGGACCTCCCCCGATAGCCAGGACTGCTGATAAATGATGGATAGTGGCTTGGCCAGCTCCTCTGCCAGTTCCCTCAGTACCCTTGGGTGGATCCCATCCGGCCCCATCGACTTGTGCACATCTAAGTGCCGTAGCAGGTCACCAACCAGTTCTTCATGGATAATGAGGGCCACATCCTGCTCCCCATCCCCTTCCACCAGCTCAGGGTACTGAGTATCCAGAGAACATCCGGTATTGCCGCTAAAGACTGAGGCAAAGAAGGCATTGAGCACCTCCGCCTTTTCCTCATCTCTTGTAACTAAGTTTCCCCCCGCATCCAGTAAAGGATGGAGATTCTCCTTAGTCCTCCTTTTTGTGTTGATGTATTTATAGAAACGTTTTTTGTTATCTTTAACAGCAGTAGCCAGATTTAGCTCCAGATGAGCTTTGGCCTTCCTAATTTTGTCCCTGCACAGCCTCGCTACTTCTTTAAAGTCCTCCTTAGTGGCCTGCCCACTTTTCCAAAGCTTATAAACCCTCTTTTTCCTCCTAAGATCAAGCCACAATTCTCTGTTGAGCCAGGCTGGTCTTCTTCCCCGCCAGCTCGTCTTTGGGCACGTGGGGACAGACCGTTCCTGCGCCATTAAGACTTCCCTCTTGAAGAGCGCCCAGCCTTCCTGGACCCCTCTGCCCTTCAGAACCACCTCCCAAGGGACTCCACCAACTAGTGTCCTGAGCAGCTCAAAGTCAGCCCTCCGAAAGTCCAATACAGCGGTTTTACTGGTCCCCTTCCTGGCCTCGCCAAGAATAGTGAACTCCACCATTGCGTGGTCACTCTGCCCAAGACAGCTCCCGACGATCACGTCCTCCACCAGTCCTTCTCTGTTTGTGAAGAGAAGGTCTAGCGGGGCACCACCCCTGGTAGGTTCACTAACCAGCTGCGTCAGGAAGCTATCTTCCACGCTCTCCAGAAACCTCCTAGACTGCTTTCTCAGGGCTGTGTTGTGCTTCCAGGTTATGTCAGGGAAGTTGAAGTCCCCCACGAGTACAAGAGCTGATGATTTTGCAACCTCTGTCAGCTGTCTGTAGAATTCCTCATCCGTCTCCTCATCCTGGTTTGGCGGTCTATAGCAGACCCCGACCAGGACACTAGCCTTGTTGTCCCTGCCGATCCTAACCCAAAGGGACTCGACCTTGTCATTCCCAACCTCGAGTTCTACAACCTCGAAAGACTCTCTAATATAGAGAGCCACACCACCACCCCTTCTATGCTGCCTGTCCCTTCTATAGAGCTTATAGCCAGGCATTGCAGCACTCCAGTCATGAGACTGGTCCCACCACGTCTCCGTGATGGCAACCAAGTCGTAGCCTGCATTACAAGACTTCTCAATGCACTACAAGACTTCTCAAAATATAATTTTAATTCCTAATAATATATATAAATTTTTATATAATCTTATAAGGTGCTTGTCTATATTTGTGCATGTTTATGCATTTGCATACATTTATATACTTTATATATTGTCTAACATAGTAATGCAAATATTTGTCATTTAATAGCACTATTCAGTATCTGAATGTACACCTTCACTGCAAACTCTTTCATACATCCATCTTAAAATGCTGTGGAAAGTCTTCATGGTTATAGGGATTTCCATTTTACCTACACTAATTTCTTTGCTTTCCAACACATTATTTGTTGTCTGCTGTGGGAAAATCATAAATACATAATAAATGCACCCTAGATTCAACTATTCCAACTACCTCTATTCCTGAGCAGAAACTTTACACAGAATTTGGATTATTAGGATTTAGCTATACAGTCTATATATCAGTCAGCACGTGGGATACACATTTTAAAGTAGTTCTGCCTAAGTATATATATATATATATATATGTGGCTTCACTCTGTAAGTCAGCTTCTACATCTTGTATATCACATATTTAATCTCTTCACAAAGTTGCAATGTTCATTTTAACAATCCATTTCTTCTAACTCTTTCTTTGCAACAGCTTCGTATATATATATTTTTTTTAAAGAACTCAAATATGTTCAAATGATTCAATTATAAATTGATCCTGCAATGTTGTTGCAGAACATTAATTTAGCTGTTTTGAAATTATTTTGAAATATTTTTATACACTATCTGTGGAAAACAGACAAATATGGTCCTACAATATGCCAGGAAAGGAAGTAAAGAGGAAAGGAACTATTTACAAACACTTTCACTAAATGTCTGTGATAGATTTCAACAGTGGAAGAATGACGTGAAGATGGCTGAATAGGTGAGAGTGCTCTGTAAAAACTCTAATTCATCACCTGAGAAAAACCCAGATCAGGTGCTGGGTGAAGAATGATTGGTTGAAGGTGAATAAAACTCTGATTGACAGAGAAACTGCTTGGATGAGTTTGCAACTGCAGAGCAATTTTCTTTGATTGAAGGTATGCAACAACAATTGTTCAATTTAATCTGTAATTTAAGAGTGCTTTTTGATTTCTTTGCTGGTACTAAGCTCTCATTGTAACATCCACAAATAGTGCTTTCTATCATCTCACACTGGTGACGATATTCCATCCTGATAAAAGTTATATCCTTAGTGGTTTTGCTCTTTTTTTGTTTGTCTTATAAAAATACAGTATACCTAAGATACAACTTACAGAATTACTTTTAATACATGATGTGCCTCTTCCACATACACCCTAAATAGTTTTTTTTTTTTTTTTTTTTTTAGAATACTGAGCCAATTTCAAAGCTTTTTGGTACATACTTACCCCCACTGAATTTTAGTCACTTAACTGGTGCACCTCATTTTGGAGCTTATTTCTCATAGACTCAGTGGCAAAGGATAAGCATTCAAAGGATAACTGATATTATTATTATTACTTCTTATGCTGTATTTTAACATTTCAGTTGCAGGGCTAAAGACAATCTGTTTAAAGACTACATCATTCAGCTACTACATCATTCAATAGTATACTAGGTCTGGCTGTGGCAGAGTTTATTTACTTTTCAGCAGCCTGTATAGTGCTGTGTTTTGGATTTGTGACTAAAACAGTATTAACTGTGCACCAGTGTGTTAGCTACTGCTAAACAGACCACTATAGTTTTCTGTTTCTCACTCTGACTCCCCACTGAGTAGGCTGAGGGTAGGCAAGAAGTTGGGAGGGGAACCAAACGGATATTCCATACAATATGACAACCACATTCCATACCATACTCAGCAACAGAAACTGGAGGGTAGTTTTTTTCTAAAATATCCATTGCTTGCAGACTGGCTGGGCAATGATCTGCCTGTGGAAAGCAGTGAGTGATCCTTCACATCACTTTCCTTTACCTTTTTCTTCACTTACTAAACTGCCTTTATCTTGAACCATGAGTTGTTTTCGTGTTTGCTTTTCCACTTCTCTCCCCCATCCATCTGGAGGGGGACAGGGTGAGCGAGGAACTGTGCATGTGTTTAGTTTATGTCCAGGGTCAATCTATTGGAAAAAATAATAATAATAATAAAAGAATACCCTTTCTCCTGGTTAAAGACAACCCTAGGTGAAAGACAGTTCATAAGCTAAAAGTCTTGCACTTTTTTTGGAGGGGGAAAAATGATGTTTAGTATTAGTAATGCTAGAATTTTTGTGGAAAAAGTGGAAAAGTCTGATGCTTTTGAAACCTGGGAGATATTAGGTATACATAATATGCTCTTTTTGCCTGTGTGTTAGATCTCTTGAAGAAAATGGTCTTTTATGTATGGTGCCTTATTCTTGGGTGGAATAGTAGCTGGTGTATTTTAATACAGATGATGTGCTCTGGATGTTGTTTTTTATACTTGATATTTCATTGGCTGCAGATTTATTTATTTATTTTACCACACAGCTGCATCAGTGGGTTGTTAAGGTTGTGGTGTACACTTGTGCTCTGTCTGCATGTGCCTAGTGGCATGCTCAGCCTTGCCACTGGTTGGACATGGGGCATGCAGCTGTGTCAGCCTCACCTCTAGCAGGCTATTTTCCCCTAACCTTGTATACACCATTCATTTTTAAAATAGGGTTAGACTTTGTAAAAGCTACCCCCCCCCCTTTTTTTTTTCTTTCTGCAGACCCTTACATTTCAACATCCACTCCTCTATGTCTTCTTTTTACATATCTCTATTCATCACTGGGAAGACTCCTTGTTGTTTGGATTCTTGCTCCTTATTTTATTTATTTTAATTTTATATCAGTTTGAATCCACCTATAGTAGAATTGCTCTGAACTTACACCCTGGTGATAATAGAGTTTAACCCAATAGTTTAGCCCTTAATTACATCTTCCTGGACAGTCTACTTAGCTGTTTATTTCTATGCAGTGGACAGAAAATATGTAAAAACAGATCTTCAAATGAGTGTACTGTAAGGGATAGTTGTCAGGAAGGATAGGCTTTGGTGTATTCATACTTTGTGGTGCTGACTCTTATCTTTTATGCTACTGCACTGCTGAGGTGCAGCTGTGAGTCTCCAGAAGTAGTCCTGAACAAATATGGGCTTTAGTCTTATGAAGTATTACTGGCATAGTGATGTTGGTCAGAGATGTGATGAGGAGTGATTTCTGGACTTGCTCACGGAGTAGATAACATTTTATTTGGGAAAATGGTGCATGACTACAAGTGATGACTCTTACACATATTCTTGTCCTTGTAAGTCTTGTAAGCACAAGTGTTCTTGAACCCTGATCATCCAGAATGGGACATAGTTAAGTGTGCATCATCCCAATGAAGGATAAAGCAGAATATGGCATAGGCATGAACAGCTGGAAGATCCCTTGTAGTTACCAATTTAGACAAAGTTCAGAGGACTGTGTCTATGCCCAGGGCACATTGCTGAACTGTTCTGTGCAGAGGAGTTCTCCTGTTCTATTAGGAGGAAATTCTTCACTTAGAGGGTACTGGGACACTGGAACAGGTTGCCTAGGGAAGCTGTAGATTCCGCATCTCTGGAGGTGTTCAAGACCATGTTGGATGAGGCCCTGACCAGCCTGATCTAGTGGGTGACATCCCTTCCCCTTGGTAGGGAGGTGGAATTACATGATCTTTAAAGACTCTTCCATCCCAAGCTGTTCTATGATTCTATGCAAGGGGTTCATTTCTTACTATATACTGGCATATATAAGTCTCTATCAGCAGAGACTTATAACTTCCCTTTGGCAGGTTCTTGGAGATGCATATGACTTGCTACTGTACTCTTGGGATTGCCTGGACTCCCATAGTGAATTGCATCTTCCTCAGCTATAGTCTGATGAGGTGAGAGAGAAAGGGCTTATATCTTCTGTTATTCCTTAGATAAATGCCCATTGTCTAAAGACTTCATATGGTCTCATTGGCTGCAGCACTCCTAAGCATGTAATGTATTTCTCCTGTTTGCCTGGGCACTTTATACTGCTCTGCATGGCTCATTATTTGTATTGCAGAACTGCCTACAGCAGTAGCCTGAAAATCAAGAATTACAACTGGGAGCAGAGGGGTAGCAGGAGATATAAGAGAGTGTTATAAGAAATTGACTTGTTTTTTTTTTTTTTTTTACTGTATTTGAGGTTGCATGTCTGGTAGTGAGCAAGAAGTGAAGCTGCAATCATAAACAATTTGGGAATGAAACCCATGGTCTTTCGTAATGACTAAATCCTAATAGCAAGGCACTGTAGAGATAGCACTTGGAGACAGAAATATATGGCTTACAATTTATGTAGCTATTTACTTAATTTAAAAAAGTAGGGGTGAAACGGCATCCCTTCATCAATGTAATGAATAGTGATATAAATGTCTGAGAAATAAATGTCAAAAATATTTCGGTCCAAGACCAGAAGCATTTCACTTCTCTGGGAGCTTCCTAATGTTGGTTTTCAGAATGGGGAAGATAAAATTTGTTTACACAGACACACTGTAGTCGGAGAACTTCATTCAGGATGTTGATGCCTTGCAAACTGTTAAGTAGCTGTGTTTCAGTAAATCAAATAAATGTCTAATCAGTACCTGTGCATATGCACAGTTACTTCATGTTATCCATAAAAGGAAGGATTCAGGATTTGTGGAAGGATTTTGCTTTTTTTTTTTTTTTTTTTTTTTTTCCTTAATCAATAGGAAATAATCTGACATGTTCATTCCTCATTTTCAAAGGGTCCTCAGGGCGTAGTCACAGCAACTATGCTATTTACAACTATGCCACTATGCTAGTTACAATTCAATTAAGTGTCAGTCTATGCAGCATAAATTACTGATATCTACTTAGAGTTTTCTAATGATCTGTAATGCTTCACAGCAAAGTCTTAGGCATTTTGAAAATTTTCATCAAAGTAGTTTTAATGTTTCTGGTTTAACAATTCTTCCTTATATTGCATAGTTTTGGCTGTAAAAACATTGAATTGCAAAGCTGTGATAATGTTCCCATTTTCATCCTAGCTTTAAATTAATTAGTTACTTATATAATCTTCAGTGTGTGAATATGTAGATAGTGTTTTTTTTTTTTTTTTTTTTTTTTTAAAGCTTAGGAAACAACCTAAATCAACAAGATCTGAATGTATGAACAATATTAGCAGGATAGATAAATGTTAGTTATTTATTAACAATACAGCCATGTGTTAGTATTGATAAAATTTCTATGGAATACAGTCCTGCACCAAACAAAACAGAGATATTCTCATCCCCAGCACAACAGTGTTACCACTGTAGTCAAATTTCTTTTGAGCAACCCTTCTGAAGATAGTGCTGTCCTACAACACCTGCTCATCTTTACACAAAGGCAATCATAAGACTTCAGCAGTATACAGACAAGTACTAAACCAGGATGTCTCTTCTCATCTCAGCCAGTTACTCATTCTCTGATCTTCAGCAATTTCTCAGACTACTTAAATATTACTTTAAGTCTGGGTCTATGCTGAAGTCTTTTTACAAAATAATGTTTGTTGCTGGTATCAATGTCATAGCTCTGAGGGTATGGAATCTGGAAAGAGAAGTACTATCTTCACTATATAAACTTTCATACTTAAAAAAATGCATTTTTGAAGATAAATTTGCCTATATTTTGTAAGCTGTGTTAGTTTAAATAAATATTTTTGGTAAATTTTGTAATAGTTTGCAGGAGCATTCTGTAACACTGGTAGATGTAAGTCTTAATATAAACACAATTATACCAGGGAAAAACTGTTTTTTGCTAGTACATTTTGTTTGCTGAAGTGAAGCTGGATATGTTATGCTTCCAAAAGGTGTGTCTTAGAAATGTTTCTTGATACAACTGTACAATAAATCTTTTCTTCTAATGACAGCTAAACCTATGATCTTTCATTTCCCTTCACTTCACTCTTCCTTTCCGGAGATTATCTTGGTTTATTTGGACTGGAGTTCTTCTCATTGAAGTTACACTTGCAAGAATTTTACAGCACCAAGCCATAGCTGAAATTGTAATACATCAAGGATTTGATGGCCTCTCAAACTTTTTATAGATTGAAAGCCTTTCCATGGGAAAGATGAAGAAAGTTGGTTAAGATGTTTCAGCAGATCAATGCTGCGCCAGTGTATGAAGTTTCAGCTACAGAGGGATTTGCAGATCAAAACAAAAGCCAAAACATTTTGCAGAGCTAAACAAGAATCCTTGAAAGAGAGACTTATTTCTCACTCCAGTACACAAGTTGGCAGCTACTTTCAACACAACTGTAGATTTCTACAGGCCTTCAAAAATAGCTCATGTGGCAAACATCTCATTAGTTCATCTGGGAGACTTCAAATACGCACAAACTTGTGCAATGCATGACAATAACAGAAATGGTAGAACAACTCCATAAGTACTCTAGCTCCCACATCCTTCAGTCTGACATAATCTTGTTATGCAAGGAGCATATTTACTTAGGAGGGTATAGAGGGACCTTGCATGAAATCTCACTGAACTCTTGCTTTTGTGAGGGTAGGCAACATCTAATTTCAACTGCTTTCTCACACTTAATGAGAAAGGGACTCTTCAATCCTCTAAGGGAAAACAACTTTACTTTCACTAAAGTGTTCCCCTCATATCTTTTCCTGGAGCCCCCAGTGAAGGCTGTGCTGTGATGCCTGACCTCTTTGTGCTCCATCTCTGGGAACAGATCTTTCCACTCACACAGGGAAGTCTGTACTGGATTCAGAACCAAGATTCAAGAGAGAATGCTGTAAGCAGCTAACAGCCACTATTAAACATCTTCCTCTCCTACTGTCTTTTGTATAAATGTTAGATTTTTTAAAAAAGTGAAAATAAAAAATTGAGTTCTCTGCATAGTTTAAAAATTACCATGCAAAAAAAAAAAAATAATATTTTTGTAAGCCTATGTATGGGTGAGACAAAAAATATCTTTATAAACAAAAGAGCCATGACCATGTACAAGTAATGCAAGAAAAATGGTGGGAAAAAAAAAAAAAGAAAATAGAATTTATTGTCTGAAGATTTAGTTTGCTCTGAAACATAAATAAGTCTGGATTAGTTCTCATGAAAACCTTGTGTGACTAAAAATTCTTTTTTTTTTTTTTTTTTTCAATTACATCAGTTGCTTAATAAAATATATTGCCTTCCCCCTACAAACCTACTTACTATTATTTAAGCCAATTGCACAAGGCAAGGAGAGGGAAATAAAGTAATTCTCTAAAATAATGCAGTCATGCTATCAGTTGAAATGTGTTTGTTTATACATGGTGCAGCTACAGATGGAGTGGAAGGAAGAAGGACTTTAAGTTACACTGAAATATGTAAATAAAGTCATTAAACCGCTCTTTCAGAGAAAGTAGTATACTCTCTTCCATCCACTAGATAGAGCTATGCTTCATGCATCAGTATCAAGTTCTTGGTGTGACCTGTGTTTTTTTTCTTCTTACAAGCAACCTGGTACTCCTCCGTACCAATCAGAAAATTTAAACAAACACATTTTCAAAACTGGGAACTGGGTAGGTTTCCACATTTAGAAACATATTTGAAAACTCATATCTTATGTTGAGTATCTTGTTGGGGACAGTGAAATTAAAAATGTGTTTTTTTTTTTTTTGTTTTTGTTTTTTCTTTGTTTGTAGGCTATGGCTATGGATCCTCTTAATTTGTATTTATTGTTTTATCTTTCTTCATATTAATATGATTATTTGATCTTCAAATCTTA
This sequence comes from Heteronetta atricapilla, assembly GCA_011075105.1. Lineage (NCBI taxonomy): Eukaryota > Metazoa > Chordata > Aves > Anseriformes > Anatidae > Heteronetta > Heteronetta atricapilla. Next base: position 91,517,960 of record CM021733.1, read on the forward strand.
TATCAGGTGCACCTTTTTGTCTTACCTGACAAAATGACCAAAAAAACAGCTAATTTAACCATTGGAAAACATACCTTTTGTAATTTAATGCCTCTAATTATTAGAGTTTATAGCCAACTGGTGATTTAATATTTGACACAAATGAGAAATCGAACATTATCTTCTGAGATTTATTTTGGTAAAATGTGAAACTTTGACCTTAATAATATTTTATCTTCCTTGCTATTTTCAGTGTTCTAACTTAAAGAAAGGTACTACAAAATTGAATTTGGATAAAACTAGTGAAGTTCCATGGATGTGACTTCAAAAAGTATAGCTGTTCTAATGATGCAACAGAACTAGGGAAATAGGTTTTTATTGATTTATACATATATACTGCCTTATTGAAAGTTTTTGAAAAAAATACCATTTGCTATTACATTTTAGTGAATTAAATAGAATGCTTCAAACAGCTCTGTTTTAAAATTGTAATTGTCTGCTATACTCTTCTGTGCTTTCCCTAAAGTTGCTACACTTGCAAAGGAAAAGTATGGCATGATATACTTGTGGTTAAGCAATCCATCTCTCTGAGGGCTGAGCCTGAAGGAGGCAGATGGGGGGAGAGGCTTGCTCTGGAGCCAGCTGGCCTGTTCTTTGGCTCTTGTTTACAAAGCTTGCAACAAGGCCATCATAGCAACTAGGGGCAGAAGTACAGACATTTGAAGGATTTGAGTGGAATGCTTGGTAAAATGGATTATTTCCATTTTCCTGTACTTGTTGCTTTTCTCTTTCCTTTCATTTTATAATATTACTTGAGTTTTATAGAACTCCATTCAGATGCCTAAGTGGGGAATAATAGAAAGGATAAGCATGAGAAGGCAAGAGGGCTAAGCCATCCTTCTGTGGATAAGAAGGAAGTGGGGAGGAATAGATGCAAAACTTTCCCCGAGGAAGAATACAGAGTGATTAAGGAATTTGAGAATTTGTTCACTCTGTGGAACCCTATCATCCTACATTCGAGATTTTTCTGTTCCCTGACTTCTGAACTGGGTTAGTTCTGATTATCCTGCCTCCTCTAGGGATGATACTTCTGTAAACAAGCTTGACAAACTTTAAAACAAAAGTTACAGCACACAAAGCGTAAAATGTTGAAAAAGACAAAAGAATATACTGAATTAGGATGGATATCCACCTCTTTCAAGTCTCTCCATAGAAGAGGGGTAATGAAAATTTCATGTTTCCCATGGTATGCTCTGTGCATTGTACAGGATTCCTGGTGATCATAAAAGAAAAGTTATATGCGGCTGCTATGTAGAAGTGTAGTCTCATTGACAAAAGGAGAAAGCTTAATTCTTTTCTTTCATGAAAAGACCCATGTTTATGTATTAAATGTATTCATTTAATGTATTAAAGTAAGATCTCCACTCCTTGCATGTTATATGCTGACATATAGAGCAAAGATTACAAACTTAAGCAGCCATTTCATGTTTATTTGGATCAGCATCTTTCATATTTAAATATTTGCAAAATGAAACTAAGGGCTTTGGCAGAAAAGTTGAATCTCAGGTATGCTGCTTCTTAGGGATACTATACTACCCTTTCAACCCAGGAGCTATATGTATGACTTTAACAGTTACTTCATTCACCAAAATACACCTACGGAATCCTAAGGCAGGAATGGAATAAACTAGTATTAATTTTACTTTTGAATATTAATTCCCTCCCTGCTCCCTTTATAGTGTTCTTTGCAAAATCCACTGCTTGAAAGAACTGTGGAACTGGACCTTGTGCCCATGTGCATACAAGTGCATGTACATGTTATAACTCAACATAGAAATTGAACTAAAAAGCACAGTTTTTAGCATAGAGTTAAGTATTTCAATTGCTAACCTACAGACTGGACAGGTAGAACAGGGATCTGAGGCTTCTACCTAAGGAAATTTACATCAGTTTTTCTCTATCCTAGTAAACCACATCTTTCTCACATGAAATGAGTAATGGTTTCCTGTGTTAATTCACTTATACAACATGCTCTCCCAAGAGCAACCATATTTATCTATTTTTTGGCTCCCAATGACATTTTATGAATGTTCTGATTGCAGATTGAATTGCTTGTGCCAAGATAGCAACATTCATTTACATGCTCAGTGGTTGAGATGGATACTCCTTTGAGTGAATGAGTTCCATATTTATCTGTATCAGTTCCCTCCAGCTTCATCCCAAGACTTAGTACCTGATGCTACTAATCCTGGCAAGCTTCAGTGAGCTGACTGAACATATGTACTAATTTCTCCATGTATAGTTAGATATAAAAGTCTTTGATCAGTAGTTTTGCATGAGAAAAGTGATGCCAATGTTTTGTCAGGCTTACCATTACATAGTCAGTCTTTCCATAGACTGACTGGAAAACTTACTTTTATTTTCTTTCATAAAAGTTTAATTATGCTTTCAAATGTTTTTCCACATTTGTTTTTTTCCCCCATTTTTCTGATTGTAGGATCAGTATAAAACCTGAATTTATTAAACTGTGTAACTCAGAGGACATTCTTATGTATCTATCAAAGAAAGCAAACAAAAACAGTATTAATTTGATACATAGAATATTGTAATTCACAAAGCTCTTTTTTTCCCTAGAGCTGAAGAAGACTCTTTCATCACTTTGTTTCTTTTCTTCATATCCACTTTCCTTAGCTTTTCTTTCTAGATCTAAACTAATGTGAGATTCTCTTGAAAATAATAATATTAATAAATATGAATGGGAATCAGTGGCACCCAGAATTCAGCTGGAGGTGTTTTAAGTCATTTCTTTTCTCCATTGAGTTAATTCTGCTAATAAATACATAGATGTATTTATTTCCTCTGCATAAAATGGACCCACAAAGCTTAGCTTAATTCAGACATTCACATTACAAGCATCTTCATTTGGACAGATTAATCCTGCCAGATTAATCTCCTTGTCCATCTTATGTGCATGTGGTATGTGCAACTACACTCAGCTGCTGAAAGCAATATGTAAAAACTCTGCTAGTTCTATTCCACTTATAGCAAACTCTGTTTAACACTTGTTACTGAATTATCCAGTATGTATATAAGATACTATGGTGTTCCTTATAAACACCAAGTATATTCAGAATGGAGACCTGATGTTTGGATCAATAGTGGCAATCTAAATAAAAGTGTGTTTCTTTTTAAATTATAGATGTCCTGTTAAATTACACTCTTTTGTACATTGCTAGCAAAATGTCAGAAGTCATTAGTAAGACAGCAAGAACTCAAAATCACTCTAATTTCCAAATATGCAAGTTTTAAACAGGGAAAGGCACTCCAGGGTGCACTTCCCCCCCCCCCCCCCCCCCCCCACAAAGGATATTACCAAAAAGTATCCTTCATATTTATAATCATTTTCAACATCATGCAACTGCATCATGCATCTTCAGCAAAGAGTGCTCTGGTTTGCTCACGTGCATCTTTTCCGCACTAATTCATGAAAGATAAATATGACTGTCTTTTACAGAAAGTGAAAATGTTAAGTAGCAAGGTGTCCCAAAAAATGTATTCTAAATTCCAGCACATCTTTCTTGTTTTAGATACCGTACACAGTGATAAACACAGATTTTAATACATGTATTCACATCATATGACTAGAACATGAAACAAACTGCCAAAATGTAATGTGGAATTTAACCTCTTTTAAAAACCGAAAACAATAGGAATACAGGATCTCAGAATAATCTAGGTTGGAAGAGACCTCCAAGATCATCTAGTCCAACCTCTGACCTAACACTAACACGCCCTCCACTAAACTATATCACTAACCTCTAAATCTAAATGTCTTTTAAAGACCTCCAGGGATGTAAAGACAACAAAATATGATTAAGGTATCCAAATAACTGTGAAATACATAAGTTACTGCCTGCACTTTCAGAATTAAAGTCACTGTGTTCATAATAGCACTGTAGCATGGGTATTGAATTCCCTATTAAAATAATCACAATTCATGCTCAGAAGTTTTCAGCTCTGTTTTTTCATGTGCTTGGGAAAAAAACAGTCCAGTTAAACATTGCCACTCCAGAATGCTTGAATATGGTGCAATGAGTCATTGAAAATATATAATATTTCACACATGAAGGGTGAGTATGATTCTCACCATGAAGGGTGAGAATCATTCATACTTTAACAAGTATGAAAGATTCATTACAGGTTTTGAAGTTTTTTAGTTTTTTTTTTTTTTTTTTTTTTTAGGTGACTGAAATGTACACTTCATACACATGACCTATTTTATTCTGTCAGGATTCGTTGCAATTTGTTAATTCAAACAAGTGAAATTTCAAAGCCTGGGATTTTGTTGTGTCTTTCAGAAGAAAAGATGTAGTAGTAGATGATGCTGAAGGTGGGCTGAGGGCAATCTGTGTTAGGATTTATGCTTTCCAAGTGTATGAACATCATTGTCATAAAATGGACTGTAAATTAACTGTCCAAATTGATTAATTCAAAGAGAAACCTGTCTTCTAAAGGTGTAATATTTTGCAAATACAGACCAACTCAGGACCATGAAATTCAGTTGGAAATATTCCATGGCCTGTACATAAAAAGAAAGTATAACTTACTTCAAATTAAATATTTTTTTTTCTTTTCACTTTCCCTATACCTTTCCTTCCAAGAACTTCTTAAGTGGGCCATGAACTGCGCAGTATTGTGGGCGAATCAACAGCAGCCAGTATCATGAATAACAAATCAAAATCCTTAGAACTCACTTCAGTGTGGGTGCAAACAGAATAGAAAGTTGTAGGATTCAGGAAGTTTAACATCAGATTTCTCTTATGGCCAAGACTACTTTTTATTCAACATATTTATCTTATACCTTCCATTCCTGAGTTGTGGGACGCAGATTTCCAATACTAACTTTACAGAGTAACAAGGAATATAATGTATAGATATATAACATCACGTTGCATATTAAAGTAGGATTTGCTTTATAATTAATTTCTGTTAAAATTATATTAATGTTTATATTTTTGGTAATTATTTCTTTCTTGGTATATGTTTGCTTGCTACATTGCTAACTACAGGAAGGAGTTGGCTTTTTGATCTGTGTGTAAATCAGAGATTTTCAACCTTTTTTCTATTTGCTGATCATTAACAGCTTTTCAGTAAGATCACAGCCAAGCTAAAATATTTTACATACATATGATGTGTAACATATATGAATTTCTTCCCCTTGCCCTTCTCTTTCTCTCTCCTCCTGCCCTTTATCAATCACAAGATTGTAGAATGACTTGGGATGGAAGGGACCTTAAAGACCATCTAATTCCAACCCTCCTGCCATGGGGAGGGACACCCCCCATTAGACCAGGTTGCTCAAAGCCCCATCCAGTCTGGCCTTGAACGCTTCTATGGATGGAGCATCCACAACTTCTCTGGGCGACATCTTCCAGTCCCTCATTACCACATAGTAAATAATTTAGTCTTTATATCCAATATAAATCTATCCTCTTTTAATTTAAAACCATTACTGCTTGTGTTATCAATACACTCCCTGATAAAGTGTCCCTTTCCAGCTTTCTTTTAGGCCCCTTTTAGGTATAACCTGTTATAGGGTTCTCTTTCTCTTCCTCCCTTTTCCCATTTTTTTTTTTTTTTTTTTTTTTTTTCAGGTCTCACAAGCAGATTAAGAGTTTCTGCGAAGAAACCAAAACCTCTGATTTAAATATTTGATTCATTGATTATGTTACTAAACATATTAAATGATTTTATACAATATACTGCCATTTCTATTGAAATAGAAGGATAATCAGTGAAATGATAACTGAAATGATAATCAATTTGGAATAAGTCATGCCCACTGAAGGCTCTGAGAAAAGGCACTTGTACAGTTCTTTACTTTTCAAATATTGACAGGCACATCTGGATTTGAGAAAGTTAAGAGAGGAAAAAAAGATTTTTTTTTTTTTTTTTAAAGTGTTTCTAAATCTGTAATTTGCAAAACCTTTGTTCTCCATCTTGGTGATCTCCTGATGTAGTTTTCTTTTTCAATGGGATAACCAAACCACTATGCATAGTGACCACATGAATTCCAGTCTGATTTATGGCATCTATATAATATCTAACCTTTCTTTACCCTAAACGGTCTTTTCCCATTTTTGGTAGATGATCTGGAAAGAGATGAGAAAGGAGTAGTAAGTCTCACTGTGACAGGTTAATTATTATCATAAGTATCTAAATAAACTGCACGGATGGAGATAATACATTCTAGGTAAAGCTAGTTTCTTATAAAGCATTGGAGTTTAGAGGTCCTCAGGAGATCAAAGAAAATGAATGTAGTTGCTATGTATTGAAAATCACTGAAGTTAAAAGATTCTGGAAGAACTCAAAGGGATTCAGAGACGAATGTAGCTTGCTTGAAGAAACAAAAACTCTGGCATTGTACCAGGAGATACTTTTTTAACTACAGAACCCATACAGGAGAAGAAAATGGGCAGCATAAGAAAGACATTTTATGATTTGGAAGAAATTGCAGGACTACTTGCTGGACTGGCACTAAAAAACTATTCAAGAACTGTGTAAAATTATTCTCCTATTCTTTTATATTAGTTAACACTTGTGTGTTCTTAAGAAGTAAACGGTAAACCCTGGAGTACCTGTAAAACTGTAGGAAAAAATGCCCAAACTAACACAAAATCTGGGGTGGAAAGAGGGAATGGCTGTGCTTCACAGCACGTAAGGAAAGGGGTGTTTGTGTACCTCCATTCAAGAATAACCCGTGTGCAGGAGCATGTCAGAGAGGCCCAAGGAAATGTGTTTCAGCCAGCTGGGTATTATGTTCAGATTCATCAACAGTTGTGATGAATTTAAATAACAACAATAAAAGTTGGCTTGAAATACAAAATATAATTACTTCTTTTTACCATTTTCACCTTAATCTGGATACAAATCTAAGATGAGAGGAAATCTAAGAGGAGTGAAACTATGAATATATCTCATATGTATGAATGTGATAATTCTACAATTTGTACTGTGTAGGATATAGTAATGTAGAATTCAGATGTTAAAATCCAACAAAATTGTCTATTTAGCTTAGCCATTAACCAGAAGCATTAAAACGATGAGCATAAACCCTTTTACAGACTTTTTTTTTTTTTTTTTTTTTTTTAACTAGCTGTGTCTAATCAGTGGTTTGGAGCTTTAAGTTAAAGTACAATAAACATCCAAATCTTTTCTCATCTGAATGTAACCAGAATACAAAACCTTTTGATATTTATCTATCACTAATTAATGAACTATAGTATTCTAGGCTGTAAGAAAGAATGACATTTATAACCAAGATTTTCAGTGCATCAGGCAATTAATAGAGCTTTTATCCAATAGAGCTTTTATCCATGGAGAGCAAGAGAAATAAACTGACAAGAAAAAAATCTCCATTACGTATCTACATATTTTTTTCCTAACAGTCAAAAACAAATCATGTCCAAAATCAAAGCAAGTAGCTTTATTAATTATTTGGTAGAAGGTTAGATGTCAATGTCTTAAAAATTTCTCAAGTTCGAATATTATTTCAGAATTTATTAAAGATCAACTTTATGAAAAGAAATTATATTTAAATTCAATTAATTGTATTCTTATATTCACATAGAATATTCTGGGTTGCAATTATCAATTTATATATATATATATATATATATATAAAAGAAGAAAATAGATTCATGTGTGTTTCTGGTTTCTTTAGATTTAAAATATTACCTGGGTTGCAGAGACAGTCTCATTTCAGATTTTTTGTTTGATAAAGTAATCACAGAAAATATCTTGTTCTTCCTTCAAGCTATCCTATTAATGTTTACTGCAAAATAGAAAGGTGTTTTGAGAGATGACGTCTAATTATCTATTAATTACCAAGTCACCCCCCAACATCTATTTAGGACTTGCAATCATAGATCACAGAATGGTTTGGGTTGGAAAGGACCTTAAAGATAACCTAGTTCCACCCCCTGCCATGGGCAGGGACACTTTCCCCCAGACAAGGCTGCTCAAAGCCCCATCCAACTTGTCTTTGAACTCTTCCAAGGATGGGGCATCCACAGATTCTCTGGGCAACCTCTTCCAGTGCCCCACCATCCTCATAGCAAATATTGTTTTCCTAATATCTAATCTAAATCTACCCTCTTTTAATTTTAAACCATTACCCCTTGGCCTATCACTACACTTCCTGATGCAGAGTCCCTTTCTAGTTGTCTTGTAGGTCCACTTTAGATATTGAAAGTCTTGCCTCTGTGATTTGGAAGCACTGGCAATTTTCATAGAATCATAGAATATCCCGAGTTGGAAGGGACCCATAAGGATCATCAAGTCCAACTCCTGGAACCACATAGGTTTAGACTATGTGACTAAGTGCACAGTCCAATCGCTTCTTAAATTCAGACAGGCTTGGTGCAGTGACTACTTCACTGGGGAGCCTGTTCCAGTGTGCGACCACCCTCTCAGTGAAGAACCTCTTCCTGATGTCCAGCCTAGACTTCCCCTGCCTCAGCTTAACACCATTCCCATGGGTCCTATCACTGGTGATTATGGAGAATAGGTCACCTGCCTCTCCACTCCCCCTCGCGAAGAAGTTGTAGACTGCAATGAGATCCCCCCTCAGCCTCCTCTTCTCCAGGCTGAACAGGCCCAGTGACCTCAGCCATTCCTCATATGTCTTCCCCTCTAGGCCCTTCACCATCTTCATTGTCCTCCTCTGGACACTCTCCAACAGTTTAATGTCCTTTTTGTACTATGGTGCCCAGAACTGCAGCCTCGAGGTGAGGCTGCACAAGTGCAGAGTAGAGCAGGACAATCACTTCCCTTGACCAACTAGCAGTGCAGTGCTTGATGCATCCCAGGATACAGTTGGCCCTGCTGGCTGCCAGGGCACACTGTTGGCTCATATTCAACTTGCTGTCAGCCCCCAGATCCTTCTCTGCAGGGCTGCTCTCCAGAGTCTTGTCACCCACATGAAACTGTTCTATTTTATTAGGAATGGTTTAGGGTAGAAGTTTTCCATATACTTTTTTTTTTGCTTCTTTTTAGCATTTCAATTCTTTTAAATCTCTCTCTCTCTCTCTCTCTCTCTCTCTCTCTCTCTCTCTCTCTCTCTCTTTTGATTCTTTTACCTGACAAATCTTCATTCAGACTTTTTTTTTTTTTTTTTTTTTTTTTTCACATATATAATTTGGTTTCTTAGTGAGAAGCATGGTTCAGATTTTTCTTCTAGGTAATATCTCTGCTGGGCTGACTCTGTACCTTGCTGTAGAAGTGGTTTGTCCAAAGAGTAAACTGAAGATCTTGCTCTATTACCCACTCTTTAGTCCAACCCATGCATTCTATGTGGTGGCTACTAGTCCATGTTGCATTGGATAACCAAACTTGCCAGTGAGCATTTGAAATCATACTCAGCAATAAAACACTGACATTCAAAACAAGTAGGTGAAACCCATGCTATTCTCCGGGAAGTCAAAATAGTTGCAAAACTTTTTGTGTCTTTATAAATTGATGGTGAATAGCAGATGGACGAAGTAGTTTTTCAATTGAAAAAAATAGTAATTCCTAAGTATATGGAGTCTTGCTGCTTGCAAAATATGCAGTACAATTTTGTCAAAATTGTTCTCCTTAGCAAAGGTCTTCTAAAGAGTAGTTCTGTTTACTGAAACTTTATATCCTCCATATTTCCACTGGTTTTAACCTTGACGTTGCTGAAACATTTAAGCTAAGAGCCTTTATTTATTTATCAGTGTAAAAGTGGTCCTGTATCCTCCTCTGCAGGACTTAGGCCTCTGGGTCTATGTAGTAACAGATCATACGTGCCACTGTAGAAAATTACTCAACATGTGTAGTTTAAATCAAACCAGGATCAAAGTGTTTTATTGATTTATTAATGACACAGTTAACTGGCAATCAGTGAACTATATATTCAGGATCGATACTGGTGATATAGTAGATAAACCAAAACCCCAGATGCTTGAAAAATATTAATATATACAGATTTCCAAATATCCTTCCATAACTTATGCCTACTTACACCCCTGAACCTCCTCGCTGTGCCAGTTCACCAAACAGAGGTGCCCCCACACTTCCCCCACGATATGGGTCTCTGTCTGGGTAGATTGTCATTCCTAGCCAGAACACTAGTCACTGCAGACTTTGAGTACTGAGACTGAGGAAAAGTGTTTGTGTTCAAAAGGCAGTTTTGTTTCACACATCATGCTGTGGCATCTTTTCCCAACCAATAGTAAGAGTCATAAGGTATCATCCCACTAGCAGCAGTAAATAAAAAAGAGGCTCTATATTCCTACAAAGACATAGTTTACTGCCATAGAAATAGTGGCTTGCAAATAACAAGTACTTTTCCAGCACTTGAAAAAGGAATCTACAAGAAATAAAATGGCCAGAGACATTATGTTCTGAAGCCATAAAAGCAGGTGCAACTTATCAAAGCCAACCACCTAATTGCACCATCTGTGTTATTGTTGTGGTTTAACACAGCAAGCAGCTCAGCACCACACAGCCATTCGTTCACTCCCCCCAAGTGGGATCAGGGAGAGAATCAAAAAAAAAAAAAAAGGTAAAAACTCATGGGGTGAGATAAAGACAATTTAATAGGACAGAAAAAGAAGGAAAAATAATAATAATGACCAGAGAATATACAAAGAAAGTGATGTACAGTGCAATCACTCACCACCTGCTGACTATGTCCAGCCTGTCTGGAGCAGCAACTTCTCTCTCAGCCAATTCCCCCAGATGTTATTGCAGAGCACGACACCACATGGTATGGGGCATCCCTTTGGCCAGCCTGGGCCAGCTGTCCTGGCTGTGTTCCTTTGCAGCTATTGGTGCACCCCCACCTCCTCACTGGCAGGGCAGCACCAGGAGCTGAAAAGTCCTTGGCTTTGTGTGAGCTCTGTTCTGCAACAACCAAAACATCAGTGTGTTATCAGTTTTATTTCCATCCTGAATCCAAAACACAGCACCATACCAGCTACTAGGAGGAAAATTAACTCCATCCCAGCTGAAACCAGGACAGTTACTCCATTTTCAAAGCAAATAAAAGAGCAAATATTCCATGGATCAATTGGTATGTGAACAAACATGCTTAGTAATTTGTGGTGCTATTTTCGTTTTGCAGAGAGAGTGGGCATGACTCCAGTATTCTCATCTCATGAAACCCCCGCTGAAATCTTGTTTAGTCAGTCCTGCAGAATTAGGTCAATATTGTTATTTCTAGCCCAGCATACCAGTGAGGTTAATGCTGTTTCTCTGACTGTATACCATAAAACTCACTGCAGACCAATCTGAAGAAACTCCAGGCTTTAATTTCAGTAGTGTCTTTTTAACTGCTTCAGAATCAGTTTTTACATATGCTGTGTTTTCAAAACTCTTTTTTTTTTTTTTTTTTTTTTTTTTTTGTGTGTGTGTGGAATAGAATCATAGATTCATAGAATGCTTTGGGTTGGAAGGGATCTCAAAGATCATCTAATTTCAATCCCCCTAATCCTTCTGCTGTGGAGTGGGGAGTAATAATAATAATTCAGAGTCAAGTTAGTCATGTTTCTTCACCCAGAAATATGCTGAAGATGAACACACTGGAGTCTCCCAAAGTACCCAGGGAAGAGATGGCATTCCTACCCATGCAGGTATTTAAAAGACAAGTGGACATGGTACTAAGGGATCTGGTTTAGTGAGGGGACTCAGATGGTCAGGCTGATGGTTATTTTTTTCCAAGGTAATTGATTCTATGATTCATGTTTAAGCAGACATAATAAGGTTTTCTTAGGGACCCTTGCAAGCTGCATTTTCTCTTTGCTCCCAAGTATCCAGTGCTTACAGGAGGTGTTTGGAGGACCCTAGTAAAGCATTCCTGAAACATTTTGGGTCCAATGAAGCAAAACTAGAGAAGCTACTCTGTACTAAGACAATCAAGAACACTCTTTTGCCTGTTTAGCCCCTTCCTTACTCTATTTTCACAAACGTGTCCCTGGTTATTCAGATCTGTCACAGTGCAAGATTTTAAACTTTTAAAAAACCATCATTTGACAAGGTCTGAAGGTCAGGCAGGGCTAGACAGGATCAATTTATAGTAATAACTATGGAAAGTTTATAATGAAAACTGGTGTGAAATAGAGCACATATACAAAAGAGGAAACAGCTTTCTATCTTTGATAATAGCATTGGATTTTAAAATTAAGCACAGCAGGTACAGAGAGATGTCTCACAGATTTCAAAAGAGAATGCATATCCTGGTGCTAACACACACTTCAAAGTGCTGTGGAATTGAAAAATCAGTACGTTTAACAATACCTTTAGCTTAACATAGACAATGGTACCAGGCAGCACTGCTACTAATGCCAAGTTGCTACACAGCATCTAACACACCTGAAGCATACAAACATCAGTAATGACAACTCTATATTTTCATCTAGTTGCTGCCAGTTCAAAGGTCCCTCAGTTTTGCTGATACACATCCACCAGAACAGGGCTCTCATTCAGGTCTTTTTAAATTTGTAAGTTCATTTCTGGCTTAGAGAAAAATGAGAAGCCCAAACCCTTCTAAATTTACTAGGAAATTTTAGACTTTCCATCTTGCTGGTATTGCATTAGCTGGAGACCAGTTTTGCCCCTGTCAAGTAGTAGTAGGAAGATGGCCCTTGATTATATCTTTGATTGCCCTTGTTTTTCATTGAGAAATTGGAAAGTTGCAGTTTTCTGCATGCCTAAATCCTCCTTTTAAATAGTATGATAAATGGAACTCTGTTTAGTTTTATATAAGAAAATTTTACTTAAAGCAGCAGTTCTCTAGCAAGACAGAAGAATTTATGTTGATGGACAAAGATAATGAAAAAGAATATCATGCATATAAATCATTGTTATTAGGGGTTAAATAGGATGTGTAATGACCTGTGCAGATATTAGAAATGCTAGTTGATGCAGTGTGTATCAGCATGGTTGATTCTTGAAGGCACAAATACTCAGATTTAGAAAAGTATTAATTATCACTGAAGGTTTAAAGCACAGGACTTCTTAATGGAAGTTTAAAAGTTAAATCTGTATAATCTTGAATTAAACCTTAAAAACTTACTTTAAGTATTTGTCAGAAGAAAATGAAGATGTATCAGCTGCAAAAATGTTCCTTTTGAGCTTGTTTTACCACAAGTGGTAAGAGCAGAAAGATATTAGAAGGAACAGAAGAGGCATTTACTCATGATGGTTATTGTTATTTGAGGAAAACATGAGACAGAAACTAAGGAACTGAAAATAATTATTGTAGTAGTAGGAAAGAAAAAAAAATCACAAACACGCACAAACATGGAAATAAAGCATAATTTTAGAAGAAATTAAATATGCATTGTTCTCCACACTCAAAGGGAAAATAAAATGGAAAACTGATATTTTAAGTCCTTTTGTTCCATACATATAATATTCATGTTAGTTTAGTTTCCAAACTGCCTGTGCTGCCTTCCCCCACTTTTAGGAATTCACTTAAAAATCTGATATTCTGAAGCAATAAAATAGAATTATTCTGATTTTTAGTCTAAATAACCATAAATTTTCTCCCTACCAAATTGTGCTTATTTATTCCACTGGTGTCTGAAACACCGTAACAGATGGCTTTCCTAGTGGCACCCATGTTTTCTCTCAGTGCCATATTGAAATAGAGGAAGCTCAGAAGTTTCACCCTGTCACAGTGTTACACAGTTCAGGACCTTCGCCTGGACATGGCAGTAGTGTTTTTAGACCAGAAACAACAGAAGGAAAAGCTGTGGGAATGTGGTTAGATTTCTGAAAAATTTAGTAAAATCTTGAAGTTTCAGCTTAGCTACAGAGCAGTGCAGTCAATGAAGAAAACCTTTTTTTTTTTTTTTTTTTTTTTTTTTTTTGCTAATGATGTTCCCACAGGACTATGTACATCTCCCTTTGCTCCTTCAGTGCCTGAGATTGTTCAACAGTTTTCTATGCAGGCCAAGGGGATAGTTTGCCAGTTTTCTAATTCCAGATTTCACTGAATCAGTCTGAAAAAAGGATTTGTTCCTGAAGTAATTTGAAAGGCTGACAGGCTGTGAACAATTGAAACTACATTTTTTTTTTTTTTTTCTTTGCAAAACGGCATTTAAGTAATGTCAGCAAAGGTCAGTTGCTGGAATTAAGTCAGTTAAATGCTTTAAATGTTTTTTAATCTTCTACTCAAAATGCCATGTGCTGGCATGATAATGCTGTAAAATGTCAATGTGGGTATTGTTAAATACATTTTAGACAACAAAATCTGCCACCCAGTCACCCATGGTCTGGAAACAACTATCCACTCTGTCAATCAAATCTATAGGAAATATGAATTTTGCAGATTGCCTGTGCTTTTGCATTATATCATTGAAACATTCTGGAATTCAAAGATGTTTGAAACCTGGATCCACTTGTTGTTTTTACTGGTTTGTGGTTCTCCTTGCTATAGATCAGGTAGGCTGAATAATTTGTTTGCATACAGTGAAATTAATTATTTTGTATATACAAATATATCTTGGAAGAAGAGTATTCAGTTTGCTTGTTGGCCTAATTGGGTGAATGTTAGAATATCATTTTTATTGTGGCTAAAAGGTATACTACTTTTCAGTAAATTTAAACAGATTTTATTATAAAGAGAAAAATTCACTCCTTGCATGGAGTTGCATAAGGAGTCTCTTTATATTGTTAGGGAATCAAAAAAATTGTTAGGGAATAAAACTATCCATGAATGTATGTCCTGGTCTTCCCAAAGCCAGCTTTAACTTGTCAACGATTATGAATATTTATCATAATACAGGATATTTTCTTTTTAACCAGACTTTGATCGAGTTCATCAAGAATCCCTTAGGTCATATCATTGTCATTATCCACTCTGAGTGAAAGAGCAAGTTGGATGGTGTACATGTACATTTATCTCAGTGCATGATTTATCTCACTGTACTGATTGACCCCAGGAAGCATAAAACACTTATTCTGTTTGTGCACAAGAAAGGAACACAACTTTAGAAAGGAACACAACTTCTCCATTATTTTAACAGGCACTGAAGTGAGACTGACTGGCTGTAATTGCTAGGGTCTTCTTTGCTTACCCTTCTTGAAAATTTGAATGTTTGCTAAATTCCAGTTGACTGGGACCTCACCAGATTCCCAAGACCATTGAAAAATAATTGAGAGAGATCTCACGATGACATCAGCCAGCTCTCTTAGTACTTTGGGATGAATCCCATCAGGCCCCATAGACTTACATACATACAGCTGGAGCAATGAACCCCACACAAGTTTGGATCACTGCAGTTATAGTCCTCCAACTCAGGGCTCCAGGGTTCCCAGAGCCTATAACTGGTGTTGAAGTCAGAGGTGAAGAAGGCATTGAACACCTCTGCTTTGTCTACATCCCTATTTGTGAGGTGAACATCCTCATCAAATAATGCACCAATGTTTTCTTAGTTCTTTCTTTTGCTCTTAACATTTTAAAAGAACATTTTTTTGTCCCCTACAGTACTGGTTAGCTTCAACTGTAATTGAGCTTTCGCCACATGAATTTTCTCCCTAAATTTTGATTCTATAAATCAAATAAACATAAATAAATATATAAATAAAATACATTCCTATTTTGATTCTATAAATCTAGTATCCTATGCAGATGACCATGAACACTGCTGCTGTTCTGTTTTTTGGAGTAGAAGCTGTGTGTACAAGCTTTGTATGTATGACTTGCCAGTCAGGATCTGCAGTAAGGGACAGGGTACTAAATGAGGGCAATGGTCTGCATTTCAAATGCATAGACTCCAAAAACTCAGTCTTTAAATGTGTTAATTTCAACTCAGAAACTCGTGAATCATCATCATGAAAGACATATCCAACTCAAGTGGTCAGTTAGTTGTATTTCCTCATTTTATTATCTATACACCATCTCTTTAGTAAGATGTTCTGAAGCCAGGGACTTGGCATTTCTTTTTAATTAATTGCCTGCACATATACTTTACTTATCTATGGTTGTACTTATCCATCAAAGCCTTCAATTCAAGAATAACATGGTAGATGGGAATCATCTAACCTACTTTAAACATTTAATTTTAAATTTATTTATTTTAAAAGAAATATGGGTCTCAAAGGAGTCATTCATCTGCCCTAAAACAGTGATTTAGAATAAGATGTACTGTCTTCAAGAAGTGACTGTTTCTTTTCAGTGCCTATAGAGAGACTAGCAAGAGTAGGCCAAATCTCAGATGTCCAGTGTTAGGGCAAATTAATTCTTACCATATGGGTGTACAAAAAAAGATCAATACTGACTTGGAATAATTTATTTAATAATGATGTAGGTCTTCATTTCACAGTGAATTAGGTCTTTCCTGGTTTTGCTTTACTTTTCCTGGTTTTACTCTTGCATTATGTTGCTTGCATTATGGCTGTGCATCTACCCCAGACTATGGTGTTTCAATTTTCTGGCATAATAAAGGAAGTGGGTCGGAATGACTGAGGTGGAAAGAAAAGGCAGACTGAAATACTTTGAGCTAATGTTTTCTCTGAACAATTCATATCATGAAACTATAGCCCAGGGCCAGACAATTAATGTAAAACTACTCTCAGTATTATTAAATGATGAGATTTACTTCAATGCAAGGAGAAACATTGAGTTTAATTGAAGTAAAAAGTTAGTGAAAAATACTCTTTCTCACGTTTCTTTTTTTATATGTAATGAAGGAATTCTAAAAAGGTGTATTACTAAAAATAATAAGATAATTTAACTTATAATATTTTTAAATTTCTATTTTATTTATTCTTCCCACTGGAAAGACTGGAAAATTTGTAAAAGTAAGGCAAAAAGTAGATTTTACTTAAATTTCATTTTCCCCTAGAAGAATGTGAAAAAGTTTCAAACAGTGTAAAATAAGGTTAAGTAATTAATTATTTTAATTTTTCATTCTATACTTTGCCAGTAAAATTAGTACAAAAAGTGAGACCGTGTGCAAAACCAAACATTTATAATCACGTTTCAAAGCAAATGAAGCGTGCAATTTTCTAAATTGATTTTTCTCTTGAGTAATTAAATGATGAAATATTTAAAATTAAATTAAGACTTAATTTTCTTCTACAGTTCTTTATCTCTCATTTTTAAATAAATTACATTATTTAGGATTTTACTATGTTAGCATCAAGCAGACTTGCACTGAGTGCAGACCTGCATAAGGTCACACTATGTTAGGCCATATGTATGATTTAGAAAAAAACAGTCACTAATTTAAAACCAGAAAAATTAGAAGAAAGGTGGGTCACTCAGGTAACTCATGTGACCTCAGGAAGGTCATTTTAACCTCTTCATAACTCAGTTCCTTACCAGTTTAATATGGTGGAACTATATCCATTCTTCAGTGAGATGTACAGAGGATATAAATATATCGCAGATGTTATTTCTTTTCAGAGACTGTAGTGATGACAATCTAGTAAGGATTTATTATTTAAACAGATAGGTCAGTAACTGAACCATGGCTCTTGAAGCTTTCTATCCATTGACTGCTTCATTTCTTGTTAATTTATGTCTGGAACATCTTTATTAAAACTTCTTTTTCATATGAAGCTTTTTTCAAAGTAGGTCTTTTTTTTTCCAGGGAAAAAAACATTTATTCTTATCAAGCTCAGCTGGAGAATGAAATAAAAATAATGTAAAAATAAAGCAGATGCCTTCCACTCTAAGGATAACATCTTTTACCTTTGAATCTTACAAAGGGGAGAGAGTAACAAGTATATTTGCCATGTCCTGCAGAGCTCTGCACAGTTATCCAGTTTCTCAAATAATATTTAAACTAGCTCCAAACCTTGCAATTACATTTTCCCCTGAAGTAAAGTAATGGCATTTTTATCTTAGTTTTACTTTCCCATCTATAAAAGTAACATTACTTCATGCTGTATCCTTCACATTAGACCTTGGGGTGTGAGAACATTATGCAAGTCTGGAGTTATCATGAAGGAAATGTACTTTTCTGCATCACACAGTTCAATTTAGATTAGGAGAATGAAAATAGTATTTGTCAGAAATGAAGAGGAAAATATAGTTTTAAGAGTTAAAACATTAAAACATTGAACACAGCTCTGTATGAATGATTCTGAAACATCTGTAAGATGTTTTATATACAATCACAGATTTCCACATTATCTGTTTGCATACTTGGAATGTATTAACAAAACTTTAGCTTAACTCCTGATTCATAATTAGACTAAAAAATGGCATTGTCAGAAATGCCGTATTTTCAGCAGGCTCTGTTGATTTTAGTGGGACTATTGAATGTCCAATCTTTTGAAAAGCAGATAAGTGAGGTTCCAGTTCTGCATATTCCAGTTCTGCTTGGGAACTCTTTCTGAATTCAGTAACTCCTCAAGGGAGTTAGGAGTTGAAACAGAAGTCTAGACCTTTACATCAGTGTGTATATATTTCAGAACTGAACCTCTGTAACCCTTCTTTGAAAACCTTCATCTATGAATTCATTCAGCTTGAATTTGAGTGTAATGGATAAGTCACACTGAATTATTTCATATTCAGTCACATCTCATTATCTCTTGTGACCTCTAGATATGTCATTTCATGACAGATAAAATCAGTGTCTTGCTCCTGCCACAAAATGTCAAGGGGGTATTATTTTCCCCAGATTTATTATTATTATTATTATTTAATTAATTGTTAATGATCTATCTTCTAATAATATTCCTGACAAGCTGCATATTATATCTTTACAGCGAAAAAAAATCAGTAGCTAAAAATGCCCTGAATATTTCCTTTGAAAGTCTTTATTTGTTGACCTCTTTAACTGTTTTTCCCCCCCAGTATTTCTAGTTTAACTGCGTTTTGATGAAACTTTTATGCCTGATTCTGTAATAAAGGGAGATGTAAATACCTATGGTAGGCTTTATTAAAAAAATAAAAATAATGACTTTGGCTCTTATTCTTCTCCCAGGAAATCTTATCAAAACCAACAGAGAAGACGGCAAATAATTCTTTTATGAAAGTAGCACAGGACAAGGAAAGACAAAGAATAACATTGGCTGGTCATGATGATTTCTAATGAGATGAGATCGATCTAATCAGCTGTCTGAAGAACCCCATGAAACAAAGAAGTACATACGGATGCTGACTAGGATAATTTATGATAGACAGTTAAAGGCAGTGAATAATTGCTCTCCCAACACGTACTCTAAAAGTCTAACAGAGTTTTTCAAAAAAATACCACTTTATCTCAGCCTATGGTACCAAAACTGGTCTGAAGCTTAAAAGATGTGAAGTAATTGATCACTGTCTCCTTCACAGTGGATGTCACAATCATCCTATTGCATTATTGAAGGCAAGATTTTCTAACATCCCCTGATTTGTATGTGTGGCCATAACTTAACCAGTATATTTGTGAGAACTTGGAATTCAAAACTGGAAAGAGAATCACCATCAGCACCTAGGTTGCATGTTCTTCTCAAGCAGCCTGCTATATGTATCTTCTTCTCATATGTTGACTTTATCCAGAAATGGGACAGAGTAACTATGAGAACAGAGATAACATGGTAATGGGAGAGTGTAATATTAGAAAGTAACTTGGAGAAGTGCCAGGTTAGGAACTTATTCCATCCTAATATGCCATTTAACCTTACGCAGAGGAAGTCAGGACATGGATTGCAGATGTGCATGGTAATGGTCTGAAAAAGAGGGAAGTGAGGGAAGTGAGGGAAGAAGGTTTAAGAGTGATTTGAAATTATTCAGGGTAACAAGAAAAGGGTAGGTTGCGAAGAACTGAAAAAGGCCTTATGAAATACTATGATTAGGCAATCAAATGAGAGGTGGAATTAAGTTTTATGTAAAAGAATGAATCTGGTGAAAACTAGTCCTATTTCCACATCTAAAGTGGTGTGTTTGAGATGACTGGTATCACTCAGGAGTGAGATTTGTGGTTCTGGTCTTGAGTTCCCTGAAAGCACCAGCACAGTGCTTAGAAGCAGTCTAAACCAATCCAGAGTTAAGAATTGTAGGGAAAGGAACAGAATATAAACCAGAAAATATCATTATGCCACTGATATTATTTCTTTGTCTCTCTCACATGCTGTCTGGAAGTATGCAATTTTGGTCCTC
The DNA here is from genome assembly GCA_011075105.1 of Heteronetta atricapilla. NCBI lineage: Eukaryota > Metazoa > Chordata > Aves > Anseriformes > Anatidae > Heteronetta > Heteronetta atricapilla. The sequence goes on from CM021733.1 coordinate 91,538,064, forward strand.
TCAGTCTAATAAAGGACATAGTAAAACTAAGTAAGATTTAAGGAAAGGCAATACGAGTGATCAGAAGCAGGAAACAGTTCCTGTGTGAGAAAGGACTGAGCTGATGAAGCTTCTGCAGCCCAGACAGAGCCGATGTAGGGGGAGTATGACAGAGATCTGAAGAATGATGTGGAGACATGGAGTGTGTGATTAGAAACTGCTCAATTTCTACTACTGAAATCTTCTACTCTGCCAGTAGGAGATCAAGGGAATTGCAGTGGGTGTAAAATCCTATGGAAATCCTTTCCAAATGATGTGTAAGCAAAAAAAAGTACATGTATTCGAGAGACACTGGACAGATTGTTGGAAGAGACATCAGATGAAGATAACAAAATGACAATCTACATTGGTCTTGGGAATTTCCCTGACCATAATACAAGTAAAGGATGAAAGCATACTCATGGGAAGTATCATAAATGTTTGCTTTGTTCTTGCTTTTCTCTAGTCTTGTGTTTATGGCCACTTCTGGGGATAGCATAATGGGCACTTTTTCTGAACCACTATAGCTATTTGTGTCATTTGACTGTCATTTGATCCCATGCTAAAAATCATATTTCTGCAAACACTATTTCTGACAGTTGCACAAAATTGAAGTGAAATGTGAGTGTGGCCAGATTTTCTTTATTTTCTGAGACTATTAGTGAGCTTATTTACATTTCACAGGCAGATGACTTTTCTGAAGAAATTCCATTCAAACAGAAAAATGCATTATTTAGGATGCTGCTCAAGTATTTGAAAAATAAGGTATTTTATGTCAAAGTGAATTTTCACACCTTTGAATACCAAAATCCACAGATATTTCCAGAATTTACACTGAAAAGAAATTAGGACTAGTAAACCTTTGTCCCAGACTGAATTACAATCACATAAATATTTGTGCAGTGTTTTAACTTCCTTGTTTGATTTTCATTCAGCTTTGGCTATTTATGATGTAGAAATAAATGGATGTATTTGTACATAATATATTACTACATATAAAATATGTACTACTTATAGTAAAAATAAACAAAATGAGGTGAGACCTCACAGTAGCAAAATGTTCACAAAATTCTTTGAATTATTTTAGAAAAGAGGTATGTTCTAGTAAAGTCCTATGTTCAGTATCTATGATATCATTTATTTGTTATTATAATAAATAAAAATAATAACAAACCTCCTACACATAAAATGTCAGATACTTGAAGTATATACTTTTGCTATCTTGTTGTCTGGGACATCTGCCTTCTAATACAAGCTGAGTTATATACCCTCTGTTTCCACAGCATGTCATTTAATTGTAAGTCAGAAAAAGAACAGTACTTGGAAACTTTAAGCATAACTTCACCATATGCTGTCCGATTACAGCATCTTTGCTCAGTGAATTCCCTGAGCAAGAGTTTATTGGCAAACTACCAGATCACTAGCAATTTCATTTGTTTAGTGATATTTAGAATTTTAATTATTTACATGCACTATACTTCAACTGCCAGAGGTGTTTAGATTTCTAAATGGGGCCCAGAAATATTGTTTGATAATACTCCGAAGATTAGATGAACAAAGGTCCTTTTTTCCTTAATTGGTTGCAGGCACAGACTATGATTAAGTCCCTTTGCAGGCTTGTCACTGAATTGGGTATAAATGATGTAGCATTTCATCATTACTATATTTATGATAAGAGTAATATTACAAAAATTAGCTGGAAAAAAAAATAAAAACACCCTATACAAGAGTTTTCTTTTTCTTCCAAATTCAGTGTCTTAGTAACTCTTCCTAAGCATAGAAGCAGAAAATATTTAAAACCAAACACAGTTGTTTAGGAAGCTGAGCCAAACCACAAAGTGAACCTAGTATGTGACAGCTCTGCACCTACATTATTTCTTGATTTTACCTGACATCCATTGAATTATTTCATTTATATAAAATCTCTGGTGAGGTTAGCTTTGCACATATGAGAATAAGCCTTCCCCAGTAATTTTCCAAAACAGCTATGAATGATTAATGTGCTCTAAACTGGCAAATCCGACTTGTCTTCATTTCTATGGCCAGGGCAACTGTTCACGAATATATTTGAATAAAATATTTGGGCCAGGATTTACTTTTCAGTGAAGAATTCAGTGACAGTGAGTGAAGTGCTTTCCATATATGTTTCATCACTCTCTTCCATCTCCCGTCTCCCACAGCATTCTCCTCAAGAAACTGGCTGCTCTTGGCTTGGACTGGCGCACGCTTCATTGGGTTAGAAACTGGCTGGATAGCCGGGCCCAAAGAGTCGTGGTGAATGGAGCCAAGTCCAGTTGGAGGCCAGTCACTAGTGGCGTCCCCCAGGGCTCGGTGCTGGGGCCGGTCCTCTTTAATATCTTCATCGATGATCTGGACGAGGGCATCGAGTGCACCCTCAGTAAGTTCGCAGATGACACCAAGTTAGGTGCGTGTGTCGATCTGCTTGAGGGTAGGAAGGCTCTGCAGGAGGATCTGGATAGGCTGCACCGATGGGCTGAGGTCAACTGCATGAAGTTTAACAAGGCCAAGTGTCGGGTCCTGCACCTGGGGCGCAATAACCCCAAGCAGAGCTACAGGCTGGGAGAGGAATGGTTGGAAAGCTGCCAGGCAGAGAAGGACCTGGGAGTGCTGGTGGATAGTCGGCTGAATATGAGCCAGCAGTGTGCTCAGGTGGCCAAGAAGGCCAACGGCATCCTGGCTTGTATCAGGAACAGCGTGACCAGCAGGGCTAGGGAGGTGATCGTCCCCCTGTACTCAGCTCTGGTGAGGCCGCACCTCGAGTACTGTGTTCAGTTTTGGGCCCCTCGCTACAAGAAGGACATCGAGGTGCTTGAGTGAGTCCAGAGAAGGGCGACGAAGCTGGTGAGGGGCCTGGAGAACAAGTCCTATGAGGAGCAGCTGAGGGAGCTGGGCTTGTTCAGCCTGGAGAAGAGGAGGCTCAGGGGTGACCTTATCGCTCTTTTTAGGTACCTCAAGGGAGGCTGTAGCGAGGTGGGGGTTGGCCTGTTCTCCTACGTGCCTGGTGACAGGACGAGGGGGAATGGGTTTAAGTTGAGCCAGGGGGGTTTTAGGTTAGATGTTAGGAAGAACTTCTTCACTGAAAGGGTTGTGAGGCACTGGAACAGGCTGCCCAGGGAAGTGGTGGAGTCACCATCCCTGGAAGTCTTCAAAAGACGCTTAGATGTAGAGCTTAGGGATATGGTTTAGTGGTGGGCTGTTAGCGTTAGGTTGGAGGTTGGACTCGATGACCTTGAGGTCTCTTCCAACCTGGAAATTCTGTGATTCTGTGATTCTGTGTGATCTCCTTTAAACATACGAAAACTGGTATGACTTTACTTCTCTGCATATGAACATGGTCTTAGCAACTTCCTCCTAGATAAAACAGCAGAGCAGAGTCTTGTCAGTATGGTCCTACCTATGTGCAGATTTTATATTTCAGCTTTCAGAGTATCTGGTTAGGTTAATGGCTGTTTTGACATGAACCTTATATTATAATTGTTCATTTCTGATATTATAATCATTTCATTGTTTCCTCAAGACTCTTCCATCTTTGTTATATCATTTTCTTCTTTTATATGTGGTTGGCAAGCTCTTTCAAGTAAATAGACATGGAAAAAATACAGTGCCTAACACAAAGGGGCTTCAGTACTTTTGTAGCGTTCCTGCAAGAAAGGCAAACAAAATTAACAGAAAGAAGAGGTACAGTGATTGGGGTATTAGTGCAGGTCAACAAAAATAGCTTTTGAGTGGAGCATAGAATAGCCAGCTGCTGTTGACTAATGAGAGTCTGGTTATTAAAAGCACTTGCAAATGGAAGGCTATAATCCAGTTTACTTTATGTGGGTGCCAATTTCTTCCTTAAGCTTTACATGCTTAGTGATACTGTCCAGTACATAACCATCCCATACAGTCAATAAAGAGCCTATGCAGTTTCAGGTCTCCTGAAGGAGAATCTGCTATGTGTGGGGATAGAAACCTTTCCTGCAGCCATGGGGGGATTCTTGCCCCCATCCCCAGGTTTCATATGGAAGTCTTACAGAAGAGGCAAGGATTTACCTCCATGTGTACGTGGGCTGGAAGAGTAGCAGTGAATGTCACTGACCCTTGTAGCTCGACTGCTGCCTAATGCAAATACCTTCTCTCTGTGTACAGGTGGGTGCTAAGAGCAGTGGTTTAGTCTAGTGTTCTTCTATGGCACATGTACTGCAGAAATGGTCATCATGGAGGCAAATTCATTTTTGCTATAGAGAAGAAGTTGAGAAAAAAGAAGATTTTCATATTAAATCATGAATTTAACAACCTTCCAGCAGAGACTGGTTTAATAGAAACAATGTAATTCAAAAATATGCATACATTAATTTATTAACATGAGAAATGATTATTCTTATTTTCAGTTTCAATCTCAGGTTTGCTACAAACTTTTCTAAATATATTAGAGGATCAAAGGAAAATTATAAATTAGTGAGATTTTATTTATGGAAGTAAAGCAAAGGCTTCTGGAAATTATAAGGATTCTTTCTGAACATTGTCACAATAATCAGTTATACTTATTTGGTGTGATACGTTATGAACTAGAAAAGGTGTATCTAATGATATTTGTGAAGTTTACACAGCAAAGTCAATCATCAAACTATTCCTAATGTTTTCATGCAACTAGGACACATTTTCTTCTTTATTTTTATCATGCATAATTCAAACATTACTTTTCTCCCCCTTTCTCTCTTTTATTTTTTAAAAAATAATATTCAATTCTCTTGCCAAGACTGATAGACTGTAGTCTTTTCAAATTCAATATCAAAATCCTCTGTTGGATTTATTTCCCATTTTCTCTTGTTCATTAAGGATATGGTTGATCTTGTTGAAGATTGAAAGAACTGCAGTTTCAGCCACAGTCTCATGAATAATGCTCTGGGTTTACACAACAGTAATTCAGTTAGCCCTTTGAAAAGCAGAGATTAATAATTATGAGAACTTGGAATGTTTTCTATGAGTTAATTGGTGTTTTATTGCATAATACAACAATATAAATGAATGGAAAGAAAGGAGAAATAGCTAGGTAGTCTTAGTAATGTCTTCAGAAGTAAGGTTTTCCTTTCATCTTCAGCCCTAAATCCAGTCAAAAGTTGTAAACCAAAACTACAATATAATACTGCTATAATGATACAATGTTTCTTATTTAAAAACTAAAATCCAAAATTTCAGGGTTCTTTGAATAAAAACCAAATACCAGTGCTGTTTTACTTTGATAATTGATAAATCTTGAGGTATCTGTTAGAACTTGAACCTGGTCCATCCTCATTTACAGCTGACAGGCATTTTGATGATGTGAATGACAGGAAGAAACATCCCCAGACATTTCCTTAAAACCTCTTGTAGGGCTGGGATGTCAATGGGAGGTGTCTGCCATGAGCTGCTTCCTGACAGTGTGCTGGGGGTCCTCAGCAAGTCCATGCTTACTGCACACCTCAGCTGCTGTGGGGACAGCACAGGGAGAAGGCAAGCTGCCCAGTACCCAAGATGATCAGGCCTCTATGAGGTTGCAAAAAAGAAATCTGTCTTAATCAGTCTCATACCTGCCTTGCAGAAAAGTGCTGGTATTTTCACCAGCACTGTGCTTTCACTGTGCTTTCACCATTGTGTCCCAGGGTGTCCCTTGGGCTACATTGGTAGCTACCTGCTGTTTTAAATGCACACCTCCACACAAACATTGGGAGCCTCTCATCTATTCAGGACACTTTGTGAGTACTGAAGTTTCAATCAGTAAGTTCATTAGATGGTAGTACCTGTTTGTAAAGCATTGGGAAAGCACCCAGCTCCTGATGGTTTGGTTACTAGGCATCTATTCCAGATTTAAGCTTCACAGGAATCACAAGGTAAGTATTCTTCTCCCAGTCCTGCCTGCTTTATTGTTCGTCCTGCCTGCTGTAATATTTGTGCTATGAATACACTGAAGTCAGTATGCTGGTGAGGACCATAGGTGTAATAAAACATTTCTTTCAAGTAAATGTCTCACTTTATCAGCTAAAGTCTTAGATTCAGGACTTGTCACTCTGGTTAAATTTTCAAATTCAGGACATCCATTTCCGTGAAAGTGCACAAGCTACCAGGATACAGAATGTTTTGAAAGAAGAATTTTGTTTTCATCTGTTCAAGCTGTTTAACTTTAAACATATATATATTTAAAAAAAAAAGAAAAAAAAAGGCATTTTTCTTGTCAATTGCTTGGTTTGTGCTGAGAACATTGTTGTATGGGACCTGCAGGCAAAGCAAGCTGTCACAGTGCAATTTTTTTTTTTTTTTTTTTTTCTTTTTTTTTTTCTTTTTTTTATTAAAAAAAAAAAAAACGGGAGCATTCATCACTGGCACCTAAAACCAGGAAGTTGTTCACAGTTGTGAAATTTGAGCAGAGACAGGCATTTCCTAATTAGAAAGCTTATGCAGTTGCTGATAATAATTGGAGTGAACTGTGATGGTTTGACCGTGCTAGGCAGCTGAACACCACAACTGCTCTCTCACTCCCCCTCCTCATCTGAGGAGGGGAAGAAGTAAAGGAAAGAACAACTCATGGGTTGAGATAAGGATAATTTAATTAAAGAGGAAAAAAAAATAGTAATGAAATATTATTAATTGAACAATTCAACTAAAGGGAAAAAAAGGGGAAGGGGAAGAGGGAGAAGGAAAGGGAGTAAAAAACAAATCAAGTAAAGGCTATGTGGAAGTATAGAGGAAAGAAATTACTCTCTACTTCCCACAAATTAGCGATACTTGACCATGTCCTTGAAGCAGGGCCTCAACCCACATAGCTGTTTTTTGGGAGGAGGACAGACGTTTTCGCAATGAGAGCCCACCCCTCCCCCCTCTTCTTCCTTTTCCACCTTTTATTGCTGAGTGTGACATCATATGGTATGGAATATCCCTTTGGTTGGTTTAGGTCAGCTGCCCTGGTAATGTTTCTTTCTCACTTTTTTGTCCACCCCCTCGGAGGGTTAGAGAAAGTCCTGATGCTGTGCCAGCACTTCTCAGCAGCAGACACAACACCAGTGTGATACCACTGCTGTTCTAGCTATAAGTGCAGAGCGCAGCACTGTATGGGCTGATGAGATGCATAGAAGTTTGATTATGGTTTTGTCTTATGTAAGTCCTAATTCAGTAATTAATCTACTTCTTTAAAACAATACAGAAAAAATAACTCTTTTGCCTACAAAAAACTTTTTTCTACCCAAAATAAGAGAACTAATATGAAAAAGTTTTGAATATTTTAATGATTTTTAATCTAGGGAAAAAAAAATAGGAGCTGCTTTTACATTTGTTCACAGTAAATTACATTCATATCTAAAAACCTAAAGTATTTCCTTAAATCAGTTCAGAACTAGGTCCTGTCCATCATATAAATTACATATATTTTCTGACCCATTTACATACAAATATGTAAAATTGTTTCATTTATTGAATTAATCCCTATTTTTCATTTCTGAAAGACATGATTAAAAGGAGGCAATAATTCTTAAATAACCAGGAAGAATTCTGATATTTATTTATTTATTTATTTATTTACGTTGTATTTAGCTTGCAGCTATTTTAGGATGTGCTTAGCTGCAGAAAATTATATTCTCTATATCTTTGAAAGAATGTGTGTCTATTTACAAAACAAGAAATGCAGGTGTAGCAGTACTGAATATAATGTTCACAGAACTCAAAAAAAAAAAGGATGTAGAGAAATTCCAATTAGAAGCCATTGTCCTGGAGGAGAAGGAGCAACCTATTTAGTATTTTGTACAGCATTTTGCTGATCATTTTTGCAGCTTCTGTGCACTGTGGGATTTTTCCAGTTTAGTATTTGATGACAGTCACTGGCATTAGGACAAAGGGCCTTACTTTTCCATGTTGAGTTCTGGAGGCGAAGATGCCAAAGTATCATAAATATGTGCAACCAGTGATCTGTACTGCTATTAGAATGTTATTTTTTGCTACAAATGTTCTTTTAGAAGTTCTTAGAATGTCAAGTAACTGTGTGAAAAATTAGGTGTTATCTCTGATCTGACAAATGATTCCTAGCAGTGAGTTCAAAGTAGAGAAGATCTGCACAGGCTGTGCAAGGAGACGTGAAGTGCATTCAGTAGCAATGTTCACCAAGAACCAGAAAGAGAATTCTATGTTTGCTGCCATCTCTGGTCTAGGAAGTTTCTGGTTCCTTTTCTATTGAATCATCTTAATCTCTAGATCAATGTAGACTGTTTATATCACTCTGTTTACACAAGAAATGGTATAGCTTGTTGGCTTTTTAGTTTTCTTTCTGTTTTCTTCATGTGTAGTGGCTCTGCAGATAAATATATATATATATATATATTTTTTTTCTACTTTCTAATGTAATCCTTAGTGGAACAGAATTATATTTCCTTTTCAGAAAATATTTACCTAATCTTCAGGGTGCAGGAATTTTAAAAACATTCCTGCTAATTTTAGGCAAATAGTATGACTAGGAAAACAAACAAACAAACAAAAACATGTCCTATCCTCTGCTATACGAATGGCTTGAAGAAAAACAAAACAAAACAAAACAAAACCACAACAAAAAAAACTTGAGTAATATTAGTCACTTTCAAACAATCACGTATCTTTGTATAATAACAGTATTCTATACTCAACTCAACAGTTCTCAATATTTTAACAGGGAGAAAGAATTCATGCTTCTATTCAGTACTGAATACTAGGTCTATAAATTGTTTAGGTCTGAACTGCTATGAGCATTATAATAACAAAACACTAAATCCTATTTGGACATTGCAGCAATTTAGATTAGAATTCTTCTGATAATATTTCACACATCCCAGAGCCATCTATATGCTAATGTTTCCAGCAAATTATCAGATGTTATTCTACACAAACTTTTTTCCATAAATGACCTGTCATATTCATAATGGCATCTGCATTTGGTGACAGTTTTTATTTTATCTAGCAAAAATTGCAGGTCCATAAAGAAACTAATTATATAGTTTCACGGTTGATAATATGGTTTCTAGTTTTATAACTAGCTATGCAAACTGATTCAGTAAAAATAAATAAATAAATAAAAATCCTTGAACTCAAAGGATTTTCAGAGAAGTGGACCAGTTTTTTAAGTGACAGATGAAGTTTCAAAGTTTTTATTCTAAGGCATTGTTTTTAAATGTTATTCTGACCATCTCTGAATAAAGTTTGTTCTTGCATTCTGCATTTTTGTTTAATTCACCTATTTAATTCACCTATTTAATTTCTAATCTCCTACTGCAAAACCAAAGAAATGATTAGAATGATAGCTGTTCTCTTAATATCTAACAAAGACAAATGTTTCAAGGCTCCCAATATACATTCAAGAATTAAATCAATAAATAAATTTGTTATTGAAGATAAACACTAAAAATAAGAATGAGGGTAGGTTGATTTACGGGTAGATAATAGTCTTTATTTAGACTACCTTCATAGAATCATAGAATATCCCAATTTGGAAAGGACCCACAAGGATCAAGTCCAACTCCTGGATCCCCAAAGAACCACCCAAAAAATCAGACCATGTGTCTGAGAGAATTGTCCAAACACTTATGCTGTGTTAGCCTTAAGCTACTGGGCAAGATATTATAGTTTGATAAATCAAGATATGTGAAATATTTGGAAGCATGGCACAGTGATTTCCCACATTTCTCAGCAAGGCCTTATGTGAATAATTCACTTGCAGTTCTCAGGTCCAGCAGAATTCATAGTCCTGCAGCAATCTTGAGCACCTCTTTAATACCAGTTTAATAACAGTTAACAACTGTTTTTACTGATCCAGGTCTTCTGAACATTCATCTTGTTGACAGTTTGCACAAAACCATGTTGGGATAATACATAAAAATACTGTTTGCCGAGAACTGAAAGATCCATTCTTCTGTCAAAGTAGATGCTGGATTTGTAATCACTAGTGGTTATCATTCTGTTACTCATCTAAGGAATATGTAATAAGAATACACTAAGTACACTCCATGGAAAGTTTGTAGGTTTGTTTACAAGTGCAGTATCACCTTACTTATTTTGGGACTTGTGCTAAATTCTGCTTAGTCTGATTGTCAGATTTTTGTAGTCCCAGCCTCTTTGATGGTTGCCTCATAGCTTACAGACTGGCAGGGTACTTTCTTTGTTATTACTGTCTATTATGAAACTGATGAATAAAACTGAGTTCTCCATATAACTGAGACATAAAACAATGCATTGGTCTTATGCGTTAACTAGGTCTGAGATTTCAGCAGATGGTAGCATGCATAGTGCATATTCTAGAGCCTTTGGAACAAAGAATATCAATAAAATGACCTCTTTGCAATAATTCATAAATTTCATTCTTTTCTTCCTTTCCTCCTTTTTTTTTTAAAAAAAAAAAAAAAAATGAATATATCCTAAATCTATCAGCCATTTTGTGTTGATCCCAAGCTTTATCACGCAAGTTAACTTGTTTCTGTTGCATCTTGGAGAGCAGTTTGAGCAAAGCATCTCTCATCTTGTCCTATATAATTTCATTTTTTATTTCATTTTCTTTTCCAGTCACTCCTGAAAGGAACTGTCAGAAGCCATTGGACACACACACACACACACACACACACACACACACGCAATCTAGCTTTCTTCACTGGTACAGGAGATAAATCCAGCAAAATTAGATCAATTTAATACAGATCTGTGGGAACTAAATTGTGTTTTTGAAAAATCCAGTGTAAGTTTAAATATAAAAAAGGTTCTGTGCATAGCAGTCCACAAATTCAGTAATTCATTTTCCTAATAGTTTAAAAACTAACTGATAATCTTAGGGAAAATATGCATCAAGAGAATAGATCTGTATTTTAGTATTAGCGAGGAAACAAGTGATTCAAGTAATAGTGTGTAAGTGACTGCATCTACTTCAGCTGAAATCAAATAAAAGGCTTCAATGTCATTTAAAAATGCAGTCACGTGTAGCACCAATGTTTGATGGATTATTTAAGGGAGTAGAGAAAAGGATCAGGGATGGAAGCATAAGACTGTGAATGAAACCGAGTGAGAAAAAATGGCAGATAAACAGAAAAAAATATCTGGTGATAATTATAGATAAAGAAGCAAGAGGAGGAAAAAAAAGGACAGAAGTGTAAAGTGCTTGGAACTTACTAAAAATACAATAGGACATACAGCATTCATTTGGATGGTGTATGTTACTGTTTTTCCCTTTCTGAGAGAAGGCTTTTCATTAAATTCAAAGGTGATTGGTTCTTTCATGATATCGGCTCCTCTTGTGAAGAGTGATTTATGCTTATGTCTAGCATCATCCTCTACATTTATTATTACACTCTAGTTTCATCGTTACTTTTACTTTCATTTATTATTGCATCTTTTCTAGAGGGCTTCAGGAAATTCCATGTCCAGATGCTCTGGCATGGATCAAATGTTACTATGTTTTGGGCAATGATATCACATCTGAGCCATTCCTCTTTTTCAAGACCTAGGCCAAAACAAGTCTCAGAAATTCCTGGCTCAGTCACAAAGCTCACTTCCTTCAAACTAGCAATATGGTGCTGCCACATATGATAGGAAGAGACAGTCAACATTTTCAGTGAACGAAGGACAGCAGTGGAATCCCATGAGGTTCTGTATCCTTAGAAAAGGGGTTGGAGAACTTTAATAAATTATGCAAAAGTATCCAGGATAATAACAATAAACGTGGTCTCAGAAAAGTTTTAGAGGCTCTCATGACACCGAGTGATCTCTGACATCAGTCTTAAATTCTTGCTTGTGCTTTGTGTATATATACATATGTAGTGATATTATTGTTGCTGGCTGCCTATTGTATGCACCAAAGAATGCATGTTATTAAAGTATTATTAATTTAATATATGAATCTTCAGACTTGAAACTTTTCATATGGTTTCCACTGGGCTTTAAAATAGCAGGATGCATAACCTTTCCTGGAGTTTTATATAGTTATTCAAATATACAGAGTGAGTGTACAGTTTGGCCTGGGTACATAACAGCTCAGAACAGTTGAAGATACTTTCTATCAAAATATGAATTGTATAAACACCATATTCCAGTTATGGTGTCATGGTACCATCAGAGTCATATCTACTCTATATCAAGTAACCATGAACATTGGCTGCTAATAGGACTTAAATGTCTTGCAGACTACAATCTTGTCTTTTTGTTATTTTTATTCTTTGAAATGTACATGGAGCAAAATTCAAGTCAACCATTTAAGTTACTCCAAGGACTTAAATTAGATGTTACTGCATTTTTATTTTTATTCTTTAATGCTTTAAGCTAGTGGATATTAAGAATGTCACGTAATCATAAAGAGCCTCATTTTGCATTGTCATACAAGCAAAATTCTCATTAATTTAAATTGGCATTTTGCCTGCATTGGCTTGTCAGATAAGACATACAACTACTAACAGTCTGTGAAGACTGTCAGTATTGCATGCCATGACCATTGCGGAGCAACAAATTTTGTTTCATTTCTACTTATATTATTAAAGTTTTAGATAGCAATTTAATCTAGGAATTAAAGATAACTTAATTCTGATCAATGTTCACATTACACTTACAGAAGGCTCCTTTCAGAAAAGCAGCATATTTAAGAATTACTTAAATCTCTCCCTATTCAAAGCATGTAGAGTCTGTGCTGAAACGAGGACAAGGAATTCTTTGTGATCCCCAAATATGGTACTGAAAGCAAATATGCACACATATCTCCAAACAAGTGCTTAAGATCAATTTTTTTCCTACACTTTGGCTTGGAAGAAAATTATTTTACAGTTATTTTCTCAATATCAGCAGTTAGAACTTTTTCTTGGCCGGACTCTCAATGTCTGTGTTTCTTCATGAAATAGAGAGAGAATTCAGTAGTTTAAAGTATATATTACAAGTTCAGCCAAATTTTCTTTAGAGAAGTAGACTAACTACAATTTTCTTCTTAGACACAATCTGGAAAAGTCTGCTGAAAAAATGTTATTTCATTTGGAGCAATCTTCTGTCACTCCAAAGTTTTAAGACACATTTATAAAATTGTAAACTCATTCTGACAGAAAATACTGTATATATTATAAGTAGAATAAACAGCATCCTACAGAAGGGTTGAATCTCTTATATTCTATATTAGCTATAGAGTCAGGAACGGGAGAAAACAACAGGAATTTGGCTGAAAAAATCTCATACAAATAAGGCCTTTAAATTTCTTCAATCGGAGTTCTGAAACATTTGAAGCATCAGATTAATGTTTATTCTTGTGATAAGAAACTAAAGAAAACATATTCCTGTTAAGATGATTTCTTGCTGAAAAGCTTGACTGAAGTACCAAATCCATTCGGGGAAAATACATGATACAGAAATTATAGCTAGCTAGGTTATAAAAGAAATCATAGCATTCAAAGTAGACGCAACTGTCTCCTGTAGATGCCAGTAATTACATTTCTTTTATCTGTTGGAAGAAGCACTGCCAGCTTCCCATAATGAACTCAACATCACCTCAAGGCTTTTAAATCTTAGCACTTTTACAGTCATGCATCAAAGCTGAAATTATAGATCTCATGTAATTTATGATAGAAGAGAACACTGTGCATACATGATTGGACATCAGAGGAGCCCTATTTGTAGGGCAGCTGCCAAGAAGAAAACATTCTTAAAAGAAAATTTACTTGATGTATTAACACTTGTGAAATAAATCACAGCAAAAGAAGTTGTACAAAAGTGAGTAATGAAGAAATAGCCAGAAGAAGCCAAGTTTTTCAGAAAAGACAAGTCTTTAAACAGAATTTAAGCTTTTATCCATGGGATTAAAAAATTCATATTCTTGCTTCCCTAAGCATCATCAAGTCACTTAAGCAGGCAGTATGGGGTAACTCCTGTGACTGCCATAATCATGGTTAGAAACCTAGAAATTATTTACCCTGGCATCAAACTTCCATGCTTTCTGTTTTCATCTGGCTGGTGGACAGTCACAAGCAGTGTTTCCCAGGGCTCAGATCTAGGGCTGATCCTGTTCAATGTTTTTGTTAATGATCTAGATGCAGGAGTGGAATGCATCCTCAGCACGTTTGCTGTCAACACTAAATTGGAAGGTGTTGTTGAATCCCTAGAGGAATAAGAGGCCTTGCAGGGGGATAGAAGCAGTGGATGATCAGCAACAGTATGAAGTTCAATAAAGGAAAATGCTAGGTGCCACAACTGGCACTGAGTAATGCTAGACAGAAGTACATATTGAGAAATGAGGGGCCGGAGAGCAGCTCAGCAGAAAGGGATCTGTGTGTGTTCATTGACAGCAGACTTAGCATGAGTCAGCAGTGTGCTCTGGAAGCCAAGAGGGCAAATGACATTTTGGGATGCTTTAAATGCAGCGTAGCCAGCCTGTCAAAAAAGATAATCCTCCTGCTATATATAGCATTGGTGTGAACTCCCCTTGGGCAGTTCTGAGTTCCAAAATATAAAAAGGATGTTAAGTGACTGGAAAGCACCCAAAGGAGGCAACAAAAATGGAAGACATGCCCTATGAGGAGAAGCTGAAGACACTTGGGTTGTGTAGTCTGGAGAAAAGGAGGTTGAGAGGCAACCTCACTGCTCTCTGCATGTTCCTGAGGAGGGGAAGTAGAAAGGGAGGTGCTGGTCTCTGCTCCCTGGTAACCAATGGCAGGATGTATGGGAACGGCACAAAACTGCACCAGGGGAGGTTCAGACTGGACATTATGAAAAATGTCTTTACTGTGAGGGTAGTCAAACACTGGAACAGGCCTGTCAGAAATGTAGTTGCCCCATGCTTTATCATTTGGTTAGCTCTGAAGAGGTCAGGAAGTTGGACTAGGTGATTTTTGGAGTATTCCAATTCCATTCTCCTCCCCTCCCCTCCCCTCCC
>CM021733.1:91557959-91592318 GCA_011075105.1 Heteronetta atricapilla
CTCGTTTCCTTTCCTCTCAACAGAAAATAGTGAGACACTAGTACAGGTAGTTCTATTCTGAATCCTGTACAATGGATGGGGGGTCTGGAGCCTTAGACTTAGGGTCAGCCCACAGACAATATTATGCAATTTTTTACTCTACAAACTTCGGTTGCCAAACAGTTCATCATGTTTATGGAATAAACATGTAATAGGTAACAGTAATAGGAAACAGACATGTCTTTAAGGGGAACCTTTAGCTAATTGTTGGAAGGGTGAAGAAGATGAAAGAGTTTAGCAAAATACTCATCTGTGATGAATCAAAATGCACAAACCTCTTCCTAAATAGCTCAAACAGATTACTTCCCCTCTGTGAAAATTTAACAAGCACCTCCTCAACAGTCCACAGTATATGTCCTTTACAGGACAAGGGGTAATGGTTTTAAATTGAAAAAATGCTTCTCTTTTGTCAAGTCTGTTCCAAATCAATAATACTTTGTTGGTATGACAACTGAGAGACATACTGTCCAGTTACTGAAAATGCTTATATCCCTCTGGTTACTATCAGTTGTATCCCACCAAAGCAGTCAGCCACTTTGCTTAGTAACCTGTTACTTCTAGACAGAAGTATCCTTGTAATGTATCCTTGTAATCTGTTGACAGTTTGCTATGTGCTCTTGTGTGTATTTATTTTGGACAAATGTCATACATGTTGTGATTCATGGTTTAATAACAAAAAGTTACTCTTCATTCCTACTGAGTGGGTTCTGTTTTGCACACATTAGCTCATTAAGCAGTCTCTTATTTGCCTCATTGAATCTCTGCATTTCTGTGCTCAGGCTGTGTCAGCTCATTGCCTCCTTCTCCTTTTGAAAATGTAGATTTAAGGTTTTCAGAACTAGGTCCTTTTAATTTTTTTTTTTTTTTTTTTAATGTTTGTACATCTAACTCAACAACATATTAGTTTAACTATTTACACTGGCAGTTAGATCCCACACCATAGCAATCATAAGCAGTATTTTAATTTAGTGCTGTATTAAATAAAACCAAATGACCAAATGTTATTTGCTTTGTATGGGTTGGGTAGCTTGTTTACAGCTCTGTGAGGTTTCTCATTTCAGGATAAGGAAGAATTCTTATATCTTGGTTGATACGTCTGCTAAATATTTTTTTGTTTGTTTGCTTGTTTCTTTTGTTGTTTTGTTTTGTTTGTTTCTAAGGACAATATTATTAACATCAGGTCAATTATCTTTAAGTGTCTTTGTCATTGAAATATTCAAATAAAACAGATTTCTGTCTACTTTAACTTCTTTCCTGAGAAAATCTGCCTCTGCAATTACCTTGTTTATTACAATGCTTTTCAAGCATTTGTTTTATGTTGTCTGAAATAATTTATTTGCAGTGTTTTATCCAATCAAGGATTCGATTGAATTTTCAGCTTTTTTTTTATATTATTTTTTTAATATGAAGGTTTGATTAAAGAGAAAGAGAGAGAATACCGTGTATGTCTTCCCATTTAAGCAAAATAGAGTCTAATGCATCTATTATATGACATTACTCTGTCTATGTCCAGACCCAAATAAATACCTTTCAATGCAATTAGGTCTTCAAACCATGAGAAAATCCAAATTAAAGAAGTGATTATGCTTTCCAAATAATTGAAAAACTCACCTTAACACACATCAGAAAATAAAGTTTGTAACACTCTCTATGATCACAGTGATTGCACGGTCTTCTACTTTTTGCTTTCAGCTTTGCTGTTAGCCTGTAAGTTACACATCTCTTCTCTGGACTTTGGGTTTTGAAAAAACTTGCCTTTATATTTCTTGTTTCACTGAAGTCAGGTGGTTCGTTGGCCTAACAGATCTGAGCATGGCTCAATAAGTAAGCCTCTGACTGCTGTTTTCAGTTTGACTCTCCTAATGAGTATACACAATCTTTTTTTAAGGTGCTGGCTCTAGCACCTAAAATTGCATGGAGGTTTTTGTTCCACTGTTTTGAGTTGTTGAGATTAGGCAGTAATGACACCAACACAGATTGGGAATCCAATTAGATTTTCCAAATAAAATCCAACATCCAACTAGACTTTCAGTGATCTGTCAGAGCAAGAAAATTGGTCTCAAAAATCAAATGTTTCAGGCTGTATGATGATTAACATAAAAAAAATGCAGGCATATTAGACACAAGAATCTTTTGATTTTCTTTCAAGTATGTAGCAGGTTGTATTTCCAATTTCAAATTTAAACCTAAAGTTATTTTCTCTTCATTGACTTCCAAGCTTACAAATCTAATACATGTAGCAAGTTGTATTTTTGGTATGCATACATATTCTGACATATATATACAGACTCATTTGATAACAGTGAAAAGTGGTATGCATGACCTGCTGTTAAGTTCACAGCCCTTCATCATTTGTAACAACTACCACTATATAGATTTAAAGCATGATTTAAAATACCACATTTAGTCTGACTACTTGTCTTTCACATTAATTGCTTTACTGTAGTTGTACTGTTCTTCTCCCTTTGTAGATCTCACTCTGTCGTACTGTACTCTCTCTTGGATTTTTCATTTTTTCTTTTCTCCTATCTGCCATTTACTACTGTTGCTATCAAAGGAAGTTCACAAAATTGGTAAAATTACTCTTTGCCTTTTGAATTAGCTAACCCTAATGAGGCTTTAATTTTCCAAATGAATATGGTACAGAAGACATTTCCTAGAAGTGGAATGTGTTTCACAGATAGAAATAAAATAAGTTTTCACTTTGTACAATAAATCATTTTAGCAGGGTAAAACTTTCAGTTCTCTTTTTTTTAAAAAAAAAAAAAAAAAAAAATTCTTTGCCTTCACAGAAATTGAGTGATTCATATACACTTGAACAAGTGCATTGACATTCTGTGGCTAGTCAGGATTTGCCTGCTTTGTCCTTAGGGAAGACCTCTACTCCTCTCTGCATTGCAGTTCTTCTAGTCTGGGAAGAAACTTCCTGGTGACAGATTTTTACTGCCCACAGGGACCTAAGGTAGAGAATTTTGTTTCAAAGGTAGATAGTTTCCCACAATCAAGTATATGAGCAAAAGGTTCTTGCTGTTTCATTCTTCTAAGAGTACAGAAATGAGGTCTCAGTCTTCCACTCTTCTCTTAATGCATTATATTGAATGGAATTTCTTCAGTGATTTGCTGGAAGCATCTGCAAGCAGATACTGTAGGTGTCCTACAACTCCAGGACAATTTTATGGAAGGGGAACCATGTGAGATCACCTCACTAACATGGGGCAAATAAGTCATCTGACATAATAATGTATGAGCAGTATACCCTTGCTCTTCTCGGTGGTGGACATGACTGACCATGTAGCATCTCTATGAGAGAATCTCCAGACATCTATGAGAGGAAAATAGCACTGTTATTTCCACCTCACAGATGGACAGTCTGTGGCATCCTGCTCTGTGCTGAAGGGCACAGCTGAAGACAGAGCCCCCAGATAACTGAGGATAACTAAGGCACTTATCAAGACAGATGAAGGAGGAAGAACCTGAATTACACATTTCCTCTGACGTGGGATGTTACCAGGTGGTTAATCTGAGCAGTATTCATACTTACCCATCTCATACAGACATCTTATTTATATCTGAAGGCATCTGAAGATCTGAAGGCATCTCAACTGAAAGGGAGAAGATGTATATTATACCCATTTGCACATTGCATCATTTGGCTCTAGCATTTTTTAACCAGATCTGGTACATAAAAAAAAATTACTCTGAGTTGATTTTTAAAGGAGGGTCTCACTCCTTCAAGTATAAATGGAAGCAAGGGAGACAGACTAGTTAAGTTAGGTGTCCAAATTTGTGCTGTGAATACTCTGCTTTTTCTAGTTCTAGATGCATGGGCTGGTCAATATAAGACCTTTCATTATTTAGCCTACTGTATTTTAGACTTCTTTGTCTAACACATTTCTGCTTCTCATCTCTTCCTGATACTGGCAAGAATATATTATGAAATGTCTATGGGGAATATACTGTATTGTCTAACTTTCAGACCATATGATGTCATAATTAGTTTAATTTCAACAGCAGAATTTTCATTTTTCTGAAAACAGTTTTGATTATCCATCATATTTAATTTATAACATCAATTATGGGATCTTTTCTGGATTACAACAGCATCGTTTTATTTTCCTGAGATGAAAGCAATATTATTATATATGTTTTTCAAGATTACTAGTATCTTTTGTTAGGTGTTGACTACTTTTGGGGAATTCAGGAATAATTGAAGTTATTTGACAGCATTGCTGAGGTGCATATTAGAAGGCAACCTCTAAATAGCTGCATCAAATCTAACTGATGCTAATTAGGTTAACTGTTAATCTAATGGTAAAATTTTGTCACTAGAATAAATCTTCGAACCCATAAATCTTTGAATTTGTATGGAAATTTTATGTTTTGTAAAACAAAGTGGAAATGGCAGGTTTCAAGAGAAACACATAGAGTTCTTGATGGTTTTATCCCTCCGTCTAACATACTGCCATACCAAGGAAAATACCAAGGAAATTGTTGGCACTCTGTGCATGTGAACCATAAAGCAAAGGGAATAACTCTGTTTTCAATTACAGGCAAGAAAAGGGAACATGGGTAACAAGCTAGATATCCCCTAGGATGAAGACTGATTGAATTTCTGTATGAAAGTCAAAGAGGATGTTTCATTTCTTCCTAAGCCCCATACTGAGACACAGCTACACTGCCAGCAGAATGCTTTTACCCTCCCTACAATACACACAATGAATGGCAATATACAGAAGCTGAGCCTGGCAGGAAACATCAACACCATCTTACTTCTTAACACCTAAGGTTTTCTTTATTAACAGGAGCCCATGCACAGTCTTTTCTCAACTCTCTCTCTTTGTTAATTTGTTTCTCTACAGAAGACTTTGGCATGAATTTTTGGCCATTTTTCTTCTTCCTCTATAAATCTTTATTTTCTTGAACAAAGAAATCCGTCTTTCAGCTTTATCATTAAACTTGACCCTTTCTTCTGACTAAATTTTCTGTAGTTCCATGAGAATTGCTTTTAGAGAATTGACATAGAAAACTAATAAGTAAATACACCAAGAGGTCTAGCAGGTAGAGAAGTTTGTACAATACATTTATAATGGGCTACATGCACCCATGAAATTTATTGTCTGAGAAAAGATTTGTCAGTGTCATTGACTACACTTAACTAGGTAGCATTTTGTTTAGAGAAAATGTAAAAAACAAACAAACAAACAAAACCAAAAAACTACTATAATAATAATAATAATAATAATAATAAAACTTAAAAAAAAAAAAAAAAAACACAACTAAAATAAAAGCCTCAAGATCAATCTTTTCCCTGGCATCCAGAAATTCATTCTATTTTGGAACTTAGGTAACTGAATGCTTAAGTTTGAATTGCATGTCACTTTACCACCGTCTCTTTGGTGTTTTTATCAGGGGGTAATGGATCAATGTACTTTGCCAACTACTACAGGTTAGATCAAAATTCATGTTCGGAAATGTCAGTTTTCCACATTGTGGGATGAACATTAACTAAATGTTCTACAAATAAAGCACACTAATCTTACTTTATTTATTTTTTTTTTTTCTCAACATTTGATTAGCTATCCTAGACAAATAGATGATCTCATTAGAAAAATACAAAAACATAAAAATCAATAGGACTAAGGTAAATGAGAAAGGATTACTTTTAAATTGAGTGCTTAAATAATGAAGAAGGGACTGTACTACATTTACAGGATAATTCGTTGCAAGTGAAGTACATGCCTCATTTGGTTATTCACTATGGGCATGTTCTGTTATACCATATGCATAATTAGTTGAATTTCTGTAGTTTGTTCATCATCTGTCACAGGCAGGCACAGTAACAGGAGCTCATCCACCTGCCTTCTTGAGTAGATTGGTCTCAACAGTTGCATTTTTGCCTTGGCTTTGTCATCCTGATACCTTCTATTGACAATATTGCTAGGTACATAGATAGGTGGAGGGAGTGGAGTGTATATTCATGGGGGCACCACTGAATGGGTTTATCTTTGAGCTTCCACTAAAAAAGGTGCTAGAATGACTAGCAAAAATCTTCAGTATGTCATTAATTTACACCCTAACTCACAATTATTTTAAAATATTACAGATTTATTTTTCAAGAGAGCTATGGGAATAATATGTTCTTGCCAGCTTTTTTGTGCAGGCCTTGATTAATTTCAGAATGAGAGATTTTAGCAAATTATACAAATCCTGTATAAATAGCACTTCTGATATGGAATGCTATTATTTAGCACTGTTTTGCTCTCTTACACAATGTTGTAAGTGATAAGGTCTCAACTCCACCCTGTTATTAATAAGGTTGTTACTTATATGTCCAAATGTGAGAAACTACAGAGATTTAAAGACGTGTACTGTGTGTGGTACACTCTTAGCTTACAGTAAAATCTACATGATTAGTATAATGACAGCTAAAAGTACACAGAAAGTGAGTGTTGCATAAGCTATACAGAGATGTATACAGTGAATTGAGTAAATCTTTAAAAAGTATCTTAAAATACATTTTGTTTCAAAAGACTAACATTAGAAGCATAATACCTGATGACAAATCTAAAATTTGTCAAGCTTTCAGTGTATCAGTGATGCTAGACAGAGTAACACATCGCTTTCATGTATTTATTTACTGTCTTTACTCTTTATTTCAGACACCTGCAGATGTTTTAGAGTTCTTAGCTTAGTATTTTATCATTTGGCTTTTGAATTTAACATTAAAGCAAATCCTGACTTGAAACAGTTTTCCATTTAATCAAAAACAAGTCAGTGCCATTTCAAAATGTATGTATTCTCATAAGCACTGCTTTCTATTCATTATTATTTCTTTAATTTCATACATTAAAGCATCTCTTTCAAGTGTTAGTACAAATATTTTTTCCATGGACTTCTAAAGATTGCCTTTTAATGTACGTTTGCATTTGTTATTTCCCTTTTACAGCTGCTGTACCCTCAGATACTCTCGTCCCTAGTTTTACTTAGCCACAAAATTATCATACACATAACACTAAAACACAAAAACATTAGTGGTTTTATCATACTGGTTAATCAAGTTTATTATACAATAACACAAGAGGAAATGTTACAAGTTGACATATGTGTCTGGAACATGGGCTTGGAAAATATCAATTATATTCATGTCAAACCAGTAAGTACCAGTGGTGAGGTAACATTTGTAATTCAAACTGCTCCACATACAATTAAAAACTACACATTAAAATCAATTTGCAAGTGAAATCATAACTTTGTTTCTGAACCTTTCAGATAGCATCACTGTATTTTACATATCATGAGTTATATAGATATAGATAACAAAAGATAATAAAAAATGTTTTTATAAATACATCAACACAAAAAGGAGGACTAAGGAGAATCCCCATCCTTTACTGGATGATCTGGATGATGGGATCGAATGCACTCTCAGTAAGTTTGCAGATGACACCAAGTTAGATGTGTGTGTTGATCTGCTCAAGGGTAGGAAGGCTCTGCAGGAGGATCTGGATAGGCTGGACCAATGGGCTGAGGTCAACTGCATGAAGTTCAACAAGGCCAAGTGCCGGGTCCTGCACCTGGGGCACAACAACTCCAAGCAGAGCTACAGGCTGGGAGATGAGTGGTTGGAGAGCTGCCAGGCAGAGAAGGACCTGGGAGTGATGGCTGATAGTTGGCTGAATATGAGCCAGCAGTGTGCCCAGGTGGCCAAGAAGGCCAACGGTATCCTGGCTTGTATCAGAAACAGTGTGACCAGCAGGGCTAGGGAGGTGATCGTCCCCCTGTACTCAGCTCTGGTGAGGCCGCACATCAAATACTGTGTTCAGTTTTGGGCCCCTGGCTACAAGAAGGACATGGAGGTGCTTGAGCGAGTCCAGAGAAGGGTGATGAAGCTGTTCAGGGGCCTGGAGAACAAGTCCTACGAGGAGCGTCTGAGGGAGCTGGGATTGTTTAGCCTGGAGAAAAGGAGGCTCAGGGGTGACCTTATTGCTCTCTACAGGTATCTCAAAGGAGGCTGTAGTGAGGTGGGGGTTGGTCTGTTCTCCCACGTGCCTGGTGACAGGACGAGGGGGAATGGGCTTAAGTTCTGCCAGAGGAGTTTTAGGTTGGATGTTAGGAAGAACTTCTTTACCGAAAGGGTTGTTAGACATTGGAATGGGCTGCCCAGGGAAGTGGTGGAGTCACCATCCCTGGAAGTCTTTAAAAGTCATGTAGACTGATGTCTACAAGATGTAGAGCTTGGGGATATGGTTTAGTGGGGACTGTTAGTGTTAGGTCAGAGGTTGGACTCGATGTTCTTGAGGTCTGTTCCAACCAAGAAATTCTGTGATTCTGTGAGTTATAATGTACATCACTGTTGTCTATGTCATTAAAATTTCTGTGCATCTCTGATTCCAAGAACCTCAAGGAATCAATTAGGCTCTGATGTTATATTTAGGAAAGACAAATCATGAAGAATTTGAAAGAGCTTTTTCTGTCAGTTTTATCTTTAGCAAATTCTAGGAAACTTTTCTGATAGGAAAATGGAGAATATTAAAAGGCTTGATCATCATAATTGTTAATAGAATACATTTAGAAGGATAATGTATAGATAATCATGTTTAAAATTTATACTATTATGTTTGGCAATGATAGAAAAGATGAGAACAAAGACAATATTAAAATGATATAATAAACTGCTATAATTTTTTTATGAACTTAGAAAGTTTTATATAATTTAATATTTATTATGCATTTATTTTTTTGGTTCTCAAGTGCTACTCAGTTCATGTTTAGAAGCATAGCAAATCAGAATACTAATAAAGACATCCACAAAATGACAAAATCATACATAACAACATAAATTTAAATTTATAGACATTTTTGGCAAGTAAAACATTATTCATCTAAATGAGA
Organism: Heteronetta atricapilla; assembly: GCA_011075105.1. Classification (NCBI taxonomy): domain Eukaryota; kingdom Metazoa; phylum Chordata; class Aves; order Anseriformes; family Anatidae; genus Heteronetta; species Heteronetta atricapilla. The sequence continues at coordinate 91,566,891 of CM021733.1, forward strand.
AGATAACATCAAAATCCTGTATAAATATATAAATGTCAAAACAGTTTGCCAGTGCTGTGTGTTTTGCCAGAAACTACCTTTGCTGCTCTAGCAGTGAACTTATACTAGTTTCATTTGAAGATATGACTCTCAGACAGATTTTTTTGACATGGATTTAGTGTTTTATCTCAGGCCAAAGAGTGAGGCCACCTTTTCTGTTTATTAAGTAATGGTTCTTTTCAGGTAAGCACAGGAACTAGAAATAGTTATTGATTTTGCTACAGTTTTCACACAGGAAATTAAAAGCTTTATCTGCAGTACATAAATTGGTAAGATAATGTATTCTGAACACACTAGAAATGCATGACTGCTAAGGTAAACAGGTCAACTCTGAAAGGTTTGTAAAATATATACATTTCAATATGTTGCTGGAATCTATAAGAGAATGACAAATCACAATTACATAGAAGTATTTCTGAAGCTATATAAAAACAAAAACAAAGAGCAGCTTTCCCAGAAAAAGGCTGTGTTGTTTGTTTACATTATTTGTTGTTTTGTATTTTTGTTTATTTATTGTACTTTGTTATTTATTTCTAAAATTAATGAGCACCTTCAAGCAGGCAGTCAAAGATATAATAATGCAGAATTATGTTTACCCACAAGATTTACATACAATAATAATTGCATACATTCTTATATTAACATACAAGAATTTCAGCAATAATATAGTTTGCAATTAAGCAATCACTGAGTTGGGTTTGGATTGCAGAAGTGTTTGTTTGCTTCTTGAAAACATGATGGGATTAGTGAGAAACACAGCATCTTTCCTATCCCCAAAGTCTGTGTTGATGGTGAAACTACACTATTTCCTTACAAAGCTTTTCAATTGCCATGCATGATCAATAGTTTTATTTCTATAATCTTCCTTCTATAGATCGTCTGTTACTATTTTTTACTTTCTGTGTTGACTAGTGAGATAACCGATCCTAGTCAACTTTTTATATCACTTTATGTGTTTGTAGACAGTTCTGTCTTCTTCCATTCACCTTTTTACAAGACTGAACAGTCCTGTTTTGTTAACCTTTCTTAATAGGTCTTATTTTCAGAGCTTTTGATTATTTTTATTGTTCTTGTCTAAACCTTCTCCTGTTTGACAGTGTCTAATTTAAAATGTGGCTTTCATGTTAAATGCAATGTTCCAAATGAAGAGAAATATGGCTGAATGCCAATGTGTTTTTACTTGTCTATCTAGGTAAAGACTAGCAGCTAATGTATTAATTGAGGTAAGCTCCTGTTTCAGCTTACATGCCATGTACAGGCAAGCTGATCTTCCCTTGTTCTCAGTTTATCCTTCATTTTTTGGTGAGTAATAATGTCCAGAAGAGGCTGCATTTTAGTGGAAGCCAAGCACTGCTTTTTTGAAAGATGTTTTTTCTACATTTGTAATCCACTGGTCATCTGGAATTAAAATATCCTGAATAAAGTCAGCTTCAGAAATACAATGGAACAGGTTCAGCAGCAAAAGCTGTAACTGCATAGAACTCAGATTTCTAATTTAAGTTCTGCTTCCAGCCACTGATTTCTATATTAACATTCATATTATAGAGTTACAACAATTTCTCCTGTTTGTAAGATTTTTTTTTTTTTCCAAGATCTCATTCAGATGGAATATATAAAATAGATGTTTCAGCATAGGGTTAGCTAGGCTAGCATTAGAAATGGTAGGTTGAGTGCAAACCAAAAATACCATAAAAACAAGTAAAAATTATTATTATTACTATTTATTTTTCACTTTAATGATAATATTATTCTGCTTTGTCTTGTTAATTTTTTGAACAACTCACATCTTACATCTCCATGCAGGTCAAATATTTTTACATGCAACAGCACAACCTTTTTCTAATATGCAAGCACAATAATCTTCTACCCTTTATGAGTATGATTTTTAGCATTTTTAAACATTCCTAATAAAATTCTTGAGCAGAATAAACTGTGTGCTTATGAACAACATACTGACATTTTGTTGTCAGATAATCAATTTAAACGTCCAGCAACCCTTCAATCTGCAAAGTGTATGCATTATTGCAAAAGTGTCTGTTTGTTTACTGGGCTAGATGTTCTGAAGTGGTGTCTCTTTTCCCATTAAAGGTCAGGTTAAAATTTCTTTCATTTTCTGCCAAAAATCTATGGGCTTTTCATAAAGTTGTGGTATTGTTTCTATCTTTTTGCAGATCAACAGAAAATGTCATATGTAATGCTGCCTGAGACACATCAATCTATGCGCATGGCAGATATATCATCTGTGAAACTAGTTCAAAAAAGCTGTGAGGTCTCATTGGGAAAATTACGCTTTCTGTTAAGAGAATGAATCATATATGACAAACATTGAATGATAGGCTGGAAGAAGCTATTGTTTGTGAAGTGCATCTCAGCTTCAAGTCCCTTCTCTATTCACAAGTACAGTAGCTTATTGCTCCTCTAATTTATATGTATATATATATAAATTTATTGCATTGTTCCACAGATTTAGGACTTGCCAAAGAAATTTTTCAACATATTAATGTTATTCAGATCTGAGGAGAAAAAAATGATAGTTCTCAAGCCTTCATTTAACAAAAACAAATAAAGAGCTCTTATAGGTGACCACATGTCTGATTAGGTTCTACTGTTTTTCTCCTGCGTTACTTGTGTGAGAATATGCTTCTTATGGCAGGAATATCTAACCTTTCACAAAATGAAATCCAGAAAATGAAAAGCATAGCATAGCATAGCCCAAAGAAGTTTATTATTCCATTTCATCAGGTTATTCTAGGAACGGAAGTAACAAAACCTCATTTTACAATTGTTCATCTCTCTTTACCTATGCTTGTTTTTAGCGAGCATAACAGTATCCTTCTTTGTCCCCTCATTGCAGTACTTTGCCATTCTTCCCTGTTTTCCTAGAGACTTTTTTTTCCTACTTTTAGTCCACTATTTTCCTATATTTTCTTGTTTTTCCTATTGTCTTTTGTTCCCGTCCTCTTTGCTCTTCCTGCTCCTAGGAGCCCTTCCTGCATATATTCATAACATGAAGGAGTAACAGTTAGGACGGTGGAGAGAAATAGCAAGTGGAGAGCAAAAATGCTTGAGGTATGGAATAGTAAGTTTAAGACAATTTTTTTTTTTTTTTTTTTTTTATTATTCATAGAATGTTTTGGGTAGGAAGGGACCATTGGACACTTAAGAATCCTCTAATTCCAACCTCCCTGCCATGGGCAGGGACATCTTCCATTAGATCAGATTGCTCTAAATACCATCCAAATACCATCCAACCTGGCCTTGAACACCACCAAGGATGGGGCATCTACAACTTCTCTGGGGAACCTCTTCCAGTATCTTACCACCCTCATAGAAAAGAATGCCTTTCTAATACCTAATCTAAATCAATGTATATATATATATATATATATATATGTATATATATATATATATTAAAGCTATTACTCCTTGACTACACTCCCTGATGAAGAGCCCCTCCCCCCCCCCCTTTTTTTTTTTTAAATAGACTTTAAGGTTGAGGCTAAATAACGTTTAATCCTTATACCTACATACAACTTAGTTCCCATGTCCAGTTTGATGCCCTGATTGACTAAAAGGTCTGTCTTGATGTACTTTGAAAGGTTATTTCCATAATTTCAAAAATGTTTTTATGCTTGACAACCAGTTGACTTTGTGCATACTCTTAAAATGCATTCATTCAAACTCTGACATTACACAGGGTACTGTCACAAAAAAAAACTGACTGAATCTGCTGTAAAAACATGCTATTAATTAGATCTTGATTTCCATTGACAGCAACTTTGATTCTTTTGTTACTTGTACTGTTTCCATAACTAAAGTAAAGCACTGACAATAGTGTTGACATATTGGTGGAAATGGAGTAAATCAGTCTCTGTGCTCTTAAGAAAAAAATTTATTATACCCTGTTTCAAAATAAATAAATAAATAATGAAAAAAAAAAAGCACAGACTCAGAATGCAAGGAAAAAGTAGGATCCTGAAGCTAAATTACAGTACAATGAAAGAGCTAATGATGACTAGCTACAAGATAGCCAGTGAAGCTGAGACAGGAACAGCCTGAAGTAACAGTCACTTCAGAACTGATTGGTCAAAGTGTTAAAATTAATTATAACAGAAATGCTCACTTTGCTAAAGGATGAGATTGAATTTCTATTGTATTCTTTCTGCAAGTATTTTTTAAACACTGAGTAATGCTTAGCTGATTGGCTGCAAATAGATACACAGATAAACTGCTCCAATATACAGACATACTACTAATGCCGTGAAGCTATCTTTGTGAATCAAAGAGATGTTAAATTATATTTGACTTTCTCATTAGCTCTCAGCAGGATACACTTTTACATTCCAAATATCTGTAAACAGCCAGAGTTCTCTTTTAATAATTAAGCTGCCAAAGCAGAGCTCACTCCATTGCAGAAGTGGAGAATTTACTGCAAAAATCATTCAATGCATTTGTTCTGGCATAGGAGAATATTAAGGATTTTAATAACATGTAAATATTTTAGAGTAACAGCATTAAAAGTTAATAAATAGATGTATATACTTATATGTATAACTTTAACTTTTTTAAAAAAAAAAAGTTTTAAAGTAATTTTACAGGCAAGAATGATGTCTGTTTCTGCAGTAATGATACTGTCCTGTGTGCCCCAAATTAGAATCTTAAACTGCATGATTGCATATCATTTTTTTTACCACTGAATATTAGCTCATTGAGTTGATAGGTAACTATTAATCATTGTCTTCATCTTTGTAGTGATGTATACCTTTAGGTTCATTTATTATATACAGTCTGAGCTGGGTTTACCTGGAGAGCTCACCTTGGCTAAGGGCCAGGTGCCCTCCCCTCTGCTTACTCACTCTTCTCCTCAAAAGGACAGAGGGATGAAAATAAGATCAAAAAAGACCAAAATCTCATTGGTTGAGATAGACAGGGAGATCACTTAGAAGTTAATGTCATGCACAAAACAGGCTCAACAAAAATTAATTTATTGACAATTAAAATAGATTTAGATAGTGAGAAACAAAGACAACAGCTAAAAAAGATATTGTTTTGCTCCCTCTCCTTCACTCCCTTTTCAATGATTAACTTTACTCCTGACTCTTCTACCATTCCTGCCCTGAGTGGCACAGGAGGTTGAGATCAGTCCAGTTCCACTCTGCCACTCTTCCCTCCTCACATTTTTCCCATGCTTCAGAGTGGTTCTTCTCCCTGAGCTGCAGTTCTTCAGGATAAACCTGCTCCACAGTGGTATCCTCCATGGGCTGCAGGGGATTCTTTGCTCCAGTGCCTAGAGTACCTTCTCTCTTCAGAGGGTGGTGATTCAGTGGAACAGTTTGCTCAGAGAAGCTGTGGATGTCCCATACCTGGAGATGTTCAAGACCAGGCTGGATGAGGCTCTGTGCAACCTGATCTAGTGGGTGGCATCCCTCCCCATGGCAGGGGTTTGGAACTAGAGGATCTCTGAGGTCCCTTCCTACCAATTCTATGATTCCTCCTATTTCTACATTGACCTTGATGTTTGTGGGGCTATTTCCCACTCTTTTTTTCCCCTCCTGTTCTGCCTGTCTGGCATGTTCTTCCCCTTTTTAAAATAAACTTCCCCAGAGGCATTGCCATCTTGGCTGCTAGGCCCAGCCATGCCCTATGGTGGGGCTGATGGAGCTGGATAGAACCAGCTCTCCTCACAGAGGCCCTGCAGCCTCCACTGCCACTTGCACCAAACAGTGCATGAAATACAGTGTTATTAAATACTCAGTGTATCTCTACAGTGTAGTAGTAAGAATAATAAAGGTTTTCACAAAAAGAAATTATATAAATTTACACATTCTTCCATAATAAGTCATAGAATCATAGAATATCCTGAGTTGGAAGGGACCCTTAAGGATCATCAAGTCCAACTCTTGACACCGCACAGGTCCATCCAAAAGTTCAAACCATGTGACTAAGTGCACAGTCCAATCGCTTCTTAAATTCAGTCAGGCTCGGTGCAGTGACCACTTCCCTGGGGAGCCTGTTCCAGTGTGCAACCACCCTCTCTGTGAAGAATCACCTCCTGATGTCAAGCCTAAATTTCTCCTACCTTAGCTTAACCCCGTTCCCGCGGGTCCTGTCGCTGGTGTTAATGGAGAAAAGGTCTCCTGCCTCTCGACACCCCCTTACGAGGAAGTTGTAGACTGTGATGAGGTCTCCCCTCAGCCTCCTCTTCTCCAGGCTGAACAGGCCCAGTGACCTCAGCCGTTCTTCGTACGTCTTCCCCTCTAGGCCTTTCACTTTCATAGCCCTCCTTTGGACACTCTCCAACAGTTTCATGTCCTTTTTATACTGTGGTGCCCAGAACTGCACACAGTACTCGAGGTGAGGCCGCACCAGCGCAGAGTAGAGCGGGACAGTCACCTCCCTCGACCTACTAGCGATGCCGTGCTTGATGCACCCCAGGACACGGTTGGCCCTCCTGGCTGCCAGGGCACACTGATGGCTCATATTCAACTTGCTGTCTACCAGGACCCCCAGATCCCTCTCTTCTAGGCTGCTCTCCAGCGTCTCATCGCCCAGTCTGTACGTGCAGCCAGGGTTTCCTCGTCCCAGGTGCAGGACCCGGCACTTGCTCTTATTGAACTCCATGCGGTTGGTGATCGCCCAGCTCTCCAACCTGTCCAAATCCCTCTGCAAGGCCTTTCCACCCTCATTCGAGTCCACAACTCCTCCAAGTTTGGTGTCATCAGCAAACTTGCTCAAAATACCTTCTATTCCTACATCCAGATCGTTTATAAAAATATTGAAAAGTACCGGCCCTAAAATGGAGCCTTGAGGGACCCCACTGGTGACCGCCTGCCAGCCTGACGCAGCCCCATTTACCATGACCCTTTGGGCCCTGCCCGTTAGCCAATTGCTCACCCATCGGATGATGTTTTTATTTAGCTGTATGGTGGATATTTTGTCCAGTAGGATCCTATGGGAAACCGTGTCAAAAGCCTTGCTGAAATCCAAAAAAATCACATCAGCTGGTTTCCCTTGGTCCACCATACGGGTGATCTTATCATAAAAGGAAATCAGGTTAGTTAGGCAGGACCTACCCTTCACAAACCCATGCTGGCTGGGACCAATGACTGCTTTGTCCCCCAGGTGCGCCTCAATAAGTTCGAGAACCATCTTCTCCATGATTTTACCAGGCACTGACGTGAGACTGACAGGCCTGTAATTGCTAGGGTCTTCTTTCTGACCCTTCTTGAAAATCGGCACAACATTTGCCAGCTTCCAGTCTACCGGGACCTCTCCAGACTCCCAGGATCGTTGAAAAATAATTGAGAGAGGTTCCGCAATGACGTCCGCCAGCTCTTTCAGCACCCGGGGATGAATCCCATCCGGACCCATGGACTTGTAGGGATCCAGGTGGAGTAGCAAATCCCGCACACGTTCAGGGTCGGTTGGGAGTTTGTCATCCCCACCGTCCCGGTCCTCCAGCTCGGGGCACTCTGGGTCCTGAAGCCCATCATCGGCATTGAAGACAGAGGCAAAGAAGGTGTTAAGCGTCTCTGCTTTGCCTGTGTCATTGTCTGTGAGGAGACCATCCCTATCAAGGAGCAGCCCTATGTATTCTTTAGTTCTCCTTTTTCCATTCACATATCTAAAAAACCCCTTTTTGTTTTCTTTCACAGACACAGCCAGCTTCAACTCTAGGTGTGCTTTGACCACACGAACTTTCTCCCTACAAACACGAACAGCATCCCTATATTCTTTCCATGACACCTGGCCCTCCTTCCAGTAGCGAAACACTCTCTGTTTCCGCCTAATCTCCATTAGAATGTCCCTGGTCAGCCACGCCGGCCTCCTGCCCCGCCTGCCTGATTTGCGATATTTAGGAATTGCCTGATCTTGTGCTTCTAGGAGGCATCGCTTAAAGAATGACCAGCACTGGTGGACATCGAGGCCTTCAAGAGCAGTTTCCCAGGGGACCTTACTGACTAGTGATAAATTCATATAAGCACAGCAGAGAGACTAAGTGAAATATCATTCATATAATCCAAAATAAATTAGTAGCTATCATGTATCAGGCTTCTATGAAAGAATGTGGCAACTATTGCCAACTATTAGCTTCAGTGCAGCTTTGACCTAGAATACACATCAGTTATAAAAAAATAATTTGATTGATAGATGTCATTTTTATGTACAGCTAGAAATTATTCCTAGCAGAAACAAAGTTTTCTATGACAGTTAGATAGATATAAGTGAGCCTGTAGTAATTATATAGGAAATTGAATAGCTATAATAATTCTTAATGTTTTGCTAAGATCACATTAAGAGCAGAATGATCACATTAAGAGCACACCCAGACCGACTACCCGTTCAAAAATGCAGCAGTTCAGGTCACCGGTTGTGGGGAGTGTTTGAGCCTGTTGCTGTCATCAGTGGGAGGCATAGAAACTACGTGCGTGAGGTGTGAGCAGGTGGATGACCTGGTCCGCATGGTGGTGGAGCTCAAGGAGGAGGTGGAGAGGCTGAGGGATATCAGGGAGTACGAGCGGGAGATAGATTGGTGGAGCAACTCCCTGCAGGGCCTCAAGGAGAGGTACCGGGGTGAGACACCCCAAATGGGGGTGGACCCCCTGCCCTGTCGCCGTCGGGCAGAGAGAGGGGACCTGGGAGTTGAGGAGGAATGGAGACAGGTCCCTGCTCAACATCGCAGGTGATGCCCTCCCTCACCGGCCCCACCTTCCCAGGTGCCCTTACGCAACAGGTTTGAGGTCCTGGAGACTGAGAGACTGGTGGCTGAGGAAAAGGTAGAAAGCGTACCCAGGAGGATGCCTAGGGCGAGGAACTCAACTCCACGCCTCATGATTGCCTCCACCAAGAAAGAAATAAAGGTTATTGTTGTGGGAGACTCTCTCCTCAGGGGAACAGAGGGCCCTATTTGTAGCCCTGAACCTACCCATAGTGAAGTCTGGAGCCTACCTGGGGCCAGGGTCAAGGACATTGCCAGGAAGCTTCCCAACCTGGTTCACCCCTCTGACTATCTATTATTCTCTTTTGATAGTCCAGGCGGGCTGTGATGGCATTGAAGACAGAATCCTCAAGGCTATCAAACTGGACTTTAGGGGGATAGGGCGATTAGTGGAGGGAGCAGGAGTACAGGTGGTGTTTTCATCTATCCCTACAGTGGCAGGGAGAGGTACTGACAGGACATGAAAAGCCCACCTGATAAACACGTGGCTCAGGGGCTGGTGTCAGCACAGAAATCTTGTTTTTTTTTTGACCATGGGGCGCTTTACTCAGCACCCAGCCTGATGGCTGCAGACGGGTCCCTGTCTCTAAGGGGAAAAAGGGGCTCATTGAGAGGGCTTTAAACTAGGTATGATGGGGGATGGGGCTGAAACAAGGCTTGTTGGAGCTGTGCCAGGGGGAACAATGGCAAGGCTGGGGGATAAGGCAATGGCCCAGCTGAAGTGCGTTTACACTAATGCATGCAGCATGGGTAACAAACAGGAGGAGCTGGAAGCCATCATGCAGCAGGCAGGCTATCACTTGGTTGCCATCACAGAGACGTGGTGGGACCACTCTCATGACTGGAGTGCTGCAATGATTGGCTATAAGCTCTTCAGAAGGGACAGGCAGCATAGAAGATGTGGTGGTGTGGCTCTCTATATTAGAGAATCTTTTGATGTTGTGGAGCTCAAGGCTGGGAATGACAAGGTTGAGTCCCTTTGGGTTAAGATCGGTGGGAAGGCCATGGAGCAGATTATCTTGAGAATCATCACATGGCACTTGCAGGGCAAGCAGGCAATCAGGCCCATTCAGCATGGGTTTATGAAGGGCAGGTCCTGCTTGATGAACCTAATCTCCTTCTATGACAAAGTGACACGCTGGGTGGATGAGGGAAAGGCTGTGGATGTGGTCTACCTTGACTTCAGCAAGGCTTTTGACACCGTTTCCCACAGCATTCTCCTCAAGAAACTGGCTGCTCTTGGCTTGGACTGGCATACGCTTCGTTGGGTCAGAAACTGGCTGGATAGCCGGGCCCAAAGAGTTGTGGTGAATGGAGTCAAGTCCAGTTGGAGGCCAGTCACTAGTGGCGTCCCCCAGGGCTCGGTGCTGGGACCGGTCCACTTTAATATATTCATCGATGATCTGGATGAGGGGATCGAGTGCACTCTCAGTAAGTTTGCAGATGACACCAAGTTAGGTGCGTGTGTCGATCTGCTTGAGGGTAGGAAGGCTCTGCAGGAGGATCTGGATAGGCTGGACCAATAGACTGAGGTCAACTGCATGAAGTTCAACAAGGCCAAGTGCCGGGTCCTGCACCTGGGGCACAACCCCAAGGAGAGCTATAGACTGGGAGAGGAATGGTTGGAAAGCCATTTGGAGAAGGACCTGGGACTATTGGTTGATAGTTGGCTGAATATGAGCCAGCAGTGTGCTCAGGTGGCCAAGAAGGCCAACGGCATCCTGGCTTGTATAAGAAGCAGTGTGACTAGCAGGGCTAGGGAGGTGATCGTCCCCCTGTACTCAGCTCTGGTGAGGCCACACCTCGAATACTGTGTTCAATTTTGGTTGGGCCCCTCGCTACAAGAAGGACATCGAGGTGCTTGAGTGAGTCCAGAGAAAGGCGACAAAGCTGGTGAGGGGTCTGGAGAACAAGTCCTATGAGGAGTGGCTGAGGGAGCTGGGCTTGTTTAGCCTGGAGAAAGGAGGCTCAGGGGCAACCTTATTGCACTCTACAGGTACCTTAAATGAGGCTGTAGCGAGGTGGGGGTTGGTCTGTTTTCCCACGTGCCTGGTGACAGGACGAGGGGGAAAGGACTAAAGTTACGCCAGGGGAGTTTTAGGTTGGATGTTAGGAAGAACTTCTTTACTGAAAGGGTTGTTAGGCACTGGAACAGGCTGCCCAGGGAGGTGGTGGAGTCACCATCCCTGGAAGTCTTTAAAAGACGTTTAGATGTAGAGCTTAGGGATATGGTTTAGTGGAGGACTGTTAGTGTTAGGTCAGAGGTTGGACTCGATGATCTTGAGGTCTGTTCCAACCAAGAAATTCTGTGATTCTGTGATTCTGTGAAATAGAAAAGCTTGGAGGACTCAAAAAAAATAATAAACATCAGCAGACTTAAAAAAAATAAATATTTAGAAAGTGTAAGATGATTTTTAATACTCAAATTAATGAAAAAAATGTGCTAAGGACTTAGGTTTATCTACCAGCCTTGTAGATATAATTAGATCAGTAAAGGTTATGCTTTTGCAATGTCCAGAAATATCTGAACACAGAAATATGATATTGCTAGCTGCTAAGGTTATAATGATTAATAAGAAATTCACTTTCACAGCTAATATTCAATTATTTTTGTCACAGTTTCTTTCAAGAGAATTCACAAAACTGTTTTCAGAAAATAAATTTATGTAAACAAATTGTATGATCTTTTTAACAAATACTACTTTTTATAGGGCACTTGTACCAATACTTTCATGGGAATCTTAAATTTATTGTGACCAAAAAGGATCTAGTAAGGCTGTGATTTGTTTATGAAATACAATTCATTTCTAATAAATCATTTTTATAGCAGGTCAAGTTGTCACATTCACTCTTCTACACAACTTTTCAGTGGATAAAGCAGCCACACATTTTGTAAAGAACCACTTTTGTTCATGAAGAAAAATAAAGCTACAGCCTCCAGACTTAAAACACATATTGCAGTCAGGTCCCACTCTGGGTGAAGGAACCAAGTGTAATGCTCATGCAGCATTTCACTGCTGGCCAAGACATAACACATGGGAAGAAGTCTGAACTCTTCTCTTTGCCTCAGTCAGCATTTGTATCTAAAATTATATTTTATCTAATTTATGTCTAAAATTTTGAGGCAGATTTTTTGGAACTGTGAAGGAAAACTAGCCTTCTCAAAAAAGGCTGCAGGCTGCTGCATTTACCCCTCTCTCTGGCCAAAACATTTGTTGAGCTTTTCCGTGAAAAGTTGAGTAGTACGGAGAGTCTATGACAGTGACAGCAGCTGGGATTTTGATGGCAACTGTAATGTTTCTGAGCTTCCTAGGAACATATGGTTGCTTTGAATGAAAGCAAGCTCTTTCAGACTCTGAAATCAGAATTTACACCAAAGCAAAATTCTGAATCTTTTTGCAATGGATGTGCTAGGCTTGAAAGTGAATATAGCTTTAGGAAGTATAAAATTAAATGTGTGTTTGTGGAAGTAAGCCATCTTGATAATAAAAAGGGTTTTAAAATGACTGACATAGAAAAGATGGGAATTTAATCCTCTTAGTACCACAGATGCCTGTCTTATTTAACTGATGCTTTAAATGATGGGAATTCATTGCTACTAGAAAAATGTAAAACATACATTAAAAAAGAGTGTAAACTCAGATATCTTCTCCTCACTACTTGTATCATTTCTTAGCAGACTAATGCAAAAGCAGAAGTCTTTGAAGAAGGATTTGATTTTAGTTTAGGCCATCAACCACATTCTAGGTCCTTTATCTCTCCTGACTGAGCGTTAATATTGTTTTTCTGATTCACCTGTATGAATGGTCTGTACTCATCCACCCAGCAGTTGATGTTACTTTTTACCCTCTTAGGAGTAAGCTGATGAAATTTTAAGAGTATTATCCAAATTTGAATTCTAGTGATCAATAACTTGTTTTATTTAGGTTGAAAGGAGAAAGAAAAAAAAAAATTAAAAGATACAACCACTAGAAGTTTTTATGCCAGCATAAAGCAGCTCTTTGGAACATTGTTATCTGTCTTCAAAAGATTTGGAGCATTGCAAAATTTCCAACAGAAGAAGAAAGGCAACACTGTGACAGTATTCAAAAAGAAAAGAAAAAATAATGGAACTAATTGTAAATTGTACAGTCATGACATTGTGTTTGGGCTGAGATGGGGTTTGATTAATTAACAATCAAGGTAGGTTAACCTTGTAAGCACCAATTAACTTGAAAAATAGAATGGTTATACTAAAAAAAAAAAAAAAAAAAAAAAGCTTCCAGTTATTTGCAAGATGGAGGAAAAGATGATGGGGTTGTTCAATCTGGTTTATGCTTCTGTAACACATGTAGCAGAATCCACATTGATACGTGCTTCTTATGGTGTCCTGGAGGAACAGGCTCTTCGTTGCACATAATTTACTATTTTTTGTTAATGGACTGGTAGAACTGACTTGAACTTGAGGCAAAAATCATTTCAGATACAAAGGAAGAGGCATATTCTGGATGTGTCAAGTGAGTTTATTTCATATTTGAGAGAGGAGTGATTGCTGCTGGGACACAGAGACGGAGTACAGTATCTACATTTCAGAAATGCTGCCTATAAATTGGAGACGGTTCAGAGAAGAACTTTCAGAATGGTAAGGAGATCAAAAAACTGGGCTCTCCCTAAAATATATAGCTCAAACAATTTGTCTAATAAAAGACAGGTCTCTGGGGGTGACCCCAGCCTAATCGATATATAATTTCCTGGGAATAGAAATCTATTAACAGAGTACTAGCAAAGAAGGAAAGTAATTGCCTATAGTAAGCATTTAGCTAATGGATTCTCCATCTCTAGAGAGTATTTACAAATCTATACTGGATATCATTAAAAGATATGCTTGAGATCAAACAGGAATTAATTCAAGGCATTCTGAAGTCTGCATTTTGTTGGAGGATAGGCTAGAGGGTCATGACCTCTAATGGAATCTAATAACCTGTATTTTCTTACTGATTGGATAATGTCATAAAATCAGTGAAATTCTGTTTAAACTGCAAGTTATTTTTAAAATAAGGCCTAAAATACTATTTATTTGATTTTTTTGGGGGTGGGGGAATATTTTTTGTGCAACAGGGTTGCTAATGACTAGAGTAAATTTTACATTTTATATATAGTTGCTCTTGTCTACTAGATAGTTTACTGCGGGATGATTAATAAGATTTGGCTTGCAGCAGCAACAGCAGTAAAGAAAGCACAGATCACAATCACAACAAAGTTTTGTTCTCTGTGAGGGGCTCACTATTCTGGTTGATAGTTGATATTGAGCTACACAGAGTTTCTGTTTTTAACAGGTGTAATTAGCAATTTTAATGTGTAAGAATACAAATGAATTGTATTTCAGAAAGTCTCTCTTACAATGGTGCATCCTATGGAATTATTGCTAAAGTACTGGAGAAGAATATTTCGGAATCCTTACATTCTTTTTTTTTTTTTTTCAGTTGAGTAGTTAGCTTTTTTTGAAGAACATTAAAACATAGAATAATAATTATACTGAGTTAATTTCAGAAGATAATCATAGAATCATAGAATGGCTTGGGTTGTAAGGGACATTAAAGAACATCTAATTCCAAACAGGGCAGGGACAGCTGAAAACATGACTGTGAAGAATATGCATTGCCATTCTGATAGTGGTCTGTGTTTCTACTATCTTTTCTATCTAGGTAGAATTTAGAATTAGGAACAGTCTATTTGATCAGGTACTTGATATCAGAAACTGATATTTGATCAGATACAAATTCATAGAGAAATTCACTGAGGTGAATGAAATTGTGCGTAAGTGTAAAAAGTCATACAGATTTGATGGCAGATATATTTGATGTACCAGCATTCCATATATATAAGGTTTAAATTAAAATCACATGTATAGTCTGAAGATGTAGATAATGATTTCTCTGCCTTTATATATATTATTTTCCACATTGTATCTATTGGTTTTGGTGTAGATAAATACTTGTGGTTATCTTTGTTAGTAAAAGATAATATCCTAAGGGTTCATTTGAGTGTATCATGAATGTATCTTAAGTATTGTGTGCTGGAAATAAATGTAAAGAAGTGAACATTGATTCTGGAACATGTCCTTACAACAAATCAATACTCCTGAACACAAACATATTAATTTCTTTTGCAATCACACAATATATATTTTTAATGTATTAATCTTAAAATTTCATTGTAAATGGTATGGTATAAACTGATTTTAATACACTTAAAAACATGTTATTCAAAATAAATATTATTCTCTTTTACTTATAACATAAATTTTGTATTGTGGTGGACTTGCATCACATTTTTTCTGCTAAGGAAATGGGATGTATTTCAGTCAATAATGCATGTATTATACTTACTTTAGTCTTCTAAAGTAGTTAAGTTACAGTGCTCAAAGTTTCTGTTCTACATTTTGGTTATTTTTTATAGGATGATAATTATGCAACTTATGTGTGCTTATTTGTGCTCAAGGAAATCCATACTTTATACATGAACATAGACAAACCAGCAATATATACTGGGCCATACAGAAAAATGCTGAAGTCCATTTCAAACATTTGCCATTCAGCCTTGGAAACTGGTAGATGCAATTAATAAGCAAGCAATTCTGAGAAGAGAATTTAGTAATTGTGCAATGTATTAAAATGTGTTTACATTGCACTACCAACCTGTAGTCTCAGAGCCTCAAAAAACGATAAGCAACTAAATCTCTCCTCAGAGACATCCTAATTTTCAAAAACCCAACAAGTGCCGAAGGGCCTGTAGAAAGCTTTATTGTCTGGAGACAGAGAAACTCAGACTGTATAATTAAATTTACTGATATAAAACATCTCTTTTGAGTGAGATATTTTTCTTGCTCTGGAAGAGGATTCAAAAGTAACTTACTGAAATATTCTTTAAGATACTAAATCATAATGATTGAAGCCTTCTCAAATTGTTTGGTCAAAAATTTAGAATGACCTCTGTATTACAGTACTGCTTCTACATCCTAGTAGGGATATCCAAACAAAGGATAGAGAGAACATAGGCTAAGGATGGAGGGCTGGTGGAGGAAAAAGATGAAGAAACTGTAAGAAGAAACAGCTATGTAGCTTATTATGTTGTGGGTGCAGTGAGTAGCAGAAGGATCTGGGAACTGGTACTATTATTAATATAGCGATATTAATTATTATTAATATTAATTATTATCATTAATTATATTAATACATCATTAATATATTATATATTAATTATATAATTATATTATATTAGTTATATAAATATATTATATTATATATTAATATAATATTAAATATTATTATATAAATATATAATATATTAATAATAATATAATGCTTGAATAATTTAATTTTGAAATAGTTATGCAAAAGTTCCACAGTTATTTGTTGCAATCACAATTGGGAATTGTAACAAGATATTTAAACTGGAGTGCAAGAAATCATGACTTACATATAAACTAGGTTGATGAAGAAATAGACAATGTACCTTTTCATGAAAGGTACTGGTGAACTGCTTTTAAAGTAGTTAGCAGTTCATGGGCAGGTATATGCTAAGACCAATGAAAGATTAATGAATATGTTGTACAGTACAATTTAGAATGATACATATATATATGTATTTAATACAATGTAGTGATGCTATGTTGCTGGCTTAATGAAACAGAAATCTGTTCATCCAACCAACTTAAAAAAGAAACCTTTCTCAGAAGTCTTTCAGATTACATATATGTGAACACAACATCTCTTACTAAAGACATATTGAATTTTTACAGGGAAAGAAAGAACACATATGCCAAGAAAATAGGTTCTTACACAGTGATTGTGTGGTTTGATCTGATTTGTCTCATACATTTGTTAGACCAACAAAGGAATGTGGAATTAGAAAGCAGAAGATTAAACTGTAGAGCACAAAACAGAAAAGTAGAATGAATAGAATGTAAGCCTTTGTTTTTATTTCATTGCTCAAAGCATTCATTTTATGGTGATATTCAGTCTGGGTATAGTAAAATGCTACCACACAATGAAAGATGTACTAAAGCATTTTAAAGGCAGAGCTATTACGTAGTTGCAGCTGCTCTGTCTTCTGGTGATAAAATTAATAAGACATCTCTACTAGTTTTCTCTGTTTCTATTGTGACAACATTAGTCTTTTTGTCTCTGGTACAAGACTAGAAAATGAAGAAAAACACAGTACAGTTTCCCAGTAATGCATTTTGACAGTTCCACTAAATTATGTGTGTACCTGGATGCACTGGAACATGGTGAGTCACTGACACTTTTTCCTCTATATTAAAAAAAAAAGTAAAAATGGAATAAAAAAATAACAAAAAAGGTGAACTGAAAATTTTGTACTAGGAAAATGAAAGTATTTCATTGTTAGTAGTTACAGTTGAAGAGTATAATAATACATTAAATATAAAATGTGAGTTATTTGCTAATTCCTCCAGACCAGAAGCTCAATTAATTTCAGTAAGCAACCGATCCTAAATAGCTTTTCAAGTCTGTACCTTAGTGTTTTTACTTAGTTCTCAGGGTGAATGTGAAATATCAAAATGAGTGATACTCAGCATTGTGGACCAAAATCTGTCCTCACCAAAACTAGCAACAATGTGTAAGTCTCTGAGGATACAATTTAATGTAGAATTTGCTCATATACATTAAAATAAAGTTTTTCTTTTCAGACCAGATTCTTTCCATGTACATTAAGACAGTAAAAGAAATGTTATCAGCATAACAAAAATGCTTTGTGTCATACTGGAGCTACAAGTACAGCTAAACAACTGAGTTGGCTCTTAGACTAGCTTTCCTGATTTCTGTACATTCTGTACATTGGCACTTTTTGGCTTTTTCCAATGAAATGTATACACTGGAGCGTGTGTGGCAAATGTGCATCGAAGCATTTTTATGTGTATTTTTTTTTCCCATTTAATCCACCAAACTTTATAACCTTAAGACAGATAATAAAAATGGGAACAACATTTTATGGCTGTAATTGGATATGTTGAATAACAGAATAGCATGTCTGTCTTTGCTGTCACAGTGATAGGATAACAAAACCACAAATCTTACCCTTTTCTTTATTGTACCTGTATTTTTGATAGCATAAGCAAAAAAAGGAGGAAAGAGCGTCTTTCAAATAGATTGTCTTTTTGCTCCCATTTGAGGTGGAAATATGATTTGTTTTAAGATCATTTCTCATGTATTAGCTTACAGAGTACAATAGTTGCTTCCAAGGTCAAAAAGATCTACCGAAGTTACTAAATGCTACTCACTGTGAGTGTGCTCAGTGGAAGTAGCACACTTATTTATGTTTCCATAAGTGTACAGTTATAACCATTTGTTTTCTAATACATGTCTGAAGTAGCAGAGAGAGAAATTAAAAACATCACTCATGCAGTATACAAAGTGGTCATTTTGGTCACTGAGGGAAAGGCTTTCATTTAGAGTGTTGGAGCAAAATGCAAGCAAAGCAGAAGGCAAGCAGATTTGTTGGAGGAATCCTGTTGGCAGAAAAAGGAATCCTGAATTATTTTTTGGGCTGATATAAAGTCTATGTTGCAAACTTGTAAGAAAATATTAAGTAGAAAAATTTTTGTTGTAATGGTACTACATTTTAATAGAACTGAGAATCAAAAATGATTTATTCAATACTAGTTCAGACTAGTCTAATTAGTAATTCTGCTGTATGTCTCCATACATAACAGGCAAAATAGTCAAGCAAAGATAACTGCACATTTTTAAATGCTGCTAATTCAAAATTTCAGCAGTTAGGAAATAGCAGAATTATAGTTAGCATTGTGCATATATTTTCAGATATATATGATTCAGAATTATATAATACACTTAATTCTTCTCTAACCCTTACTTCATTTAATGCAGAGAATGTCCAGCACTTAAAGGATTAACAACAGTCTAAGCCTTTGTTTTATTCACATTGCTTAATGGATATCTTTAGGCATTACTTGCTGTATAGTATTTAAATGTTACAATAAGACAGGTTTGTTTGTTTTCTGAGTTTTTATTAGTTAGTATTACTACTGCAGTTTGCTGCTCCATAAACCAATGAATCCATTTTGTCAGGCCTTTTCCCTCAAGTGGGGACATGGTATAGTCTGCAATTCATACATCAGTAGATACTGAGAGAGCTTATAAGCAGAGATAAGTACTAAATCTTAGGTAGGCAATTTGGGGTGTTTCAAACTACAGTGACATTGCTTTTGTACACTCAAGTAAAACTCCAACTTACAAAACACAGAACGAACTATCTGCTGTGAAAAAAAATGGGATTTGATGACATGAAACTTTTGCACAGGTCTATATGGAAGATACAGGATAGTATTACATTTTCCATAGCAGGACACTAATGGTATGGCCCATAGATTCCTTTCTTCTCTCTACTCACACAGATATTAAAACAATATTCTACTATATTATTTCTCATACATACCTGTGACAAGTTCATGCAGGGGACAAACATATGCAACCTATTTTACCTCCCCTGGTCTCAGGGCTTTGGCACCAGGTCTTTGACATGCTGCATGACTTTGCACTTATATCTGCAGCCTGTGGTAGAAGGGATCCCTCCAAAATACACTTGTCTCTGTGAGCACTCATTCTACGGTCCAGTACCTGGGTAAAGATGTAAGTTCAAATCACTTACCCAAGCTACTGAAGTCATTGGAAAGTGTACTTGTATATAAACCTATATATATATAAATTATCAGAAATGATTTTGAGTTGAAATTGTGTGTAAGAGCTCAAGTTCTCATTTATATCTGCACGACAGTATACGAAGCTGTTCTCTTACTGCTTTTCTCTCAGCCAGAGTTTTGCTGTGACTCCACCACACTACCTGTGGGACCAAGATTTCCTCTGTGTTTCTCAGAGGATTTCAGGCTGCAAGCTGGGATGTGACAGCCTGGACTTTTCATTTAACAATGTGGATGATCATCTACTAAAGGCACTAATTTAGACATGCTTAGGTTTTTTTTTTTTTTTTTTTTTTTTTTTTGCAATGGTGCAGACAGTGGTTGAATGCAGAATAAGTCCAGGGAGAAAGAAGGGTCATTTCTAAATGAAAAGATGTGTTACAAAATCAGTGCATAATGTGCATAATGGAACTGAACTAAAGTGAAAAGAACAATATTTTAGTAGTATTTCCTGACTCAGGGTGATTTGAGAAGTATATAACAAAATTGGAGATACATATTTACATGTCATTTCACAGATTTCTAACTGTATATTAAGCTCTTGATTTGCCTGATGTGCCCTTGTATTAACACCTTCATGGTCTGTGTGGGAAATGTTCAACTTAATAACTTATCAGTAAGTCTACTGGTCTGACTGATAGAAATAATAAGCGATTCTTCTATCTGTGGATGGGGAGAAGGTGGAATATTGCACATATTTTCACACACACAAAAAAATTGTCAATGGCAGAAGAGTAGGGAGATTCAAGGATCTTCAAGTCTTTACTAGTGCCTGGAAGGAGCCTGCTCCAAGTCATTCTCCTGTACTTTTATGCTTTTCATTACTTTTCTCCAAGCTCTCTCTTTTCCAGCACTTTCTTCACTGTACCACTCTAATCACTCCGCTAGCTCTGTTTCAAACAGTCCTAAATGTCCCTTCTGGGTTCATTGAGTCCTCGTTCTGCCTCACTGCAAGTATGTCTACCTTCCAGGCTACTTGGTACATCCAAAGTAACCCATTTCTCCCCACACAGAGTAGAACTTAAATCAGTTTCTTTTCTTCCATAGTTGTCTGCACTGTCATTGCTGGAGTCTTAAACTAAGCAGTGTATAATGTTTATGTGGCAAGGTTTTGGCTGCAGGGAGGCTGCAGGGGAGGCCTCTGTGAGCAGAATCCAGCAGCTGCCCCATGTCAGATCAGAACCAACTCCAGCTGGCTCCAAAAGGGACCCACTGTGAGTCAGAGCTGAGCCAGGGAGTGATGCTGGATGGGCCTCTGGGGAAGCAGATTGAAGAAAGGGGAAAAGAACAAAAACAAACAAAACAAAAACAACAACAAAAAACTGCTGTGCAACAGTAGCAGGGAGAGAGGAATGAGAAAATGTAGAGAACCTGCCCTGCAGAGCACAAGTTCAGTGCATCAGGAGGGTGGGAGGGACTCCAGGCACACAGCAGAAGGTCCCCTGCAGCCTGTGAAGAGGCCCCTGGTGGAACAGGCTGTCCTCCTGCAGCCCATGGGTCCCACATGGAGCAGATCTCCATGCTGCAGCCCATGGAGGAGCCCCCGTGGAGCAGGTGGATGTGGCCTGGAGGAGGCTGCGGCCCATGGAGAGCCCCCACAGGCGCAGGCCATGGGCTGGAACTGCAGCCTGTGGAGAGGAGCCCATGCAGGAGCAGGGAGTCTAGGGGGAGCTGCCACCCGTGGGGGACCCATGCTGGAGCAGTTTGCTCCTGGGGGATGGACCCTGTGGTACGGAGCCATGTGGAAGCAGTTCTTGAAGAGCTGCTGCCTGTGGGCAGCCCCCGCAGGCTCAGTTCAGGAAGGACGGCATCCCGTGGGAAGGACCCCACTTGGAGCAAGGGCAGAGAGTGACTGTGAAGGAGTGGTGGAGACAAAGCATTAGGGATTGACCACAGCCCCTATTCCTAGTTCCCCTGCACTGATCATGGGGAAGAGGTAGAAGAGGATAAATGGGTGAGGTGTTTCTGATTTGCTTTTATAGTTCTCACTGCTCTAGTCTGTTAGCACAGGCAATAAATTATATTAACCTCTCTATGCTGATTCTGTTTTTCCTGTGGTGATAAATGATGAGTGATCTTCCTGTCCTTATCTCAACCCATCATATTGTCTTGTCCTGTTCTTTTGAGGAGGGGGAATGAGAGAGTGGTATGTTAGAGCTTATTTGCCTGTTAGTGTGAAACCACCACAGGTAGTCTCCATTGCCTTTCATCTCCATGGTCTTAGTTCAAAGAATTTCCCCTCTTCTGTCCTTCAGAAGCTCCAAGTCCCATCACTTCCCACCCTGATTTTTTCCCTGTCCAGTGCCTGGGCCAGAGCTGAAGCCTATGGAGAGGAGCGCATGCATGAGCAGGTGATGTGACAGGAATTGCTACCAGTGGTGGACCCATGTTGAAGCAGTTTAATCCTGACAGACCCCGAGCAGTTCTTGAAGAGCTGCTGCCTGTGGCAAGCCCATATAGGATCATTTTGTGAAGGATGGTGTCTTGTGGGAGGGACCCCATGCTGGAGCAAGGAAAGGGAGTGACTGTGAAGGAGTGAAGGAGAAGTGTTATGGACTCACCATAGCCCGCATTCCCCCATTCCCCTGCATCGCATGGGGGGAGGAGGTAGAAGAGGGTTGATGGGGGAAAGGTGTTTTTGGTTTCTTTACTACATTTCTCACTTCTCTATCTTGTTACTAATAAGCAATAAACTTCAATAATCTCCCTACTCTGAGTCTGTTTTGCCCATCATGGTAACTGTTGAGTGATCTCCCTGTTCTTATCTCAACCCTTGAGGCATCTTCATCTTCTTCATTGTATTTTCTCCCCCTTTCCCTTTGAGGAGGCGGTTTGAGAGAGGTTGTGGTGGAGCTGGGCTATGTTGCTCATATGTTGCTATGTTTCCACCACACTATGGAAAAAATGGTATTCTTAGGTTTACTTGAATGCTGCCCCAAGTCTGAGAGATCAGCTACAGACACAAATGTGAGGGAAGCTGCTGCTGTTTCTGTGGTTCTGGAGGTTTTTTTTTTTTTTTTTTTTTTTTCAGCTGGGCTTTTGACTTTTTTTTTTTTTTTTTTTTTTAATAATATGATGAAAAATAAAATCCTTATCCTATTCTTAGAAGTCAATTAGTTGTTTAGGTTGACATTCTCTTCTCAGGGTTCATACCTCGGGTAAAAGATTTTGAATTGAGACATGCTGTTTTTTCAAAATTAAATTTAAGTAAAAAAACAAGGACTTACAAGGTTATATATCTAAGAGCAGGTTTTGAGAACCTTAATAACAAGTAATTCCCGCCCCTTCCAGAGTAGACATAGTATCAGTTTCAGCTGATATTTGCCTTTTGAAAAATTATAGATGATCTAAAGACTTCCAGGAATATTATGTTTAAATCCTCAAAATAGATGTTAAGCAAAAAATCAGTGATTCATAGACTCAATCTTTTATGGGTCTATAAAAAAAAGCATCAGTTATACTAACAGTCAGATATATGTGTCTCCTTAGGCTAACTTTTATTCTGCAAAATACCAATTTTGAAGTTTATCAGCTTCTGATCTTGAATTTCCTATCATACTTCAGCTGACCCAAGTCAGGAGGCAACCAGATTTGTCTGCCAAATAACTCCAATGCCAGTATGCGCTTGTTTTAGCTTTTTCAAGGAGAACTATGAGAGACTCCAAAATTAGAAAGAGTCAGACCACTGGGCACAATAAATAAGAAAAAAAAAAATCTCATATTTCTTTTAAGCTCTGGTGAATACAGTAGCTCAGTCTGGACTACAGAGCTTGTGAGCTGCTTGTTGGCATTCCACTGCAAACCATCGTCTGGATATCTGAAAAGATAGTACATTCCCAATGAATATATTGCTCACACTGCTGTCCTACCTCAATATGCCTTACATTCCCCTTCCTCACTTCATATCACAGTAGCAGACTGACATCAGAAGTACAAAGAAAACCAAAACAACAAAGCCTGATCAGTCAGTTGTGACAGAACTCAATTTTGATGTGATGAATAATACACTTTGAAGTTATTTGTAGGACAATGCTCAAAGTAAAATAAACCTAATCTGAAAATGGTTATGTCTGTAAAAAAGCACTTCAGAGAAAAACATGCAAAGAGTATCTCTGAAGCAACTACATTTATTGCTTGCTTATATACAGGCTTCCTTCCCCTCCTCCTCCCTTTTTAAAATTTATTTATGAATAATAGAAACTTTGAGTATCCTAACTTTAATCATGTTGTTTCCAGGAAGAAGAAGTAGTAGTCTCTGTGACTCAGATAGTAATTATCAGATTATTGGATTTACATTAAAAACAACAACAATGACAACAACAACAAAAAAAAACTAACAAACACACACATACAAAACCCTGCCACCAACAGCAAAAAATTACAAAGGCCTTGGCTGATACAATTACTTATTTTTAGAGATTGCAGATATTCAACAAATTAAAAAATATAATTACCTGGCAATCAACACTATAAAACAACTTCATAAATTTTGGGATGTGCAATCTTTTTAGTTAAGGGAGAGGAAAGTTCCTAACAATCAGAAATTCTGTAAGAAATTCAAGAAGTCATAGAAAACATTTTCTCCTTTTGCCTCTCAGATCCCTTAATGAAATCAATGATGGAAGTTAGAATAACAGATATTTTTACTGTTATCTTGTCAAGTCTTCATCATACAAGCCTGTACAAGATGAAAAAAAAATATATGTATATATTCCACTTTAATGTTTTTATATTTGAAATACACGCAGGACTAAGGTAAAAAAGTACTATGGTAGATATACATTAGTATCAAAATGAATTTAAATACTTCTTTTTTTTTTTTTTTTTTAGGATTTGGCAATTCACAAAAATTTCATAACCACATCATTTCAGTACAAATTTAATAGAAATATATATATATATATATTTTTAATAGCAAATATTATGGAGAGAAAAAATGGCATTCCCAAGGGAAAAATATCCCCCTTTTTCAAACATCAAACCTTTTTAAAGCAAAAATACTTCAAAGGACTCACTTGTTTACTCTGCAACTTCCATAACTGGCAATTTTCACAAAATGAAAAATAAAATATTTTCCAGGATGGAATCAATTTAAGGTATAAAGGTCTGTTTTTTAACACAATCAGAATGTTCTCTACTGTGCTCTATGTTCAGTGTAACTGCTACAGAGGGTTTTGCTCTGGGTAAGTCCTTATGGTTATATCACTTTCTGTCAAACATTTTAAAAGATTCTTAATTTTTGACTTGCAGCTCAGCTTTGTACCGTCTTTTGCTGTAGACTACTTGATGACAGCTTTGGTGTGCTTCCTTAATATGGACAGTACCTTCAGGTGCTTTAGAAATTGAATCCATGTTCAGCATGATGCCTTTAAGCAGGTTACAATAGCAACAACTGAAAAAACAAAACAAAACAAAACAAAACAAACAAACAAAAAAAGAAACAGAACAATGCACAGAATGTGCATTGTTCATTTATAATGTTCATAATGTTCATTCATAATGTTCATTTGGTGTAACTGGATGAATTGACTAAAAAGATCACTATTAGACAGCTTTTGATCTCAAGAGAGTTGTTAGGATTTGTTTGCAATAAAATGGGGAAAGTAAAAAGCCTCTGCAATGCCTTTTGGAAAGTCTGTTTTAATACTACCTGAAGTTAACAACATCAAGTTCACTTCTGCTTGCCCAAGGGTTTTGCCCTTGTGTAAAAAACTACAGACACAGTTTTTACTACAAAGTGTAAAAGGAAGATCAAACTGCTATTTTTGTCATGAGGGATGAGTACAGACAAATAAAAGCTAGGAATTAAGGTGAAAAAAGAAGTGAGGAAGCTGGAAAAAAAAAAATCAACTTGCTTTACAAACCTTACCCCCCCCACCCCAAACAATATTGGGGTGGTTTTCTTTTCTGTCTCTCAGAAGGAGAGGAGAGGAGAGGAGAGGAGAGGAGAGGA
>CM021733.1:91604995-91617145 GCA_011075105.1 Heteronetta atricapilla
TTCCTTTCCTTTCCTTTCCTTTCCTTTCCTTTCCTTTCCTTTCCTTTTCAAAAAAGGAAACACAAAATAAAATCTAATAAAGGCATACCCTTTTCTTGAACTCTTATGACAGCTAGTATTTCCCTTTATCCTTTATCACTTGACTCAGTGTAAGACACCTTGGATGTGGTTATGTCAGGAGCTAGACTAAATGACTTGACTTATGTCAAGAGAGAGGTTGTTTCATTTCCTGCTTGTCATGGACAAATTCTTTTTTAATGGTCTCTCCACATCATGCTTTCTGAGATACTGCTTAGAACACTGCATAGAGGAAATAAAACTGAGGTCAAGACCTTGGCATACTTTAATATAACTTCTGTTCTGGAGCCTAGAAGATGTGGCTTTGAGCCATTTTTTTTCTCCTAAAGCATGTAAATTGTGGCATTGATAGCCTACCTTGGTAAAGGAAGAAATTTTATTTTTGTACATGTTTCTGTTTAAAACTGAAAAGCTGTGTTGTTGTTGTTGTTTGTTTCGTTTGTTTTTGTTTTTACATAGGTAACTTTACTGCTCAAAACTATAGATTCTTTAAAAAAAATAATCATACTATAGATGTGAACTCTGAACTACTAAACTACTAACATAATAAAAATTTCTGTTGGGTCTTTATTCCTGGTGATGATAACAACTTTATTTATTTATTCATTTATTTGTGAAGCATGAATATATACAACAGACAATAACAGTAACAGAAGCTACCCCTCAGTTTTCAAGAATAAAGCAAATTCAGTGATGGTCTTTTGTTATCATCACCTGAAGTACTTAACTGTACAACAGAAAGCTGACTTGAATTTCAGCATGAGAAAAGTTAATAGATGTTCTCCATTAAAGACAAACAAGAAAAGTAAGTAAAGAATTTTTCTTTGCTCAGTCCTGTTTTTCTATGGAGACAATACTGTGCAAACCTTGTAATAAATACAAATCACCTCTTCTTCAGTGCTGTTTTATCTGTGCAGAGCCAAGGCTATATTCTTTCCCATTGCAAGGAAGCTGCAGTCTCAGGGATTCTATTCTTTCTCATCCCTGCAGAATAATTACTTCAAGTGGCAACACAAGCACACTGTGGACATGCTACTTGGGGAATAACAGTTCTCCTGCCACACGTAGATTTATAAAATGTTACAGACTTGTCTTTAAGGTCTTAAGGGCTGTAAATCCAGTGCAAATTCTTCAGTCACTTAAGTGGATACAGAATTTACCTAGTGCTGCAAATATTCAGTACTGTCTCTTAGAGGAGTGTCACAAAAATGCTTGGAAAGTATCTTTGCACTCCTTCAGTTCAGGGGTGCTTCACTGCTGTCTGTGTTGGAAGAGCCAAGGGTTCTGCTGAACATACAGCAGGCTCACAGGCCTGTCTTGGACCTTGCTTCTCATCTGCCATGTTACGTGCTGTAATATGACCTTGGCACTATCCTCACATAGAATCATAGAATGGCTCAGGTTGGAAAGGACTGTAAAGATCATCTAACTCCAGCCCCCTTGCCATAGGCAGGGATGCCACACACTAGGTCAGGTGGGCCAAGGCCTCATCCAACCTGAACATGAACACCTCCAGGAATGGGGCATCCACAACTTCTCTGGGCAACATGCTCAAGTGCCTCACCACCCTCATAGTAAAGAATATATTTCTTATATCTAACTGAAACCTACACTTTAGTTTAAAACCATTCCCCCTTATCCTGTCACCATCTTCCCATGTAAAATGTCACTCCATCTTTTTTATAAGTCCACTTTAAGTACTGAAAGTCCGCAACGAGGTCTCCCCAGATTCTTCTCTTCTCCAGGCTTTCTTTACCCAGCTTTCTCAGCCTTTCTTCATAGGAGACATGTTCCAGCCTCTGATCATCTTTGTGAACCTCCTCTGGGGGTCTCAGGACAGACCCATGTAGGACAACTTTTGTCACTGGCCTCCACCTGGACATAGAAAAATTGACCACCACACTCTGGGTGTGGCCATCGAGCCAATTCCTCTTCCACCTGATGGTCCACTCTTTAAATCTATATCTTTCCAATTTAGACATTAGGATGTTGTATGGGACCATGTCAAAGGCCTTACAGAAGTCCAAGTAGATGACATCAGTCTGTTTTCCCTTGTCTGTTGATGCAGTTACTCCATCATAGAAGGCCACCAGATCAGTCAGGCATGATTTACCCTTGGTGAAGAAATGCTGGCTCCTTGTTCTGCGTGTTCCTTAATATTGCCTCCAGGAGGAACTGATCCATGATCTTGCCAGGCACAGAGGTGAGGCTCACCAGTTTGTAGTTTCCTGGGGCTATGCCTTTCACTGAGGTTTATGTAGAGGATCTCATTCACTATATCAGAGCACTATCCCCAGCCATCACTGTGGCTTTATGTCTCCTTTCAGCTATTCAACACTTTAATTCAGTATGTAAGTATTAGGACACAGCTGAAGACCCAACTATTTGCACATCCACTATCTCCATGATGGGGGAAGATGTATGTATTTTTTGTGTATATGTTTTTGCCAATAAAAGAAAAGTCTCAAAATCCCTGGTTGCGATAGTGATTTAAGGGACCAATATGGAAGTAAGCTTATGTGTTTCTGTAAATATTTTATTTTATTTTGGATCTATTATACTAATAACAATTGTGAGCAAATGTGCTAGATGCCAGGACCTCTAGAATTTAGTGAAATAAAGGGGAAAAGTAGAGTAATGGGTGAGGAAACCAGAGACAGAATTCTTCTAAAAATATCTCTTAGCTTCCTGAAGAGAGATTTGCACTTCATACAGATGTTTATAGTTTACTTAATTCCTAACTTGTAATATTAGTAAGGTAATAGCATTTCGGAATGGAATCAGTCCAATGGAGGACATAGAGGATGCGTGTTGCACCAACTCCAGTAGAGCTCACAGGCTAGATGTTTAGTTGCTATGGATATAGTTTCAAAATTTTAAGAGTTATATTTATTCACCCTTCCCTTCCCTTCCCTTCCCTTCCCTTCCCTTCCCTTCCCTTCCCGTCCCTTCCCTTCCCCCTTTTTAAATAGGAAAGAAGGTTCCTATCAAAAAGCTTTATCTTTTTGGCATTTGTATGTGTTCATAGCCTGTTTCACACAAAAAGTGGAAAGTAATATTTCCATGAAAGAAAAATAATAAAAGAAACTTCAGTGTTTCATTTGTTCATGTTATGAGTTTTATCCCCTCTCTAAAATACTCAGAAAACAAACAAACAAACAAACAAAAAAAGAATACCAATTCACTTACCCTGCTCTCCGGAATTTATAAGATATGTATGTTGTTATTTTTTGTTTTAGTTATCAAAAAGCAACAATAAAAATCCATTAATTCCATTATTTTTATGAAAAATACCTAACAAAACCTACCTTAAATGTTATGAATGCAATGCAAATATTTGTTTTTCAGTCCAAATAAATATCTTTAATTCATCTTTACATATTAAATTTGCTTCAATTTCCTGTTAACTTCCTGTCTTTCTCTGGAGCCTGTTTGATTTTTTTTGGCATCAAAAGATTTCAGCTTCAGAGAGTCATAGGGTCAGATTGTTTTATACACTTACAGATGTCTCCAAGGTTAGTTATGTCTTTTAGAATTTTGCCTTCTACTCTAATGCACAGATAGTCAGAGGCAGCTCCATTTTACATAATGCATTACTGATGACAGCCTGAAAATGAGATTATTTATTTATTTATTTATTTTTAATAAATAAATAAATTTATTTAGAGCACAAACAGAGCACAAACACAAACTCAGAATTGCCCAGGAAAAAAAGTGCAAACAGATCTGAAAAGAAAAAACAAGTGACACCTATGCTAAAGACTGCCTTTCAATCACCAAAGGGAAATGGTCCTAATATGAAAATACCACAGTGAGTTCATTGACTGACACTAAAATTAGGAGATTGGAGTGAAACATGCAGAGATCAGCAATGACAAAGTGATTTGTCAGAACTGTGAAATAAGTACATTAGTAAACATAGAGCAAAACAATTTAAGAAAAAGAGAGTATGGAAGAAAGAAAATGTTAATACACTCCTTAGCATATTCTGAAAGCAAGAAACTGAGCTGTTCATAATGAGATTGCAAGAAAAGAAAGTACATAAATAATTTGAAAGGATGAAAAAATGACATAAATATCTGATTTCTTAAAAAATATCAAAAGTGACGTTATGGTTCTACTCTGTATTGCTTAGCAAATAATTTATTTAATGTACTATAGAAAAATTGTAAACCTCAGAACCTAAAAATGCAAAAATGTTATCAAAACTAGAGTAGAATGGAAAATTTTGGAGATTTGGTGCTTTCTCTGTGATTAGTATCTTGCAAAATATTACAGAATAACTGACAAGTTTCTCATGAAGTTGGATAACTGAGTATACAAATTGTTTTTCCACTTCCTTTCTTCCCTGTTGCCTAAGGAAACAGCTTCTTGACTTTACTGGTTTCCAGTCATAGCCAAATATTTGACTATATTTGACTAGCCAAATAGAGACAGAATCAGAGCTGGGCCTCCTTGGCAGCCCAAGATCCTGGCTGGAGGATCAGGCAGGAGATTGAAGACCTGACCACCACCAGGGCACAGCATCCCAGCAGAGCACTAGGCAGCAGCTGGACAGTGAACTAGCCAAAATCCCTCCTGGCAGAGTATCCTAACTGAAACCAGGACACAGAGAAAGCTCTTCAGAGCATTGCTGGCACTGTCCCTCTTGCAGGGAACACTTTGGTGTTGATGGACTGACATTTTCTGTGGAAAAAATGCTTTATCAGAAAATTTCCTGACAATCCTAATTCACATTCAGCATTCTGAATTGCATAAACATAGTGTTAAACACATGTAAGAGATAATGTAAAGTATTTGTAAAAGCAGTTGGACAAGTAAGAGAAACAAATGAAGATAACTCTTCATAAAAAGAAACCAAAGAATTGTGTATTCCCCAAATATCAGTTAAGAGTATTACTAATTTCTGGGAAAACAAACAAACAAACAAAAAACAGGCATAACAGTGATTAAAATGGTCAGCTGTGCATTGTGCTACAGCTGGAGATAGGTAATGAGGAAAAAAGATGAATTGGCATTCTGCTGCGTAATGGTCTTTGAGAACTCTTACAAATACTGCTGATCTCTGGTTAAAGGAGATGACATTTATTCTACATAACAGGAACAAAAACAACACAATGAACAACAACAAACTTATTTACATTCTAGTTCTTCCATTTGAGACAGCTGATTAGCTGTCAAAAACCACAACAAACTTGAGAAAGTGGCTGAAATTTTGCTATGATTAATTTGCATAAAAACAAAGAAAGAAAGAAACAAAACCAACCAACCAACCAACCAAAAAACCCAGCCAACCAACCAAACAAAAAGGCTTTATTTCTTCAGGTGGAAATCTTCTGTCACTTTATACTGAAGAAATAGTCAGACACTCAAGCTAAAATCCATTTATCCAGAAGATTACATAAACAGATGTTTTTCCTCCATATGTCACTTAAGAGATACAAATTGAAAATTTAAAAACTTAGAAGATATTTGTTATGCAATGGACAATTTGCTTGATATTTGCATTCATTGTACACTTTAGAAATTTCCCTGTGAAAAGTCATGAGCCCTTTGAGTGGTGCTAACCCATTTTCTTTGCACAGTCCTCTAGTTAACTTAGTCAGATATTTGCGTTGTTTCCCCTATCAGGAAAACTACTCACAGGAATGTAGCTAAAAAAAACCCACAACTTACAAATTTTACAAAAATAAAATAAAATAAAATAAAATTTCTTGAATTTCTTCATATGAGTAATTTAGAGTTTTGAGTCTTTTTCTGTTGCCTATCTAGTTAATTTTCAACTCAAAACATTTGGAACTTGTTTGGAATTGTTTATTTAGCTAGGCATATTGTGTTATTTATCTTAATTAAAATTTAAGAGATTCTGTTCCAGTAACATACCAGATTTATTTGTTAGCAGAACAAAAGTAACTGAAAATTGCTCTCATACTTCCAACAACAAACTATTGCGAGTTTAAGTGCTAAAACACAACTGTTGTTTAATTCAGTCAAAAAAGACACATAGTAGTCAACATCAAACATAAATGGATGTCTAGTTTCTCATTAGATTTTTCTTCAGAGGAAAATTCATGGCACCTCTATCATAAGAAATAAGCTAGATATTAAAATAAAATAAAATAGCTGCATCAACTGTTAAGTTCTAAAACTTACATCATAGACATAAAGGCCAATTACTGAAATGCACTTTTAATTCCCTTCCTAATAAAGACTTTCACTCATTAAATACGTAAAAGCATTAGTATACCAGAAAGTAATGAGAAATGATCTGAGGCGGGAGGAAAAAAGACACCATGTAAATTAATATTTTTGTGCTTAGAACCTAAAATATATTTCATTAAACAAAGCAATTATCATAGATGATTATTTCTGTGAAAGTTTCCATTATTAAACAGTTAGCTGGTTGGCTTACTTTTGGCTTACTTTTAAAAATTATTATTATTATTTTCTTTCTTCTGTATTTTCATGCCAGAAAAAGAATGACAAATATACAGGATTCTTAGTAAGAAATACAGTATCATGTTAATATTAAAGCTACATTCACCCTTGGCATTATACATAGCATACTCTCCACTGAGCTTTATATCTGATCCCCTCAGTAGGATCTCATGAGACTCACACATGATTAATATCTGTTTCTCTAAAATAATCATTACCCTATATGCCATGTGTTTGGTACTGAAAGAATAGAGAGCTAGGAACTTAGTCATCTGTTTTCCTACTTTAATTCTTGGCATAATACACAGAATATTTTTTTTTCCTCTCCTCCACCTAAGTTTTTGAATACAGTATGGTAAAATCATCATATTTTATCAATACAGTTATGGTCTCTAGTCTGTGTGACGTTTCACTCTTGACAGTCTCCCTGCCCTTGGACACTACCTTTTATTATGTCCAAAAGCAGACTGTAGCACACAATTCTTCTTTGGGCCTGTGTGCTCTATACCCTGTGACACTTCCTTGAGCAGGAGGTGCTCTAGAGGCCTCCTAAAGTCCCTTTATAGTTGAAGTATCCTGTGTCCGGTGATCCAAGGACAATAAGGCCTTATTGGAAAAGGTCCATTCAACCTTTCAGCTCAGGCTCAAATATGAAAAGGGAGAATACCTGCAGTGCACAGGTCCATCACACACTATATATGGCAGCTCTTGTCATCAAAATTTCTCAGGCAGTGCCACTTACTATACAGCAGCATCTTGAATGCAATTCAGTGTCCATAGTCCCAAGGACCTAGCTTTCATCAAGCTTAAGCTAATCACTGACCTGAGCAGACATTTGATCCTATGAAGCAAAGAATACAAGTCGTTGGATTGACATCATATATATTAAATAAAAATGAATTTTGAAAAGGTATTTTAGCATTGTTGGTCTTAAAAAAGTATTTTAGTAAAAGAAATGGGAATGTTGCCTCTTTTACAATAGTGCTGTCATCTCATTGATATTGAATCGTACTTCCCCGTTGCAGATGAGTAGGACTGACAAAATTCAAGTCTCATTGAATTTTCAAGTCCCATTAAAAATCACCAACTCAATTTCAAAGATGATTTAAAGTAATATCAATACATTGAACACTTTCTTTCAATCTTGAAATAGAATAAATGTCATTTCCTCATTAACATGTTAAATTATCACCCCTTTCCTGTTAAAATAAAGCCTTGTGATCCCTAGATGATGAATCTTGCAAGATAATGCAGAATAATAAATAAATTAGGTAGTGTTTCTTCTTCTCCCTCTTTCTCTTCTTAACAGGTGTAACTTTAAACTTGGATATTCACAAACATTACAGTCTAACTCAAACCATTCATGGCAATATCACATATCTGACAATATGAATGAAAATCAGTGAGGAATGTTAATGTTAAACTTGAATTTTATTCATCCCGTTTTATTCCCCTTTGTACATTCATCATGCAAAATTTGTATTCCTTGTAGCTTTATTATACATGAACAGGGAACAATGAAAATACAGATTCAATGGACTGTAGGAATGTGAATTTAGTTTCATGTACAGTTGTTTCAGAGAAGAAACTGTAAATGGATTTGCATCATGTTTTTAAGAGTAACCAGCAGATTTTTGGGTCTAAAGAAATGAAAAGAGAAAAGATAAGAGTGGTGGTATTTATTTGTTTTAAGAATTTCTGTCCTTTTCCTTACAACACAGATATCAGAACTCAGTAAAACCAAGCAAAGATATGAAATACGAGAACAAAATAAATTCTTTCTCAAGGCCTTTTTACTAATCAGAAAGGTCAATATAGGCAAACTAAAGTTCCTGCTCAGTACAAACATCAATCAAAATGTGTACTTCAGAACAACAACAACAAAAATAATGAAACTGTCAGCATAAACAGAATTTTTATTTTTGACTAGATCCTATGTATATAAAGACATTGCATTTCTCTTTACCTTCCAGCAATCCATAGGCAGCAGTTACCAGCCTTTGCTGATAATTTTCTCAATATGTATTGTTTGTAAAATATAAATAACCCCCCGTTTTTTTGGGGGGAAGGGGTGGAGGGGGGCTGGTAAGGGATTTCATCCTTAGAATCCTTCTTTTCATTTTTTTTTAATTAAAACATATTTTGATTAATACAATTACAGAAATTATACATAAAAAAGACTCGGTATGTATGCTATAGCTCTTTATTCTTTCAGTGTTACTCTCAAGGTGTAGTACTTTCGTATTGGAATCATTCCCTAGAGTACAATGCCTTTCTTTGGATTTTTTAGTGCAGTTTAGAAATGGCTGGAGCGATTCACACATTCACCCATTTTTCTCTGAGACTCTGTCTGAGAAGGAGCTGAGGTTTGTGTGCTCATGTCTGGAATTATTAGCATTGCAATCCAGCAATTATCTCAGGTCCTCATAGAGGCACTTAGGAAAAGCCTGTCCATGACTAGGGATGAGGACTGGGCCTAATAAGGGGACCCAAGTGTCAGATGCAGGTCTTCCACACAACAGGAACTCACACCAATAATTAATCTTGAGGATTGCTCAACAGTCTTTGGGTTCCTGAACAAAAGGGAGGTGAATTTTTCAAAGATGTATAACATGATCAGGCTGTGTGGTCACCGACTGCATGCATGGACCCTTGCCTAGTGCCAAAGTGTTTTTACAAAGGGCAGCGTGCCTGAGCTTCACAAGTAAATAGTTATAAATTGGTGGAGAATTTTTGGGATGGGAAAAAATTAAAACCCCTAATGGGACTATTAAAAGTTGCTGAACTATTTCTTACTGAAGTGTTAAATTATTGAGGCAGGCATTCATCAATTGACAGCATAACAATTAGCAAAAAATGTTAGATTTTGGAAAACAAGTGTTTCACATCTTATAATTTTCAAACCTAAAATGGGTCACATAGCCATCATTTTTCCTCCTAGGCAAAAGAAAGGCAGAGAGCTGTTTTCATGTGATTACAATTACGTTATTGCATTAAAACTAAAACCTTCTCCCACTTAGAGTTCTGTGAACCAGAAAGTTAGGGCATAGAAGCATGAAAACTTTGAACTATACTTGTGCATTTGCAATTAGTTTAGACCACTGGGGGAACAAAAATATATTCATATTCTTAACTACAACCTTGTGAATCTGTTTTATCTAAATTCTACTAACACTGTTTAATGAAGGTTGTGATGAGCAAGGCTTTGTTTGTAGGGCTAGTACCAAGATTAACGTAAGTAAATTTTAAACTCCTAATAGAGAGTGTGGCAGTTAATATTTTCACATAATCATACTTGTTGTTAAAGGTGGATGATTTTTTAAATTAATATAACAATATATCCTGAGATTAGTGACTCAACTGAAAGCTCATAAAATTACTTGCTATGTGACAGATTTAATTTAATGTAGATTGCCTGTGTTTTTGTTGTTTGTAGTTCCTTGGCGGCAGGAGGGTGGATGGCGAGAAGATATTTTTAGTTTGCTTTTAGTTCTCACTGCTTTAATCTGACAGCAATAGGTAATAAATTATATTTATGTACCTATGCTGAGTCTATTTTGCCTGTGACAGTAATTGGATAAGGACGGTAATCCCTGTCCTTTTCTCAACCCATAAGCCTTTTTTCATCATATTTTCTCCCCTTGTTTTGCGGAGGAGGAGTGAGAGAGTGGTTATGGAGGAGTTTAGCTGCCCATCTGGGTAAAACTACCACAGCCTGGAAAGTGTAGAAAGGGTAGAATGTAGGACTCAGGGAACTAGAGACCAGTGAGCCTCACCTCTGTGCCTGGCAAGATCATGGAAAAGATCTTCCCGGAAGCAATGTCGAGGCACATGCAAGACAAAGAGGTGATCTGAGACAGCCAGCATGGATTCGCCAAGGGTAAATTATGCCTGACCAATCTGGTAGCTTCCTACAAATGAGTGACAGCATCAGTTGACAAAGGAAGACCAACCAATGTCATCTACCTGGACTTCTGCTAGGTCTTTGACACAGTCCTACATGACATCCTGGTCTCCAAATTGAAGAGATATGAACTTGATGGGTGGACTATTCAGTGGATAAGGAGTTTGCTTGAAGTTCACACCCAGGGAGTAGTGGTCAATGGCCCTATGTCCAAGTGGAGGCCAGTGATGAGTTGTGTTTTTTGGGGTCTGTCCTAGGAAGAGTACTGTTTAGTATTTTTATCAATGACATAATACAGTGGGATCAAGTGCACCCTCAGCAAATTCGGAGATGACACCAATCTGAGTGTTGTGGTTGATACAATAGAAGGAAAGAATGCCATCCAAATAGACCTGGATAATCTTGAGAATTGGGCTGACATGAACCTAATGAGGTTCAACAAGTCTAAGTGAAAGGTGCTGCACATGGGCTGGGGCAATCCCTGACATGAGGATGGACTGGGAGAAGAACTCTTTGAGAACAGTCCTGCAGAGAAGGACTAAGGGCTCCTGGTGGATGAAAAGCTTGATATGAGCCAGCAGTACATGCTTGCAGCCCAGAAGGTGAACTGCATCCTGGGCTGCATCAACAGAGGATTGGCCAGCACATTAAGGGAGGTGATTGGTCCACTTTTCTCTGCCATTGTGATGCCTCACTTGGAGTACTGGGTCTAGGTTTGGGGCACCCAGCACGAGAACAATGTTGATCTGTTAGAGGTGGTCCAGAGGATGGCCACAATGGTGATCAGTGGGCTGGAGCACCTCTCCTATGAAGAAAGGCTGAAAGAACTGGAGCTGTTCAGCCTACAGAAGAGAAGTCTCTGGGGAGACCTCATCACAACCTTTCAGTACTTGAAGGGGACTTATATATATATAAAAAAAAAAAAGATGGAAAGCAACTCTTTGCTCAATCATATATTGACAGGAGGAGGGGGGATGGTTTTAAACTAAAAGAGGCGAGTGTTAGATTAGAGGTTAGAAAGATATTTTTCACTTACAGGGTGGTGAGGCACTGGAACAGGTTGTCCAGAGAAGCTGTTGGTGCCCCATCCCTGGAGGTGTTCAAGACCTGGTTAAATGAGGCCCTGGGGAACCTGATCTGGTGGTGGGGGGCATCCCTGCCTGTGGCAGGGGGGTTGGAACTAGATGATCTCTGAGGTCCCTTCCAATCCAAGCCATTTTATGATTTTATGATTCTATGAATTTCATTTCTAGGAAAATGAAAATTTGAGCTTCCTTCCTCATGCAAAGGAGTGAACTAATCCAGGGAGTAAAAAACAGTGCCATACTGGTGCGTAAGTTTAGTTACATAATATCTGATGATAAAAACAAAGGATTCAGTAGAGGTATGGCTTTATGGTAGCTCTAATTCTCTCTGCCTTCCAAGGTAGTCCCTTCTTGTTCTGCAAGCAATAAATTACCAGACTTTTTCTCTTTCTTATAAACGATCACTTTATAATGTATCCACTTGTGAATATTTTCTCTCCAACTCCATATGTACCAGACACCTTTTCTTTCATGTAGTTTGGACTCAATGTTTTCAATCACTATTTCATTTGGAAAGATGTTTGCTTTTGTCAGGTCTGAGGAAGGATTTGTATTTAAGCAAACATGTATGCTTTTTACCCAGCAACATCAGATGGTCTAATAACAAGTATTGATTTTTCCCACAAATTTTGCCTCACTTCAAAA
>CM021733.1:91617245-91653289 GCA_011075105.1 Heteronetta atricapilla
CCCCCCAGAACAGCCTAGTGTTGACACAGGTAGTAGTAATGAAAATTGTATGCATGCTGGATACTGACAATTAGCTTTGATGAATTATTTAATTTCACATTTTATTGATATCCTGTAATTCCTACATAGCTCATAATTGATGTTAGATGTTATAAAAAGGAGAGAATTGGCATATTAAGAGCAGTTTAGCTCTCATCACCTTAAAAAATATTAAATATACCAGATGGGGGAGGAAGGCAGAGGGATCAGCACCAGACTTCCAGAAATCATAGTCTCCAGATTAAACCATTTGATACTCTCATTTTTTAAAAAATATATAAAAAATATATAAATATATATATCTATCCCCATGAATGTAAAGAAGGTATCACAGCCTCATTTTGGAGGATCGTCCCTTTGTTCTCTATAATAAATAAACAAATAAATAATCCTTTTTACATAAATTCTGGTGAGAGAAGAATGACTTTGCAATAAAGTTTGTGTCAAATACACTTCTGGTAATTGAAAATGTGATTTAACAAGGTGTGTCAGATTTGTGTTAACTGGTCTACTATTATTTGGTACCCATCAAATAACAGCATTCTCTGGAGGAGCTTCCAGGCTCCTCCAGGATCCCATATTAACAAAAGTATCTCCTTGTTGCTCCAGGTTCTTGAGGAACAAGATTTAGAAGTCTCTTTCTTTATTGCTAGCTCCTTGCTGGACATCAATTCAGAGTATTAGCAAGCTTACTTTTTGAAGGTACTTAGCTCTTCCGAGGCATTGAACTGGGGCAGTGAATGATACTTCAGAGTGAGTGAAGATAATGTCAGCACAGAGGGCATAAAAAGTCTGTTTTGTTAGTTTCTTTTTCTTCCTCTGCAGGTAGCTTTTGACCTTAGAACCCCAATACACATTTCCACTCTCTGTTCTGGAGAATGAAGCCTTTTATCTGTGTACCATGACTATGACTATCATTCTGAAGCTCAAACTATATATAGCCAGTGTATATAGTTTAGAACAGTTATGTTAGAGATATGCTTTGGAAATATGACTTAAAAAGTTGAGCTGAATAGTGTTTAGTGAACTTCATGATAAATACTGTGCATCATATATCTGAACCAATCCATTTAAAAGCTGGCTTTTAATGTTAGGAGAAATCAAAGACTTATTGACAACAACAATAAAAGCAGTTAATTTGTACTGAGTATTGCAATTAAAGAACATGTATGCTTGCTGATTTTATTGAAACATGCCTATGTGCTTCAGGTCTAAAAATACTCAGGAAAAATAAGTGTCTAGCAAGAAATGAGTGAAAGCTATCACTTTTCCCAACCAGATCACCATATCCTTTCTAACATCACTGAATAAAGAGAAATACATTATACAACCTCTTTATTCACCAAGAGAGGCAGCTTCTGAATCCACCTTAATAAAAGCCTATTAACACAGAATGTCATACTGTGTTATGCCATCTGTGTAAGGGAAGACACTAACATAAGGGTACTTCACACAGATTTTTGCAGAAACTGTAAGCAAAATTTGTGCATCTAATCCAATACTTGAATAGAATTTTAAAATGCAAATTACATCTGGTTTTAAAATTAACAGTGCTAGAAGAAAAAACATCAAAGAAGCCACAAGCATGCCAGTAACAAAAAGACAAGTGGCATAGCTTGGGGAGATACAACATCTCATAACAACTATTGTGTGTGAGTTTGGGAGAAAAATCCATTTTCACAATCTCCTATAGAAATATTTTTGTTAGCTTAGTTTTGACCAGGTTAAGATTGCTTGTAGCAGAATATATTTAGTTGACCTGTGATAGCAATATTACATAAAATAAGATTACATTAACTAAATTTGTTTAATTAGTTGTTTAAGTGAGAGGATAGTGGCTTGTAAACCTAAACAAAGTATAGATTTGCAGTTTCTACTCTTCATATGAAACAAGACAATATTTCCTGGGTGTTATTTCCTTGTTTGCAAAATAGAAGAGATACATCTGATATTCCAGATTTAAAATGCGTGGGAACCCTACTAGGTCTCTGTCTCCAAGGTAAATGTAGTGTGGCATGCAGTTGTATCTGCTGATAGTCTAGGCTGTTGTAAAAGATACTGTGAAAATATGAGCTGTGGTGATTTTAAACCGTAAAACATGAAGTGGCATAATAGGAGTCTTGACAGGAAATTAAAAGCTTGAAGCCACAAAAGAGCATGCTTAAATCCTCAAAGAAAATCAGGTACTCAAATTTTATTCCAATCTAAACTAGGTACCTGAAGATCTGAGCAAAAGTGACATCTCTACTGGATCAGAAAACAATGGGGGAGTAAGTTTTTGTTTGTTTGTTTTGTTTTGTTCCTTTCCATTTTCATTTGGGAAAGAGTAGAAAATTAGCTGTGCGCTGGGAAGTTGAGAGTTCACCTGCTGATGCAATGAGAGCACATAGTTTTATCTCCATCACTGTGCCTTAAGTTATATGCCCTCTAGTTATGAAACTGAATTTCTTTTCCCTGTTCACAGCAACGTAGCTTGATACTGGACTGGTTGCCATGTGCTGACATACTATCGATATAAACTGAGCCTGTGGAGGCTTAATAGAGATTTCAGTTTCCCAGGGGTAGTTCAGAATGTGGAGTTC
This sequence comes from Heteronetta atricapilla, assembly GCA_011075105.1. Taxonomy (NCBI): domain Eukaryota; kingdom Metazoa; phylum Chordata; class Aves; order Anseriformes; family Anatidae; genus Heteronetta; species Heteronetta atricapilla. The sequence goes on from CM021733.1 coordinate 91,619,867, forward strand.
AGCCTGTAGAGGCTTCAATGAACCCTAAACTTTCTCCAAAAAATAGCTTGAGTTGATTAGGACTATTTTGCATTTGCTTGGCCTTAAATGCCATTAAAGTCCTTGTCATGTAAGAACCTGAGTTGGACCTTATTTCAGGGAAGAGATCAAAGGATACTTAGATATGTTTGATACAGGGACATACCCTTGGGTCCTTGACAGAGAAGGGCAGAGGTAAAGGAATCCTTCCTCCCATACTTTCTTCTATCACAGATCAGTGATTCAAATTATTCCTACACCCAAAAGGTGTACCCCTCAAGAGCATGATTAAACATCGTTGTGGTGACTGATCCATGTGAAGATGGATATGTAGGGATCTAATACTAATGATATTAACTAATTGCTTTGCAGAACTTTGAGCTGTCATTCACTGGCTGACATTTACTTTTGATTCTTTCCACCTCAGTTCTTTCATAGACAGTTCTGTCCTATCTAATTGTTTGATCTCTTTGCGCAGTGAAACATTTTATTTATATCCAATACAGAGATTACTGTGAATGTCAGTAGAGAGAACACAACACTCTGGAAAACTGAACTGGAAAATTCTCAGAGACTACAGAGAAAGAGGGTCTGAAGAGATATCTCATTTACTTTTTAATTCTGTGAAGCCCTTCAGAATAAAAGTTCCAGTAGTCTCACTTCTAAAACATTTGAGGCTATCAGTTTAAACCATTACCACTGATATCAATGAAAATGGCTGTGAGATGAGCTGTTAAAACCAAAGATTTTCTAAAGAATTTTAGATTGTGTGTTCTCATCATAGAAATGCATGGACAATACAAATATTTTTACTAATGCATTTTCAATACACTGTAAATTACTAATTAAAATTATTTTTGCCTTCATTTTAATTGAAAAAAAAAACTTTTTTTTTTTTTTGCAATGATATTTATTGATTTTTATCTGCAGATAACTACAAAATGTGTTTCAAAATTATATTGTTGATTTAACTTAACATGAAAAGCTTTGTCCATACATACAATTTGCTATTAACTCACTCAAGGATATAAGTTATATAAGTTATAAGTTAACTTAAGTTAAAGTTATAAGTATAAAGTTAAGTTAAAGTTCTTAGCTTCATATTGCATCTTAATATATATTTAATAGATAAAATGGTAACAAAATTGAAATTAATAGTTACATTGTAACTGATTCTAATCACATAAAATTTATTTTGCTTTATATTAAATATTTCATTAAGCTATGCTAATATAATGTACAATATCACATTTAATATTTAATAAGAAATATTTGAAATTCAACATCAAATAAAAACCTGAATTATTATATATACTTGCATGAAGGAATGAAATGAAAATATTCTTAGAGAAAGATCAAATAGAAAGAAGAACCTTAACTACTGATTAACTTAGAATATGAATATTTTAACATTTTCCAGATAAACTTGCTACTCTTAGAACCATTTTCAATGTTTTGATATTTTGGTGAATAAAGATTATCTTGAGTAATATGTGCATCTCAGTTTTTCTTATTTTCTTGTGTTCAAAAATATTTTTTATTGTTTAGTATTTATATAACTTTAATGCAGTTCCCAAATATTTCTATTTGAAAGTCTTCAATATTAAACAGGAATACATGGTTTATCTTTGAACAGTATAGTTTCCCTTTACAAATTTTTAGTAATATGTAAAAGATGTTTAGAGATATTCACATATGAATCTGTTTTGGAATTCATGATATAACAACTTTTTCAGAGTTGCATCATCAAGAAGAGAAGTTCACTGACACTTTGGACATATTCCATTATCCTTTTAATGTCAGGTTAATATTAGAAGCAGAATAGCATTTGTTAAGGATCTTTCAAGTCTTGTATACCTGCCATTAGGTTTCTTCTTAGGAGGCATTTCTACAACAGTAAGACTTTTTTTTAATTATTTTTTTATTTTTTTTTTTCCCTGCAATAAGCTATGCCTAACAGCAGAAAATGGGTGTAGAAAAGGATTATAACAAGGAAAGTGAGCTGAAAACTCAGTGCATTTTCTCTAAAGGCTTTTTTCAATCTGATTTTATATATCACAAGAAGCAGCAAAAGAGACGAGAACTCTCTATTTACTTGAAGTCCAATAGATCTCAGAGTGAAAATATTTTCATCTAAGGTATAACCTCAGTATTTTCTTCTACAGATTTCATCCTGTTGATTTTATTCACACCTTTTAATGCTTTTTACAATATTATTACCTTATAGGAATAATCTCCCATAGCATTTCTAAATCTTTTTCTATATCTTCCCCTTAAAAAAAATACATAGCTGGTTCTTTTATGGCCAGCCTAACAAGGCACATCTGCTAAAGCTGATAGTGAACATGTGAGTAGGTCCATTGACACATCATGATAATGAGGTATGCAATACTTCATTAACCTTAAAACATGCTTGCATTTTTAAGGCCATTACCTGTGTCCTTACTTAATTCACCATGCTCATCCTTATCATCCTTACCATTGTTACTTACACAGAAGTCTCTCCAAGACTTTAATGTCATTCAGGTAATGTGTCACTCATAAGGGGCTGTGTCATACCAGGTGTTATCAAAAAAGAATTATATCCAAGCATTACTTCTTTGCATGCACTTTTCAGCAATGTTCAGTGTCTTACACTATCTTAACAGACTTTCATCTTAATATATTATTATTATTATTATTATTATTATTTAATTCTTTACTTGTTTTCAATTGATATTCTACCTAACCAGAAGTATGTAAGGGATTTCGGTCGTTATGTCTATGAAAATGTTCTTAGTAAATAATTTTTACTATACACAGTCTAGACACCTCACAGGAAATATAAAATCTGTCATTTGCATATCTACTGCAAAGGTCTATCAAGGACACGCAGTTATCTGTCATTAAGAAATTCAAAAGTTGTATGACTTGCAGATATTTCTAGAAAAAAAATAACCCATATTTTAGGTGAAAGAAAAATAATATCTTAGTTCTGGAAAGTCCAAACTATCAAGATTTCCAACTAACTCAAAGAAGGCCAAATCCTTAATTAGGGTTGAGACAACTCTTCTGAATTATGATTCTGAAGTATGATCCTAAGTTTGACCTCATAGGTGAAGTCATAGGTGAAACTTTTGAGCTTTTCGATATTTTGGTTAACTTTAGTGTAGTCTGAATCTCCATTTGAGCTGTAACTGTTTCTGATTTGGAATAAGAAATATTAAATATTCAAAGAGAGACTATTAAGATTTTTTATTATTATTTTATTATTATTATTATTCTTTTATCTGTCCTTGTTTGCTTCCAAAGTGAGAAAGCTTAGATGTTTTCATGTTTTGGTTATATTATCAGACTCCTTTTTTTTCTTTGTATGGAACTGTATTGAGCCTCCAAACATTTTAAAATGTGCCAATTACTATTTATCTTTTCTAAAAACTTCCACCTTTGACTTGTTTTCTATAATTTAACTGAACTGGAACTCACTGTGGCTTAGCAAACATTGAGGTTTAAGTATGCTGAAGAATATTACAGTTGCTGTCCCAGCTCTCCCTTGATGCTTGGTCAGAGGGGAACACATAGCTTTGTCTCAGGATTATATAATAAGTGCTCAGGTGAATGTTTGTGTCTTTGTTTACAAGCATTTGCAATAATGATTACTGTTTTATTCCCAGCCCAAAGCCATAAATTCCTTTAGAAGCTGTTACTAAATTCTTGTAAGAACCATACACAGGCAAGGACATTAAATTCTTGGCACTCATTCTACTACCAAATAACAAATAGCAAGGACAGTATACCAATATTAACATAGATGTGGCACCCCAAGCAAAGAGTTTTTCTTTCTCCTTTTCAGCTTGCAACCAAGTGCAAACTCCACAATGTCTTGACGAGTTTTATGAATAAGTTCCTTCATGTCTGCCATGATCCCTAATTTGAAAATTGTTACTACACATATTTCTTAGTAATATTCCTAAGTCTTCATATGCATGCACATAGTCATGCCAAAAGAATATACTTTATTTAACTCCCCAGAATCACCATGTTTTTCCAAATTCAAGATATCAATTTATTCTTGAAGAAGAATATGCAATAGATTCTAATGCAGAAATTCTTATTCTTTTTTTTTTTTTTTTTTTTTTTTTTCCTTTTCCCCAAGAACACCACTATATTTTAGACCTGTAGTCCATAAACGGTTTTCTCATTGTTAGAGTTTCGCAAATGATCAGGTAGCTATGCTTCCTTCATTTTATTTTTGCTTATCTTTATATGGTACAGCCATAGTTTTATATATTTGGTAGTTACCAGTAATTATTTTTGTTTTTTTTTTGTAGACTGAAACATTTTTGTAATTGTATACTGTAAAGAAACAGAGGCCTGGTAAAAGTTCCTTCTCAGTGGTGTTTAGAAGTGGGAACAGGATGGTGGGAGAGACTACAAGGCTACAGACTAACTCACCAGCTGTTATTTAAAGAAAAGCAGAGAGAGATCTGGACAAAATCAGTTTTAAGGATAACAAGGAGGAAAAAAAAATTTGGGGGGGGGGGGGGGCCTAAAAGAATCATAAAAAGCACAACATGTAGTAAATCCAACTGTACAGACCTTGAGTTGCTGACTTGACTTCCCAGCTTGACCTCAGACCTGTCTCATCACCACAGACTTTCCTGAGGATCACTGAGCATTGACTGACCCTCATAACCATCACCAGGTCCTGTCCTGTTCTCCTTGTTTGGTCACTCTGGGACTGTGCCCTTGCTGATGAAGACACTGCTCTGTCAATCTTCCTGTCACCCTGGTCCTTGGCTCACCCTCCCTTGCAGGAGTGGCCTGCTTTTACAGCTCCCCAACAGACACCTTTCAGACTTTTATTATGTCTGCAAAATTATGCCCTCCCTGTCAAAAAGATATCTGTGTTATTTTCTGAAGGCTGCCCTGGGCAACTGTGGTTTGCTGAAAATTTCATCAGTTCTGAATGCTGAGGTATTCTGGGGGGATAATTTCTACAGAGCTGGAAGCACGTACCTTCTGTTATTTACAGCCTATGGTTGGTGGTTTACCATGAAAAGTGATGTTTTCAAGGTCATTAATCATTCTAAAAGGTAAACACGCAGAAGAAATTCAATTCACTATTATTTGCATAGGTTTCTAGGCATGAGCAAGCAGGATACAGTTGTCAGCAGACAGAGGATCAGACATTCTTGTTGCTCAACACAATGGCATTTAATGGGTTTCCATCAAGCCCTGAATCTAATCCAGATACCTGAAGTGTGTTTTAGGAATCAGCTGAAAGAAGCATGACAAACAGTATAATAAGCAGTGTTGCTGAGAAGACACAAGTTTGCATTACTAGAGGAAATGAATTGAAAGCATTCATACTTCCACCAGTCTTGCCTTTATTCCATCATGAAATTTTATAATTTCGCCGCTTGGGGGGAGGAGGTGGAGGAGGATGGATGGGGGGGAAGGTGCTTTTGGTTTCTTTCCTTTGATTCTTGCTTCTCTAGGTCATTAGTAATAGGTAATAAATCTCACTATCTCCCTATGGTGAGTCTGTTTTGCCTGTCACGATAATTACTGCACGATCTCCTCATCCTTATCTCAACCCTTGAGCCCCTTTCATCGTATTTTCTCCCCGTTCCTCTTTGAGGAGAGGGAGTGAGAGAAAGGCTGTGGTGGAGCTCGGCCGCCCACCTGGGTAAAACCACCACAGCTATATAACAAAGATTACGTTTGTTGTTCGTTTCATTTTCAGAAATAAAGTTTGCTGCCAGGCAAAAGTATTTGTTATATGCAAAGTAAAACAGTTAAATATAGACCTCATAATAATATCATCAAGATTTTTTTAATAGGGGAAGTCGTCAATAAGTGCACTGTATGAAAAGACTATCATCTTGTAAAAATGGACAAAGACACAAAGTTTGTAGTCTTGTGGGATCACTACTTTATCTCACATAAACAGAGCTTTGTAAGGATTAAGAAGCTGCAAAGCCTTTGAGAATCTCAACTGAAATGAGAGTAAGTACTTTGTCACCTGAATTTCTGAGAGAGTAAGCGATAGCTCAAGTGAACTGAAGGTCTGTGAAGACAGGCATTCTGTGGCCTTGTAGACTGTTTACTGAATAAAAATGTAAATGCTGACATTTAGCTTCAAGAATTTGGTTCTTTCCAGTCAGAAAGGTATCAAAAATTCACAACAGGGGTGGAACTGTCATTAGGAAGACCATACTGTATTTTAAGAGCACCATTAGACTTTATGTCATTTTGATCAAATTGTTATCACAGCTCATCTGTTTTCTTGCCATACTAGGCATTATGCATAGCTTCAATTTATGCTTGAGATTGTAAAGATTTTTTCTTAGATGCTGATACTTTATAAGCTATTTAAGATTAATATAAGCAATATTTTCCATCAAACAATTTCATGCAAACTATCTAATACCACTGGTCTTTATATTTCCAGACCATTGCATCAAGTGTTCAGAAAAATTGTGTTAAGTACACTTTTGAAGTAATTAAACATTACCAGAAGTTGTCTTATTACAATGTTTTGCAATTTAGCAAATTTGTTGTCATTGAAAAGCTTCTTCAAAGGCTTTTTTTCGTATGAGTTCTTGCAGAGAGATGCAGATGATAGGTAAAGAGGCTGAATTTTGACCAGATGAAAATATACCCAATATTAAGTTTCTCTTCAAACCGGGTGTTTTTGATGTTTCTGTCTTACAACAGCTAATTGTAAGCCATCAGTATTTGAGCAATTTGGGCCTCATTTCCACCCCGTTTAGGGTTGAATCAAGAATTATTTTTTTTTTTCTTATTTAAAGCTGAAAGATAGCCTGTACAATAAAATTATGTTCAGCAGCTTCCCTGAAATAATAAACTATTGCTGTTTCTTATTTATTTTATCTCCCTTAAGTAATATTCTGCTTGTTAAGAACCAAAAATGTTCTCAATTCTAGAACTCCAGATTGTTGTAGATCTCTAATCTATTTGTTAGGTAAGTTTTAGGACAGATTTGGTATTGTTTTTGGAAAAATTGAATCCAATTTCAATTTGATTAAACTGTTTGGATAATAGGAAGATCTGGCAGATGTGTCAGAGATAAGTTAACAATACTTCATGTTATGTAAGTGTAGATGGGTAGGTGACTGACTTAAAAATATGCATTACTATAAAATGTACTCTTTAGCAGAACAGAAATACAAGGTGAATAGTGAAAATAAAATATCTAAAACATATATGCATGCATACTAAGTACAGCTAAAGTCATTATCAAAGCATTATAGCAAAGATAAGTCTTTCAAAACCTTTTTCTGTATACCAGAGTGTTTAATTTTAAAGTAAGAAACAAGTTACCTTGTAAGTGCAGATACATTTATGGGATGTGAAATACAAACTGCTTACAGTCTAAATATTGAATAGGTTGTTAAAGACAGTAAAAATCATTAAATAGATTGTCTGTAAATTTAAGCACACTCTCTAAGCATCCTATTTCCAAAGATTTTGTTTCTTCCCATGCACTTAAAATTAGCCAATTAAGAGTAGAGAGCATACAGTTCTGGTTGTAAAATTTATGCATCAGGAATATTGAAAAAGAAGTGATTGTGCTCTCTCAAAACACTGTAACCCAAGGCCTAGCCACTTATGAAGCCAAAATACATTCATGATAAAAATCACATTATCGTAATGTGATCTTTCTTTTTCTTTTTATTCTTTTTAATCAATAGTAAGATCGCTAACAATGATGATGTTCACATTTTAATCAGGAATTAGAATCTGCCTCCATTTAAGTTGAACCAAGGAACCATTTATTTCAAAGTCTTTGCTAGATTGTAGTGAAAAATGAATCATTCTATGCTTAATTCATATCACAAAGATTATTATTTTTTTCAGTTATAAAGGTTAGAAGGTTAAATTATTTCAAATGAGCATGAACATTCAGGAGTGATTCTCCTGATCAGATGAATCAGTTCATCCAGTTCTGTGAGAAGAAGTCATGCCTTGGTACATAAAATAAGTTAATGTTTAAATCTCACTTAAGGACTGCTTGCACTCAGTTTGGTAAGGAAAGAAGAACTAAAATTGTTTCACTGTTCACAGAAGTGACTAATCCAGACCACATGAATGTACTATTGCTGTAATTGACATTAAGCTGTTTATTAGATAGAGTGCAGAAGATAAAGTTTACATTTCCTGCTGTAAAGATAACTGTAATATTTAGCCAACTTATTTGATTTTTCTTCATGTATGAATTAGTTAATTTTATTTAGCACAATATCTGTGTTGCCTTTCTGGTACAAAGATTCTTTAATTCGTTACAAATATGAAACATCTTTCATAGGTGGGAATGAAGAAGCTGCCACATCTTCTTCCACGGCAATCACTTTATGGCAATGAGTATCTCCCAGAGCTTGGACACATGGGCTTGGACCTACATGTCTAAATCTGCTAAATCCTAAAAAAGCTCAACAACTGAACTTTTACATAAATAAATAAATAAATAAATAAATAAATGCTGCCCTGTGTTTTCTAAGAAAATAGTGACTGACCACTATTTGTTGCTACTGTTGTTGTTGTTAAGAGGATATATGAATCCCAGGGTAGGATGGTACATGTTGCTAGGGCTGAGAAACAACAATAAATAAATAAATAAATAAATAAATAAATAAATAAAATAGTGATCATCTTAATCAGGCCTTAAGGAAACAAGATCAACATCAGGCAACTGTGCCACCTTACCCAGCTGTTAAGCCAGGTTCAGCTTTGAGTATGTATGGATGAAATTTATGAATATAAGTCTGAAGAGAAGAAAATTTGCCCAGAATGTTTTTTTTGTTGTTGTTGTTTTTTTTTTGTTGTTGTTGTTTTGTTTCAATCTGATCTCTTTTCTACTACCTTTTCATTTGCCTCCACATGGTCTTTATATCTTCTGCAAAACATTAGCAAGACAAATGTATAAGTCTTAATTGGTTTTGATCTCAGTGTGTGCTCCTTGTGTGGCTAAGGCCCTGGAAATAATTGCATGTCTGAAATCACTGAGTATGGAACATCTGTTAGGTTCGCAGTTCCTCATATGACTTTTTGTGGTGGTTTTACTCAAGTGGGCAGCTGAGCTCCACCACAACCACTCTCCCACTCCCCCCCTCCTCAAGGAGGAAGGGGGAGAAAAGTCAACACAAAGAGCTTGAGGTTTGAGATGAGAATGACTTAATTAAAGGGAAAGGGAATGGGGAGAAAAAGAAACAAAAGAAACAAGGCCACGCGGAAGCACAGAGAGAAAGGAAAAAGTTATTCTCTACTTCCCATCAATGACTGATGTTTGGCCACGTCCTGGGAAGCAATGCCTCAAAACGCATACCGGTTGTTCAGGAGGACCGCCCTCCCCCACGAGAGCCCTCCTTTTTATTGCTGAGTGTGACATCAGGTGTTATGGAATACCCCTTTGGTCGGTTTAGGTCAGCTGCCCTGTTGATGTCCCCTCCCCATCACTTGCCCACCCCCGGCCTGCTGGCTCTTGGGGGCTTGGAGGGAGTTCTGATGTTGTGCCAGCACTATGCAGCAATAGACAAAACACTGGAGTGATACCAGTGCTGTTCCAGCTACGAGTGCAGAACACAGCACTGTGTGGTCTGCTGCAGGGAAAGGTGACTCCATCCCATACAGACCCAACACACTTCTGTGGGACACTTAGAAAGAGAGGGAAATCAGAGGGTTATAGAAATAGCAGAGTCATCCAAAGAGCAGGATGTCTCTTGGGAATATCACATTGTCCAGGAGAAGAGAGTCAGTACTATGAAAATAGGCATTGTATCCTCCAGATTGGTGAAATTATCATAATTTTTAGGAACTTTTATAATTTTTCCTTGTCTACCAGAATTACCAGACAGAGGTTTGGCTTCTTTAGTGGCTGCTGGAATTCTGCAAAAAAAGGGAGACTCTGAAATTAACATAAAATAATGCCTTAAGAAATGCAAATTCACTCATTTAAATTCAAGTCATGTGTAACTTTCATCTGTATGAAGAATACCTGTGTCACACATATTCAGTATATTTTGCTAGGATTTATTTTCCTGTTTGCATTACTATGTTTAGTTTGCTAAAATACTGTACAGTCTGCTTGCATATGAATTTGAGTCCCTTAAAACAGAAATTTATTTGTAGGTCAGAGATTAAACTGTTGGACTCTGGTGGGCTTTGACAATAAGCTGCCAGTCCCAGAGGCTGTTCTCTTACAGAAGTTCATGGGGAGCCTGGGCCAGGACAATGCTTAATAGACCTGGTGGATCATGTTCAGTGGTGTGCATGGGCAAAGAACACTTAATGTGGGATATAAATCTCTCTGTGCAGTGCTGTCAGGACAGAAACAATTTCTAATATGGATGGAGGCAGAAATTTAGCAAAGGTAAAACACTGGTGCCTATTCAGACTAAGAGTCTACGATATTAGCCAGCCACTGAAAAAAAAAAAAAAAAGGCTTTAAAGACTCCTTTTGATGCCTATAGGCATCAAAAGTGGGAATTAGTCTTTTTGTTTCTATAAAACAATCTTTTCCCCAGCCTCTAGAGTTGGTATGCTGAACACTCTCCTAAACACCTCCAATCATAACCTAAACTTATGTTTACCATTGACCAAGATCATCTAGATAGCTTACTTCTTCTAATATGTCATTTTAGGATAAATGAAATATAAAATTATGGAAAAAATAATATAAAAAAAAAGACATCAGCTCACTGATTTATTTTTAGGTATTTATCTTACAGCAGAGGCTTTTTTGTTGTATCAATGTACAACTTCTGTTGGAAAACATCTATGGAAAACTGAACCATAGGCAGTTAGCCGTAGAAACTTTTTAGACTGCAGTCTGGAGTACCACAGAAGAAATTTGAATGCCATATAACCTTTCTGTTTTTCAAAGTATTGAACATTTCATAAAAGGGTGACTGTTCTTAAGGAAAAAGGATTACAAAACCAATGAAGTGCTGTTACAAAAATCTATACAATATACTTGTGAAAGTGCACCTAATTATGGAGTATGACAGATAATTCTTCAGTGAAAAAGGCACTGTTGTGAAGACTGTGAAGATATAAGGAAAATTTCATGTGAGATGAATCCTTTCAACAAATACTGTGTGCTCTTTGCTCATTCTCCCATTAAAGGTTCTATTACAAGGAGGTACTGATGCACGTTATTTATGCAAGAGTGGCTTTAAATAATGAACCTTGTACATTATGTAAAACATTTAAATCCTTCCATTTTGACTGATGGCAACAGTGTGCTGGTTTTCCCAGTAGTTTATACGGGTAAGTTTATTTGAAAGTATAGCATGTATTTGGGAAGAATTTTTGAAAGAATGAGCAAAATAACTTAAGAGGATAGTCCATGCTGACAGAAAAAGAAACCAATAAGTGTATGGTATATTTTATAAAACATATGAATAATTCTATTTTTATCCATGTATTGTTGCTTTTTGTTTGTTTATTTTTTACTTATTTTTGATTAAATATTCAAGAGAGTAGGCTTGAGCAATAAACTACAGTTTACATAAACTAGGCTGAAGTACAAATACACAATTTTTCTGAAATTCATCAGTGAAATGTTTTAAAGTCTTCGCTATTCAGTGCAGTACATTTGGAAATGAAAGAATTATAGAGGATTAATAAACTCCATTAACTATAACAAAATTAGTTATGGCTATTGCAGTGGTAAATATAATATCATACAATTTTGGTTTGCTATTGGAAAGAAGATATTGAGTTTCTTGTGAAATAGAACTAATAAAAGAGTAGTTCAATAGAGCATTTGGCCAGGTCCTCACATAAACAAATAGAAGACTCTAAGACAAGTAATGAAATTATGTTTTATGAATTTTCTGGAATAAGCTAAAGTCAGACAAAGAAAAGTTAATCAGTTTAGAAGTGTCCTAAGTAGATTTCTACAGTTTGGAGGTCCTAGACTTTTCTCAGATTCCAGTTAAATGAAGACAGTTACTTTTTATGGCTCTTTTCCAAGTGTATCAATATGTAAATTACTATGTATTGGTTTCATCAATCATTGTACAATGAAAAAAAAAATAGCATTTAAACTATGAAAAAACCTTCTGCGAAAACTTTTTACTTGGAAACTGAAACAATTTCTTGAAGTATTTCTCCTGGATTCAAGATCATAAATTAACCATATATCTACCCATGCTGGTGGTGAATCATACAGTTTCTTCCCTGGCTTCTGGCAATTACAACTCACTTAATAGCAAAAAAAATGCAGTTTCCTCTGTGGTGATTCTGACTGTTAGGAGAATACCTAGTCTGCTATGAATGTGCATAAAACAAGTGTAAAATACATATATAATAATATAAAGAATCTAAAATAAAAACAATATCAGAATATAAGAAAACAGGTATCTATTAATTTTCATTTTACCTGCAAGGATAAAACCTCCACTTGCAAGAACCACATGAAAATACAGAAAGTAAATAGAACAGTATAATTTTATCAATTTTCCAGAAATTGATTTTTCAGAGTATTCATTTTTCAATCTCTCTGCAGCAGTTCAATAAAATAAAAATAACAGTCATATTTACTCAGTGTTTAGCTTGCATAGGAAAAAATATTTTGTTTAATGTGAATTATATGTCTTTTTTGTTGTTTGTTTGTTTGTTTTCTCTTTTCAAGTTGTAGCCACTATCCTAGTTCTCTCTTATGGTCATTTCATACACAGGATGTTTAGCTTGCATAGGAAAAAATATTTTGTTTAATGTGAATTATATGTTTTTTTGTTGTTTGTTTGTTTGTTTTCTCTTTTCAAGTTGTAGCCAGTATCCTAGTTCTCTCTTATGGTCATTTCATACACAGCATTCTTACTTCTTCTGATAATTACTCTATGAAGTTCAACACACTGAATTAATACACTCAAATATAACTGTCTCTATATACAACACTGTATATAATCCTGTCTGTACTATATGTAAATAGCACAGTATGCAAGCAGCAAATAGCACCTAAGATAAATCAGGTAAATTGTGAATTGTGGGTGTGCAAAATATCTGAAACAGGTTAAACATATATTTTGTCCGGAAATGAAGATACATGAAGATATTTCAAGAACCTAAGAACCTCAGCTTAAGATTTTTTTTTTTTTTTTTGGAACAGTTTTCTTTCAAATATCTCACTTAAATTTGATGATCACTTGTGGCTACCTAGGCTTTGTATCTTTGCATTTCAAAACAAAGAATGATGCTATCATCTCTGTCATAAAAAGCTGTGGTAACGTTGCATTTAGACCCCCCTTCACAATCAGTCCAGAATCTTTGTGTTTAAGTTAGAGAATTTCATTCCTCTCTTGTCCCACCTAGGTGTGGAACGCACAGCTGAAAAGAGGTCACGTGACCTTTACTGGTCCCTTGCAGCCAGTAAAAGACCAGTCTTTGCATCTGAGCTTTGATTATGTCTATAAGCAGTTCTCCATGGTCTGAAAATGAATCTTTTTAATGTCAGCCACTTATAGAGAGCCGATGGTGGAGAAGGCTCCTGGCAGCAACTGTAGCCCATGATGAGGAACCCATAGAGGAGCAGGTTGGCTGGAAAAAGCATAATAGCTGGAGTTGTATGGATTAAATCAGTGAATCATGAGAGCAAACCCACACACTATTCTATAGGTGCACTCAAAAGTCTTTTGAATTTGTAATGTAAGATATTTCATTGTACGTTCTCAATCCTATGAAGGACTTATGCCAGTCTGAAGAACAACAACAACAACAAAAAGATCACAAGTCCCTTGGCACCCTCCTCTGTTAGTAGGAAGCATCCTGTACATACCAATGTAGTAAAAAAGCTACCAAAATTTTACCATGCGCAGAGCTGATGTGGTTTGGAATTCACAGATCTGTTAAGAGAAAATCATCTGTGTAATAGAGTTAACTTGTATTTTAGATGATGGAAAACTACTACAAGGTAATTTTTACAGCCTTCTGTCCTTGGTGCTATATTTCAAGGCAGCAGTAAAATGTTCTCCTTAATTTACCCTAAAGGAGATATATACAAAGGAAAATTTTAAATGAAAAGGTGAACTTTCATGTTTGAATTTGAAAAGTTATATGTGAATAGTAATGGAAAACCACATGAAATGTTGATCTCTTATGTAGGGAAGGGATTGGCTCTTGCTAAGGATCCAGCGATACCCTATTTTTCTGAAGAGCTCATGGAGTTACCTTACTAGCAAAGTCCATATATTGATATACTTGTGAACATGGATACACTGTATACCACAGAGAATGAATGAAGGAAGATATTAATTAGAGGTTATGGCTAACATAGTTAATTTCTTTGTCCCTATTAAGCTTGAATGTTGAGAAAGTTTTCTTATTCATCCTGTGCCACTAAATAGGATTTAAGCCATGGCTTCTGTTTTAGATTATTTTAACCCATCAAAAGTGGTTTAGAATGTATATTAGGGGGATTGTTCCCTTAATGTCACATAAAAAAAAAGCCAGAACAGGAAAAGTAAAAGTTTTTGGAGGTCACCTTTCTGTTTACTGCATTTCAGTCAACAAAAAATCCTTATGGGTTTATATAAGACTAGCATAGCAGGAGGTATTTTCTTCTCCAGAGCTGCCTCCACACATCTAATCTCAGAGCGTATCTTTCATGCAGTTTCTCATGAAATATGCATTTTGAAATTAGTGATCATAAAGAAAAGGATGGAAAATATAGCACATACGTTAATATGTATGTTAATAGAAAACAGTATCCTGTTTGATTTATGTATTTAATTTGTTTCACAATCTATCTTTTGATTTAAAATTATCCTTTTCTTCTGCAGGGATCTTAATCTTTCTGCAGGTCTTGTACAAATCAGTGTTCTGACAGAACAGGAAGAGAGTTAAATTAATTTTAAGAAATTTTCTGTCTTTTTACTTTTACCTTTGTAAGAACATTCCCTCTGTCACATTCTCCTAAGCTAACACCATATCCTCTTCACTAGACTCAGCCTGAAGTTTCAGGCAATTACTCATCCCACCTTTTCCCCCACAGATTTGGGACACTACACAGTTGTCTTTAAGTTGTCTTAAGGCTTTGGCAACCTTAAATTGTTGCTTCCTTTTATATACATGGTTCTCTGCCTCTTCTTCTGATATTAATTCTTTTGATATTCAGCCTTGCTCTTGCACCCTCAGCTGGAGAAATTCTTGAAAGGAAGGTGATGAGGAGCAGGAACCTCTACCTATGGCTAAAGTAATCACAGGGTTTTTGTACAAAGCAGGAGCTCCAGTCTGCAGCTGATCTTCTTCTGCAGGCAGACCCAGATGGAAGTGAATCTACCTTCAGCTGCAGTCTAGCAGGTGCCAGGCTGCCTCTCTGGAAGGCAGTCTGCTCCTTGTAGGTCCAATCTGAAGTGAGCACTAACTTAAAAGTCACTGGCAAGGCTATGAAAGCTATCTCAAACTTGGGCAAGGCTCTTGTTCAATTGCAAATATGCACCTTGTAAAATTTGGTTGCAAAATCTGCACCTTGAATGAATATATATTGAGATACATTTTTAGGTTGTTCTTGCTGAGAAAATCCTTGCCTTATTATCTAAAAGAGGCTGATGCCTTTTTCTCCTGTACCAGCTGCTGGTGCTGCTTTCTTCACGTAGCCTTATCAGACTCAGCAATAACCTTAATTTTTTATAATAGGTGACTATTATTTTTTTAAAATTATTATTTAGAATACATGCCTTAAACAAATCTTTCAGTACCTCAGAAATAGAGTTATACAAAAATATTAACACTACCTCACCTTTAACACCTGCTTAAGAACAGGTTGTCTTCCCTCCTCTTCCCACCACCCCCCCCAAATTCCAATGGAACTAAACAAATTGTATGATCTCTTTTAAAGACCTTGAATTTCTCCACAGAAAACAATTTAAGCTGTTTTTCAAAACAGATTGAGAATTACTCAGATGAGAGCTTTAATTTTAAGAGGTTGCTTCGAGCACAGAGAATTAATATCATCATCTTTTAGCCTTTTAAGATACACCTGAAAGAAAAACAATTAGTTTTACAAGGATAAAAAGCTTCTTTTATTGTCAGATTGAATTAACGCTGCTTTTAAATTCACAACAGTCGTTGTTTAAAAACATTCCTTGGTAGAAATATTTAAAAACTAAAAAAAAATCAAAACCAAAAAATCCCAACCCAAGAATGAAGAATTGTAATTGTCTGGAAATAACAGAACTCCCATTCCTAAACTTGTCTCTTAATAACACAATTGAAAACACTACTGACATTTATTTTTGTAGATGTTTCTCTGGGATTATCAAGCAAAATTAATATTGGAATTGGAATAATTCTAAAAACAATTCAGCTGTAGCACTTTGCTGCACAAATACTGTTCACTCTTCTACTGAAACGGAAGGTAAGAAAATAACTTCTCTTGGAAGGATCATAAGGCCATGTAACAAATCTCAGCTCCTTGCATCTTCTCACAGTAGCAGCTAAGACAGAATATTATCTTGTTCACTTATATTATCTGATAGCACTTGGGCAAAGTGCTATTATCAGCATTCAATGATAATATCCTTCAGGATTCAAGAGGTCCAATAATCAAAAAAAAAAAAAAAAAAACCACCACCAAAAAAAACCATGGTACTGTTACAAGTTTGAAGGCTTTAGAAGACAAATATGCAGGCCTTTGTCCTGCAACAAGCTTAAGTGTGGACAGGCACCAGAATTTGCCAGAATTCTTTGCCAGGTTGGAACAGAGTAGATAGGACCTGTACACTGAGCTCACTTTCAGGGTGAAACTGGAAGATGAATTTTAAATTGGTACCCTTACAGAATAATGTGAAATATAGTGTCAACATAGCTGTCAAAGCAAGCAAATTTGTCTCAGAAATTGTTTTGTCTGAAAAGTACAATTAGATGAAAAAAACCATCTATATTCCTAACAGGTGAAGGAAATTATTGGTACAGGCATGGATTTGTTACACTTGAAGGACTCTTGTTCAATATAGTTTATTTTAGTGTGTTTGGCCTGTGTGAAAGCAATGCTTTAGGTTGTGAGTTTAGCTCTCTATGCCCATATAAACTATTTCCTACTGGGCAGTTAGTAATGCCTGGAGAAACCTGGGTGCTCCCAATGGCTCTGTTCCTCCCTTGGTTTTGTCCTCACCATAATGATGCACAATAGGCAGATGTCATTTATTAAGGAATCAGTTTCAGTGTGCCTGTGGTGAAGCAGTGTGCCTAAATTGGATTGTAGTAACCTGCTAGCAGCTGGAACTTACAGGTAAAGAAGAAAGGGCAAAATGAGATGTCTGAGCTATGGACTGCTATGGAAAAGGTCATAGATTAGCAACGACTGAATAGAGACTGTGCTGCAGAAAGCTGCAGATAGTTTCAGATTTTTTCATAGAGAAATCTGAAAACTGTTAGACGGACAGATCTAGATAAGAAAATAAGCAAGCAGTGAAATGATTTACTTAATGGGTCATGGAGGACAGAAAGACAGTGATTTCTCTGGATCAGAGGTTAGAAAAGGGAGATGGGAGAAGTAAAAAGGTTTTCTGAGGAAACAGTCCAGGAAAACTTCATAGTAATGAATCAAGTTGTCAAGCTGCAGTCATCTAAGGAACAATTTGCATGGAAGATCAAATAGACTTTTTGTTGAAAATGCAAATGTTGTTTTCTCAGTATGAAATAATAAGCTGCTCTGGGTAGGAGAGAAAGAAAACTTCTGAGGGAATCTTTGAGTCACTGCCAAAATAGTTACACACTATGATCTTTCCACAGGCACTCACTGTTTGTACAACAGCTCCTGCTTTGTTAAATAAACACTTATACTCTAGAATCCATAAAGGTCATTAAAAAAAAAAAAAAAGTATAAAAAGATTGCTGTCCTACCATCCTACTGCAAGTGGACCGATAAGAATGGGTGAACTAATGATTTCAAAGTGTCTCCGAGTCTGCTTTCTAGCTTGCGTGACTCTGATTGTTGTACTCCATATTGGGAAATTTTGTCATCTTCCTTTGGCAGCATCCATCTGCTGTGAAGATTCTGATGGGTCTCTAATGGGATGCATCAGTTCCACTGTATTAACCAGGAAGCAGTCAAGAGAAGGTAACTCCATTAATCCAAGCCAAATTTTTCAAAGGGTGAAAAGCAACATTTCTTTCTAATAACAAAATCATATAATCTGAGGAGAAAATAAAGTTAGCTTATCATTCTTGGTTTTCCAATAATTGCTTCAAAATATATTTTCTCTTCTTCACATATAATCATAACAAGGAGGATTTCACAAAATGATGGTGACTAGGTCAATTTATGGATGGCAAAGGTGCTAGCAAAATGAGAAAAAATCCCTCGGAACTTAGCAGCAGTGAGCATTTCTGATTTTACAAAAGCAAAGATAATGAAATTTAGACAAGTCAAAAAAATTATTCTGTCACTCAGGACCATGAAAGGTTTCGTCTCTTTCTGTTTTTTGCAAATTCCATTTTTGTGCTTGAAACTTCATATGTGCTTAAACTGCATGGTGGGTAAACTTCCAGGGTCAGGATTTAAGAAGTCAAATATACAGAATTTCTAAAACAATTAGGCATACAGTACTTCATTATATTTGTTTCATTTACATGGAAGACATGAAAAAACATGGGCCATCAGAAAACTCATCTCAATTGTAAATCTAAAAGGTTTTGCAAAAATTGAATTGTTTAACTAATAACAGCTCATTACAGTGCATATTGCAAATGGTTTAGTTCTTGGATGATAGGAAAGTAAGGTTATAGACTGGATTGTTAGAGGAGTTTTGTGCTGAAGAGAACCCAGTAAGAACAAATGATAACAAGATGTTTTAAACAAACAAACAAATAACAAACAAGACTTCTATGTGCCAGGTGAGAGCTTAACTTTCTTGAAGGATCTGACCTTAGCTGTAGAACTGTAGAATTCTAGCTTTTCTGCATTCATTTTTGTAACGCATTTTGAATTAACACTGCAGCATTACTTTTAACTGCTAAAAGGTGACATAATATCTTCTACAGGTCAATGCAGTGAAAAGGAACCCCCCATTTTTTTATTTTTTTGTAATGATTTTTGATGTGTTAGAGTCACAATTAGAGGTAATGTCTCCAGTTCACAGGTAAAAGTCTCAATATCCCATTTTCCACTGTGAAATAATTTTATTTGTTGTTATTTTTAGGGACTGGGCTCTGAAGAAACACAATGGAGGGGAAGGCTAACTTCTTGTTTCATGTTTTCGTGCCATGTAGTATACAACAAAGTGTTGTCTGAGTATCAGACAAGAAGAGAAAATAGAAATACTGTTTCTTGTCTCCCTGTTCGTTTTATAGTCTCCACATTCAAATGTATTATTTGTAAAAATACATAATTGTAATTGGACTTTGCAAAAATTAAAATCACATCTTTATTGAACTTGGTAAGCTGAGTTCAGCTACTTGCTTTATGCTATTGCAGTACTTCTTCCCTGTAGCAAATTATATTCAAACTTCAAGTGTTGATAATCAGCTTTGAAGGCGAAGACTTGAACACTTAGTAATGTTAATATAAACACCTGTCAAACTTCCTCCTTGTTCCTTTTAATAGCCTAAAGTATCAGACTTTACAGATGATTTGCTTCCTATATATTTGAAATACCTCTTCACATTTCCTTTGTTGTGTTTAATGTTTTATTTATGATGATAATTTTACTTATCAATGCTCTATTTAATTATGTCTAGCTTTCATAAGCTTCTCCTTTTAATACTGTATGTTACACTGATTATTCACCAATACTGTTTTTTTGTTAGTCTATGGCACTTCTAGCAAAAAAAAACATTGCAAGATAATTCACTCTACAGTTATCTTCTTGTACATACTATCTACTTCTGATGACACCTACCATAGAACTGGAAAGCAAATAAACTTCTCATTCAATATTAAGCCCCACATTGAAAAGATAAAAATATTAACTTTTGGTTTAAACTGTGAGCAATATCAAAATCAAAATTATTATAAAGTGGAATAAAGTGCTTGTTGCAGTCCAATTCCTATTTTTAGTTTACCTATGGCTCTTATTCTTTTAAATTTTTTAAATCTTTTCTTAAATATAATTTTTCTCATAGTTAAAATAATTTGATTTAAGTTAAATATTTAAATATAAATTATAAAGTATTTAATTAAAAAATTAAAACATCACCATGTTCTTCAATGCTCTTCTTTCTTTCTTTCTTTCTTTCTTTCTTTCTTTCTTTCTTTCTTTCTTTCTTTCTTTCTTTTTCTTTCTTTCTAGTTAAGGATGTCTACATACTATACATGTCATTTTATTCCCCCTAAAACTCCTTTTTAAGGCAATGTGCTATACACTGAGGAAAAAAAAAAACACCACCAACAACAAAAAACCCTTGGCTCTTAACTTCTGTGTGCAAATAGCATAAAAAATCCCCAAAACATTAAACTCTGGAGTATGATATTAGTCTTACAATGTTCAAATGCTGAATAAAAGGGAGTGGAAGGGGTTGTTAATTTTCCTGACTGTTTGTCCTATGGCAGCACCATGATGTTGAGTTTACTCTGTTGTCCATCTCAGGCATTTATCAGCCTTCCTTAAAAGCTGCTTCTGACAATGAAGAAACCCAACTGCATAAGCAAGGTGGGAACTCCATTTTGCTTCTAGTCTTAATCTCAGCAGATTGCTCAGCAGGCATGCTGCCTTCTGAGAGGTGAGGTATCTTCCAAAGTAAAGCAAGGACAATCCCAGCTCTGACCCCATGACTAACAAGCTGGCAGTGTGGAGGCAGCATAACATTCATTTTCTGAGGGCAGTTTCTGAAAATATCTCTCTAAATGTGGCAGTAACATTTGAAATCCCTAAGTAACTAGCTCAGTGAATAACTTCACCTTCAATATTACTCTTACTGTTTAAAATTATTTTCTTTTTTATTTTTTTTTCTTTTTTCTTTTTTTAAAAAAGGTGTAATTTAAATCATGATCATGGTTCTCATACTGCACCAAAAAGTTCCTCTAACTTGTGGGGGGAACACTACAGCACTGTACCCATGAAAATGTAGTTTCAGAAGGACGTGCTTAAAAGGAAGTTCTCCCCTAGACCCCTTCAAAAATATCCACTACTTCCATTTCAGTTCAATGCCACAGTTTGCTGTCCTGCTCATCAGAGAAGTACAGTGAACAAGCCCACTAAGTATGCCAACACTGTTACTGTATAAGCATGAAATAATTTTACCAGCTCAGGTGAAATTGCATCAATGAAAGGAATTTAACCATATATTTTGATAACTGTTTTCCTGTATTTTTGTTTTCATGCTCATGTATTTTTTCTATTTAAAAAGGAAATTTCTTTGTAGATGTTAAACTACTGTAGCAGTCATTTTAATTCTATTTTTCCTAAGGAACTTAAGCTATATAGAGGTGAAAAGCCTAATACGAACAGGCAGATTGTCAAGAAGCTAGAGTCACATTTTCTTTATGGCAAATCATAAAATTCTTCTTTAAGTATCTAATTTATATTTGATCTAGAGGAGGCTTTGTTTCTCATCTGCTTTGTTTTCATAGTATCACTGAACTAGTCTATAGTGATAAAAACCTTCTGCTATTTTTTTTTTTTTTTTTGAATAACCTTATTAAAGTAGACAACCTTACAGTAGACAAAAAGTTATTTTAATTTGGTTGACAGGGCAGATGTGATAAATGCTTTATTTACAGCAATTTCAGAAATAAGTATCCCTTAAAATTGCAAGACCACTAATCTAAAAATAAATAAATAAATAAAATATTTAAATCTCTTAAAATCAGCTGAATCGATTTCACATTATATAAGTTGCAAACTAGTTATAATTTAAGAAATGCTGACAGAAGACTGTAGGCATATATTTTTCTTTCTTTCAGGGTTAGACCTTGCAGTGGCAAGGTTTTGGTAGCAGGGGGCTTTAGAAGTGGCTTCTGTGAGAAGAATCTAGCAGTTGCCCTATGTTAGATAGGGGCCAGTTTCAGCTGGCTCCAAAGGGACCCACTGCTGCCCAGAGTGAAGCCAAAAAGCAATGCTGTTTGCACCTCTGAAAGAGCAGATTTAAGAATGGGGGAAAAAAAAATATAATAATAATAATTGAAAAAAAACTGCTGCACAACAGAATCTGGGAGAGAGGAGTGAGAACCAGCCCTGCAGCCCCCAAAGTCAGTGCAGAAGGTGGGCAGGAGGTGCTCCAGACATGCAGCAGAAGTTCCCCTGCAGCCTGTGGAGAGGCCCCTGGTGGAGCAGGCTGTCCCCCTGCAGCCCATGGGTCCCACATGGAGCAGATCTCCACGCTGCAGCCCGTGGAGGAGCCCCCGGTGGAGCAGGTGGATGTGGCCTGGAGGAGGCTGCGGCCTATGGAGAGCCCCTGGAGGAGGAGGCCCCAGGCCAGAGCTGCAGCCCGTGGAGAGGAGCCCACGCAGGAGCAGGAGTCTGGGGGGAGCTGCTGCCCATGGGGGACCCATGCTGGAGTAGTTTGCTCCTGGGGGATGGGCCCTGTGGTACGGAGCCATGTGGGAGAAGTTCTTGAAAAGCTGCTGCCTGTGGGCAGCCCCTGCAGGCTCAGTTCGGGAAGGATGGCATCCCGTGGGAGGGACCCCACGTGGAGCAGGGGCAGAGAGTGACCGTGACTGCGAAGGAGTGGTGGAGAAAAAGTGCCATAGACTGGCTGCAACTCCCGTTCCCCATTCCCCTGCATTGCAGGAGGTAAAAGAGTGTGGATGAGGGGAAGGTATTTTTGGTTTCTTTCCTTTGTTTCTTCCTTCTCTGTCTTGTTAGTAATAAGCAATAAACTTTAATCTCCCTACTCTAAGTCTGTTTTGCCCATCATGGTAATTGTTGAGAGATGTCCCTGTCATTTTCTCAGCCTTTTAGCCCTATTCATCGTATTTTCACAGAATCACAGAATCATCTATGTTGGAAGAGATCTCCAAGATCACTGAGTCCAACCTATGATCTAACTCTAACAAGTCCTCCACTAAACCATATCACTAAGCTCTAAATCTAAACATCTTTTAAAGACCTCCAGGGATGGTGACTCAACCACTTCCCTGGGCAGGCTATTCCAATGCTTCACAACCCTATCAGTAAAGAAGTTCTTCCTAACATCCAACCTAAACCTCCCCTGGCACAACTTTAGCCCATTCCCCCTCGTCTTGTCACCAGGCACGTGGGAGAATAAACCAACCCCCACCACACTACAGCCTCCTTTAAGGTATCTATAGAGTGCGATAAGGTCGTTCCTGAACCTTCTCTTTTCCATACTGAACAATCCCAGCTCCCTCAGCTGCTTCTTGTAAGACTTATTCTCCAGATCCCTCACCAGCTTTGTTGCCCTTCTCTGGACTTGCTTGAATACCTCGATTTTCTCCCCCTTCCCCTTTGAGGAAGGGGAGTGAGAGAACAGTTGTGATGAAGCTCAGCTGTCCACCTGAGTAAAACCATCACAGACTCAAATGACACCAAATGAATGGGAGTCTTTCCACAATTATTATTATTATTATTATCATTGTTGTTGTTGTTGTTATTGTGTTCTCAGTGGAAAAAAAAAAAAAAAAAAAAAAAAAAATTCTTTATGGAAACAACAAGAAAGTGAGATTTTCTATTCTCTGATGAAAAATTTACTATAGAGGTTAATAGAGACATCATTCTTTCAAAAACCTGTGGTGCTTAGGGGGCAATTCAATATTTTGCTACATTTTTTTTCTGAGAAGAAAGCTCCTTTTGTTCTTTCTCAAGAACAAAATTCAAAAATGTTTTTAAAATGTCTTTTGCAAAGGTTTGGATCTGTGACAGTGACAGCTTTCCCAGACTTAAAAATCTTTTCCCCACCACAGCAGATGCCAATGTGCAATAATGCTTATGGCATTATTGTTGTCCAAAATGCTGCTTTGGTTAATTTAGAGCCATTTACTGAAGGCTAGCCAGGTCTTTAGAAAGGGATTTTTCTCCCCTAGGCTGAACCCATATCAGCCTAGGGGAGAAACCCTAGGGGATAATTTTAACCTAGGGGATAATTTTAACTCTAAAAGGATCTTCAAAGATCCTTTTAGAGTTAAAATTACCACTCAAGCATTTAATCTTCATCAGTTTAAACAGCTGTATTTATAAATTCAGATGTATTTATAATGACAGAAAATTAGACACAATACTTCAGGTATTAAACAGAATTTTGGCGTTACTTGCAAATGTGGAAAGGCCCACAGTGTAACGGGTCTGTACAGAAAATTCACAAGGAGCAAGAAGGCAGTTCTGTGTACACTTCTGGAGGTCTGGAAGCAGTGACAGAGAATGTGAATAGGGATGAAAACAGGCTAGCATAAAGGACTGCCAACCCAATGCATAAGTAAGAAGGTGGAAAAAGAAATGCCACCTGTCATAACACATGCATGGGCAAAGGAGTTTCTGGCAGAGAGAGCAGCAGCAGGAGGAAAAGAGCTTGCAGGAGTTGCAGGGCTTTGTTTTGTTTAGCAGGCAGTTTGGGAATTTTCTGTTTTTAACAGGTGTTTCTACATAACTGCTTTCACTATGGTTTTCAATCTTTTAATACAATATATGGGCTGTAGATTTTTAAGATTGAAAGGGACAATGAAAATTAACTAATATAAGATGCTGCATAACTCAGATTGCAGAATTCAGTGACTCATAGTACTGGTACAACTTGTATTATGGCACATTTTAAAGAATTACAACAAATATTGATTTAAATTTTTCAAGTGATGGGTAGGAATACGACAGATTCACTGCAGGCTTGTTTCTTTTCTTTTTTTTTTTTTTTTTGTTTATCTATTTATTTATTTTGTGTAGTTAATTAGCTTTCCTTGTAAAATTAACATGAAATTCTCTTGGATACATTCAATAAATAGTAAAGCTGTAACTTTTTACTACAAAAATTTTTCCAGACCTCACACACTATTGAAGTAACTTTTATTTTGTCAAAATCCTTTATTTATTTATTTATTTATTTATTTATTTATTTATTTATTTATTTATGATGTAATTATTGTGTATTTGCAGGCTCTGGTGACTGTACAGTGCCTACCATAATATCTTGATGCTTCAGCTTTCCTCAGAAGTCCACACTAGAGTATAGCCATATGCTTAAATTTTAGGCAGAGAATTAAGGAGGCATCCCTAGAAAACTGTGCACTTTATATAAGGTCAATTTGGTCTTCGGTGATCTCTCTATGTTTGCTGACTCTATGTATGGCATAAATGATAAATTCCAAACATATGAGTTCAGATTTTACTGCCACATATTTTGTACTTTCATCTACACCATTAATAAAGATGAGGAATAAAATTTGGCTAAGACTAGATGTAGAGTCCAGGACACTCTCAAAAACACTTTGTGTGGATGTTAGTTGTTAGGTAAGAAGTACAGATAATTCAGGTCATGCTACCAGTACCTTTGCTACTACATCTATCCTAGTTTTTTATGTTTTACTTTTTTGTCATCTTCCCATCAAAGTACATTTGATGGAATCAAATTTTCTGTTCACTTAAAATATCAATACATTCATACTTTCCATCTAGCATTTAAGAATTCCTAGTGTCCTAACAACTTGGGGAAATCCCCTTAAGGTCTGATATACAAGTTATTTGATCCTGCACACTAAAAACATTTAATTTTCATTTTTATTTTATTTATTTATTTATTTGTTTATTTATTTATTTTTAGCAGCTTTAGCAGTTGGTATACACCCCTGTGCAAATGTGACATCTTCCAACTTGTTATTTTATTTTTCTTGCTTTGATTTTTAGTTTGTTCTGACTGTAGCCTCCTACTTATATTTAGCTATGGACTCTAGTGATCTAGACTGTTAAAATGCTTTCAGCATCTTGGCCTAAAGAAATGGGAAGTGAAGAGCTACTCTCTGGTACCTGTTGATGTAGCAGTGTTGGGAGGAGATGAACTGATGGGAAGCATTCTTCAGATGAGGAATTTTCTTAGAGGTCTTCTTCCTTGTTCCTTTGTTCCTTGTTCTTTTTGTTGTTGCTGGAGAAGGTTTACCCTGAAGGTTAACATGCAGTCAGATCAGCAGGTTTGGAACAAGGAACAAAGCCCAGAAGCCTGAAGATAAATTCAGAAAAGAAAAATAATAATAATAAAAAGAAAGCTCGAGGATGTTCATTTTGATATAACTTTGGAAAAAAATTCTGGGATGTTTATTCCTTAGCATAGAATAGGAGAACAAAATGGGGGAGTTGGGGGTTTGAGATTCCAAGTTTCTAATTTTCCTTGTGCACAGTGTGGGAAACATTAAACAAGGTTGGATCTCTCAGGAGACAGAAAGGTGGAGGCTAGTAAGCACCTATACATGCTGACAAGTAGTAGTTGCATCTGTTCATATTGGATTTGGTACAACAGGACACATTTGAGGTGGAATTAAAACATGGAAAGTTTTATACTGTAGTAGCAAGTCCTACCTTATTCAGTGTTGCCAGGTTTGACATATCACAGTCACTTATGTTGGATAATCTGACATGCTGACATAATGAGAGTTGATATGTCACCCAAATGATTGGCTGATTCTGAGAAATGAAAGAAGACATGGCTCATAATATCAGAGAGAAGATTATTATGGCTTTTGGTAACATGCTCTTTCCAATCAAGATCATAATCAAGCTGTGCTAAATATATATGCATGTGTATAAGGTCATCCACATAATTTCATGCTTTTACAATTGCAATTACATTATGGAGAAATTTTACAGGTTAAGTAGTAATGCAGCCAAAAGACATCTATAGGAATGTAGTAAAGCATACAGAAATTAAATATCTTTAAGTATCTAATGGCCAATAATAGATTTACTGTATCTTCTTTAAGCCATCTTACAGGATTTCATAGGAATTATGCAATTATATTAAATCCAAAAAGATTATTAAAATGATGGAAATGTAATTTCTTTTTAAATCTATCAAGATTAACTGTTAATTCCCAAAGATGCCAAGGTTATGTACAGTCTTACATCTGCTCATCCACATAGAACATTATTGGCATTCTCCATGAAGAGTACAGACACAGCAAAAGAAGGGACATTTCTAGGTTGTATCTGTCAGAGTTCCTTTGTGTTATGCAGTTATTGACATGGTAGAAATACTACAAATGATTGCAATTACTATTGTGTTACAGCTATGACTGTTGAAATGAACACAAATTTTGAGAAGCATTTTATTCACCCCTTTTGCTAAAAGCTTTTAAAAATCTTTTATTGCAGGCCTGTGACCTTACAGAACATAATTGACTGTCAGAAATAAAAGGTGCACATTTTCCCTGTCAGACTGCTGAGCCCTTTCAAATCCCATTACTATAAGGGGAAGGCAAGGGCTTTTGGCACCTTTTATGCAGAGGTCTGAATGGAAGATCTTTGTGATCACCAGAAGTTGTGTAGTGAAAACACTCTTTATCTGGTAAGGGATTTATGATTGTCTCCCCTGAGACCAATTTTCTGACTGTTTCCTTTTGCCATATTCATTTTGCCATAAATAATATTGCACATAGCAAACTTTACTTCAACTGGTAATATTTATTTTGATTTTTTAACTACAAACTGGACTGCACAGTGTAATTCAGCTACACATCCTTTATTAACTAGGGAATATTGATTAATTTTGTTTGCTGAACACTTTGCATAAAAAAAAGGAAAGAAGTTCACTTTCAGACTGAAAATGTAAGGAATAAAACATGTTTCATGTAAACCTTTGAATACATGAACTTATGAAATTTAAATGTAGGCTCATATTCCTCCAGGGAAAATAAAATCATATTCAGGAGAAACTCCTTCCATAAAAATAAAGAAGGAGAATTTTATTGAAATGAAGTAAAATCCACGCAGCAAGTACAATGCTGTTTTCAGCCACTTCTGAAGTGGCTGGAAGTTCTGGCCTGGAAGTTCTGGCCTGGAAGCTACAACACAAAGAGGGGAGCTAGTATAATGCTTTCTGCTGACCTGCATTTCTCTCTTCCTGTATAAAACTTACCCTAGAGATCTTTAGGTACACACACCATTGTCAAAAGATTCGTTTGAAGAAACATCATATCAAGGACTTGATCATAGAGCTTTTCAGTTTCTCAGTAAATTTTTACAGAGTTTTAATTTTAAATTTGTTTTGAGTATCAGTGTACCATTTAAAATATTGGGAAATAACAATAATAATAAAAGATATACATTGCACTAATTGCATATATCTATCAATATATCAATCTTTTAAAATATCAATGAGATACCAATAAAAGGAGTGGAACAATGTCATTTCTTAGCTTTTATTATTATTATTATTATTATTTTCCTGTTTCTTCTAGTTTTGGTTTACTTAAACATTGGTAGCAATGTATGTATAATATGCTATTGGGAGGAAAGAATAAAATTTATTTGGATAAAAAAGATTGATTTTTTTTTTTTAATTTTACAGAAGAACTTAATTTCACAGATTTCCAGCAACTCTGAAAGTGCTTGATCAGTACAAAACCAGGCAAAGTTAATTAATGATTTCAATTTCAAAGCACCTTTGATTAACTGAAGCCAGTACATAGGGAGGTGAACTACTTTTAAGTAATGACTCTTTTTATCGTTTCTATTATAAAATGTCTCTGATTGACAGTGTATATTTTCCAAACAGTCTATATTATTAGATTAGAACTCTTGATGTTGTTCACATCTGGGTACATGAGCAAAAATAATTAAATTTAATAATAATGGAAAA
Source organism: Heteronetta atricapilla (assembly GCA_011075105.1). NCBI lineage: Eukaryota > Metazoa > Chordata > Aves > Anseriformes > Anatidae > Heteronetta > Heteronetta atricapilla. The sequence goes on from CM021733.1 coordinate 91,648,568, forward strand.
AAAAAAAAAAAAAAAAAAAAAAAAAAACAGTAATCCATCATACTACTACTGTAGCATGAGCAATGAAGTCTGAGTGGGTGCCAAATTAAGAAATGAATCCATAAACATATGCCAATTACTATAACCATAATAAAATTTCTACTCTTGTTCAAATAAATATGAAGCATAATCCCCTCTCTCAATCTCAGTGGGGTTCTCCAATTCTTTACCTTTCAAATTGTACCTAAACACATATTTAAGGTGACTAGCATTTCTTTAGGAATCACACATAACACCATAGCCCTGACTGAAATAAATTTCCAGGATTCTTCAGTTTAAAGGTTCTCCATTTCCTGTGCAATCGGCCAAGCTTCATCAAAACATTCAGTATGATGTGTACTGTTTCTTCAAACTGATCATTCATATATTGACAACTTCCTAAGTTAAGTATATTGTGTGTAGTGTGATTTTCTTTAGACACTTTTTGCGTTCTCTCTGTAGCAAATGTTCCACCTTTTCAACCTTTAGAAACCTGATTGAAAAGTAAATAGAGAGCTCTGAACATTCAGGAATTTTTCCTGTGCCCTCTGAAAGGTACTATTCAACAAACAGTTATCCCCTTGTTCCTGGTTAAAATGGATTGTTACTTGTAACAACCAATAAAGTTATTGCATTTCAGCAGTACAGATGCATGCATCAATATCACAAATGTTTCACCTTTTTCCATATTGAAGAAGATAGTTTGCTTTGGTAGATGTGCTCTCACTAGGGACTCAATATGGCTAGTTCATAAGATTATCAATAACTCGTGCATGAAGAAAACTCAAGAGGTCTCTGGTCCTACCTTCTGCTGAAAGCAGGGCCAGCTACAGGGTCAGGCCAGTTCACTCAGGGCTTTTTTCAGTTGGGTCTTGAAAACATCCAAGAGTGGAGACTGCATAACCTCTGCTGGGCTGTCCTCATGGGGAACAGGCTTTTCTTCATAGCTAGCCTAAACCTCTCTTGTTAAACTTATGCCTTCTGTTTCTCATCTTCCCACCACGCATCACTGAGAAAAGGCTGGGTCTGTCTTCTTGATAACCTTGTATTACTGGCAGGCTGCTCTTAGGTTCCCCAGTCTTCTCCAGGCTCAACAAGTCCAGTTTCCTCAGCCTCTCCTCAAAGGGCAAGTGCTCTACTCACTGACCTCTTGGTGGCCTTCACTGGGCTTGCTCGAGTTTATTAGTATCTCTCCTGTGCTGGGAGACCCATTACTGGACACAGTACTATAGATATACCGGTAATACTCTAGATGGTCTAACAAATACCAAGAAAAGGGGAATAATGATGTCTCCCAAGCTACCGGCCATGCACCTGTTCATACAGCCTCAAATGCTATTGGATGTCTCTGGTTCCAAGGCATACTTCTGGCTCAAGCTCAGCTTGTTGCCAACCAGGACCCCCAGGACCTTTTCCACAGTCCTACTCTCCAGTTGGGCAGTCCAAATCTGGACTGTTACAAGATCTTCCTTTCCAAGGGAGTGACTTCGCATTTGTCCTTGTTGAGTGTCAGGAAGCTCATGTAGGCCTGTTGCCTAGATCCCTCTAAAAGACTTGAATGAGTCCCTGTTGTGGTTTAACCTGGCCAGCAGCTAAACACCACACAGCCGTTCGCTCGCCCTCCCCACTCCCTCTCTGGGATGGGGGAGAGAAACGAGAAAATGAAGCCTATGAGATGAGATAAAGACAGTTTATTAAGACAGGAAAATAATAATAATGATAATGATAATAATAGTACTACTAATAATGTGTACAAAATAGGTGATGCACAATGCAATTGCTCACCACCCGCTGATTGATGCCCAGCCTATCCCTGAGAAGCTGATCCCCCCACTCTGGCTAGGCAGCCCTATATATTGTTTATGTTTATTATCATGTCAGATGGTATGGGATACCCCTTTGGCCGGTTTGGGTCAGCTGTCCTGGGTCTGTCCCCTCCCAGCTCTTGCTGCACCCGTAGCCTGCCCACTGGCAGGACAGAGCAAGAAGCTGAAAAGTCCTTGGCTTGGTGTAAGCACTACTCTGCAATAATTAAAACATCAACATGTTATCAGCACTCTTCTCATCCTAATCCAAAACTTAGCACCCTACCAGCTACTAGGAGGAAAATTAACTCTGTCCTAACTGAAACCAGGACAGTTTGGTGTCACCTGCAAACCTCATGAAAGTGCCCTCTCTTATCTCCTCTAGATCACTGATGAAGATGTTAAACAGGACAGGCCCCAGGACTTTACTTGCTACAGGCCTCCAGACAGAGCATTGTAAGTTAACCACAACCATAATCAATCTTGCCTACCCTTCTAGAATGCAGCATCACAAATTGGACACAAGAAATTTATTGTAGACATGGTTAAAAGCTATTCTGAAGTTGAAGTAAATAGTGCTGCTTTGCTCTCTCCTTACTTACAAATCCAACTTTTTTTTTCATAGCCATGTAGGATTTTTTTTTTTTTGTACTTTATGTGACCAACCTCAATGATATTTCCAAGTATGAGTCATGAAAAAAATGTTTATTTTCAATCAAAGAGCCATAAAAAGTATTTTATCTTCCACAAAAATGCTTTGATAATTATTTTTTCTTTTATTTTTAATTTTTACTTTTGGTGCAAATAACCTAGTATTTGATCCAACTTATTTGCATATGGATGTGCTCATCACTAAAGTGATGATAGATTCTGCTCCAACTAATTATTAGGTTCTGTAATACAATTACTCATGATGAGGGTAACAGAAATTAGTGAGTGAAATGGGATATCTACATAAGGATGAAAGCCTTGGAACAACTTGGAAATATAAAATTTGTAGCTATACTAAACGATTATTTAGATGCCCTCTATAGTTGGTGGGGAGACACAAATACTTAGAATCATAGAATATCCTGAGTTGGAAAAGACCCGTAAGGATCATCAAGTCCAATTCATACTTTCCAAATAAGTTTCATTTTTCAGTAAGCTCTTTCAGGATGCTTTTCATCCTTCCCAGTTCTCCACACTTCAGAACAGGAGGAGCAAAAATACCCAGCTTAGTTGGTGTGCCCAAATTTTTAGATGGCCTGTGTAAGGTCACATAAACATTGTCTGGTTGTCATGGGATTTCTAGGATGGCAGTGGAGTGTCCAGAAGAAAGGATGTATTTCTGGACCATGTACTGTAGGTGGCACCGTGTTTACACAGTAAGATAATTTTTACGGTTTCTTGGTAAATACCTTAGTCAGCAGAAACCAGTACATTTACAGGCTGTAGGACTTGGCACAGAAAACATGCTTAAAGTCAAATAAATTTTGAATGCATAGGTCATGGAAGTATGATGAATTCTAGACAATGGAGCATCAATCATCACACTGAAGACTAAGATCTGGGTCAAATCCTATTATTTGTAGTGGGTAAGAGGGCTGCAAACTGTGAAGAAGCTTGGAGAACCTTTATTACCTTGGAGTTACAGGATAAGCAGACATGTTTTCTGCCCAGTTTAAAATAAATGGACAAATAAGGAATAGATCCCCATGCTATCTTGAGATAGACAACTTGCTGCAGAGCAAAAACTGTATGGAACAGACACACACAGACCAACAAAAAACAAAATCAGCAACATATTTTATAAATGTTAGATAAACATCCACAAAAATCCCCCCCCCCCCCTCCCCCCCAATTTGTGGTTTAGCCCCAGCAGGTAGTTCATCACCACACAGTCCCTCGCTCACTCTCACCAGGTGGGATGGGGGAGAGAGTTGGAAAGATAAAAGTGTGAGAACTCATGGGCTGAGTCAAAGACAGTTCACTAGGTAAATCAAAAGCTGTGCACACAGGCAAAGGAATTCCTTGATAAAGAACTCATTTGCTGTTTCCTGTTGGCAGACAGGTGTTTAGCCACTTCCAGGAAAGGAGGCCTCACCATGTGTAACTGTTTCTTGGGAAGACAAATACCATCACTCCAAATGTCCTCCCCTTTCTCCTTTTTTACCTCTGCTTTTATTGCTGAGTGTGATGTCAGGTGGTGTGGGACATTCCTTTGGCCAGCCTGGGCCAGCTGTCCTGGCTGTGTCCCCTTCCAGCTCCTGGTGCACCCCCAGCCTCCTCTCTGGTAGGGCAGCATGAGAAGCTGAAAAGTCCTTGGCTCTGTGTGAGCACTGCTCTGCAACAACTAAATATTGGTGTGTTATCACCACTATTTTCATCAAAAATCCAGAACACAACATCAGTCAAGCCTTTGTGAAGAAAATTAACTCTATCCCAACCAAAACCATGACAATATCTTTCCGTTATTGACTTTCTCCATGACAGATGCTTTTTCTTTCTGTAAGGAATCTCTGTCTTCATATTTCCTTTGTAAACTGAATAGATGAAGCAATTAATCATAAATGACAAGCATTATTTTCCAGCATGTGAGTTTTCAGCCTTTGACTCTTGTTTGAAATCAGTTAGTTCCAAAGAAGTTGTACAAGAAATAATCTCATGCAGTCACAGGTGAACTAAGGAATATGGGTACATATTCAAGACTATGTCTGTGATTATGGCAGAATATGTTTCTGGATTGCAAATTACCAATAATTTTCTATCCTGATATAGATAGCTTACTTTCCTTGTTCTTAAATACACTATCAGGCTGCATGAAACATCTAAATTCTACAACCAGCATGCTTTTTCTTTCTCCTCTCCTCTCCTCTCCTCTCCTCTCCTCTCCTCTCCTCTCCTCTCCTCTCCTCTC
>CM021733.1:91658289-91706609 GCA_011075105.1 Heteronetta atricapilla
TCTACTCTCCTCTCCTCTACTCTCCTCTCCTCTCCTCTCCTCTCCTCTCCTCTCCTCTCCTCTCCTCTCCCATTTTTTACTGTAGCTGTTCTATATACAGTACAAGACAGAGTACAAATTCTGATCTTGCATTTCAGCCCTGCCAAAACAGCTGATTGCACTATAACCATAGAACAGAAGTACATGAAAATGAGTTAAAATGGCATCACAATTTTAATCACAGTTTCATTCTTTTCAGATGCTGTGATTGCTTTTCTATCAGTCTGTGATCGGTATTTGGCTTGCTTTATTACCAAGATTAAGTCTTGGTAATCTTAGCCTTTCTAGAACAGTGATGGCCATGTGTGCCTGCTTTTTTCATTTCCTGTAGAGTCTGTGGATGCTGTGAGACCTCAAATGGGAGGAAAAGAGTGATTTTGTAACACCAAGCTGAACAGCTGTGTTGCCACAGCACTGCCATTTAGTAAGTATTTAACATATTTTTCTTCATGAAAGTAGTACTTAGAACCTAAATAGAGCTCTCCATCTTCAAAGAGCTAAACAAACATTAACTAATTATTCTTTACAGAATCCTGCAAAAGAACAAAGTAACAACATCACAATTCCTTTTTTTTTTTTTTTTTTTTTCCAAATTAAAAGACTGTGACTGATCTGGCTAAACTAAAGAAGGAACTAATCTGATGTAGGAGTTAGTGGAAATCTCTGTTGTGCTCAGATTCACTGGAAACTGCAATGCTTGTATTTATCTTTCATTACATGTCTTTTAAAGAAAGCTTTTTGTTGTTGTTGTTGTATGTTGTTTCAACAAACTTTTAGGCCAAAAGTTAGATGGAGTTAGATGCAAAATAATATTGCAATTATTTTATTAAATGCAATAATGCAATTTATTATTAAATGCAATTAAATTTAAAGTTACTAATATAAAAATTAAGAACAAAATATATCTTAAATATTGTAACTTCTAAGATAAAATTCTGACTTCTAACAGTATTTAGCAATATTTTTTCCCCAAACATGCCTCATCCTTCCACAAATCCCAAATTTAGATTCTTGAGAAAGATAAAAGTAAACTCAATGGGAACAGCGTAAAATGCTTTATGGCCTGCTGCGCTACTTCTGCCCTATGTTAAGGTCTTGCTTAAAGGATCATGAATCTTATGAAGTGGCATATGACAAACTTTTTTCAGAAAGATTGACATTTATGATTTTTCAAGAAACCACTTGAAAAGACAGATACCTACCAGCTGTGGGAGAGAAAGAAAGAATGACAGATGAATGATGCTTACCCCCGACTCCAAACTTGCTGTTCATTGCACTGCACTGCACTGTACCAGCAAACCACTACCCACTAAACACTGTTCTGGTGGATTTCTCAGTCTTCTGAAATTCTAATATTTTTGTTAGGGAAAGGTGAATTGGCCTGTTTGTGTTAGTGTACTGTTGCCTACACCAACAAACCTATCCTCTCAGCTGAGATTGCTACAGGAGGAACTAAGCATGTCACTATTACAATTATCTTAAGTAGAAGTCAATATTAAGGATTAAAAAGCATATGTCTCTCATCTCATGATACCTTACACAGAAAAAATGGATTGTCTGACAGCAGAAAAGCACAAACATTATATTTTCCTGAATATTTTCATCAGGTAGTGCCTACTACAGCTGAAGTGCTATTTGAAAAACAAATGGCTTAGGACATATGGCATTAAGTGACTTCTGGCAAACCTATGGAGCAAGGCATATGGCATATCATAACCTTGAAGGAAGAAATGTCTCCTTGTACCCTGTAAAATAATACAGCAAACTGATTTCTGAACCTATTTTTTGTTGTCAATTTGAAAAATTACTTTGCTTACCTACTACAGATTTAAAATGCTTCATGATTATTTTTCTACCCAACTTTGTTTGCTAACTATCTCTAACTGTCACATGGAGATTTTCTTTTTATTATTATTTTTTTTTTTTTTGAGTGAGCCTAACATATGGTCATGAATATGAGCAGCCAGTTTGTCACTCATTGTTATTTTCTTGTTCTATATTTTCCTATCAGGTGATGGTGTTAGAGCAACTCATGCAGCTTCACTAAATCTCACTCAAATGTTACATATAACAAGACACTCTTAAACTGTGTATGTCCAACGAGGATTTCTTATGAAAAGCCCAAATAAAAGTCTGAAAAAAGTTCTAAATGCAGAAAAGTCATCAGTAACAAACAGTGAGTAAAGAATAGAACAGAACAGAACAGAACAGAACAGAACAGAACAGGATTCTTTCATGCTCTTTTTGTAGATGAGTATAACATTGGCTAATAGCCAGCATGGACCACCCCAGACTCCCATGACCTGTGGTAAATTGTTGACAGTGCTTCAGCTACAACGTCCCCTAATTCCTTCAGCACTCTGCAGTGAAACACATCAGGCCCCATGGATTTATGAATGTTGAGCTGGTAGAACTGTTCATTTACAATTTCAATGACCACAGATGGAAAGTCACTGCTCCCTTAGCCAGCTCTGAGGTCCGGGCAGCCCCAGATCTAGTATTCCTACTAAATACTGAGGCAATAAAGGAATTAAGTGCCTCCACCTTTTCTTCCTCATTATTTGTCAGGTGACCATCCAAACCAAGTATCAGTCCAATATTTTACTTTGACCTTCTCTTGCTGACATATTTGAGAGACATTTTTGCTATCTGATACCAGTGGCTAGTGTCAGCTCAGCCTTTCCTTGTTTTCTCCTTGCAGATGTGAACTGCAGCTCTGTCCTCTCCCTTTGAAGCCAGACCTAGCTTCCAGAGGCCATATATTTGTGAATGCATTTAAGAAAGTAAATCCATCTAAGGAAGAAAATGTTATCTGTCTCTTAGCATTGTGTTTAAATATAATGCTAACAGGCTTTCCTGGCTTTTCTTCTTTTTTTTTTTTTTGTGCTAATTGTGTATAAAATATTGTCCATTCTTATGGATTTCTGAGCTGCAATCATTTCATGTGATATAACATCAATAATCAGGATTATGATTCTAGCAGTACTGAACTAGAAGTAGATAGACTGTATTACCATGAAGGTTTCATCTTACTTCCATGGCAAAGTAGTGACCCAAGTTGGAAATAATTTTTTTTTTTTTTTTTTTTTTTTTCCGAATCTTCTATTAATGCTTTCTCTCAAACAGACAGATTTTCCAAGGCATGTGTGTTAATTTGATGTGTAAAAAATAATAATAATAAAAAATGTTTAATGACAGTTCCAAGACATGCATAGTAAGGTCATTAATTTTATGATAGAAAATCCATTTTTCATTACCAACAGAAATCAAATAAAAATGTAACCCTATTTTCCCTAAAATCAAAATGAATTAAGGGTATAGTCTTGGATTCATCAAGTTTAAAGACAGCTTTTAATGCACCAGGAATTCAGCATCTTGCAGTTTATAAATCTAAAATTATCCAGAAATCAGGATGTTTAATCTGGATCAGAATAATACTACAATCAATCTCAGACTGTCATTGGAAGAGTTTTCACAGTCCAGACTGATTGTTTTCATGGCAAGGACAGCCTATAAGGAGGTAATCATATACAATTTCTATCTTAGTTTTCAAAGTTAGTTATCAAAGTTTTTAGTTATCAAAGTTTCTTAGTTATCAAAGCCATTTCTGATTTAACTCTTTATTTGTAGAATTAGAGTGGAGAACAACTTCTTTGGAAGAAGTAGGACTCAGTTCACCATCCTGAATAACATTTTTTTTTGGCGTGGCATTTCCAAATATCATGATTGTGCCCACTAGTAGCTCCAGCTAACTGGAACACTTCAATGCCAGCAGAGCAGCATTTTCTGCAGCTGACATGACTTCGTGATATCTGAAGCTGGACATAGGAAACCTGATAGCACCTGAACTGAATTTCCACTATTTTGAAAAATTTCCTTGCCTTCAGGATGAATACAGGTGAAATTATCTAAAATTAGTCATATAGTCTAACCACTTTTTTTTTTTTTTTTTTTTTTTTTTTTTTTACAGTCAGTATACAAAAGGGGAATGCCCAAGATTATACCAGCCTTAAATTTTGGTGTAAAGTAGATATTATAGCCAAACTTAAAAATTTTGAAAACTCAGACTAGATGCTCAACTTTTGGATGGATAAAGGTAGGTCAGACAAATCTCTTAAAGCATTATCTAGTCATCATCAAAGAGTGACCTCCAGTAGCTCAAAGGATGAGTCCTTTGGCCTCAGGGTCAAGTAGAGCAAATTGGATCCCACATCCACAGAGTGAACAAGAACCTCATATGAAGAACCTCCTGCCTAACTAACCTGATTTCCTTTTATGATAAGATCACCCGTATGGTGGACCAAGGGAAACCAGCTGATGTGATTTTTTTGGACTTCAGCAAGGCTTTTGACATGGTTTCCCATAGGATCCTACTGGACAAAATGTCCACCATACAGCTAAATAAAAACATCATCCGATGGGTGAGCAATTGGCTAACGGGCAGGGACCAAAGGGTTATGGTGAATGGGGCTGCGTCAGGCTGGCGGGCGGTCACCAGTGGGGTCCCTCAAGGCTCCATTTTAGGGCCGGTACTTTTCAATATTTTTATAAACGATCTGGATGTAGGAATAGAAGGTATTTTGAGCAAGTTTGCTGATGACACCAAACTTGGAGGAGTTGTGGACTCGGATGAGGGTGGAAAGGCCTTGCAGAGGGATCTGGATAGGTTGGAGAGCTGGGCGATCACCAACCGCATGAAGTTCAATAAGAGCAAGTGCCGGGTCCTGCACCTGGGACGGGGAAACCCTGGCTGCACGTACAGACTGGGCGATGAGACGCTGGAGAGCAGCCTACAAGAGAGGGATCTGGGGGTCGTGGTAGACAGCAAGTTCAATATGAGCCAGCAGTGTGCCCTGGCAGCCAGGAGGGCCAACCGTGTCCTGGGGTGCATCAAGCACGGCATCGCTAGTAGGTCGAGGGAGGTGATTGTCCCGCTCTACTCTGCGCTGGTGCGGCCTCACCTCAAGTACTGTGTGCAGTTCTGGGCACCACAGTATAAAAAGGACATGAAACTGTTGGAGAGTGTCCAGAGGAGGGCTACGAAGATGGTGAAAGGCCTGGAGGGGAAGACGTACGAGGAACGGCTGAGGGCACTGGGCCTGTTCAGCCTGGAGAAGAGGAGGCTGAGGGGAGACCTCATCGCAGTCTACAACTTCCTCGTAAGGGGGTGTCGAGAGGCACAAGACCTTTTCTCCATTAACACCAGCAACAGGACCTGCGGGAACGGGGTTAAGCTGAGGCAGGGGAAGTTTAGGCTTGACATCAGGAGGGGGTTCTTCACAGAGAGAGTGGTTGCACACTGGAACAGGCTCCCCAGGGAAGTGGTCACTGCACCGAGCCTGACTGAGTTTAAGAAGCGATTGGACTGTGCACTTAGTCACATGGTCTGAACTTCTGGGTAGACCTGTGCGGTGTCAAGAGTTGGACTTGATGATCCTTAAGGGTCCCTTCCAACTCAGGATATTCTATGATTCTATGTACCTTTAATTGGCTGTCAGTTTCAGGTTGTGCTGTGGCAATTGTAAGCTGCTGAGAAAACATTGAACATCCTCAGACTCTATGGATGCTAATTAGGGCCAAAGGTAATCATTATCTTTCAGGATGGAGCTTGTGAAAAGTGTTAATATGATTCGTGTCATGTATGAAACAATGCTAGGGCAGCATGATGAAATGTAACTTTCTATCTAAGAAAAACAGAGTGATTAGTGTACATAGTTCTTGTACTGTGCAAAATAAGAGTCTAGCAATTCGTGTAAATAGAGGGCTTGAAGGACGAACACTGAGACTCGAGTCTGAGAGATAAGAGGACCAAGGAGTTTTTTTTTTGGAAACTACTGACTTCTGCATGAGACGCTGCCCAAGCTTCTGATGTCTGGCAAAGGGATCCACCAAATAAGGAGAAAAGGGGAGTTGAAGGACGACCGAAGGACAAAGCCTGGGAGGAAGACTATGAGCCTTCAGCACAAGAGACCCCCATAAAGACCACCAGAGACTGATACGCATGCGTCCGGAGAGGGTTTGGATTCTGGGAACTGATTATAATAACCCTGCCTTTTCTAGGAATAGTGATGAATATGTATTAGTCTAGGAGCATAAAAATCAGCCCCCTGATGTAACAGGTGTGCATCTTGGTGGAGCAGAGACTCCCGGTGCACCCAGCGCTGTTTGCTTGCCTCTATTTGCTTAATAAATTACAAACTTTAATTTTAATCCTATTTGGGACTCAAGCATTTATCACAGAGCTGAAGGACATGAAAGGGGCATTTCTTCTTAAAGACCTTCCTAGTCGATTATATTGTGCAGTTCCATGGGTGAAATATTGACCTACATCACTAGGAATTTTGTCTTCAGTTTTAATAGAGAATGCATTTCACAGTAGGCATCTAACTGGCCAAATATATGTGCATATGATCTAGGAGATAAGAGGAATAAGTTATCATATTGTTTTGTTTCTGTTAGGGATATTTAATGACAAGTTTCAAACAGTGGAACATCTGCAGGTATTCTTGTGATGAACATCTTATGAATGGATTAAATAAATATTAAAATGTAACAATAATAAATTCAAATTTATTTTCATTACATTAATATAATTTTCCATTATTCATTAACAGTAATTAAAAACAAACTATACTCTTCAAACTCTAATTGTATCTTGTTACACTGATGATTTTATAATTACAAATTAAAATGATTTTAACAGGAAGGAAATCGTTTACAGAAAGGTGTTAAAATTGATTTTTGTTAGAGAAGCACACCAAATACATTTTAATAAAACAGTCAGATTGGGATTGGACACAAGATCTGTAACAGGCATATTTAAAGATCAGCTCACATCCTCCCAAAACAAACCTCTTGTGTTGATTTTAATTATGAACTGACATCATTAAAAAGAAATGACCTTACATACTCTTGATTCAGATCATGCTTACTTTATATGAAATTTCGTATTACTGCTAATACATGGCAAATACCTTATTCAACTGCTCAGAGGTTAAACAGACTTCTTAATACTTCATAAAAAAAAAAAAAAAAAAAAAAATCACACACACAAAAAAGCAGTAGACCCAAGGTTTTGTAGAAGAAATTACATTCTTTTTTCTCTTCCCAGTCCTCTCTACCAGCTCATACTTTTTTTAATGGAAGTTATTTGCAGACCTTACATGGAGAAGCAATTCATATAAACAAAATTTGTATATTAAGCTGATTCTATTTCCTTTCTGTTGCAAACCAACCCATCTAGCAGCTTATCTACCCAGTCAAATACATCAGCAATCACACTCTAGTTCATGTACACATAGCTAATGCTCCTGCAGCTGAAAAATAACAGAGAACACCTTGAAAGGCCAAAGAGCAAAAGGAGGGTCTGTCTTTGAACCCTCCAAATCTTGAACTGGTGGAGATTAAAACATGCTGCTGAAAAAGCCATGGCAGAAGATGTTTGCTTGGGCATGCTCCAATGTGCTGTCTCTCCCAGTCCATACAGCATCAGGTTCAGTGGGAGAGAGGATTCTGATGATACCATCGCTTTATCTCTGCATTCCTGAAATCACAGAATCACAGAATCACAGAATTTCTTGGTTGGAACAGACCTCAAGATCATCGAGTCCAACCTCTAACCTAACCCTAATGGTCCCCACTAAACCATATCCCTAAGCTCTACATCTAAACGTCTTTTAAAGACCTCCAGGGATGGTGACTCCACCACCTCCCTGGGCAGCCTGTTCCAGTGCCTAACAACCCTTTCAGTAAAGAAGTTCTTCCTAATGTCTAACCTAAATATCCCCTGGCGCAACTTAAGCCCATTCCCCCTCGTCCTGTCACCAGGCATGTGGGAGAACAGACCAACCCCCACCTCGCTACAGTCTCCTTTAAGGTATCTGTAGAGAGCGATAAAGTCGCCCCTGAGCCTCCTCTTCTCCAGGCTGAACAAGCCCATCTCCTTCAGCTGCTCCTCGTAGGACTTGTTCTCCAGGCCCCTCACCAGCTTCGTCGCCCTTCTCTGGACCCACTCAAGCACCTCCATGTCCTTCTTGTAGCGAGGGGCCCAAAACTGAACACAGTACTCGAGGTGTGGCCTCACCAGAGCCAAGTACAGGGGGACGATCACCTCCCTAGCCCTGCTGGTCACACTGTTTCCTATACAAGCCAGGATGCCGTTGGTCTTCTTGGCCACCTGAGCACACTGCTGGCTCATATTCAGCCGACTATCCACCAGCACTCCCGGGTGCTTCTCTGCCTGGCAGCTCTCCAACCACTCATCTCCCAGCCTGTAGCTCTGCTTGGGGTTATTGCGCCCCAGGTGCAGGACCCGGCACTTGGCCTTGTTGAACTTCATGCAGTTGACCTCAGCCCATCGGTGCAGCCTATCCAGATCCTCCTGCAGAGCTTTCTTACCCTCGAGCAGATCGACACATGCGCCTAGCTTGGTGTCATCTGCAAACTTACTGAGGGTGCACTCAATGCCCTATTAAAGAGGACCGGCCCCAGCACCGAGCCCTGGGGGATGCCACTAGTGACTGGCCTCCAACTGAACTTGACTCCATTTACCATGACTCTTTGGGCCCGGCTATCCAGCCAGTTTCTAACCCAATGAAGCGTGCGCCAGTCCAAGCCAAGAGCAGCCAGTTTCTTGAGGAGAATGCTGTGGGAGACGGTGTCAAAAGCCTTGCTGAAGTCAAGGTAGACCACATCCACAGCCTTTCCCTCGTCTACCCAGCGTGTCACTTTGTCATAGAAGGAGATCAGGTTCATCAAGCAGGATCTGCCTTCCATAAACCCATGCTGACTGGGCCTGATCGCCTGCTTGCCCTGCAAGTGCCGCCTGATGACTCTCAAGAGGATCTGCTCCATGAGCTTCCCTGGCACTGAGGTCAAACTGACAGGCCTATAGTTCCCCGGGTCTGCCCTCTGGCCCTTCTTGTAGATGGGCGTCACATTTGCTAGCTGCCAGTCAGCTGGGACCTCCCCCGATAGCCAGGACTGCTGATAAATGATGGATAGGGGCTTGGCCAGCTCCTCTGCCAGTTCTCTCAGTACCCTTGGGTGGATCCCATCCGGCCCCATCGACTTGCCCACATCCAAGTGCCGTAGCAGGTCACCAACCAGTTCTTCATGGATGGTGAGGGCCACATCCTGCCCCCCATTCCCTTCCACCAGCTCAGGGTACTGGGTATCCAGAGAACAACTGGTATTGCCGCTAACGACTGAGGCAAAGAAGGCATTGAGCACCTCCGCCTTTTCCTCATCTCTTGTAACTAAGTTTCCCCCTGCATCCAGTAAAGGATGGAGATTCTCCTTAGTCCTCCTTTTTGTGTTGATGTATTTGTAAAAACGTTTTTTGTTGTCTTTAACAGCAGTAGCCAGATTTAGCTCCAGATGAGCTTTGGCCTTCCTAATTTTGTCCCTGCACAGCCTCGCTACATCCTTATAGTCCTCCCTAGTGGCCTGCCCACTTTTCCAAAGATTATAAACCCTCTTTTTTCTCCTAAGCTCAAGCCACAATTCTCTGTTGAGCCAGGCTGGTCTTCTTCCCTGCTGGCTCATCTTTGGGCACATGGGGACAGACCGCTCTTGCGCCATTAGGATTTCCCTCTTGAAGAGCTCCCAGCCTTCCTGGACCCCTCTGCCCTTTAGAACCGCCTCCCAAGGAACTCCACCAACTAGTGTCCTGAGCAGCCCAAAGTCAGCCCTCCAAAAGTCCAATACAGCAGTTTTACTGGTCCCCTTCCTGGCCTCGCCAAGAATAGTGAACTCCACCATTTCGTGGTCACTCTGCCCAAGACAGCTCCCGACAATCACATCCTCCACCAGTCCTTCTCTGTTTGTGAAGAGAAGGTCTAGCGGGGCACCACCCCTGGTAGGTTCACTAATCAGCTGCATCAGGAAGCTATCTTCCACGCTCTCCAGAAACCTCCTAGACTGCTTTCTCTGGGCTGTGTTGTGTTTCCAGGATATGTCAGGGAAGTTGAAGTCCCCCACGAGTACAAGCGCTGAAGATTTCACAACTTCTGTCAGCTGCCTGTAGAACTCCTCATCTGTCTCCTCATCCTGGTTTGGCGGTCTATAGCAGACCCCGACCAGGACACTAGCCTTGTTGGCCCCGCTGATCCTAACCCAAAGGGACTCGACCTTGTCATTCCTAGCCTCGAGTTCTACAACATCGAAAGACTCTCTAATATAGAGAGCCACACCGCCACCCCTTCTGTGCTGCCTGTCCCTTCTGAAGAGCTTATAGCCAGTCATTGCAGCACTCCAGTCATGAGAGTGGTCCCACCACGTCTCCGTGATGGCAACCAAGTCGTAGCTTGCCCGTTGCACGATGGCTTCCAGCTCCTCCTGTTTGTTACCCATGCTGCGTGCATTGGTGTAGATGCACTTCAGCTGGGCCTTTACCTTATCCTCCGGCCTTGCCATTGTTCCCCCTGGCAGAGCCCCAACAATCCATGCTTAGCCCCAACAATCCATGCTTAAATCTCCCTCAGTGCACACACCTCCATCACAGTAAGCTGCAGAGCTAAACCAGGTTGCCCTGACAGGAAGGAAAAATCAGGCCAACTCATCTGTTGTTGCTGAGAGTGTTTGTTCTTATAGTGCTCATTAATAGTCTTTTTATGATGCACCCAGCATTACATAAACTTCCAAATGCATGCTAACTTCCAAATTATATATAATTGAATTTAAATTGATACAGTAAATTATTTATAATTCCTTCAGTGTTCCTGGCCTTAGCAGGGAAGACATCTACTAATACACACAGCACCACTATATATTTGCTGCCTGATATGTCAAATTACAGTGAGGTCTTATTTATAAAATTGACTTCTGTATAGCTTTGAATGGACTGTAAAGCAAGCAGTATGTAAACCTTTTCAGTTAAACAGGTTTAGAAGCAGCAAACTACTCATGTAGTGTTTCACTGACACAAGCTAAAGATGCAGTTTTTATGACAATTTTCAATAAAGCTTTCAAATATATATACTTTATAAAACCAAATGATCACTTAGAATTAAATTATTAGTACATTTTGAAATAAAACCAAGCACCCAATTAATTTATGCTTGTTGTTTGTCTTCTGCTTTTATCTACAATTACCACATTAACTCACTTAACAGCCCAGAAAGAAGGTTCTTAGTGTGAATTTCATTGTTTTTAAAGTACATTTATAGCTGTTAGAACTGGTGTTTCGTGAAAATTGCATTTATTATTCCCTTAAGTTGGCTTTAGCAGAGAAATAACTTTCACCAGTTGATAAAATATTTGACATTTTGAAAGGTAAGAGCAATGTTCTGTCATAAATAACACCTTTAGGTCAGGACAATACTATTCAAATCAAGTCAAAGCAAAGGGGTTGAACAACAACAACAAAAAATCGCCTTAATTCAAGGGCAAAATAAAAAATAGTTGACTAGAAAAATGTTTCCACAGCTTGTGCTAGCAATAGCATCTTCTGGGGAAGATTTGTCTGTGCTGGTGGGGATCAAATCACCTGTCAGGTTTCTGAAGGGACACATCAATCAGATTTGACATGTTCCTGATTGCTCCATTAAATCACCACTGTGGTCCTGATTTGTCTCATCAGGTCAGATGAATTTTTTTTGAGGAGGATTGAGATGGTAAACTGTTTTTCAAATTTCCTGACTGAAGGCTTTTCAAATAAATATGTGTTTTGCTTTGGAAAAGTTTAATGAACCATAAAGCTATATCCTAATAACAAGTTATTTTAGTACACACGTTTTTGTTCTGTTAAGTATATTGAATCAGCACATACAATTATTTTCTTTTTTTTTTTTCTGTTCCTTTTCTTTTTTCTTCTTTTTTTCTTTTCCCCATCTTTTCTTTTCCTTTTCCTTTCCCTTTCTCATTTCTTCTACTGTTTCCAGCTTCCCTCTCCCTTTCCCTTTCCCTTTCCCTTTCCCTTTCCCTTTCCCTTTCCCTTTCTTTCATTTTTTTTTTTCATTTCTTTTTCCTTTTTCCTCTCCTTTTCCACTGTCCCCTTTCCTGTCTCGCTCTTCCTTCTCACTTTTTTTTTTTTTCTCCATTAGATGCTACACAGAGTATTTTAAATAGTCAAAGTTCTATTCCTAAAGTTCTCTACTAACATCTGGGTCAAAGAAAAAGAAAGAAAAAATCAAACAACTCTGGAGAGCAATAAAGCTTTTAGAATGCAGTAGTTCCTCTCTGACAAAGTAGCTCTGAGACATATATCATATGACTTCATTATGCTCCTGGATTTTCTATTAATATTTTGTATGTGCACCCAGAGCTTTGGATGTATGAATATTTAAGCAATCTAAAGAAATGAATACATTAAATTATCACCACTTTAAATATTTCTCCCTTGCTTTGCATAGAGGGATAGCATAGTTTCAAATTCATATTTGAACAGATTAAATTCATACTTGATATGACACTAGGTAGATGACATACAGGAGGAATGACTTTGGCACCCCTCAGATGCAAACTTGAGAGAAAAGCAACTTCCTCACCTGAAGTTCTCTACAAGTAGACCTGCTGGTGATGTTTTGGCATTGCTGCTCCCCTCCTTAGCCAGTATAAGGAAATACCATGACATATAATATTTTCTGGTTGTCCACAGATATCTTACATAATCTATATTTAATCTCCAACAGATATTTAACTTAAAATGTTAGTCTCAATTAACAACCACTATTATTTCTCCATGCCCTGGTTTACTTTGTGTTTAATTAAAATCAATTGAGAACATATATTAAAAAGAGAAAAAAAGAAAATCAGAAAAAAAAAGAAAATAAAAGCAAAAAGCTATGGAAGCTCTATAAGCATTTCCTTGAGTGTCTTTTAAATTAATATCCTTTCTGAGGGACTGTCCTTACATCCACTGTGAGTAAACACTTTCTGATGCATCAAAGAACAGTGCATGCAATGGTTATGGATATCGGGAACATTGACAGAGAGTTGATTTAAGGTGTGAGTAAAGAAAGCAATTATGCAGCTAAGTAGCCTGTCATAGTCAGTGGGTTCTGTGCCCAAGAAGATAAAGACTGGCAGTGTCTGTTTCTTACCTGCATAGCTCTCTTTGACAACAAGATGACACTACACATATATTCCCCAGAAATGATGTGCAAGGGCAGGATGTAGAAACTATGTAGACTGCCTTGAACACACTAATATGTTCAACCTTCTTGGCATCTTTCCACATGTTGGTCATAATAGGAGCTCTGCAACAGTCTGTCTTGGTATACTTAGTTAATGGTATAGCAATTTTCAAAACCCAGATGAGCCCGATGCTCTGCCAGAGCCTAGCCTGACTGTTTTGCTCTTCAAATAACTTGTGTACTAGTCTAGGTGGGACTGGTCTTCTACCCAACTTATTTTTGCAGCATAAATACAGCCTGTCAAACTCCAGATGCACAGGCCAGAAGTCAGAGAATCCCTGAGACATCGGCTATGTACATATGAGAAATGAATGAACAAAAATTGGGGTTGAAATTAGGAAGGCTTTATATATAGAAGCTAAAGAACTCTTAATTTAATGAGTAATCCATATAATCCCCCCCAAAACAAAACAAAACAAAACCAAACCACAAAACCCTACATTTCAACTAATACATCAGTTTGCACAGTAAGCATTGCTACAACTTTATTTATTAGGATAGATCTCCATTGTGATAATGCTTATGTCCCATTAGCTTGTAGAATAAAACAAAAAAGTGAAAATAATACAAATTGTTTACTCTCAATGACACAACAGCTGATATTCAACTGCTTTTCACTGAGATTATCTTTCAATTACAGAAAGATCAAGAGCAGAACTGAGAGAATGCGTACACATTCCTGCCTCAGGACAGATCTCTGGATGAGATGCCTAAGTAGTTGTTTAACCTTAAACAAAACCTGAAGAGCATTCAAGAGACATAACAACAACAACATGCTGTTCTGCGTATCCCAAGGATATTCAACATCTTGGAGAGTTATCGTAACTAGCTCAGGGGATAAGAGGGTGCTGAAGGAGTAAGGGACAGTGAACAAGTAGGGAAAAATATATTCCCCTGTCCCCTCCACAGACTGGCTCCCTGATGAAAAAAGGCAGTAGGTGTCATTGTTAATGGTTTCTGAGATATAGTTTCCAAAGTACAGAGTCGACCACAGTGTTGAGTACAAATACCAAGTTAAAGTCGTGGCCAGATATTTCATCGTATCGTAAACTATTATTACACCGCACAGTACCATCATGATCTTAAACCAGGGCCCAGAAAGGATAAACAGCACAACGGGGATCACATACAGAAAGCCACGTGCTATAAAATTCAGTTTGGAATACAGCCACAGCAGACTTGAGATTAAAGCAATCAACATTCTGATTAGCAACTATTAAGCAGCTCTAATACTTATACCAATTTTAGTTTAACATACTCTGGTCAGATCTGTTGTTATCTCAACCCTTGTTTGCCCCACGTTGGGCGCCAAAAGGACTGTTGTGGTTTAACCCGGCCGGTAGCTAAACACCACACAGCCGTTCGCTCGCCCTCCTCACTCCCTCTCTGGGATGGGGGAGAGAAACGGGAAAGTGAAGCCTGTGGGTTGAGATAAAGACAGTTTATTAAGATAGATAATAATAATAATAATAATAATAAAAATATGTACAAACAAGTGATGCACAATGCAATTGCTCACCACCCGCTGACCGATGCCCAGCCCAACCCCGAGCAGCTGCCCCCCCCCCCCCCCCACCCTGGCTAGCCACCCCTATATATTGTTCAGCATGATGTCAGATGGTATGGAATACCCCTTTGGCCAGTTTGGGTCAGCTGTCCTGGGTCTGTCCCCTCCCAGCTCTTGCTGCACCCCCAGCCTGCCCGCTGGCAGGACAGAGTGAGGAGCTGAAAAGTCCTTGGCTTAGTGTAAGCATTGCTCTGCAGCAATTAAAACATCAGCATGTTATCAACACTCTTCTCATCCTAATCCAAAACATAGCACCCTACCAGCTACTAGGAGGAAAAATAACTGTCCTAACTGAAACCAGGACAACTTGGAATACTTTGATTACAGACATTTCCTCAACAGCACTGGGGGAGAAAATAAAATGAGAAAGCTTGTGGGTCTTGATAAGGACAGGCAGATCACAGCTCTTCAGGAGCTGTTTCAGTGTAGGTCCATACCATGGGGAACAGTCCTCCAGGAACGGACTGCTCCAGCATGTTCATGGAACAGACTGCAACCAGGCTGCAGTTCCTGCCAGAAAACCTGCTCCTTTCCACAGGTTGGAGTTTCAGGAACCTGCTCCTGTGTGGGCTCTCCATTGGCTCTCTGTAGGCCATAGCTTCCTTCAGGGCACATCCACCTAATTTGGCATGGGGTCCTCCACAGGCTACAGTGTGATTATCTGCTCTAAAGGGATCCTCCATGAGGTGCAGGAGGACAATCTGCGCCACGATGGGGACATGGGCTGCAGGGGAGCTTCTCCTCTGGCACCTGGGGCATCTCCTTCCCCTCCTTCCCCAGCCTTGGTTTTTGTGGGATGTTTAACACATTTTCTCTCTGTTCTCTCTTCCAGCTGCTGTGCAGAGGTTTTTGTCCTTTCTTAAATAAGTTATTATTGAGGTGCTACCATCTTGGCTACTGGGTCCAGCCATGCCCTGCAGTGGGGCTGTTGGAGCCAGCTGGAACCGGCTGTGTATGGCACAGGGCAGCCCCAGCCTCTCCTCACAGATAATACACCTGCAACCCCCACTGCCAGCACCATGCCATGAAACCCAATAAATGAGAGAAGAAAAAAGTACACGTTCTCATATCTGCTAAAAATCAGTGACAGTGTTGTGTTGGACCACTGTACAAAATCCACAAAATCCATTCAGGCATTGGGAATGCCAATAAATGCCTAACAGTTTTTATGTCAAACTTAATCAGCTTTGTTTTCTGTGTACTTTACACATATGCCTACAAGATGCTCTCTTTACAAAACTGACTGAGCACTATTGAAATCTTAATTCTGGATTTTTAGATGGAAAGATGGAATAGCCTTGAGGTTTAACTCAATATAATGCTTCTGATAGTCCCCCAAAGGACTTTCTCTGGCCTTTGCCTCATCAAAGAGATAGCCCAAAGTGAGGAAACAGAAAGAGAATTACATGTGGTGTTTTGTCAGCATTTTTGCCTCCTTATGTAAGGTAATACTTTCCAGTTCTTGGTGCAGTTTTCTTGCATGAACTGCAGAATTGACAGTTCCTGTTTGCACTGTCTTGAATGGGAACAGTGATCCATATTAGTCACAAAAGCATCTCTGTCCCCATTAGGAAAATGAAAGACAAAACAAAACAACAACAAAATAAACACATCTTGTAAAGAGAATACCCATCTATTGCCTTGCCTTTTTTTTTTTTTTCATTTTTTTTTTTTTTTTCCAAAATACATTGAGAGTGGGCAGTGGGAATCTGGTTTGAATAAGGCTTTTGACTCTGTTCCCCACAGCAGTCTCGTCAAGAAACTGGCTGCTCTTGGCTTGGACTGGCATACGCTTTGTTGGGTTAAGAGCTGGCAGGATGGCCAGGCCCAGAGAGTTGTGGTGAATGGAGTCAAATCCAGTTGGAGGCTGGTCACTAGTGGAGTCCCCCAGGGCTTGGTACTGGGGCCAGTCCTTTTTAACATCTTTTTTGATGATCTGGATGAGGGGATCGAATGCACCCTCAGTAAGTTTGCAGACAACACCAAGTTAGGTGCGTGTGTTGATCTGCTCGAGGGTAGGAAGGCTCTGCAGGAGGATCTTGATAGGCTGGACCCATGGGCTGAAGTCAACTGCATGAAGTTCAACAAGGCCAAGTGCCAGGTCCTACACCTGGGGCACAACAACCCCAAGCAGAGCTACAGGCTGGGAGATGAGTGGTTGGAAAGCTGCCTGACAGAGAAGGACCTGGGAGTGATGGCTGATAGTCGGCTGAATATGAGCCAGCAGTGTGCTCAGGCAGCCAAGAAGGCCAACAGCATCATGGCTTGTATAAGAAACAGCATGGCCAGCTGGGCTAGGGAAGTGATTGGCCCCCTGTACTCAGGTCTGGTGAGGCCGCAGCTCGAGTACTGTGTTCAGTTCTGGGCCCCTCACTACAACAAGGACATGGAGGTGCTTGAGCAAGTCCAGAGAAGGGCTACGAAGCTCGTGAAGGGTCTGGAGAACAAGTCAGGAGGAGCGGCTGAGGGAGCTGGGAGTATTTAGCCTGGAGAAGAGGAGGCTCAGGGGCGACCTTATCGCACTCTACCTTAAAGGAGGCTGTATCGAGGTGGGGGTTGGTCTATTCTCCCACGTGCCTGGTGACAGGACGAGGGGGAATGGATTAAAGTTACGCCAGGGGAGGTTTAGGTTGGATATTAGGAAAAACTTCTTTACGGAAAGGGTTGTTAGGCACTGGAATAAGCTGCCCCAGGAAGTGGTTGAGTCACCATCCCTGGAGGTCTTTGAAAGACGTCTAGATGTAGAGTTTAGGGATATGGTTTAGTGGAGGACTTGTAAGCATTAGGTCACAAGTTGGACTCGGTGATCTTGGAGGTCTCTTCTAACCTAGACTATTCTGTGATTCTGTGAAACAAGCCCCTGAACAATAAAAAGGGCATGTAAAAGCAATATTACAGAAAAGACAGTTAAGGACTTGTACCAGAGATCTGGATTTTGTTAGTTACAAAGAATTTGGTAGGTATTTCATCCACTTCTGACATAAATCACTGGAAAATGGACATGTGCTACATTATCCTTGTAACATATGGATTCTTGGAGCTTTATTCTAAGGATATGTAGGCTTGTGCACTTCCACTGCTTTTATCTTCAGTTTTTATAGTGATAAAACATGTTTGCATTTTAAATGATGTGATTTTCAATTGATTTTTTTTTTTTTTTGGTATTCACTTTGATGTTGACGCTTTTACCATGTCATTTGTGTTATATTCACTCCAAGGACTTAAGCTACCACTTTGCTATTTTGAATGTTTAAATGACATGTGAATTAACCCCTTGAAGAAACAGCAGCTATGTTTCAATTTGACTTTTCAGCTGGAGCTGCCAGTATATATCAGTCCCCAAAAAAGTACCAAATGTGTGCAAATGCAAAATGTATGAAAAATATTCTGCTTGGAACTTAAAAGAAAAGGAAAGAAAATAAATCAATGCTTTAAGTATTAGTTATTATAAAAGTAAAAATTAAAACAAATATTTTAACACTTTAAATCAGCAATTCCTATTATGATATACAGGAATTTTACAGCTTTCATCTTATAAAGGACAGTGCATTATTACTCCTTTTTTATATTCAGCCTTCATTACTTAGACATATAATAATTACACTTTATTCCTACATACAATACATTCCTCAGTATTTTATTTCCTGTTAAAGATATATAATTAAAGGGAAACTTCAAATCATGATATTACGCCACTTAAGAAGTCTATGTAGACTAGACCAGATTGACTGGTATGTCACATGGACGAATTATTATTTCCTTTGACTCTGGAACATACTGCCCATGGCCCTATACAATGCAAACAACACCTTCTAGCTATTCCCTACTTCCAGTTTTCTCCTCTTCTCACCTGCATCAACTCTCAGCTCAGCTTTCCACTTCACAGGAGTCCCAGTTCAGTCTCCATGTCCCTGTCTCTCTCCTCACATGCATTTTTGCAGCTAGTGATCGTCACAAAACCTATGTGAATTTATGAGACCCCAGTTGAATTTGGCGGAGACTGACCAGGAGATTCAATGTATCAAAAGGAAGATAAATGGGTGGGCAGATGTAAAAATAGGCAAGTGGACAGGATGGTTACAGAAACCTTATTTGTTTGGCAAATGAGGCCTCTTAGGCTGTTAAAATTTTAAAGACTACAACAAGTAATTTTATAGGCATATAAATACTATCTCAGCATAGCCCATTTCCTATTATTTTTAGCAAAGGATTTTCAGTACAAGAAATAAAACAAAAAAAAGAATACTGGTAAGAGATAAACACTCTTTTACAGAGACTGCTAATGCCAAGTACATCACTTGTCCATCCTTAGCTGGTGCTTCGGAATGTTTATTTATTTAATAAATCATAGCAGTTTATCAATTACTACTGCTCTGGTACTTTGTGAATGAAGTGAATTAGGGATAGCAAAGATACTTAAGATTAAGATTTCTCGTTATTGTTTTCTTTTAGGAGATGAAAGCTAGTTTTGAAGGAGTATAAATATTTATTTTATTAGAGGAACGGCTGAGGGCACTGGGCCTGTTCAGCCTGGAGAAGAGGAGGCTGAGGGGAGACCTCATCGCAGTCTACAACTTCCTCGTAAGAGGGTGTCGAGAGGCACGAGACCTTTTCTCCATTAACACCAGCGACAGGACCCGTGGGAACGGGGTTAAGCTGAGGCAGGGGAAGTTTAGGCTTGACATCAGGAGGGGGTTCTTCACAGAGAGAGTGGTTGCACACTGGAACAGGCTCCCCAGGGAAGTGGTCACTGCACCGAGCCTGACTGAGTTTAAGAAGCGATTGGACTGTGCACTTAGTCACATGGTCTGAACTTCTGGGTAGACCTGTGCGGTGTCAAGAGTTGGACTTGATGATCCTTAAGGGTCCCTTCCAACTCAGGATATTCTATGATTCTATGATTCTATGATATATGTATAATGGGAAATTCTGTCCTATTTCTATAGTAGATAGAAATATCTATTTCCTTTCCTCATTTCCATTTAGTAGGGATGTTGGAACTGCTAATATTGGACAGCCTTTTTGAAAGTGGCAGTTTTCACAGCTTTCATTACAGTTGGTCACAGCATGGAATCCTCATAATCCTGGAAGACTCTACTACAGCCTATCTCTTTTATCAAGAATGTGGTATCTCCAAGGCTTGGTGATCAGCCTTGACACAGAATAACATAGTTGTTGTCACCAATACATCAGGAAATTTTTAATCCTTACCTTAGCAGTGGCATATTTCTGCTAACTTATATTAGTAAAACCTAACATACATTGGCTAACATATTAGCAACATGTTACATGTTGTTGTGATGCTAGCTTATGTTTTCTACCACACTCAAATGGAGCACAGGATGTACATTGTAAATACGACTACTCATAAGACTTCAGGCAGAGTTAGTTCTGGTGAAGCTGTTTTTGTGTATAAAAACTAGCCTTATTTATGAACAGGAGAAGACAGCATTTCACCAAATACAGCAGATACTTGAACCATCTTCCAAGTTGACACAAAATGGCTTATTTGTTTTTAAGTGGTTTTTGAGTGAGTAGACTGAAAAATTGTAAGACTTTTATATGTAAATCCCCTTATTTGTTTTATTTATTTATTTATTTATTGGTTAAAATGTATATGTCAGCTTTAAGGATCAACATTTTTGTAATTTCCACAGTTGAAAAACATTAAATGGAGCTGCTTCCCTTTCACTCCAGCAGCAGGTAGATTTAATTAGACTTTTCCATATTCTGTTTATGCAAACCACCAGTCATCCTTAAAATTTCTGTATGTGATAGATGATTTTTTTTCCGTCTTCTTTTCTTCTTTCTTCAAGGTAAACAGGTTTATCATTCGTTTATATTTTACTTTTCCAAATATTAAGTTTTGATGTGAGGTTTCCTCATTTTACTTTCATAAACCTCCAAACACCCTGCAGTTTCATTTTCCTTTATTTGTACTTCTCATGTTTCTGTTCCACAGTACAGTTATCTCTGTTAATTGGATATTGTTTTTCTCTTTCAAGTTCTGCTACTGTGGTTAAATGCTGCTTGGTAGACTGAGCTGAGAGCAACTAACAGGATTTATGTTAGTTGCTTATGTCCAGGCTCTTCATACTGAGTACAGATTTACCATGCTAGAATTTCCATTTAATTTTCATATATAGAAACTTAAACCTCATTTATTTTTTCTTCAGATCGTGATGGAAAACTGAAGAATAGTTCTAAAAACAAATCATAAATAAAGAAAAAAGGCAGGAGCACATTGGAAAGAAAATGTATTTACAGTTTCAAGAAGGATAGTTCTTTGGGCTAAAAAAAAAAAAAAAAAAAAGAAAAAAAAAAAAGGATAAAAAGGATTAATTCAATTTTTGCCATTCCCAGTATAATCAGAGGAAACTACAGCTGGTTAGTTATAGATTTAAACTAGAAAACTAAGAGTGAAAATCTGATTCAGATTAGAATATGTCAAGGAAGCCTAGAAAAAAGCCAAATAGTGCAGTGAATTAAATATTATTTGGATAACGAGAACCTATATCTCAGTTCTCCTAAGAACACAATGTAATGTATTCATTACATTTTTCCATCTTCTTTGTAGATAAGATAAACTGGTGGATATTTAGTTAATTAAGAAATGCCTGTTGGTTTCACCCTATATCCTATAGGAGTTGTTTAGGCTGTCATCCATTCAGTAGGGTAAGGCTGGTTTTTGTTCAAAAGGTTTTCTACAGATGTCATGATTTCTTTTCCCACAACTGGAAGTTTTGATCCTTTGCTTGTTCTTCATGTCTTTGGGATCATATTGCATCCTAGCACCAGTCTAAGAGTAGATATTCTTCAGGATTTAATCAGCATGTTCTCCCTCTAGATTTCTCTTGTATATCATAAAATCATAGAATCATTAAGGTTGGAAAAGACCTGCAAGATATCTGGCCCAACTTTCCCCCCTACCACCAACATTACTCACTAAACCATGTCCATAAGTACCAGGTCCAACCTTTAATTAAACGACGCCAGGGATGGTGATTTCACCACCTCTGTGGGCAACCTGTTCCAATGCCTAACTACTTTATCTGAGAAGAAATTTCTCCTAACTTCCAACCTGAAATATATATATACACATACATATATTTATACACATGCATATATACATATATGTATACATACATATATACACACACATATATTCTTTTTTCTTTCCAACTCATACTCTGGCACAGTTCAGAAAGAAAGTTTGGTTACACTGCTTCTCTCATAGCAGAGAACCTTTGGATCATCTCCCTTTCCCTATCAGGTGTTGGAATATTCTATTCCCATCACTTTTTAAGTTTTTACATCTGTCAGAATTCAATTCTTAACATAAAAGTAATAGAGAACAAGCTATTATTAATGACTATATCTAAAATCTCCTTAATTATATGTACAATTTGAATAAAATCATAGTTTGTAGTACTGTGTACTATACTGGGAAAACTACAGAGTTAACTATCTTAAAATAAGCTCTGAAAGCCAGCAGATATTATCTATGAAAGAGACATCTAAATGACTGACAGCATGAGAACATCAGTAGCCTCACAGCTCATAAATAAATGATAAACACAGATATTATATCAGCTATTATTAATGTAAGATTTATTTTTTCAAAGTAGGTTGAATCCCTATGGTCTACTCTAGGTAGTTATTAGAATAATACAGGAAGAAATGCTTTCTTATTATTTTATTAATGATTACAAGACCAAATCATTTTCTAATTCAAGAAAATGAAGAAATTGTTTTCTGAACTCTGCTGTATCTCATCCATTCAACTTCTTATATAGTCCCATTAAAAATTTTACACCCTCCTTGGAACTTTAAAGGCTTTTTAAGCATTGCAAATCATCCTCTGTGGCACACTCATTTGAGTCCAGCATTTAACTGGACCATCAGTGTCCCATCTAGAAAGAAACTTCAACTAATTTACAGCTTCAAACTTCTAAAGGTCAAAATTTCATCAAAATAACAATGGGAAAACAAAACAAAACAAAACATGATAACTATAAATATGTAATATAAGTTTGTTGAAGAATTGCTAACATGCATCCAGGCCTTGAATCCTACACCTCCAGATACAGATGGCATATCATTATCATTATTATCATTAATTTATGCCAAGAGATTAGTTCTGGAATCCTACAGTTTATGTGTGAAGCTTTATAAAATTTGTGAGAATTCAAAAGTTATGTTCATCATTATGTTATATTGATGCTGGCACTGTGTAAGAACCACTTGCAAATAATTTTTTATTAACAGCACCAAATAACAACTGATATTTTGGACAGCTTACTACATAGATTTCATAGATTTATGTACTGGGATTACATGGTAAGGTTTTGGTAACAGTGGGCTGCAGATGAGGCCTCTGTGTGAAGAGTCCAGAAGCTGCCCCGTGTCAAATAAAACCCAGCTCCAGCTGGCTCCAAACGGGACCTGACACTGGCCAGAGCTAGTCAATGAGTGACATTGGTTGTGCCTCTCAGAGAGTAGATTGAGGAGAAAGAAACTGCTGTGCAACAGTACCAGAGAGAGGGAAGTGAGAAAATGTAGAGAACCAGCCCTGCAGACCACAAGGTCAGAACAGGAGGGTAGGAGGTGCTCCAAGCACGGAACAGAAGTTCCCCCGCAGCCTGTGGAGAAGCTCCTAGTGGAGCAGGCTGTCCCCCTGCAGCTCATGGGTCCCACATGGAGCAGATCTCCACGCTGCAGCCTGTGGAGGAAGCCCTGTTGGAGCAGGTGGTTTTGGCCTGGAGGAGGCTGCAGCCCATGGAGAGCCCCTGCAGGAGCAGGCCTCGGGCCGGAGCTGCAGCCTGTGGAGAGGAGCCCACCCAGGAGCAGGGGGTCGGGGGGAGCTGCTGCCCGTGGGGGACCCGTGCTGGAGCAGTTTGCTCCTGAGCCCCGCATGCTCAGTTCAGGAAGGACGGCATCCCGTGGAAGGGACCCCATGGGGAGCGGGGGCAGAGAGTGACCCTGAAGGAGTGGCGGAGATGAAGCGTCAGGGACTGACTGCAGCCCCATTCCCCCTTACCCTGTGCTGCTTGGAGGGAGGAGGGTGGATGGGTGGAAAGTGTTTTTAGTTTGCTTTTAGTTCTCACTTCTCTAGCTTGTTAGTAATAGACAATAAATTACATTAATCTTTCTCTATGCTGAGACTGTTTAGTCCATGATAGTAACTGGTGAGTGATCTTCCTGTCCTTATCTTAACTCATGAACACTTTTTCATTGTATTTTCTCCTCTCCTCCTTTAAGGAGGGGAATGAAATGGCAGTTAGGGTGTTTAGCTGCCCACCAGGGTGAAACTACCACACTGCTCTGTATCACCTGTACTGTGCATAGTGGGTGAACCTTCCAGAGAAACTATGACCATATCTCAACATTGGACTGCAAATTTCAGGCAATGAGCCAGTTCAAAATCTAGATCAAATATTTGTATAGTAGGCTTACAGCTTTTGCCAAAATTATTTAATGTTAATTCATTAAAAAATCTGTATGCTTGCCTCATATTGCCTCTCAGAATTCTCACTCCTTTCCCATGAAATCAAATAATCACAGGACCTCACCAATAGCCATCACAAAATTGAGTGGAAAATGACAGTGCTTTGAATTTATTCCCAGTCAAGTGGGTTATCCTTAGCTACACCAAATACAATTTTATCTGCTACTGGTAAATAATTCAAGATGCAGGTTTGGCTGAGATACTATCCATTTTCTTTGTAGAGACTAATATGATAATAGGTTTTAGATTGTTGATGAAAATAGTGGTCATAACACACCAATATTTTTAGTTGTTGCAAAGCAGTACTTGCATGCAGCCAAGGACTCTTCAGGTTCTTACACTGCCCTGCTAGCAAGGAAGCTGGGGGTGCACTAGGATCTGCAAAGGGACACAGCCAGGACAGCTGGCCCAGGTTGACCAAAGGGATGTCCCACATCAATGTGGTGTTATCCTCAGCAATAAAGCTGGGTTAAAGAAGGAGGATGGAGTGGAGAGACTGGGGAACAACACAACATTTTGTATGATGATGTTTGTCTTCAAAAGAAACTGTTACGTGTGATGAGCCCTGCTTTTCTGGAAGTAGCTGAACACCTGCTAGCTGATGCGAAGTAGTGATTGAATTCCTTGTTCTGATTCCAGCCAGGGTTGAACCACAACATCAGGCTTTCCAGAACTGGAGGTAGAATTTAGCATAATAAGTAAATGAGTTAATGAAAGGACAACCTTGTAATCCTCCGTGAGCCCTATAAAATCATATATGAGATGAGTTGGGAAAGTCCTCTTTTCTTAGCCTACAATACCCACTTGTAAAAGAAACTGATGCATATAATGCTTATGGTGATACCTACTATATACATTTTTCTCCTTTGTATTTTTTTTTTCCAGAAGAGACATTTATTTGAAAAAGAATCTCAGTTACCTAGATATTTTAACCCATGACAAGAAAATCAAATAATGTATTTGTTTTCTTACGTAGACGTAATAAACATTATGTTGGTGTTTGTAAAAATATCTGGGCAGAGACACTGGACTATATTATGTTAGTTCTATGGGACAGTTAGTGTATTCAAAGGACTGATAGATCTGCATGACTCTTTGAAATGTACTGTTTCTGAATTCATGCAAGCATAAGACATTTTGTGGACCTCTTTTAGAAATGTCCATGTTCTCAATCCCCTCCTAAAAGTGCAACAACTGATATCAGTTAATGTTGTTGTCAGCTGTTCTGGCAAAAAGAGCTGAGATTGATTCTAGCAAACTCCTGCCATGCAAAGACCATCTGTTCTATCTTGCCCTGCATGCAGACTGGTAGGCAAGAATTTGGAGGCAATCCTTGCAGTATGAATTTGCCGTATTGAATCCAAAAAGTTATGGCTGGACAACTGATGCCAAAGGGAATCTGAACATTCAGAGAATGGCTGTATCATCAGCACCCAAAGCTATTCCAGAACTAAAAAAAAATACAATTGCATTCTTTCCTGCCAAATCAGTGACTACACATGAGTTACAAAACAACTGAAGTGCACCGACATGCAAGATGCAAACCTGTGTCAATTACTGAAGGCTGAATAGAGTAAAAGATGAGTCTAATGAAAATTTGGAGAAAAATAATGCTAATAGAGTAATATAGGCTTATAAAATATTTGATGTGTTATTTTATCTAAGATCTTATACTAAAAATCTAAGATGGGATACACCTACCTTATTCAGTTGTTAACAGCACTGCAAATGTATTCTTCTGACCTAGAATAGGTCTTCTGACCTAACAATCTTAGGATCCCTTAAGTGCTTGTTCCTCTCTATTGATTATAAAGGAGGTTCAAGTGCTGTACACATTTGAAGTTAAATGAGATGAACCCCAGCCCTGTACTTCTACAAATGTCATAGATTGTATCTAATATTCTTTCAGCAAGGAAAAATACTTGGGCTTTTTAATAATTTATACAAATAGAATTTTAATATCTTACTTGTATCACGGCTGCATGCAAGCTTGGATTGCTTTCTTATATAAATGAGACAAACTGCACAGCAGATTTTTTTTTTTTTTTTTTCCATGCAAATGTTGATGGTGCTTTCCTATACCTTTGATGCAAATCTTGTCACCTGGCAGAAGTGATTATTGTCTGCTTAGTCTTTGCAACATAAACTACATTTATGCTTAGAAGTCCAGGGGAGTGAGTCTGAAGCAGCTTGTTCAGATGTGTCAAGCACCTCATTCTTTCACACTTATTTTACTTCCAATCCATCAATATTGTCTATAGAAATTTTAAAAATACAGGTGAATGCTTTTTGACAGAACAACACAGTGTTTTGGGCCACTGAAATATGCCAGTTCTAAGTGAGTTCCTGCCCTGTACACACTGTATGTGTCACAAATTTCTGAAGATCCTTAGGGCTCCAGGGTGATCTTCATTATCTTACCATATTCCAGAGAGCTTTCCTGATTACTGGAGGATGCTAAAAAAGAATTCTACTCAAAGACCTTTGCACTGTTGACTGTCAAATGAACTTAAATGTGCAGCTTAAAAGAAAAACAGAATATAGATTCAAAAATATCCAGAAATTATCCTGAGAAAATTTATTAAGAAACTATTTTTTAAAAACTGATCATAGTTTGACATGATAACTCTGTCATCCTAGCTTGCTGTTTTGAAACCACTCTCAAATCAAATCAGATTGAGATAAAAATTAATTAAGATGTTTATTTGTCAAATCTCAAATGCACTGCAGTCTGTAGTTTTATTAAGACAGGTACATACATATGAAAATAAAGTGTTATTTACTTAGCATTTAAGTCATCTTTCAACATTTCTTTCCCCTGATATAGTCCAGATAATAAAATTTATGCCTCAGCTAGTGTTGATTATAAACAAACAAACAAACAAATTAGATCTTTCAAACTACTTCATGCTTTGGAAATGTTGTACTTTCAGACCAATGTAAGTCTCACCAAAATATTCTTACCTTTTCGGATAGTCACCTAACTTCTATACTGTACACATCTGCCTCTGATCAAACCACGTAATTTTTTTTTATACTCAGAAAAGAAGCAGTGTCTATTTTACCTGACTTCAGAAAATAATTTCGTACTGAGTCATGTGAACACTGTAAGTTTATTGTCATTATTTGAGTGACACCAAACATCAAATGTGAGTGATAATGCTCTTCTGGATAATGTCTTTGAGAGATGCAGGGACAGTAAAAACAAACAAACAAACAAAAAAACACAACATAAAACTTAAGTAGATCTCTCTGTTGAATATTCAGTTCTGTGGGTTAAGGAAGACATAGTTCTTTCACACTGAAATCTTTTCTGCCTCCTTTCATCTGTCAAGATGCTTTCTTCAAAACAGTTTTGACATGTTGCTTTTGGCCTATCTGCTTCCACTTGTGTCTCCAGTTCTAGGTTACCAATGTGGTAACCTAGAACTTTCCTTCTCTTCATGTGCAAATGTGCAATAGTCTCTCTAAACCTGTCTTCTGCTGTGAGGTCATTGTTAACATCTCTGAAAGAGTGAATGAAACTCTGCTCTGTCAAAGATGGGAGGATATTGGTTTCATTGGTGTCCTTTTTTTTTTTTTTTTTTTTTTTTTGATCATAATTGCATTTAACAAGCATTCAATCAGTTCAATCAGTCCTTGTTTTATTTTTATTACTTGACTTTTTTTCTCAGTGTCTTGGACTTTATTCTTTACCAGATAACTGTCTTGATCCTTTGTCATAATCACTTCCAATAAGCTGAGTATTTCTATCGTGTGTATGCTCTAGAATTTCGAGGGATACTGGATATATACTACTGGATTCTTAAACTTTTGACCAAATATAAGTCAAAGGTGGCTGCCAGCAGAATATTCCAGCAGAGTGTGCTGGAATCATGCAGGGGTATTCAGGTCTTCTGAAAATGTGAATGCTACCTTTGGAAAGTCTGTGAATACTTGTGGAAAGCTGTCCATTGGTCCCGCATGTGGGAACATAAATGTCACACCTCTGGAACAATTCTGTAACAGTAAACCCTCAGGGGTTTAAGCTACACATACATAATCAGTAACACATGAATAAGAACAAGAATGGAGTAGAACAATAAGAACAAGTAGTATCAAAACACAGTATCAAAGCAAAGGTGATATTGGAATAGTCAGTTTTTATTGTAATGAGAGCAAATATGAAACTTCTTCTTCACAGACACATAATACTGATAGAAATTTTGCCACCTCTGGTGATACTGGTTACCCCACTTGCCTTGTAACTTGTGTATTGTATTATGTGAGAATAAGTTCATTGTTGTGGTTTAACCTGGCCAGCAGCTAAACACCACACAGCCATTCACTCACCCTCCCCCCTCCCTTTCTGAGATGGGGGAGAAAAACAAGAAAAAAACTGAAGCCTGTGGGCTGAGATAGAGACAGTTTATTAAGATAATAATAATAATAATAATAATAATAATATATACAAAACAAGTGATGCACGATGCAATTGCTCACCACCCGCTGAACGATGCCCAGCCTATCCCCAAGAAGCTGGCCCCCCTCCCCGGTTAGCCACCCCTACATATTGTTCAGCATGACGTCAGATGGTATGGAATAATCCTTTGGCCAGTTTGGGTCACCTGTCCTGGGTCTGTCCCCTCCCACCTCTTGCTGCACCTCTAGCCTGCCCGCTGGCAGGACACAGTGAGAAGCTGGAAAGACTTTGGCTTAGTGTAAGCACTGCTCTGCAACAAGTAAAATATCAGTGTGTTAGCAACATTAGTCTCATCCTAAATCCAAAACATAACACCCTACCAGCTACTGGGAGGAAAATTAACTCTCTCCTAAATAAAACCAGGACAATTGTCTATAACAAAAATGGAAAAATATTGCAGAATTTGAATTTGTTAGCAAAACCATAAACGGCTGACATTTATAGAGTCATTGGAATGATTCACTGTCACATTTTGCTTTTGAACCTTCCTATACTTTCCTCCTACAGCCCAGAGACTTGTAACAGTCAATCCCTATACTGTCAGCCATTCTGCAGCAAAAGTATAATTATTCTTAACATATTTTCATGCAAGATCCAGTTTCTGACTCTGGATGTTTTAGCAGAGAAAATTGCTCTCTTGTGAGTAACCTTTGCAGAGAGCTTTCAGGCACTTTTGAATGACTGACAAACCAAAGAGTTTTTCCATACAAAAGAAGAAAAAGAAGTAAAGGATAAAGTTGAAGGAGTTCTAACATTATCAGCACCTCAGAAGACCCAAGGTGTCCTACGGATTTTCAAAGCAATCTCTACACGTGCCAGTCAGGGTAGTATTACTAATGAGAATTTATTGCTGACATCAAAAGTTTCAAAAACTTCTTTGATGATAAACACAAAGAGATCTTCATGCCAGAGAAAAAGCCATAGTATCGTAAAAGGCTTATCTGAAATTTCTCTCCTTAGAAGAATGGAGGTGAATGAAATCATGGACTTTTGAAAGATCCTACCTTTGTTTTAGCCTACATCTCTCCTTATGATAACAGCGGTCTATAATCCTGTTTTCCATCATCCTGAACTTGGCAAAAGTATGCCAACATTTTTATTTTTTGTTTTTATTTTTTAATATTCTTAGCTCCTGCAGGATATAAATTGTTAGTTAGTCCTTCAACAAAGAGAACCTATTCCCTAAGAGTTCTGCTCTTGGAGAGTTAATCTATTTCCATCTTTGCTCATTTAATGTTTCGTCAAGTCTTCTATTTTCAGATACCAAAGTATGTATCTTCATGGGTTGTAAAGATTTTGGATTGACTGTATATCAACTTACTGTCCAAAGAACATCCTAAGAGACAGAGACTTGTTTGTAAACAAGTGAATGGAGTAACACTGTAAACACTTGCCTGGAGTAACACTGCCAGTCAAGTGTTATAATGATTTATAAAACAATCATAGAATATATAGAATCATAGAATATCCTGAGTTGGAAGGGACCCTTAAGGATCATCAAGTCCAACTCTTGACACCGTACAGGTCTATCCAAAAGTTCAAACCATGTGACTAAGTGCACAGTCCAATCTCTTCTTAAATTCAGTCAGGCTCAGTGCAGTGACCACTTCCCTGGGGAGCCTGTTCCAGTGTGCAACCACCCTCTCTGTGAAGAATCCCTTCCTGATGTCAAGCCTAAATTTCCCCTGCCTCAGCTTAACCCCATTCCCGCGGGTCCTGTCACTGGTGTTAATGGAGAAAAGGTCTCCTGCCTCTCGACACCTAAAAAGGAAATAAATTGTTTTACTAAACATGCTAATGTTACCTGCTTTCTGTCACCATCTATAACAATTATTTTTTAAGTTTAATATATTAAGTATTGTGTCCTTCTAAGGGAGTCCAAAGGGAGAATTCTAAGGGAGAGTAGTTGTTACATGATATTTTCGTGCTTGGGTTAAAAATAAAATACTTTTAATAATTGCTTCTTCCTCTCAGATCTTCTTAATTCTTCTTCTTTATCTTCTTAATAAAATCATGCCTGGTCACATTTATGAAATGCTAATTTATCTGATGTGTTTAGAAGAATATGATATATCCTCTGAAGTATTTTACATACTGAAGGTACCTTAACTCTGTGAACAGAAGTATAGAATTTAATGATTTTAAAAGACTCCTATAATGTGCAATAATGTTGGGAAAACAAACAAACAAAAAAGCCCACAACATAATAACATCAGGAGGAAGAGGAGAGTAAAGGTTAAATTCTTTATATTGAGAGAAATGCAAATAATTATAATGAGCTCCATGGAGCCTCCATAGTATTACAGAATTACAGTTTGTTTCCTGAGTAGGCATAGCACTGATTCTGGGAGAAACAAGAAGGTTAAATGGGAAAATAAAACAAATATATTTCTAAACCCAGATACTTGTAGTCCATCTTATGACACACTTTAGCTGGAAGCCAGCATTCAGAAGAGCAACTCAGTCTAGTGTATTCAAAAAAAAAAAAAACAAACCAAACCAAACCAAACCAAACCAAACAAAACAAACAAACAAACAAACAAACACCAGAAGCCACAAAAGTTAATTGCTTATAAGGTAAAGCACATAGTAATATTTCATCCACTTATATCAGCAGAGGATGTAGCCCACTTAATCAAAAGAAGTGGTGAAGCTGGAAGTGACAACCAGAAAAGCAAAGGCAAATTGCAATTTTTCATAACTGAAAGACCATTTATAACAAGTTGAGCATACAGGTAAGAGACATTTAATGATAAATTTAACACCCAGAGAAGATATTGTCATAGTTTATCGTGATATATTTAAAGGAACTGGAGAGTCTCATCATCTTTACATTGAAATAAATGTTATATAAGGTGTCTGTGGCTTTAGTAAGATAATTTCTGCTACACTTGGAATACTTAAAATCCATCTAGTAAGTCACATACAGAAAAGTTAGGGCAACTAGTTATGCAATAAAATATGATTCAAATGAGTAAAGGCAGCAAAATTTTGTCCTTAGCCAGTAAGGAACTGATAAAGTTCATATCACGAGTGAACGCATCAGCAGTTTGAATGGAGCATTAAAAAAATAAAAAATAAAAAAAGCTAAGAACAAGAAAGACTAACAAAGATGTTTAGCACTGGAATATTAAATATCACCATGCCTATCACCACTGCTCAGTACTGATGTCAGAGGATTTGTAATATCAATTTGCAGCCAAGCAACTTGTTACAGTTTCAGATAAGAAAAATGGGTCCTAGCAGTTGAAATTAGATAGGTATGTCTCTTTTTAGGTACCTCTAACACTCCAGGAGGACGTTATAAGTTTTCTAGATTAACATTTGAGATTAAATGTGTCAGTGAAATATTGTAGAAAGAGAGTTATGAGGCACTTGGTGATACTTCCAGGGAAGATATAATTGCTGATGATATGATTATTGCTTCAGCTGATGAGGCTGAGCATGATGGTACCCTGAGAATATCAATGCTGAAAGAAAGAGATGAAAATATTGAATATTACAAAGATACAGTAAAAAGGAATAGAGATAAAATACATGCTGGATCAAGGCTTGTTGGAGCTGTGCCAGGGGGAACAATGGCAAGGCTGGGGGATAAGGCAATGGCCCAGCTGAAGTGCATTTACACTAATGCACGCAGCATGGGTAACAAACAGGAGGAGCTGGAAGCCATCGTGCAGCAGGCAGGCTATGACTTGGTTGCCATCACAGAGATGTGGTGGGACCACTCTCATGACTGGAGTGCTGCAATGACTGGCTATAAGCTCTTCAGAAGGGACAGGCAGCATAGAAGGGGTGGTGGTGTGGCTCTCTATATTAGAGAATCTTTTGATGTTGTGGAACTCGAGGCTGGGAATGACAAGGTTGAGTCCCTTTGGGTTAGGATCTGCGGGAAGACCAACAAGGCTAGTGTCCTGGACCTTCTCTTCACAAACAGAGAAGGACTTGTGGGAGACGTGGTGGTCAGAAGCTGTCTTGGGCAGAGTGACCATGAAATGGTGGAGTTCTCTATTCTTGGCAAGGCCAGGACGGGGACCTGCAAAACTGCTGTATTGGACTTCCGGAGGGCTGACTTTGAGCTGCTCAGGACTCCGGTTGGTAGAGTCCCTTGGGAGGCGGTTCTGAAGGGCAAAGGAGTCCAGGAAGGCTGGGCACTCTTCAAGAAGGAAATCTTAATGGCGAAGGAGCGTTCTATCCCCACATGCCCAAAGATGAGCTGACGTGGATGAAGACCGGCCTGACTCAACAGAGAGTTGCAGCTTGAGCTTAGGAGGAAAAGGAAGGTGTGGTGGTTTGACCGTATTAGGCAACTGAACACTACAACCGCTCTCTCACTCCCCCTCCTCAGATGAGGAGGGGAAGAAGTAAAGGGAAAAAAAAAACAACTCACAGGTTGAGATAAGGATAATTTTAATAAAGAGAGAAATATATTATCAAGGAAATATATTAATTAAACAATTATTAACAATATTATTATTATTAACAATATTATTACTAATTAAAGAATTCAACTAAAGGGAGAAAAGGGAAAAGGGGAAGAGGAAGGGGGAAAGGGAATAACAAAACAAGTAAAGGCTATGTGGAAATGCAGAGGGGAAAAAATTACTCTCTACTTCCCACAAATAAGCGATGCTTGACCACGTCCTTGAAGCAGGGCCTCAATGCACATAGCTGGTGTTCGGAGAGGAGGACAGACGTTTTTGCAACGAGAGCCCACCCCTCCCCTCTTCCTCCTTTTCCCACCTTTTATTGCTGAGTGTGACATCATATGGTATGGAATATCCCTTTGGTTGGTTTGGGTCAGCTGCCCTGGTAATGTTTCTCACTTTTTTTTGCCCACCCCCTAGGAGGGCTAGAGAAAGTCCTGATGCTGTGCCAGCACTGCTCAGTAGCAGACACAACACCAGTGTGATACCACTGCTGTTTTAGCTACAAGTGCAGAGCATAGCACTGTATGGGCTGCTGCAGGGAAAGTTACCATCCCAGCTAGACCCAGTACAGAGGGTTTATATTCTTTGGAAAAAAGGGTGGACCACTGAGGAGGACTATAAGGATGTTATGAGGCTGTGCAGGGACAAAATTAGAAAGGCCGAAGCTCATCTGGAGCTCAATTTGGCTACTGCCATTAAAGACAACAAAAAATCTTTTTACAAATACATCAGTGCAAAACGGAGGACTAAGGAAAATCTCCATCCTTTACTGGATGAGTGGGGAAACCTTTTTACAAAAGATGAGGAAAAGGCTGAGGTGCTTAATGCCTTCTCTGCCTCAGTCTTTACTGGCAATACCAGTTGTTCTCTGGATACCCAGTACCTGGAGCTGGTGGAAGGGGATGGGGAGCAGAATGTGGTCCTCACTATCCACGAAGAAATGGTTGGTGACCTGCTACGGCACTTGGATGTGCGCAAGTCGATGGGGCCGGATGGGATCCACCTGAGGGTACTGAGAGAACTGGCGGAGGAGCTGGCCAAGCCGCTTTCCATCATTTATCAGCAGTCCTGGCTATTGGGGGAGGTCCCAGTTGACTGGCGGCTAGCAAACGTGACGCCCATCTACAAGAAGGGTCGGAGGGCAGACCCAGGGAGCTATAGGCCTGTCAGTTTGACCTCAGTGCCAGGGAAGCTCATGGAGCAGATTATCTTGAGAGTCATCATGCGGCACTTGCAGGGCAAGCAGGCGATCAGGCCCATTCAGCATGGGTTTATGAAGGGCAGGTCCTGCTTGACAAACCTGATCTCCTTCTGTGACAAAGTGACACGCTAGGTGGATGAGGGAAAGACTGTGGATGTGGTCTACCTTGACTTCAGCAAGGCTTTTGACACCGTTTCCCACGGCATTCTCCTCAAGAAACTGGCTGCTCTTGGCTTGGACTGGCATACGCTTCGTTGGGTTAGAAACTGGCTGGATAGCTGGGTCCAAAGAGTCATGGTGAATGGAGTCAAATCCAATTGGAGGCCGGTCACTAGTGGCATTCCCCAGGGCTCGGTGCTGGGGCCGGTCCACTTTAATATCTTCATCCATGATCTGGATGAGGGGATTGAGTGCACCCTGAGTAAGTTCGCAGATGACACCAAGTTAGGTGCGTGTGTCAATCTGCTTGAGGGTGGGAAGGCTCTGCAGGAGGATCTTGATAGGCTGGACCGATGGGCTGAGGTCAACTGCATGAAGTTCAGCAAGGCCAAGTGCCGGGTCCT
This sequence comes from Heteronetta atricapilla, assembly GCA_011075105.1. Classification (NCBI taxonomy): domain Eukaryota; kingdom Metazoa; phylum Chordata; class Aves; order Anseriformes; family Anatidae; genus Heteronetta; species Heteronetta atricapilla. The sequence continues at coordinate 91,693,196 of CM021733.1, forward strand.
GCAACTGGGGCACAACAACCCCAAGGAGAGCTACAGACTGGGGGATGAATGGTTGGAAAGCTGCCATTTGGAGAAGGACCTGGGAGTATTGGTTGATAGTCGGCTGAATATGAGCCAGCAGTGTGCCCAGGTGTGGAGCTATGTTTAAATGAGAAGGGGCATGATTTAATTAAAGTGCGCAACTCAGGCCTTGAAGTACTATGAAGATAGTGTAGGCCCAGGGCTGATAACCTTGAGTGATGTTATAGCTAAAATATGCGGAACTATGTTCGGGAGGAGCGACGGCACCCTTGTACCAATTATATTAGTGCTAGAGATGTGTGCATAGAAGTTAGACCAATTATAAGTTATTGTCTGCGCATGCGGTAATGGTAGCATATATATACCTTGCTAGAACACTCATTAAATGGAGAACGATTATACTCGCATCGAGGTTGCATCGTTACTCTGGGTCACTCCCATTCCGACACCCAGGTGGTCAAGATGGCCAATGGCATCCTGGCTTGTATAAGAAACAGTGTGGCCAGCAGGGCTAGTGAAGTGATTGTCCCCCTGTACTCAGCTCTGGTGAGGCCGCACCTCGAGTACTGTGTTCAGTTTTGGGCCCCTCGCTACAAGAAGGACATGGAGGTGCTTGAGCGAGTCCAGAGAAGGGTGACGAAACTGATGAGGGGCCTGGAGAACAAGTCCTACGAGGAGCAGCTGAAGGAGCTGGGCTTGTTCAGCCTGGAGAAGAGGAGGCTCAGGGGCGACTTTATCGCTCTCTACAGGTACCTTAAAGGAGGCTGTAGCGAGGTGGGGGTTGGTCTGTTCTGCCACGTGCCTGGTGACAGGATGAGGGGGAATGGGCTAAAGTTACGCCAGGGGAGTTTTAGATTGGATGTTAGGAAGAACTTCTTTACCGAAAATGTTGTTAGACATTGGAACGGGCTGCCCAGGGAAGTGGTGGAGTCACCATCCCTGTAGGTCTTTAAAAGACGTTTAGATGTAGAGCTTAGCGATATGGTTTAGTGGAGGACTGTTAGTGTTAGGTCAGAGGTTGGACTCGATGATCTTGAGGTCTCTTCCAACCTAGAAATTCTGTGATTCTGTGATTTGTATGACTTCGAAGTGATTAGAAAAGCAAAATCTATTATGATATACTGATGAATCCAAATAAGAAGAAGTGAGAGGTCTTTACAGAGAAATTTTGTGTGAAATACCTCTTAATAATTTAGAACATACTAAGGTATACTTTTCAGTAATGTGGAATTCAGTTTTTGCCAAATTGATGTCTTTTCCACAAAACTTTGATACAGAAAATATGTTCCCCTATATTGCTTATATCATAGTTTATCTTCTGGATGACAAGATTACTTGTGATTTGGTCCTGTATTCTACCACTGCTTTATTCCACTCTTTCTAAAAGTTTTGTATAAAACTTTTATATGTATATAATACATCCTCATTCATCCCACAGGCCCCCCAAAAATTTGAGATTAACCATACTGAAGTAAATTCTTCCAGAAAAATACAGAAGACACCTCATTTCATTTTAAAATTTAAGCCTGAGTCGGGGAAGAGGAATCACATTCAGGAACAAGAAACCTAGGATGACTAGGTTAGATGATAACCATTTAGATACTTAGGGAAGATAAATCACACAGAAATCATGTGACAATTTAATGCCTTTCCTTTTTTTTTTTTGGTATATTTATATGTATATATACAACAGATACAAACTTATATAAGTTTCCTTTTATTACAGAGAAGGTCCATGATGTTTCAACATTGCTTTGCTTCTATTTTCCTATGTAAAATATTGCTTTATTCTGTTTATTTTGTTTAAGCATACTTCTGAAATTCAGTTTAAATTATACAAATTGTCTGCATAGTTTTACTATAGTTTTGCTATTAAACTGTGACAAAGCATGAAATTTAATATTTTCACCATGACAAACCCATGAAATTTATCAGCCTAGCCTATGCTCTGTAAATTGAACTATTTATAATGTTTGGTTGTTAAAAGCAAAGGAAACTAAAATAAATGAATAAACATGCAGAACTTTTCTCCCTATGGTAGTCTTATTAATTACTTTTGTGTATTTTAAGTTTTACGTTATTCATAAAGCCATCACAAACTGTTACCACAGCATTTATTATGGCACTATATGTTATTAGTATTCAACTTGATACTTAACAAGTGACTAATTCTGAATGAAAATTCAAGAATAAAAGTTCCTCTGTTCATTTTAAGTAGCACATATATAGAAGGGGATTCTTCTACAACCTCCAGACTGTCCTCTGTTGTCATAGGCACTCAAGGCATTCATTCCCAGTTCTTATCACATCTTTTACTTTCATGTTGTTAAATATCATTTGTTGTGCTGTCAACTTCAAGTACTAAAAAGACAAAGTCTCCCAAATCATGTGCTTGGCTTAAAGGACATAAGAATGAGAAATAATGACTCGCTTTATTTGCCCTTTGGCACTTGAATGAGGCTTGCATCAGTTTCCATTGTTTTTCATTCAAATCACAGTCTAGTTGGTCAAGTAAGTACTTCAAAATCCAGGCTTTTGAACAAGAACAATCCTTGTGAGACTTATTAAGAATCAGGAAAGCTAGCAACACATTTTTCAGTCACTGCTGTACCTGTTTTACCTTTTTTGTTTTTGTTGTTGTTTGTTTGTTTTTGTGTGTGTGTGTGTGTGTTTTTCCCACACTTCCCATTCACATGTTGATCAGTTTAAGCCTGTTTTTCTGCTTTGTTGTTTCAGTCAGTATTGTGTTTATAAATTACATTTTCTACTGATGAAACATGGGAATTGTAAAAAACATTATTTGAAAATTTGAGAGATGCAGGAAAAAGTGAATATTCTTAAAGTCAGCTAGAGGATGAGGCTTTAATAAGCTTTTCAGAAGTTCCCATTCCTCATTGTGAGCATAAAGTGGAGGAATTAATCTGGATTTGAGCAAACTAACTTTGAGACATGTCACTTGCAAATGGGACTCTCAACTTTGTTGCATATGTCACATTTTTCATCTGTTCCTACAAATTTGAGGTGAGCAGTGAAGTGCCTATGTATCTTACAAAATCTCAACCTTTGTCTGTATTCTTTCACTGAACATGAAAGTTTCCAAGGGAACAGTATTTTGCATATATACATAAGTCATGTGTAATATTAATTTCAGCTGAGGCATCTGATTATCCTAAAGTTCTGCTTTAACCTAATTTTTCATGTGGGTTGAGACCTAAAAGGTCATGTTTCTTATGTAAGGCCCAAGATTATACCAACAGCTTAGTGACTGGAAAAAAAACTTCATTGCATTTCTGAGGTCTTCCAAGACTGCAGAATTTGATATGCAATAAAGCTGGAACAGAAAGCTGATATTTAAAGAGAAAAAAATAAAGCTAAAAAAGCCTATAATTTTAAAGAGCTTTTAAGCATTTCTACATCTTTTTTTTTTTTTTTTTTTTTTTTTTTTCCTTTCTTTCTTATAGAAACAGGATATAAACAATGACTTGTGAAATTTAATAAGACAATAAGACACTCCTAAGACACATCCTGACTACTCTAAATGAATATTTCCATGGACACATGCATAAGTTGAATATACTGTTGATAAAGTACTTTCTTAAAAATGAAAAACATATATGCAAGAGTAGAATGTTATCTTTAGAATAATAAAAAAATAAGTGTTTCCATAAATACTCAAAAATCCCAATAAAAAACATTCATCCAAGATTGGTAAATTAGTATGATTACTATTCGTTGGACATCCTTATGATGCCCTGCACCAAATACCCTTGTGATTTACCCCTGTTGATATTTTCTCACTAATGGAAATTCTAATACAGAGTCGCTACGCTTGCGCTATGGAACACTCTTTACTCCCCAAATAGCCCACTTTTAAAGAGACACTGTACCATCACCATCTTCATACTTGATACATTACTCAATTTTGTAAATTTGAATAAAAAACTTCCAAGTTTTTGAATCTAAAGATCTTTAAGAGTAAGTCCTGTAGCAGAGAGACCACGGCTATGCAGTATCAGGGTGTCATATTTTTCATAGGCATGAAGTTGCTGAGAAGAAGGGAGGAGGGAAGGTTGCAGTAAAGTTAGTTCCCTATTGAGCTCTCATTCTCGCACCTCTTGAATACATACACACAGACATACACAGAGCTGCTGTTTGAGACTACCACTTTTCTCTACCTGACAGAAACTGTACAATTGCTCGGCAGCCAGGATTATTTCCTAGCACCTATTCCCTTCCTTAGCAACTGTGCGCAGCAAGATTGTATTCCAATTATGTGACCTGTATCGGGAACATGTCCCTGGCTAAGGGGCAAACCTGACACAGGAAGAAAGCTTTGTTTCTCTCCAGTAACTTCAAGACAGTTTTCAACCCTAGGTTTTATTTTAAGTAAGCAGTCTTTATGAATTAATGTAGTTCTCAGTAGCGTCTTCTAATGAATTTCTTGCACTTGAAATCAACGTCTAGGGTAAATGTTATGCTGGTACAAAGTGTTGTTAACAACACATGCAAACACTGAACACATCAAACAACCCAATTGTTTCACACAACTTCAGTTTCTCCACCTCTTGACCAAGACCTCTTTAGCAGTGCTCAGACACAGAGCAGAAGTTAACACATACAGATAAGAAAGTAAAATCAGGTACTAAAAGCCAAATTAAGGATGTACCCTCCAATTTATTGTGCTGAGCCAACTGAAAATTATTGAAGAGTAGGTGTTTCCAGTATTGTTAGGTTAAAAAGTGGATTAAATGAATTTATGCAGTGTGTGAAATTGTAAAAGATTTAACGTAATGATTCGAAATATTCAAAACTGATATTTCTGCAGAAGACAATTTTTGACAGGAAATCTAACTTGAGCAAGAAAATATAACTCTGCAAAGTTATTTGAGATGACTTCCGCTCCCCAAATTAAATTTCTTCCCCAAAATATCTCTCATTTTCTTTCCATTAAAAAAATAAAAAATAAAACCTAAAAAGTGGAGACACAGAAAACTTGGTTCATAACTAAATTATCATTAACTGCAACGAGAAGGAGCTGGGGTCTAGAGAGCAGTAGGCTGCACATGAGCCAGCACTGTCCCCTGACAGCAATGAAAGTTAACAGTATCCTGGTCTTTGTCTACAGGAGCATGGCCAGTTGATTGAGAAAAACTGCTATTCCCCTATACTGAGTCCTGATTACAACATATCTGGGACACCAAGTCAGGTTTGTGACATGTGAAGGAGATGAAATTGCACATGTCCAGCAGACTTGCTCCATCCAACACTCAGAGGCTGGAGCATTTGCCCCGTTAGGAGAAGCTGAGGGAGCTGGGCTTGTTCAGCCTGGAGAAGAGGGAGCTTCTTCTAAGGAATTCTCCAGTGCCTATGGGGGAGACTGCACTTGACCGTGCTGTGAGGAAGAGTTTGGATGAAAGATCTCCTGATGTTCCTTCTAAACTTAATTATTCTATGATTCTATGTTTTTTAGCAGTCAGAATATGATAGTGAATAAATACTTTTAAATTATTATTATTATTTTTTTTTTTATGAAGTCACTCAATTTTAACTGGAGAAAAGATACACAATTCTGTACACACAAAATTGTAGTTTTAAATAGCATGCCAACATAGTATAAAATGAGCACTCTGGCTGAACTGTGAAATTTGTTAGATAATTTGTATATACATTAACACCAAAGATTTTTACGTGTATATATATATATATACATGCATATATATAAGATGTATGCATACATCTTTGTTCAATAAGCTGTTTTCCATCTTTTCAAGTTGCTTTTTCTACAAAAAAATATTCTACAAAAACTAGATCTTGAATTGTGTATTCATTTACAAAAATCTTCATCACATTAAAGAATAATAATTTATTATTAGTCTTACTATACTTGCAGAATACATTCATTCCTTTGGGCTTTACAGCTATCTGTTTTGTTTGTTTGTTTGTTTGTTTATACATTTTTTTTCAATGTAATGAAATGGGCACATCATATATGATGATGTCTGGGCTGAAGGATGAAAAGGAATAAAATATGACCATTACATTATAAATTATTTTGAGGTCTAATGCAAAAAAAAAAAGTGTAAGGAGTGAAGAACTGTATGGCTTTGTGGGTAGATCTGTTGCAAAAGCTGATGTAAAGTGATGCAAGATAAACAAAGAACAACATCTACAACCTTTTTTTTTAACCCCATCTAGTCTAAAAATAGAGGATTAAGATAAAACTGTAAACTGCAAACAACTGAAAAAAAATCCAGTTAAACAAAAAAAGAAATGAAATGGAAATTTTAAAATGGAACTCTTCAGCATGGATTGTGCTAAAAGAGAAAAGTTGTTTTGTTAACTACTTAAAAACAGCAAAATTTTTAAATCCTTTATTTGGATTTTAGAGGATCTTATAGAGCAAGTCTGAAAATTTGAACAAACTATGAATAGGAATATAGAGCATAACTATTTGTTTTTTTTTGACATGAATATTTATATATATATATATATATATATATATATTTTGCCAGACTATATAGAGTATAAAGATCAATATTCAGCCCAAAGAAGCTTGAAATGTAGAAGAAAGAAAAAAGAGAAACACTAGTGATATGAGATGTTAAAGGTTAAAAAACAAGACAGTAGTCATGCTAAGACTTGCACTTTCATCTCCCAGGACAGTGAGAGTGAGTCACCAGCTTACACAGCTTTCATAACAGACCAGAATATTTAACCTTCCAGAAATCAAGAGGAATTCTGCCTGCATGTTAAAGAATGTGTGGTTATAACCCATAATCCTTCTTAAGACATCCTCTTTATATAGAGGATAGCACATTTGGACAAAACTAATTACAACTCTCAATTTCCCTGGAGAGTAGATGTCCATCACTGCCTTCCACAAATAATTAACAGTGAATTATCAAAGTGAACCTTTTGTAAATATCTCACCAGCTGAAGTGTATTTGCATGCTAGTACTTCAGTAGAAAGACTAAATTAATCAGCCAAACTGCAGAAATCAGTGTAAGTATTTGGAAAAATTGGAAAACTCAAATTCTGTGTGATAAGACAAATTACACACTGAAAATGATATCCTCATCCCAGTTCCAATACTGTGTATATTAGTGGAAGGCTTGGCTGTTAAAGTGCTACAAAGTATTATTGTTGTCCAGACCTGGAGGAAATTTGCATCTACATTTTTCATGCTTTTGAATTGAATCTGAATGTATTTACAGTATGTTTTAGAATGATGCTTGACAAATCCCTTAAGAAAGGCTAAACTTTATTATTATACTAAATATAACATATATTATGTGTAAGATAATTTATGTTTCTTTTTTCTATTTTTTTTTCTATCACTTTCTATTGGATGTTTATTTAATCTCTCTCTCTCTTTCTCTATTTTTTTTTTTTTAAATTTGGGATATTTAACATTTTGGAATGATCTTTAATTTTATGAATGCCACTGTAGAACTTCTTGATATTTAAATAGATATGAGGTTCTTGCTTTACCTCTAAGCAAAATACATCAATACTGTGAAAGACTACACTGCGCTGTTTATAAATATGTTTAATAATGAGAACAAGCAGTTTGAACAACAAAAAAAAATCAAAACAACAAAACAAAACAAAACAACAACAACCAAACATAAACCAAAAACCAAATTAAACAAAACACAAACAGGAACAGGAAGGTATAAAAATGTTCATTTGAAAAAGAATGAAAGCTTAATGTCCCTCAGACTCTTAATATAAACCAGGTGCTATGTAAGACTATGTAAGACCTCTCTGTGCACAAGAAAAAGCATGCCAAGCAGAAAGTGGGCATGAGTGCCAAAGGGAGAAATAGTGAAGAGAAAAGAAAGTCCTGGCTTCTGTGCCCTCCTCCTGACCTGAGCTGGTGTAGTTAAGTCAGAGGGACCTGGGGGAAGAGGGACACCAGCACACTGTGAGATTCCTCCAGGAGGAGAACTTAAAGTACTGCAGTGGACTTAGATTGATGCCCTCTAAAGTATGCTCAAAAGCTGGTAGAAAAAAAAAAAAAAAAAAAAAAAAAAAAAAAACAAGAGAAAGATCTTTCATCAGCAAATACTGATAGCAAATTAATACTCTCCATGTTGCATAACTAGGTTATAAGAATAAATTTAATCATTAATATACTGCATTCTATTTAGTTGTTTACTTACTAGGTTAACTGAGTTACATATGCTTTATTTTTGTGCACCTACTAAGGTAGTACTTTAGTTACTAACTTTAACTACTAAGGTAGTAAAATTAGTACTTAGAAATTATATAGTAATTTCAAATAGAAGAGTTCTGGGTGGAATTAATTTCAGTTAACAAAAGTCTAGGTTGTAGACACCTACATCTTTCTGGCTAACTTATGCTTTCTTCAAAAACAATAGATTTTTAAAATTGTTATTTTTGAATAAGAATCAACATTCCTGTTTTAGAATTTCACGTGTCCTGGTTTCAGTTAGGACAGAGTTATTTTTCCTCCTAGTAGCTGGTAGGGTGCTATGTTTTGGATTAGGATGAGAAGAGTGTTGATAACATGCTGATGTTTTAATTGCTGCAGAGCAATGCTTACACTAAGCCAAGGACTTTTCAGCTTCTCACTGTGTCCTGCCAGCGGGCAGGCTAGAGGTGCAGCAAGAGGTGGGAGGGGACAGACCCAGGACAGCTGACCCAAACTGGCCAAAGGGGTATTCCATACCATCTGACGTCATGCTGAACAATATATAGGGGTGGCTAGCCAGAGTGGGGGGGCTGGCTGCTTGGGGTTGGGCTGGGCATCGGTCAGCAGGTGGTGAGCAATTGCATTGTGCATCACTTGTTTGTACATATTATTATTATTATTATTATTATTTTATATCTCAATAAACTGTTTTTATCTCAACCCACAGGCTTCACTTTCCCGTTTCTCTCCCCCCATCCCAGAGAGGCAGTGGGGAGAGTGAGCGAACGGCTGTGTGGTGTTTAGCTGCTAACTGGGTTAAACCACAACAACGTTATACATATGTAAGCCCTAAAAACAATATTTTGCAAAATATTAGGGCATTATAAAAAATTATATATTATATTATATTTTTCCATATAGATGTAGCATGTATATTGCATGAAAAGTAACAGCATTCTGTTAAAGTTTTTTACCAGTAGCCACTATTCAGAATATGCAATGAGATATTTATATGGAAGACTATATCATAAAGAGGATAATGTGGAAAGAGATTAAAAGGGCAAGTAAATCACATATAACATTCTGAATCAGATAAAACCTAATTTTGCTTTGACAGGGTGAAATAAAACATGAAGATCTAATATCAGTTTGACAGATTCTATATAATTTGCTTCATATTCATTCATTATTTCAGTCCATATAAAGTACTGGGGCTCCCGAAAACCTCAAGTGTCCTGGTTTCTGTGGCTTCTCTTTCATCTGAAAGACAGTAAAGTTCATGTGACTAAATTATTTAATGATAAGAAGTTCATCAAGGTGCCAGTGCATCAAAGACCTGTTGTATGCTTAAATTTAATCACCTGCTTATTTTTTTCCTCCATGTGACAAGTGACTTAAAAGTGGTACCTTAAAGGAGGCCGTAGCAAGGTGGCGGTTGGTCTATTCTCCCATGTGCCTGGTGACAGGACAAGGGGGAATGGGCTAAAATTGCGCCAGGGGAGGTTTACAGAATCACAGAATCACAGAATTTCTAGGTTGGAAGAGACCTCAAGATCATCAAGTCCAACCTCTGACCTAACACTAACAGTCCCCACTAAACCATATCCCTAAGCTCTACATCTAAACTGTTTAGGTTGGATGTTAGGAAGAACTTCTTTAGTGAAAGGGTTGTGAGGCATTGGAATAGGCTGCCCAGGGAAGTGGTTGAGTCACCATCCCTGGAGGTCTTTAAAAGACGTTTAGATGTAGAGCTTAGTGATATGGTTTAGTGGAGGACTTGTTAGCATTAGGTCAGAGGTTGGACTCGGTGATCTTGGAGGTCTCTTCTAACCTAGACTATTCTGTGATTCTGTGATTCTGTGGTGATGTTATTTTGATATCTTGTGAGGACATTAAGGAAGAGTTTGTTATTTAAAACCACCTTGCAGAATGTTATTTATAAACAATCTAATTTTATTCGAAGGACATTGAAGGATAGACATAAACTGCTGAGTCGCAAAATAGAATACTTTGATAAAGTACGAAAAATAGTAACAAAAGCATTCAGAGACTCTGATCATTTTCATAGGCTTTCTCTGTGTATTTTCTAACTCAGCTATACCTTTTTTGGAAACACGGACCAGCTGTGCACTCAAACTGCAGCTGCAAAATAGTATGTTCTTGGATTTTTTCTATACTCCTATTTTAAATTTTTTAAATAATTTCTTTTTGACAGTTTGTGATCACTTGACTGGTGTTTTCATTGAAATATCTAGTATAACTTTAAGAAAATTGAAAGGAATTATTGACATGTAATTTGATATATTTGAAAAAGGTGTTAGGGCCTTTTCTTAAGAAAATGAAGACGAACCTATATTTGTATTGAAAGAGGCTGGAATGAAAAGTATTCCCAACATGTTCTACCTATATGTAGTGTGCTGTGAAAGAGTTTCAGAAGTTCCATCTGGAACCTTGAATTAGGATACAGCCCCTGCTTAATCTATATAATGATATGGATACATACAGGACTGCAGGATTTAGATGGCATGTCTAACATAGGAACATTTTGATTTCCTTGTGCTTGGGCATCTAAGTAGATAAAGGGTGGATATGTCATTGCTTTCTCACAGAATTTAAATAAATGTCAAACTTAATTTGTTCTTTTCCATTGAAAAAAATAATTAGCACAACAATAAGAGATGACTGCAAAATTTAAGTAAACATGAATTTTCTTGATGACCTTAACCAGGACCACAAGTTGAAGGGAAAAAAAATATCAGTAAGGATATATTACAGAAGGGAATTTGGTAATGCAAGCTTGCACGGTGTCTTCCTCATCAAGTAAAAAGTACTGCATTGGTAATGAACTGACCTGCTTCTTCATGCTCTTTAGAGATGCTGCATGCATTAGAATGAAAACTGCCTAACAAATGACTTTTGGTTTAAGATTCCTTTTTCTCTCAGTCAGTGCCTTGAGAGAAGAAAAACTTGCTGTAAAAAATTTCTGTCCAGTTAAATGACTTGTTATGGTTTTAGTCTGCATTTCATTTAAACCAGTCTCAAACATGTGACACCTGAAGGAGGAAAATATTCTCCATAAGACAGACTACAGAAATATTAATTTGTAATTTTGAAAAAATGATTACTTACAAGTCTTTCTTCAGTCATCATACTTAATAATCACCCTTTTTGTGCATACAGTGGAGATCAATACAACTATATACTATCTTTGCAGTTACACGTGCTCTACTTTTTCTGCAAAGTCATATATGATAGTCTCAGTATTGTGACTGCTCTCAGTCTTTCCTGTCAAATGGCTTTCCAGGCCTTCATTTATGTCATGACAAAGAGTAAAACAAGACAACATTTCTATAATATATAAGCATCTTGAATAATAATACACAGCAAACATATAGTAGGAAGAAGATCTACAGCTCATTTCAATCTCTTTTCTCAGTGTCATATACATTGCTCACTTAGTAGATGACTCACCACAATAATATTTGCATTTGACATTACTTGAGTGTTCAGTGTCTGGAAATGCAGAATTATCTTCTCTGAAGCACAGCAAGAAATATGAATATAATTCTTCCTTTATATATTTGTGAATTTAAATATATATGTGTTTTGATAATATGAATACCAATTCAAGTGTCATTAGCCATTTTGTCATAGTCAAGGGCAGAGGAATACAAGCTCTTAAAAACATCACACAGCTTGTCTGTTTACTCACTTCAATCAGATGCAATAACAAAGAATTGGTTATGCTTGAAATTAATGTGCAAGAAAATAAATGGCCAATTACCATAATATTATTTTTCTTACATATTGAATACATATACATCTGAAGATTTTCATTTAAAAGAAGCAGTGTTTTGGGACAGTGCACTACTAAATCTTGTAACATATGAATTTGGAATTTAAACACGTTTTAAAAAACTTGCTGAGCCTATTTTTTTTTTTTTTCAGCATGCAAATCCACATCCACAGCAAAGTGCCACCTTCAAGTGATGTAAAAAATATCTAAAACCACTGCATAATGGTGGAAGGCCACAAGCTAATCAACCCACATTAACACAGCATGTAATTGAGTTTCCAGCATCCAGAGACATGTCCTTGCACAAACGCATTACTCACTAAGGTGTCATCAATAATGAAATCTAGACAGAGGATGAAGGCCTCCAAATTAACAGAGTGTCACTTAGGACTTCAGGCCTACTATTTTTACAGTCTCCCTCCAGGAGCTCTTCTTGCTTTGTGTGATCAGCACCCGAACTATTCACTTGCTCCCTGCTAAGCTTTTATCTCCATGAAGTGAAGGTGACAATGAAACACTCTCCTGCAAGATCCTCCTGGCAGCATTCCCACAATGCCTGCTGGACTGTTTTGATCCCATTCCATATGTCCACAATTTAAGCTGCACTATAACTGCCTGTCTCTGAATTGTATCGTATCACACTGCAGGGCACAATCCTGCAGTACCTGAGTTTCGAAGTAATCTTCTCAGCCTATTTCAATTTTCACATTAAAGAGCATGCTGCCTGGAACTTGATGATTACAGGTTTGTAAGGACAGGATCAAACAGAGGAAGATGTTAGTGGGGAGTCAAGAGTGAGAACATTATTCTGCAGACAGATTTTTTTCTCTTCTCCTTTAAATAAATTCAGACATCTACAGCAACACTGATCTAAACATGGCTTTGCAGTTACATATTATTGCAGAAATTTTTAAGTAAATTTCTTATGTGTGAGTACACAGAGGAAAGCAATTTATGAGAAGCTGTTTTTATTATTAGTCAATTGTAGCTCTGGATTATTAAATGCAGGGACTAGATAAGAATATATTTGTAACATAAAAGAGTGCATATGTGATAATTTACTTGGTCAATAAAACTATTAATTATTTTGTCTGCTGAATAAATACTGTGAACATTGAAGAATGAATTTATTTATCAGTGCAATTTATTTTCAGAAACAGACACTAAATCATCTCCTTTCTTTATTTCCTGCCTTTTCTTTCCTGCCTTTTCTTTCCTGCCTTTTCTTTCTCTCTTCCTTTCTTTCTTTCTTTCTTTCTTTCTTTCTTTCTTTCTTTCTTTCTTTCTTTCTTTCTTTCTTTCTCTTTCTTTCTTTCTTTCTTTCTTTCTTTCTTTCTTTCTTTCTTTCTTTCTTTCTTTCTTTCTATCTTTCTTTCTTTCTTTCTTTCTCTTTCCTTCCTTCCTTCCTTCCTTCCTTCCTTCCTTCCTTCCTTCCTTC
>CM021733.1:91725157-91739949 GCA_011075105.1 Heteronetta atricapilla
TTCCTTCTTTCTTTCTTTCCTTCCTTCTTTCTTTCTTTCTTTCTTTCTTTCTTTCTTTCTTTCTTTCTTTCTTTCTTTATTTTCTTGTCATATGGTTTTTCTATTAGTATTCACTTACCAGGCAAAACAATTCTTAATATCACAAAATATAAAAACCATGGACCACCTCCTTGTAACAGCACCACTAGTGATATCTTGGCATTTGTCATCAGAAAATGATTTTTATTTTCCTTATTTCATTTCATGTTTAGTTGGAGAGAGCAATGGGTGTTATATGGTGCTACAATTCATCTATTTAAGTTTTCAAGCTGAACTATTGACTGTTTCAGTGATTTGTCTGGCAAAACTCTGGATGGGGCAGAAATAACTTATTTCCTCTTTGGGCTAGCAGCAGTCACTATCTTCACAAGGTTGATACTAAAGTGTTGGCACTTCAGAGAGGCAGTGCTGGGCAGGGATACCCAGCTTAGTTCTAAGCAAGTTAACTCAAGAACTAAAATCAATACAAGTATTACACAAGCACATCTGGAAGCTGTATTCTGCCACCCTGCTGCAGTAAGAGTACATCTGAGCTAACTTAAAGCTAGAATGGGCATGCCTACTGTGGTCGGTATTGCAGGCATACCTCAGTGACTCATATAATTTTTTGATCTAGGAAAAAAGTAAGATTTGAACTTAGGTAACACCTGGAAGCTTCTAGCTTTGCTGTCTGAATAAATTATAATAGAAGAGGCATGAAGAATCAAGTTGTAGCACTTTGATGACAGAATCATAAAATTCCTTAAAAATATATATTTATAATATCTTCTTGTTCATCTTGAGTCAATACTACTATCCCATGGTGAAAAATATAAACAAAAATTTGTTTGCTTTTCTATCATTGATATCTTCTATTTGAGTCTGAACAAAATTCATTAAAGTTCCAATTTTTCTGCTGATAGCTCCAGTATCAAGGGAAAATATTATTTTTTTCATATCAGTTCATGCTTTATTAGGTTATTTCACTTGTCTCTTATTTTTACGTTTCTTTCACAAGGGATAATTTGCAGGCTTCTCTATACTCTTATGTGAGAGACAGATTGATTTGTTTGTGTTCAGAACAAAGGCATAAGCAGATCTTGCTTCTGGATAAAGAAACTATTTTGATAGATTATTTAAAAGCTTCTAATGTTAGGGCAACAACAAATACAAAACAAAACAAAACACCTTTTTGTATCAGATTCTTAACCATGTGAGGTAGAAACACACACCCGAAAGTCTGTAACCAACAGGAGCAATAAAAATGTTTAGTACAGTCTTTGTTTTCTTCATATTCAGAGCAAATTATAAGATGTTGAGGTGATGAGGTCACAGAGTGACAAGGAGTTGAGAGAATTCTAGGTCTCCTTTTGACACTGGCTGAGAAGGGATATGTGCTCTTAGTCACCCGCAGGTGGGTAGCAATCCTACGGCTCCACTACCACTCCATTCAGAGTTTGACTGCATCTGTCCTTCACATTACTGTGTTTTCATGCTATTTTGCCACTTTAGAGGACAAGGCAATGCTGCAAAATGTTGCCATGCATGTTTACCACAGGTATCCACCTGAGGAGGAAAAGAATCTTCAAGGCAAATATCTGCTCCACATGATAGCCAGAAAAATCATTGTATCTAAAAAATAAAATGGGATGGTGATGCCACATCTGAACCCATCCATTCCCTGCTCCAATTACATTAAGAACAGTAGTCTTACACAAAGAAAACAGGGAGAGGGATTTGACATACAGAGAATTATTGAAATGGTACTGGAGAACTTTGGAGTTACAAATACTGTATTCTTACCAGCTAGCAATACTATTCTGCCAGCTAGCATTACTGTTGAAAGATTTATCTTTCACAATATTTTCAATGGAAGGAACAGATCTGTAATTATACTAATCATATATGAAGCTGTTTGAAAGAGAGGGCAATTTACTGAGGGCTATTTCAGATTGCTGTCCATAGGATTTATTTTATCAAGGGCACTTAAATATTCTGGTGAGCTCATTTTTAGTTTTTATACAAATCTAAATAAATCACACAGATCCTGGAGACACTATTAGATTTTCATGCCAAATCCCCATCCTTTTGGATTACATGGAAACTTTATAAAAGGTGGTGGGGCTTATCCAGGTCACAGGTGTTGCAGAATTTGTCTAATTAAAGGTCCATTTGCTAGCAATTGTGAATGAAGAATGCTGTTCTGCAGTTTTATTTCTCTCTAAACCGTACCATGAATATCTCCTTCCACTAAAGACCTCCACTGTGAACAGTATGTTTGTCTAGATATTCAATTATTTCAACAACCACTGTAACAAGTATGCACCATATATATTTAATATTTAGTATTTATGTAAAGTAACAATGTACTTTGTGGGTATAAAAATTAATGTTTCTACAGAATGAAAATTTTCACTCCAGCTCTAGCAGATGCATCTTATTTAACTTCCAAAACTCGGAGAAATAAAAAGTGTGGGTTTTGGAAATGCTGTGTTATGGATTCAGGCTGAAGATCCACCTTAGAAGCAGCTTGTATCCCTGGTAATAACCTCGTAACAACTTAGTCACATTCTGTAAAGCTGTACTGAAGCATGATAACATACTCATTATGATAAGGGCCAAAATGTTAATCTTAACACAAAGAATTTAGAAGCTGATATAGCCCCTCTAAGCTAACCAATGAGCCCAACAAGAAAGCAATAGGTGACCTCTGTCTGCCTGTTAAGCATGGTGATATGATCCATAGCCTCTGAATCAGATCTGTGGTTATACCTTTAGCTATGATACAATATGTGAATTTCTTCAGAAAAACAACTTCACAGCACCTCATGCACATAACACAGACTCTCAACTCTTAACTTGCAGAACTGATTGTCATTTTAGTATTTATTGATAATAGCTTTTGCTGATTCAGCTTCTAAGGGACTACAGGCTCTTTTCTGTTTGGTAGCTATTCTGCAACATTGCAAACTAATATGATAATGTTTTCTGTAAGTTTATTTGTATCTAAATAAGATATCAGAAACAGAAATGCATTTAGCCTTTCTTTATGGAATGACTTCAAATACTTAACACATTTAAGAAAAGAAAAATAAAATATGTAAAGAAACAGGTTAGCTTATCTGGGTGAATTTTATAGGCAGGATTTGTCAGCAGGGGGCTGCAGGGTGGCCTCTGTAAGGAGGGGCCAGGACTGCCCCATGATGGACACAGCTCATTTCAGCTGGCTCCAAAAGCCCCACCACAGGGCATGGCTGGGCCTAGCAGCCAAGATGGCAGCATCTCTGGAAATGTTATTTCCAGAGTAGAGATTGGCCTGCAACCCATGGAGAAAACCACGGTGCAGCAGGTACATACACAGCAGCCCAGACAAGGACCCAACACCAGGGCAGGTGGATATCTCCTGAAGTAACTGCATCCATTGAGAATCCACACTGGAATAAGGGGAAAGCATGAGAGGAAAGGAGCAGCAGTGAGGAACTGCTGTATGCTGCCCATATTCTGCCCTTTCTGCACTGCTCAGGAGTCAGGATTGAAGATGTGCAGCTAGGCTTGGGCAAATGGATAGAAGTCACTGTTTTGATTTTTGTCTTTTTTCTTTTCAATTTTAATTAAAAAATAAAAAAATAATAATAATAATAAAAAAAACATTTTTCCCCAAGGTGAGTCTGTTTTGCCCTTACATATTGGCAAGTGAGCCTCCTGTTCCTGTCTCTATCTTGATGCATGTGCTTTTTCATCGCATTTTCACCCTTGTCCTGTTGAGGAGAGAAGTGTGGTGGGCATCTGGCAGCCAGCCAAGGTTAACCTGCCATGGGAAAAAAACTAACTTTTTTTTTTTTTTTTTTAATGATAAGATAGGTGCTAGAAAAAATCATAAATGCTGTCAGCAATTTCCACTGTCCTGTTTAGAGCTTGAACGTCACTAAACATGTACCCATCATTCATGCCCTGATCAAATCCTATAGCTCATCTGAAATATTTAGCATAGAAGCTCACCATACAGTTTCTAGTGTTATGTCCAAAATGATTTTTTTTGTTTTCTCCTAGACTACATCCCCAGACAGATCAATAATCCTTGACACAATACTTTTCTGGGATCTGCTGGTGAACAAACTCATGTCTGTTGTATGGGCTGTACTGGACCTAGACACTCAGAAGGGAGATTAAAAGTTTTCTCCATCTGTCTCTCTTTATTTATTTATTTATTTTTCTTCAGATTCTAGTGGCAGAAAGGCAGTATTTCTTCTTCAGTTTGGACTGAAGTTGATCCCTGATTTTACCCATTGCCATTGCCATTGTTGTGTCATGTTTCCTTTTTTTTTTTTTTTTTTTTTCTTTTTTTTCTTGTTAATTGTATTGAGGCTCTTCCACAGCTTCTCAGCTCTTTTCTGGTGCTTCCACCAGCTGGATTTTTATAGTATCTTCTGTTTTTATCCAGCTGCCATCGCATCTTCTATAAATTGTGTTTTGAGCATGAAGAAAGTAGAATTTGAAGTAAATGCTCATGCAGTAGCTGGCACTGAAGGCCACAGCACCTAATGGCCCTAGTCCTTAAGTCTGGAGTGGCCAGGCTGGAATGCTCTTCAGCGAGGGAGGTTATCACTGAAATGTGTGACTTCTTTCTAACTGTTTAAGCTCTTTCATTTTTTGTGCTTTAAGCCTTTCCCCAAAGAATATGGGAGGATCTCAACTACTTCCACCAAAGTTTGTTGTATTTTTTCAAATAGCTACTTCATTTTGGTTTCTTTCCCATTTGTTATGCAAGAGTATTCTGACTTTAACAGACTTCTTTCCTGCATGCTCTACATATTTTTTTATTTTTTATTTTTTTTTTTTATCTTGCTGATTTTACTACTTGAACATGTTTTGATGTTCCCTGTGCTGTATCATGCAGTGAAGACACAAGTCTTTATTTATCCCTTTTTGGTTATGTGTTGTTTATATATTTAGGCTTTTATATTTAGCTGTGTTACACAATGCTTGTTGCTAGTTTAATCTTAGTAACATTACTGTGCTGGAAATACTTACACTCTACTTCTCGTTATTCTATTTTATGGTGATTATTTCTGAGTTCAAGGTAAGTAATGCCAGTTATCTCACTTAGCATGCTTCTACTCACTACAGTGCAACACTCACTTCAGCTGGCTAAAAGGTCTCCATAGTCTCCCATATTTACCTTTGCTCTACGTACTTATTCTCTTACTGATACAGCACCTTTCAGATTTCACACATCATTTACTGGACAATCAATGGTTCTGAATTCAATCTGCCTGACGTTATATAAGGATAAGGAAAGAATTACCAATGAGGTCTACTTCTTATGTCTCCTAAAATAATTGCATTTTTGAGTTCAAAGGAATGAAAGAATGGCTCATACAAAAATATGCTGAAATAGTAAAAGTAAGACTGATAATGAACACTATCCATGTATATACATATTTATATATGATAGAAAAGTGCATTTGTTATGTTTTATTACATTTATCATTGTATCAGTACTACAAATCAGCATTATTTTTGCTAATACATAAAATCAGTAGTTAATTACTAATCACAGAATCACAGAATCATCTAGGTTGGAAGAGACCTCCAAAATCACCGAGTCCAACCTTTTACGTAGCACTAACAAGTCCTCCACTAAACCATATCACTAAGCTCTACATCTAAATATCTTTTAAAGACATCCAGGGATGGTGACTCAAGCACTTCCCTGGGCAGCCTATTCCAATACCTAACAACCCTTTCAGTATTAATAATCAGTAATTAGATTAATAAGACTATTATCAGTAAAAATAATAAACTGATACTAACATGATTAGAACAAAGTCCAGGAATAAGAAAGTTGGGAATGAAATAAGCAGAGCTTCTCCTCTGCTTCTCCTTTCATGTGCTTTATAAATTTTCTTCCATATTTCGGGAACTATTTAGATTATTCTTATGGGACCAAAATCTAATCGAAATGAGGTGAGTTGCACTGAAGTCTAGAAATTGAAGTTCCATCACGAAAGGGGATTCTTTTTGAACCAAAGTTCAGTGATGGTTTTATGGCCTTTTCTGCAGCATGACACATTATCACACCTGCTCATCTTTTGAGAAATGCATGTTTAGTAGTTTTATGTAGTCAAAATTTATTTTTTCTTTAAATTTTGTAAGTAACATACATCAGAATAGTGCAGCCAAATCTGTAAGGCATCAATTTTTAGGTAACAAGTTAACATAACATTGAGTTTTGCAGGTAGTTCTTTGATGATAATCATTCCCTCATTAAGTGATATGTAATGTGATGTATGGTTCTTGCACAGCCCTTTCACTTTACATCAAGGAACTGTGAACATAGAGTGAGGCACAAAGAACATGGTAAGCGAAGATAACTGGAGGTGAAATTTGCAAAATTTGTAGTGTCATGTTAAACATTCTGCTGTACTGAAACTTTTTTCCAGCAACACATACTTTGTAAAAGGTGCATGTTATAAGCACAGTGAGTTATAAGCACAGTGAGTAAATGGATTCCTTAATTGTAAGATGCTAATAAGTACATGAAAAATAATATTAATGTAGCTATGGAGAGGTACCGTGAAACCACTTGTAAGCGTATGAGTCCAAATAAAGGAGATACACTGTTAATAAAAATACATTAATAATTCAGTCATCTGTGAGCAACCTGAATATGAACTGAGAAGGGGAAGAAAAGTCTAGATATATTCTGAATTGTGGGTTTCTAGTGTAGCTGAACAACACAGGGAAAAGATGCACTACAATCAAAACCTCAATAGCAACAGAGCACAGTAACTAAACAGTCAAGTACATTTCTGATCATGGGCTCAGCAGATCTCTTACAGGAGCACAGAAAACACTATGATCAGCAAAATCCACAGTAGAATTGGAATTTGTCATCTAGCTTAGCTGCCTTTTACTGTGGACCATAACCAGCTTGTCACACCATGCCTAGATTTTATCTCATGATGGATCTGTTCTCATTGATGTACATCTATGACTTCATTTTCACTGAGCAATGCATCAAAACAAACAAACAAACAAACAAAACTAACTGTAGCAATGGAAAGAAGTAAGAAAGATATTTTGGGAAGAGGTATGAAAAATGTCTTTTCACTCAGTTTCTTCTAGCATGTAGGGAAAAGATGTAGGTTACCTCCCACCTTTATTTTTTTTTTTCTTTTAATTTTGCCACTATATCTTAGACCTGAAGAGTCTCATTCACAAAAAAAAAAAAAAAAAAATGATACTTGGCAAGACAGGGTTTAATAGGCTTTGTTTGGTTGGTTGGTTGGTTTGGTTTGTTTGGTTTGTTTGTTTAATGTAGCTTTTGTGTAGTGCAATATATTTTTTATAAAATATCCTAATAGAAGAGTATTCACTCAAAGAAACATGAGTTTAGTCCTTTCTTCATTTTAAGGGCAATGAAGCATTTCACATCTGCCCAGAATTTGCCCTAAATACTGCATTCTGGTTATTTTTCATCTTTCCTGTTCAAATTGTACCACTGAGCAGCACAGAACAGCAGATTTGTGAGTCAAAGGACTAAGAAAAGTTCAATGACAAGGGTATTATTTCTACCGCTATTTCTGGGATAATAACAGAGAAGGGGATTCTCTGTTCCAGGAATTGTTTCTCACTGTTTATTATTCAGTGATTAATATACAGAAATGTTGAAGAAAAATGGCTAGAAGAATTTGCCATCTTTGTTTCATATGTCAAATGTTATGCCTGTCAGGTGGAATAAGGTTTGCATTCTTTGATAAAAAATTAAGTCACATCAGCAGGCTCAGTGCAGAGCACATATACATCAATGCCACTGCTAACTGTTTTTCATAAAAGTTGCTGGTGCAACACCTTAAAATGTCTTGATGTATTCTACGTATACCATGATCACCTTTATTGCATTTTGGGACTTGGGCAAAAGTATTGATTTCCTGACTTTCAAAATCAAGTTTAGGTAGAAAGCCTGTTGGTAGGGTATTTGATTGGGACAGTTCTGGCAATTCAGTAATGCTACAGGCATCAGTATTTTCAGGTCATACAGAAAGGAACATCTCTGTCTATAGCATTAACTGGAAACTGAACAGAAGGATTTAAAGATTTTTAGGGTGGCAGGTTTTTTTTTTTTTTTTTCCCTGCTCTGGACAGTTCCTATAATCAGACTTAATGGCACTCTTTCTTTTGAATTATCCACAACTAAAATAAGTCACAGTCCTGAGACAGACACAGTAGCAGAACACAGTACTTTAATCTATCTATGTGAGATTTATCATCTGCTTATTCTCCAAATCCCTATGCAAATATATATGTCATACACAGGACAGAACACAGAGCAATATGTTCAGTGGGAAGCTTCCAAGAGTGCTGCTGTCATTTGTAGTATGTTTGGACAGGGAATGGTATGATAATCTGAGGACCTCTTAATTGCTGATGACCTTTAAATGGATCAGACTTCACTGACATTTAATAACCACAAATGATAAATCCATGGATCAGTGAAACCTTAGTACATAGAGCAGAGCCCTCTTTCCATTTAATCTGGGGAAGGCCACTTATTGCTACATCCACCTCTTTGCATAGGCAGAACACTATACTGGCCTGTAACAAGATAATGTTGTTATGCTTCATACTCTTGTGTATTTTATGATATAAGACTCTTGGCCACATCAGCAACAAGGGACTGACAGCTATTTTGTCTCCATCATCATTCTGTGCCTTTTTTTTGGGGTGGAGGGGAGGGGGATGGAAGAGGAGGGAAATGTAAGCCTCCAAGATATTAAATACTGATAAAGCCATTTGTATGATCATAAATTTATTTGCACAGCTCCTGTGGATTCACATTGATAATGTGTAGACCCTGAAAGATTTATAGGTCATTGCACTTCACCCTTGTGACTAATTTGTCAAAACATTTTTTATAAAAAGTCAAATCTTTGATTTGAAGACAACAACAACAAAAAAGAATTTACCCTTTGGTATTTTGTATGAGAAGCTTTACATACTCATTATTCAAAGCATGTTTCTTAATTTCTCTCCCCCCTGGCCCCCCCCCCCCCCCCCCCCCCCCCCTTTTTTTTTCCTTTCTTTCTGGCTTCAGCTGCTAGAATTTGGTTCTTGTTATGCCTTTTCCTCACAGGATAATAAGATCTCAGAACCTGGCCTTTTCTCTATATAAAGTTACATGCACAGTATAATCTAGTCATCTCCTCCAGTTCTTCTCAGACACAGACATAATGAATTTTTAAAGTATCATACTATAAAACCATTTAATCATTTCTAAAATATTACTGTTTCTCTCTCTGTCTCTCTCTCTCTCTCTCTCTCTCTTTTTTTTTTTTTTGTTTTTAGCATTTTTAGGATGTACAGCAGCGTGACAAAATATATATGACTCTGATATTAGCTACACCGATATGTACAGTTACGCTCTATTCTTGGACCCCAGTATTCTATTTTTATTCAAAATAATTGTAACTATCCTCTTATTTTTGATAAAGTTTTATGGTGAGAACACATGCAGAGCTATTTGGTCACACCTTCTATATCCTATGAACTATTGTTTCTAGATGTGTTACTACAAGTATGGCAATGTTAAAATACTAAAATGCACCTTCATTAGAAGCCAGACGGTCCATATCACTCTGTGCATCAACTCTGTTTTCCAATATTATTTACCATTCCTCTAGTTTTTCATGCCATTCCTTTATCAGAAGTTATTTCACTTTTTTATTATTATTATTATTTCAGATGACTTGTAATTAATGGGCAGCAATGGATCTTTTATCAATTCCAATATAATTTAAGTTTAAACACTTGAGGGCAAATCCTTGTTACATTCTTTTCTCAGTCTGCCAGGTAAATCTCAACATTCCCATTATTCTATCGGTACCACATGGTTCAATTTTTTTCTTTCTTCTTTCTTTCTTTCTTTCTTTCTTTCTTTCTTTCTTTCTTTCTTTCTTTCTTTCTGTCTTTCTTTCTGTCTTTCTTCCTTCCTTCCTTCCTTTCTTTCTTCCTTCCTTCCTTCTTTCCTTTCTTCCTTCCTTTCTTCCTTTCTTCCTTTCTTTCTTCCTTTCTTCCTTTCTTTCTTTTTAAATCAGAATGTCATGCAGTACTAAACTGCATGAAATATGAAATGGAATATTGCCAAAACACTCTGACTACATAGATGTCTTGGCTGAGATAAACCTATATTGCTGCAAATGAACAGAATGGCTATCAGTTTAGCTACAATTGAAAGGAAGAACTTGAGTGTTATGCTGGGTGGAGATAATTATTCCTATTCAGGCTTAACTGCTACTGTCATGTCTCATTAAAGTGTTCAAGATAGATTTTCTCTGTATCTATCTACTTTGAAAATAATATTCAGAAGGAAATGGTGAGTGTACAGCTAGTAATAGATGCAAGTTTCTGTGATGTCTTGCGGTTATAAGGCATGGACTATGTTAACATAGTATTTGTGTTCCTTTGCAGAAATTATATTGGAAAACAAGAGAAATATTCAACGTAAAGAAAAGCAGAAATGTAAGTTAGAATCATTTGTATCCAATTTTCTATTATTTTTGTGGAGCCAAGATGTAATATGCTAGTAGACTATATACAAATGATGGAACAGCAGATAACACATTAATGACAGCTGAGCCAACACTTCCTTCAACCTGATGTAGTGTATTACTTCTGGTATTACCATGGTTAATTCTAGAATAGCTAAAAAGCCTTTTGCTTGAGTCCAGGCTGCCAGACATAACATGTAAACTTTCAGGAGATGTTTATGTATTATTAATTCATTTCAAATTCTTCCCTGACAGTCACCATCACAGTATCATTTGGCTGTAAAATATCACTGCAGATTAATAGAGAACAATTGACACATACTTCATATTAAAAGAACTTATGATATTTTTATTTACGATATGCAGATGAGATTTTAATGTTCCAGATACTGAACAGAGCTCTGAAGAGCGATTTAGCAAACTGGTAACATTAAACTGAATAGTAAAGGTGAACAGAGACATTGGTCTCTGTTCAGCAGAGAGAGAAGGGACAGAAACATCATGACACTACCCTGAAATGTTTATTAAAATATGGGAATAGCTAGGAGCATACTCAGTTCACCAGTCCCTCTGTTTAAATGTTCTCCACAAAAGCAGCAAAATGTTGACCCTGCACTGTGTCCCTTTACGGCAATAGATAGTGTACAATAATGCAGTACTCAAAGAGCATCTTAGTATCCTTCTGGACTGAGGAACTAAGCCAAAACACTTCACGGTTATTCGTAGGGAACTCTGACCACAGCGTTTCCAAAACACAAAATACTCATATTTCCCATTGCTATGAAATCTTGACAATAGCAGACAACATGCCTCAAACTGTGCTCAGAAAGGAAGATCACTTATACACTGCAGTTTTTGATTCACTGACTTCTCACATTTCCATTCTGGATGCAGAAAAGAGGTCCGAATAACATTTTTATTTTCTAATATTTTCAAAATGTTCATCCAAACCATAATGCCTTGGAAAGTCTTGTCTATAAATTAAAAAGAAATGTAATCCATATCAGACTCAGCTATCTTTTTAGAGAAGAAATTTTTATTCCTTTTCATAAAAAAAATCAACTGAATATTTCACTGCCTTGGCAGGCCCAAGAAAAGAAAGTAATGGTTGAAAAGTACCACTGGTGGTCACCTAGTTCAACCTGCTGTTTGATGAGTAGGACTATTTGCTAAACCAACGAGAGAGGTGCTGTGCTGAGCAGGGGGCTGAACTTGTAGCCCAGCAGCACAAATGTGAATCACTGAGATAACTGGAAGTAGAATATACATGAATATGGATGCCAGTGAGAAACAAGCAAAATCAAGGGACAAAAAATCCCAGCATACTGACAACATTGAGGCTTCCTTTACTCTGTGATCTCCTCAGTAGACTCTGAGGATTATACCTTTGACATCAACCCAATCTTCACAAAAATCTCTGGAAGGACCAAGAAGCAATGAAGACAGTTTGTGTAAAATAGATCCCAGCCTATCTTGAATACACACATATTTAGCCCCCCTGTTAGTTTTGGTGCTTAGTAGCACTGAAGAAAGATTATAGTCAAAACAACTCTTGATCATCTAGCATACATTCCCTATTGAAATAATTGATTTAATATGATAGAAGAAAACCATGTTTTGATATTCATCTGCTGTATGTTGGAAAATGACAACAATGTGGTTTTCCCTCAGAGATAGACACTTGATTACTGCACTACTTAACAGACTTAGCATAAAAAAGGTTTAATTATAATTTCAAATTCCACAGTTACCAAAAATTAATGTACAGCAATCATGATACATTAGTTCTGGAGCCCCAGAATATGAGATCCTGAACTAGTGATTAATACATTGAATAGGAACTGTCCTGTTTAATGGTTCTGTCTAGTATGTTAATATAAATACGAGTAATAATTTTGAGAGTCTTTGCCAGATAAAACTTTAAACTATCCCTTGTGTTATACCACTTATTTCAGAGATTATTGACCTAAATTTTTTTTTCTTTTCTTCTTCCAGAAAATAAAAGGACTCAAAGGGAGGAAAGAATACATATTTATTCAGGTGCAGAGAGACAGCTCACCATGTAAATAAAGTCACAGAATTAGCAGATCTGATAAGCCCTACCACACTGCATTGCTGAATTTAATTTGAGATTCTCTATTAGACATGTTCTTGTTAATTGTGACAATAACTATTTCCAAAAATTCCCAAATTTAGTGGGAAGATCTGAAAATTTGGCAGTATCTATATGTCCTAGAAAGAGGATCATATCTCAGACAAACCCAAATTTGAAATGAGGGTCATAAATAACATTTAATATTAATATTAGGCCTGAATATTAAACTAAATTATACCTATTCCTGCTTAGCAATAATTTGTTTTAAACTGAAAAGTATAAAACTCAGACCACTACTGTTAAAAACAAATCATAGCACCCACATTTTCATTCAGTTTAATAACTTAGTAATTTCAGCAGCTCCCCGTTTATAAAATGCAGATCTGAAGTCAACCTGGGTATTTTAGTGAAAACATTCCAATGTCAGCACTTGCAGTGGTAAATTATCAAATTTTGTCAGAGTACTCACTGTAAATACCTCTACAACTACAATTTAGTACAGATAGCAGTTTTAAGAATTATGCTATGTCTCTATATAGTGAAACGTCCAAATATTATGAGCTGTTCACAAATGGTCATTTTTAATAGCATATGGATACAAGAAAGAATTTAAGAAGTGTATTTTCCTCTACTTTACATAATGTTTATGAGAGTGTATTTAATTTAAATAATTCAAAGTTATGTACTTGGCACTCCAAAATACTGTACCAAAAATGTATCATTGAAAACACTGAGGTTTGTGCCTCACTCTGGAAAGTCTTCTGTAAGGAATATTTTCTATTCAGCTTCTGTGTAGGAAATGATTATTGAATGTTCTTTGCAAGGTCTCAGCAACTGGGGGAGTCCCACATGGAAGGTCATAGAGCAAATTGTACATAGATGATGACCGATAGACAAAAACAAGGTATATCCAACCATGTCCGTCCATCCAGAATTCAGCAGCAGAAGCAAAACAAACCAAAATATAAAGATTTATGATAGTGGGGATTAAAATCAAAATTTCTGCCCTTACATGTTAAAAATATTCTGATAGCTTATCAGAACATATATTATACACCACAGTCAGGTGCGGATTTGCATCAGATCAGTAATTTAATAAAGCACTAAAAATTCAATGATAGAGTAGTTACCTTCTGACCGTTACTCTCAATTACAGCTCAAACCATCAATTTAAATGACAGCTACTTAATGTTTCATTTAAAACTAACAGTTTAGCCAGTGTTTCTCAATTATTCTAGAGATTAATGCTCCTCAAAGGTGCTATTAATAAGGGGAAAAAAAATCTTTGGGTACATTACCAGTATTGTTGAAAGCATAATCATATTGAAGAACTCTAAGTAAAAAATGGTGGTGGATTTTATTATGCAGTGAGATGGTCAGTATTTCTTACTGTACTTGTACACTTTAAACAGCCACAAGGAAAGAAGGTATCCAAGATAACAATAAACAAGCATTTATGTCATTTTGTCAGGAAAAATATCCTTAAAGCTCCTTGTCACCAGAGGGAAATATGTACATAGAGGTCCTGCATAAATTGAAATAAGAATTTCAGAAGTCAGAATTATTAATTTAATCTAATTTAATCTTCTAATAACATTAAAGTAACTGGCTTTGATCACTTCTATACATTCTATCATTTCTTGGTAAATTACAGCTTATTTAACACTCAATAAAACCAAGATCTTTTCCAACCTAAGTGATTCTTTGATTCTATGATTATAACAAGTCTCACAGAATTACAAGATTGACTTACATGTTTGCATATGTTTTTTCCATATTGGCTTTCTGCTGACTAAGAAAATCTGTAAAGTAATAGTTCACTCATCCTGTGTCATAAAGGATTGCTTACTAACACTGCTAATATTTTATAGGATTTCAGAGGAAGAAACATAATTCTAATTTCATTAGAGAGCCCATGTCTTCTGGGATGTTTTCATTTAAAAATTATTCTTCAGATGTGAAAGACATATATGCGTTTTCTTCATTCTGAGAGAAGAAAGCTGTAGAATTCATATTCTGTCTTCTATGCATTTCACCTAATTGTTTTGGGATTAGAGGAATTTATTTATTTCTTTCTTTTTCTTTCTTCCTTCCTTCCTTCCTTCCTTCCTTCCTTCCTTCCTTCCTTC
>CM021733.1:91739959-91755397 GCA_011075105.1 Heteronetta atricapilla
TTCCTTCCTTCCTTCCTTCCTTCCTTCCTTCCTAGGAAGATACTAATGGCTAGTATGTAAATATCATGGTTTAGGAATCACTTTCATAATTGAGCTTGCACAGGAAATTTGAATATTTCAGTTCTTGTATCACAAGAAGCAGAAGCCTGAAAACTCAGGACCAGTAGCAGGTTAACAAGTGATTTGCCTTATTATAAATACGTGCAGATCTGAGGATACTAGGGCACTGACAATACACCAGGAGGACTGGATCATTTAATTTCTGGATCATTCTTTCATAGTAAGTGGTATCATGCATGATTCACACGAAGTTCTTTGAAGTACAGTATCAGAACGTAAGAGTTAAACTTATTTAGCTTTGACCATCAAAATTTTAGTTGTCTAAATCTAAATTAGTCACTGTGCAGATACTTGTACAGTTAATGTACAAGTAATAATAACACTATTTTATCTACACATTTCAGCATTTCAAAAGCAAGTATTTGTATGTCAATTGTATTTATTTAAGAAATTGCAAAACTCTGAGCTTTAATA
Source organism: Heteronetta atricapilla (assembly GCA_011075105.1). NCBI lineage: Eukaryota > Metazoa > Chordata > Aves > Anseriformes > Anatidae > Heteronetta > Heteronetta atricapilla. The sequence continues at coordinate 91,740,494 of CM021733.1, forward strand.
ACATTAACAAAAAATGCTTTAAAATTACTTAATTATGGTTTTGTATTACTAATAAGAAAAGTATAAACAGCTCCTCTTCAGTACAAAATAACTCAATTGTTAAAATGTCTACACATGGATATATATGTAACTGAAACTGACTCAGTTGTGCAGTCTAGTTGGAGACCTGCAGCTAGCGGTGTCCCCCAGATGTCAGTACTGGGAGACATCAATGTCTTGTACATCAATGACCTGAATGACAGAATAGAGTGCTCCCTAAGCAAGTTTGCGATGACACAAAACTGGGAGGAGTGTCTGATCCACCAGAGGGCTGTGCTGCCATTCAGTGCTGAAGGTGACCCTGCTTGGCAGAGAGTTGGACTAGATGATCTCTAGAGGACCCTTCCAATCTCAACCATTCTGTGATTCTGACTCTGTGAAAATCAGTAAAAATAGAAGGCACTAAACATTTTTGGCTGCAATATTGTCACATAATACAAAGATAAACATATGTCGAATAAAACAGATACCAAGGTACTTAATATTTAAACCACTCATGGGAATGGCAAGTTCTATCTCCAAATAGCTTTGATTTTTTTTGAATGATGCCAGCAGTACTGGAAAACCACTGATTGATGTTTCCCATAATTTTCTTCAGTGTCTGACCAATATCTAGAACTCAATTTGCTTAGTCCATTCTGTGCTGCATGCAATTAACAAAGATGACACCCACCCTAGCATACTCATTAAATTGCATATCACTCTATCCAAAATATTATATGGCAACCTATAAGGTATGCCAAAGAACAGAAAACAAACAAACAAACAAACAAAAAAAACACCACACGGTTATTCTTTCTAAATTGAAAACTGAAGAACATTTCCAACATATAGAATACCTACTTTGGTACTTAGTGAAACAAACATGTCAGAGATGACTAGTAAGAAGTGTATGAAGTAAAGCCAGTTTTTGAGTTGGGACAATGATGTATGAAGATTTTGTTATTTTCTGATATCTTTTCTAGTTTCTTTCTCACTATATTTGCTGGTAAAACAAATGTATCATTAAAATATAACTAGAGCACATAAGTCGGTTCTTGAGCATTAAAATATATGTGCAGACATTTTAAATAACTGCAATCATGTAAAATGTCTTCTCTGAATAAAAATTATTACACTACAACGTTATTGGCAAAAAGTTTTGCTACTATTAGTGGACTTAAACTAGGCCCTGAATATTAACCCTGGTGCTTTTTGTTTGTTTGTTTTGTAATACAGTTTGTGGGATAAATCCCCCCCCCCACCAGGGGAGATTTAGGTTGGATATTAGGAAAAACATATTTACCAAAGGGATTGTTAGGCATTGGAATGGACTGCCCAAGGAAGTGGTTGAGTCACTATCCCTGGGGTTCTTTAAAAGACATTTAGGTGTAGAGCTTAGTGATATGGTTTAGCGGAGGACTTGGTAGTGTTAGGTCAGAGGCTGGACTAGGTGATCTTGGAGGCATCTTCTAACCTAGATGATTCTGTGATTCTGTGATAAATGCCACAGTTTTCCATTTATTTGGTGATATTTCTGACTGTACTGTTTTGACAATCATTGAAAAACAACTACAAAAGGTATATAAAAGATAACACAAATATGGATGTTTCTGTTCTTTTGTCTTCTGTAACTAAAAAATTCTGTGTTTTCTTTTCGTTCTGGTTAAAATTATGTTTTTTTTTTTGTTTTGTTTTGGGTTTTTTTTGTTTTTTTTTTTCCCCATACAATATGTGGTAGATTATGACTAGAGTGCATGCTTGTAGTATAGTTTGATAACCATGAAAACAGAAGTATTTAGTGAAAAAGCTGAAAGTCTTTATTAAACTACGGAGATGAAATCCTCCTGATGTAGCTATAATTATGTTTTTCTGTGAAGCTAGTTTTATAATGAGTTAAAATAAAAAATTAAAAAAAATAAATTTTTATAAAATATTTTTTTATAAAAATAAGGACTCTTTAGCACGCTAGCCTCATGTTTTAGCTCTGAGCATGTAGTTGCAATACTGAAAATGGAACAGCAACCAGACCATGTATCCTTTCCTTGGACAGTTATTAGTTTTATCCGGTAGTTATAACTGTCTTGTTTCTAAGGGTTACGTGGAGATGGATTCTGCTAGTTAAATCCAGGAAAAATATTTTTCCTAAGTACCTATTCTAACTATTTCATTTGAGAGTAGAGCTGATAAGACTGTCTATCAGATAGTTCCATTTTACTGTTTACTGTTATAGCTCATGCATCAGATGTAACTTAGAGGCATACTCAGAACAGAAAGTGGAGAACATTGTTACTGCTAATTAAAACCACGATGAATGACTTTAATTATAATTGCAGCATTTGCCCAGGGAGTTATACTGTGTGTTGAACTGAGATGAAACTGGAGTATATGATATTTTGGAATGCATTTTTATTTAAGCAAAAATCTCTTCCCTACACATCTGATTGGCATGCATCTTTCTACACACAAAATATTGTAGAGAGAATATGTATAGACAATTACCTATTTTGCTACTGTTATTTCAAAGATTGATCTAACCTCTAGAGATTCCTCACTTGGAAAAAAAATATATATATATATATATATATACTAACTCATGGGTTGGATTCTCTGACATCCACATGCATTATTTTTGCAAAAATCAATAGAGTAAGAAATTATATATATATATATAAATATATATTTTTTTTCATTTGCAGAGAAAGAAGACATTGCATGATATGCTGAGTTATAACTTGCAAGGGGTAAAAGATATCTTGGCATACAAATGCCTTAATTTTTGAGGGAAGCAACCAAGAAAAAAAAATAAATTAAAAAAAAAAAAAAAATCCAGCCTTGAGATTCTGACCCCACGAACTAGGAAAAGTAAGATTTTACCTTTCTCTGCCTGTCTGTCTCTCTTATCTATTCTTTGGAATGAAATACTCATCTGTGTAAAATTCTTTGTAGCACCTTGTTTTTTCAACCATTACAGTTTCTCAGAATGTATTTTTTCCAGCCTGTTAGTGGAGTGTAACTATGTTCTTCCGTTTTATCAGAATTATTATTTCATGTGCAGTCAGTGCCATTAAATTAGAGTTTATCATTTGCACTTCTGAACCATTTTACTGTTGTCCTAAAGCACCAGAATGAGGATAGAGTTAAACTGAGGATACAACTTTTGTGATATTTTATTGTGTATAGCATCTACATTCACCAATGTGACACATGATGAGAGAATTTCAAAATGTATATATAAATGCATATTCTTACAACAAACACAATGACACTTAAAAGTTAAGTGCCAGACTTCATGAAGGATTGTATCTTCATGCTGAACCTACTTCTGTGCTCTAAACAACAAATTGAGAGTGTTAAGTAACCCAATGCTTATACAACATCCAGCAAATTAAGTGAGGGAAAGATGAATGACACTGAGCCTCATTAAGGTGAGGCAGACCTTAAGTTGACAACTTTATATATATTGTCTTGATTCCCAGGCCTGACTGTTCAGTCTGAAGAAGGTACAAACTGCCCAAGGTAAGCATATACCAGACCAAAATGACCACATCCATACTTCATGACAAGTGAAATAGTTCTCCAGTAAACCTTGTATCTAAGTAACATGGGGCCATTCTAGCACACATCATATTCACCATTTGAACATCAGTCCTGAGGCTCATCTGTCCTTGGTTTAAGTCCCTGATTTAGTGCAGCATGAATGTGGGACCTTGGCTTAGTTTTTACTAACAAAGCTGGTATGAAGAAAGAAGTAGGTAAGATAAAACAAAATAAGATTTGAAAAGCAGAACACAAATTGTAATTGTTAAATGGCAATAATAATGTATACAAAAAGGAAAAATATACTGAGAAGTTATAAAAAATGAAGTAAAAAACAAAACCAAAACAAAACAAGCAACACGTAGAAGTCAGTAAGGTGCAAGGGAGCCTGTTAGTTCCCCGTCTTACTTTCAGTTGCTTCACTTGCTTATTGAGCATCTCAGTGAGCATTAGTCTTAGGTATCTATAGTGAGAATCATTGAATATCTTTCTTTCAGAGTCCTTTTGTAATCATTAAAACACACTAGATCATAAATGACATAGAGAATAGGGATTACATGCCAGTCTGTCTAATGACTGTAGTCTGTGATCCTGTCAGCACTGAGGATAACATACTCAATGCACACTGGTAAACTCTCTTTAACCCTCACTGCCAAAAATGTGCAACCTACTGCTGCTACTGCCTCTTCCAGTGCTGTTGTCCCTGCTGCCACTACTATTCCTGAAACTGTTGTTGCTCTTCTCATGCAAGTGACTGGGAAACCAGGATAGAACCAGAGTCCCATTATTGTGTTACCCTCATCTTTTGAGATGAGTCAGAGGAGTCTAGTCATCCTTCAGAATACGGAAGGTTTTTGTGTGAAATATCTGGATATCAGGAAGAAGTTCTTCACTGAGAGGGTGGTTGCACACTGGAACAGGCTCCCCAGTGAAGTAGTCACTGCACCAAACCTGTCTGGATTTAAGAAGAGATTGGACTGTGTACTTAGTCACACGGTCTAAACTTTTGGGTAGACCTGTGCGGTGAGAGGAGTTGGACTTAATGATCCTTATGGGTCCCTTCCAACTATTATTCCAAAACTACCAAGAAGGTGGTCATTACCCTCTTCAGCATTCAAACACATTACTTGTACAAACCAGACAATCACAGTAACGTATTTTGACGGTGCCTTTCTTACAGATCCTTCAGTGGCAGTCACGGACTTTGTGTGAATAGTCATTCCACTTAGATTCCTCATTGTCAGGGGACACTGGGACTGCCATACACTGACGTGCATGTGGGTCTCATGGCTGTGTCACTTGGAAGAGTAGCCATGCCACTGCTGTTTCAGAGAATGTGGAGGCATACGTTGTCCTACAGAGAGTAGCATCATCTTGAAACTTGTTGCATCTTTGGTTCTATGTGTATAAGATTTATTGTTGGTCTTTATATACAGATGTGCATAGTTATGAGGTGATCCACACCCATATTTTGGTTGTGAAACACTCATTCACATGTATTTCCTGATTTTTACTGAATTATGGCCATCAGTGAGCCAACCTGCATCACAGTTTTTAAGTTTATGGAAGTTTTGCTATTGAGGACTTAGTCATCAACAAATACAATGAAGGAAGGTCTATGAAATGTGGAAAAAGGGCCTGTCCTCTTGGGAGGAGTATAGGAGTGTTGTCAAGGCCTGCAGGGTTGTGACGGGAAAGGCTAAAGCCTACCTGGAGATGAAGCTGGCACGGGAGATAAAGAATAAGAAGTTTATTTTTTTATTTTTATTTTTTTGTAAGCATGTAAACAGTAAAAGGAAGACCAGGGATAACATTGATCCCCTACTGAACAAGGGAGGTGTTCTGATAATGGGGGACCCTGAGAAATCAGAGGTACTGAATGCCTTCTTTGCTTCAGTCTTTGCTTCAAAGACTCCCCACCGGGACTCATGGACCCTAGAGGGAGGAGAAAGAGTCTGGGAAATGGAGAGCTCCTCTCTGGTTGAGGAGGGCATGGCTTGGGAGTGTTTGAGTGGGATCAACACACACAAATCTATGGGCCCTGATGGGATGCATCCGCTTATGCTGAGGGAGCTGGAAGAGGTGATTGCTGAACTGCTCTCTATCATCTTTGAAAGGTTTTGGAAAACAGGAGAGGTGCCTGAATACTGGAGGAGACCTAATGTCACTCCAGTCTTCAAGAAGGGCAAGAAGGAGGATCCGGGAAACTACAGGCCAGTCAGCCTCACCTCTGTCCCTGGAAAGGTGTTGGAACAGCTTGTTCTGAATACCATCTCCAAGCAATTGGAAGAGAAGAAGGTTATGAGTAGTCAGCATGGATTCACTAGAGGAAATCGTGCTCGATCAACCTCCTTGCCTTCTATAATGGCATCACCAGCTGGGTAGATGGGGGGAGAGCAGTGGATGTCATCTAACTTGACTTTAGCAAGGCTTTTGATGCTGTCTCCCATGACATCCTGCTAGCAAAGCTGAGAAAGTGTGGGATAGATGAGGACAGTAAAGTGGGTTGAGAGCTGGCTGACTTGCCGAGCTCAGAGGGTGGTGATCAGTGGTGCAGAGTCCAGCTGGAGACCTGTGACTAGTGGTGTTCCCCAGGGGCTGGTGCTGGGTCTGGTCTTGTTCAACATCTTCATCAACGACCTTGAGGACGGAATAGTGCCCACCCTCAGCAAGTATGCTAATGATACAAAGCTGGGAGGAGTGGCTGACATGCCAGAAGGCTGTGCTGCCATTCAGTGAGACCTGGACAGGCTGGAGAGCTAGGCAGAAAGAAACCAAATAAGGTTTAACAAGAACAAGTGTAGAGTCTTGCACCTGGGAAGGAACAACTGCATGTATCAGTACAGGCTGGAGGATGACCTGTTGGAGAGGAGTTCTGTGGAGAAGGACCTGGGGGTCCTGGTGGATGACAGGTTGACCATGAGCCAGCAGTGTGTGCTGGTGGCCAAGAAGGTCAATGGGATCCTAGCATGCATTAAAAAAACGAGTAGCCAGCACGTCAAGGGAGGTGATCCTCCCTCTCTAGTCTTCCCTGGTCAGGCCTCACCTGGAGTACTGTGTCCAGTTCTGGGCTCGCCAGTACAAAAAAGACCAGGATCTCCTGGAAAGAGTCCAGCGGAGGGCCACAAAGATGATACGGGACCTGGAGCATCTTCTCTATGAAGAAAGGCTGAGAGACCTGGGGTCTGTTCAGCCTTGAGAAAAGAAGACTGAGAGGGGATCTTATTAATGTTTACAAATACCTTAAGTGTGGGAGACAGAGGGATTTGGCCAACCTCTTTTCAGTGGTTTGTGGGGACAGGACTAGGGGCAATGGTCAAAAAATGGAGCACAGGAAGTTCTGCACCAACATGCGAAAGAACTTCTTCATGGTGAGGGTGATGGAGCACTGGAACAGGCTGCCCAGTGAGGTGGTGGAGTCTCCTTCCCTGGAGATAGTCAAGGCCTCCCTGGATACCTACCTGGGCAACCTGCTCTAGGGAATCTGCTTTGGCAGGGGGGTTGGACCTGATGATCTCTTGAGGTCCCTTCCAACCCCTACAACTCTGTGATTCTGTGATAAAGCAGGGAAACTGGCTACAGCTGACTGCAAAGTCAAGCCTTACTCTGCTGAGATTGAGTAAAAATCCCCATTGTTCTCAATTTGAGCAAAATCTGGCCTTCAGCTTATATGACATTCATTAAAATATTAATAAGTTGTAATATAAGGTTTAATAGAAACATCTTTCATATTTCATTAAAATGTCCAGGTAACAATGAATAGACTACACATATAACAAGTTTGGGAGCATATATATATTTATATATTTTCTGCTTGACATTTCTGTCCTTAACTCTTTAGGCATTCTGGGATGTGCTGAATAACCACACCACTTAATTTGCACCATGACCCCAGCCCCCTCCCGCACCAAATACCTTTGAAAATATAACTGAATGGATGAAAATGGATGAAGCAGAAAGATGTATTCCTCCTTTCCTTTGACTCAAACAAGCAAATGTCACTGGGTTAGAAATCCTCCTTATGCAGGAGTCTGTGCCAGCAGCAAGAGTTTTGCCTTCATAATGATCGCATCAAGTTGCACATAACCAGCAGCACTCAGTACAGAACCATGACCTGCAGGAAACCATTCCATTTGTAAAAGGTCAAACATTCTTAGCCTTAAGCTTTTGAAATGAAGCAGAGAAAACAATTTCAGAGCTATTTACTACCCAGTTCCCTGACAGCTTTTGTCCTAGCTTCCTGTAAGAGATATTTGGTTTTATAGTCACAATCCTTTAAGTAAATATGATGCTTGTGGCTACAGAAAAAAAAAAAAAAAAAGCATTTGATAAAAATAAATAAATAAATAAAAAAGCATTTGATTGTTTTCTTTGAGTCATAAAGCTTTTATCTTGCTTCTAAAATTATAAAGTCTGCCTGGCATTTTTTTTTTTTTTTCCAAAGATAATGACTGATGTCCCTTCTATACATTTTAGGTAATCAAATCAAATAAGAGTACTGATGATCATAGAATAATACTAGTAATGTAGGAAATTATTTATAATGTTTTTGCTACTGATGTAAGTACAACCATTCTAGAAATCAAATAAAAATTACAATTGCAAATTTACATTTTTATGTTGCATTTCTAATCCTTTTCTATGCTGCTGACTATGGGGCAAATTTTGTAAATGAGATATAACACCCCTTCAGCATTGTTTATACACAAAGTTACATACAAAATCAATATCATTTTTAAATAGGCTATGAAGTCCAGAAAGAATTCTAATTTTTCTGACAAAATAAGCATACAAAACCTACGAAGAAAACCCGTAGTCCCTAAATGAAAGTACGAAATGCCTTCTTCACATTTCTGGAGGTATTACCCTGAAACAAAATGTGATGGAGAGATTATTCTTTTCAACCTGTAGAACCTAGGCACTAGTGAGCCTTTTTAGTGTTTCAGAAATCCATAGTACAATTATTAGCCTTTGCCAATGAGAAAAGGAGGCAAAGTATGGAAAGAAAAGTGTGTATCAGAAAAGAGGTATGTTTAGATAGTGGGAAAGTTTCTATTATGATCCCCAAAATATATCCCAGAATTATTAGTCACTTTCATAGGTCTCTTTATTCTCCCCTCAAAAGTGAAAAACAAAACAACAACAAAAAACCCACCACCAACAAACTAGAGTATACCGCAACACTTTGCTTTCCAGAATTTCCCTTGTTGTTCCTTCTGCTTTCTTTTTAAAAGCATCCCTAAAGCACCATCAGTTTTATGAGTCCATAAATCTGCAAGAAAGACAGTGAAATAATGGTCATCTGCTTCTAAATTAAAACCGTATCATAACACTGGAGGCTGATATCTATAAACTTGTTAATGCTGATAAGGAAAACATTAAAAGGAGAAAAAAATCCTTCCCCAACATGATGTATATGACCCAATTATGGTGTTAGTAGAGGACTTCAGTGTAACAATGAGAGAACTTTTTTTTTTTTTTTCTTATATAAAGAAATTTGAGTGAAGCTGTTTATCTGCATTTAGTTTATAGCTATATTTGTGATAGTTAAGAATGTTACAGAAATTAAAATCAACAACTGTTTCTAACAATTAGTGCAAAACAATTACCTAGTTTATTGATGAGATACCCTTTGGCTAAGGGTACAAATTAGGAAGGAAACAGGTTGAATGTGTCTTCATTAAAATAGCTAACCAGTAAACCTGAACTTAGGAAGAAACAGAGGACTGAAGAGGGCAAGGAACTTGCTAATAATTAATCCCTCATCCTGGTGCCCAGATAATGCAATGGTGTTATGTAACACTTTTTTATATTGCATCAGTGTTTTGGCTGTTGCTGAGATGCACTGGCACAGCATCAAGGCTGTCTCCCTGCCCCACTCCACAAAAGGACAGTAGGCTGGAGGTGGGCAAGAAGTAGGGAGGGAAAATTGCCAGGACAGATGACTTAAACTGACCAAAGGGATATTCCATATGGTATAATGTCGCACTCAATAATAAAAGCTGAGGAAGGGGAAGGAGAAGGGCAGTTTGTGTGTGTGCATGTGCATGTATATGTTTTTTGCTGGGAAAACATTTGTCTTCTCAAGCAACCACTATGTGCAGTGAGGCCCTGCTTCCCAAGATGTGGCTGAGCATCATGCTTCTTATCTCAACACATGAGCAGTAGTGACAGAGTAGTATGGTAGAACATAGCTGTCTATCCATGTGAAACCAACACAAATTCCCACATATTATTTTTGTATATCATGTTATTGTATATCATATATATATTTACACACATAGAGAGGATTGTATTTAACTATCAGCATAGCAAAAGTGCTTCAGCTCTTGCCTGTAAAACAACAGAATGAGAAAAGAAAAAGTGTTATTATCTCAAACATTTTTAACAACTACTACTGCATGACTACCCTTGGGTCTGTGATGTCCATATTACTCATTACAAGGGATTTATCTTGTATATTTTCCTCTTAGTCCAATACAAATTGAGGAAACAAGCTAAAATCAAAACTTTATGGGAAACTGACAAAAGAATCTCTCTGTGTTATCTAAGCAGTTTTTGTTTATACAGCACAAAAATAGTCCAACTTCTCATTATTGTCCACTGAGACGAAAACAGGCCTATGGTTTAAGGCAGGAAAAAAGTCCCCAAGCCACAAATTTTAAATCCTGATATCAAATATCCCCATATTCAATGAGATTGTAATCCAAATTTAATCTTCTCAAATGATCTAATAAAATACGAAACAAGCATCCATAAATCACAGAAAACTGGACTAGCAAATTTGAGATAGTCCTGTTGATTGTAAAAAGTGGAAGAATTAGAAATTACTTAAAGGAAATAGTAGCATAGTATTCTAAATCAGAATATTTTGTCTGTAATTCTTTTTTTTTTTTTTTTTTTTTTTTTTTTTAGCTTTTCCATTTAAAATGAATAATTGAACTATAATAAAACCTGGCACAAAGATGGTTTTTACCCCATTGTTTACAAGCAACACTTTTGAGGATAACTAAAAATTGCCAAAAATAATTTATGCCCAAAAAAAGTGTGATCTAATTTCTTTTTCTTGCTGTAGGAGTATTCTTAACATTCCTGTAAATCAGGCTTACTATTCTGCTTCACTGCTCAATGTGGCCTCAATTAATCTACAAAGTGTCAATAAATTATAAACTGTTTTATTCATGTTAAAAGTTCATTCAATCAATTTTACCCACTGCTGAGCTTCTGGTATTATCAAATGTCTGATCTATCTTTGTGCATTTACTAAATAATTTAGGGATATGATATTGACTGATTAGACATTATTTTGGAGCACAGAGAATCTATAGTTATATAAAAATTTCTCAAGCTGACAAAGACTCCTTAAATTGTTGATGGAAAGATATGACCAACGCACTGTTTTAAGAGAGCATAAAATATATGTTCTAGGTAAAAGTATTTTACCTATGAGAAAAGTGTTTGTGAACATGTTTCTGTGATATACCAAATCTTGAATCCACATTTCATTTCTCTGTTCTCTAAGATTTCAGACTAGCTAGTGGTATTCAATCAAGAGAAGCACAAAAACCTTCTGCAGGGTCTATCACTTTCAGTGGATAAATGGCACAGGAATAAGCAAGATGCATATCAAAGAGATACAAAAAGTAATGGGCCTGAGATTTGGCTGAGCTAAACTGGCATAGTCCAAAGGGAAAGGACGGTTCAACATCTACTGAAGAGTCTGTCTATTCTATGGACCTTTATATGCAGTCTTTTGTATTATTTGTAGAATAAGAAACTGTAGTAATGTCATCTCCAATCTTTTCTTATCCTACAAGGAGCATAATGGTTTAGTGGCAGTGGTAGGGCATATGTTTATTAGTATGTACATAAGACAATATGAAGTTGAAATCATGATCTTATCACTTATAACAGAAGAGGCAGGAGATTATTCCTGCAGGACTTCATTACTTCAGATAATTCCTAAAAACTGGTTACTTGTATAATTCAGTTATGAAGTGCTACCATATGTCAGTGTGAACACAATAAAGGTGAATGGCCATGGAATTCTAGTCATTGTCTTACATCTTATCTCAGTTGCTTGTACACTTTAAAGAATTAAATGAAGTCTCCCTTGCCCTCTAGAAAAAAAAGGAAAAAAAAAAAGGGAAAAAAAAAAAAGGCTAAGGGACTTACCCTCAGGGTGTGGATTTTGATACAGCAAAGTAATCAAATAATTTAAGGTATGTTGAAGGGGAGGAGAACATTTTCTTCTTAATACTCCCTACAAATTCAATTTGACAGCTCCATGTTGACTATGAAAATCATTTAGAGTATCATCCTGAAGAGCTTCTTTTTCTTACTGATTTTACAGTTGTTTCCAGATGGAAACAACTGGCTGCTCTTGGCTTGGACTGGTGTACACTTCGTTGGGTTAGAAACTGGCTGGATAGCCGGGCCCAAAGAGTCATGGTGAATGGAGTCAAATCCAGTTGGAGGCCGGTCACTAGTGGTGTTCCCCAGGGCCCGGTGCTGGGGCCAGTCCTCTTTAATATCTTCATCGATGATCTGGATGAGGGGATTGAGTGCGCCCTCAGTAAGTTTGCAGATGACACCAAGTTAGGTGCGTGTGTTGATCTGCTCAAGGGTAGGAAGACTCTGCAGGAGGATCTGGATAGGCTGGACCCATGGGCTGAAGTCAACTGCATGAAGTTCAACAAGGCCAAGTGCCGGGTCCTGCACATGGGGCACAATAATCCCAAGCAGAGCTACAGGCTGGGAGATGAGTGGTTGGAGAGCTGCCAGGCAGAGAAGAACCTGGGAGTGATGGCTGATAGTCGGCTGAATATGAGCCAGCAGTGTGCCCAGGTGGCCAAGAAGGCCAACGGCATCCTGGCTTGTATCAGAAACAGTGTGACTAGCAGGGCTAGGGAGGTGATCGTCCCCCTGTACTCGGCTCTGGTGAGGCCGCACCTCGAGTACTGTGTTCAGTTTTGGGCCCCTCGCTACAAGAAGGACATCGAGGTGCTTGAGCGGGTGCAGAGAAGGGCGACGAAGCTGGTGAGGGGCCTGGAGAACAAGTCCTATGAGGAGTGGCTGAGGGAGCTGGGAGTATTTAGCCTGGAGAAAAGGAGGCTCAGGGGCGACCTTATCGCTCTCTACAGGTACCTCAAAGGAGGCTGTAGCGAGGTGGGGGTTGGTCTGTTCTCCCATGTGCCTGGTGACAGGATGAGGGGGAATGGTCTTAAGTTGCACCAGGGGAGTTTTAGGTTGGATGTTAGGAAGAACTTCTTTACCGAAAGGGTTGTTAGACATTGGAATGGGCTGAATTTGAAACTCACTGCAGAGGTGTGGGCATATCTTGACTCTTCCTCACCTGGCTTCACCAACCTGGGGAAGCAATACATGGAGTGCAAGAAGTATTCTCTCTCTTGAGTGTATTGTTTCCCTGGAGCCTCTTCTCTGTACCCACCTCCACAGTGACATAGTAACTCAGAGAGAGGTTACCTATTGCAAGTTAACATTTAAGTGATGTAATTCTGCTGGGCCAAGTAGCATGAATTCTGGAAATCCTAAATGTGGGGAGGAGAATTTAAGGGATGCCAAGTAACATGCCACAGACTGGCTACCCCTTCCTTAGTAAGTTCTGATCACTGCCAGTGACACGAAAAAATGCCCTGGGGACTGTGCAAATAATAAAAATATTGCCCTAACTGTTCTCTCTTGTGTTCCTTTCCCATCTCACATTAGTTATTAGAGAGGAGAGGGTGTGGTGGTGGTGTGTGTTAATATTCAGGAAGCCATCTTTACCAGAAAGACAGTAACTTTTGTATCATCTGCCAATTCTATCCCAATACCCTGACTGATTCAGCTAATGCCTACTTTAGTTCAACCAACATTTTGTTTTATGTGGTGTGCTAATTTTAGTTTTAATAAGTAAAGGATTGCCTTCTCAATCACTTCTTGTGCACAGAATATAAAACCACCAGATCTTTCATTGTTTCAGCTTGATAACAAAGTGTGCTTCAATTGGCCATTAATTAAGAAGAGCTTTTATCTCAGGCTACAATAGAAACTTAATTGTTATGCCTTCAAAACAGAAGCTGTAGCAATCAAACCAACTCTTTCATTCCTTGAAATTCCAATGTGATTTTGTATCTAAGACAAAAAAAAAAAAAAAAAAAAAAAAAACAAAACAAAACATGAAAATACTTTTTAATGTTTTCAGCAGGTACATTTCTATTGCTGCTCATACTGACAAAAATCCTAAATTTGTGATACTGCAGAATCACTTTTCAGGTTAGAGTTCTACTTTCTTGAGTGTTACACCTTCAAACCACTTGAAAATTAGAGTGATCGTAGAGAAAAAGTATGATAAACTTAGACCATCTTTTTAGAATATCCCATAAGCAAACATCGTTTCAAAGTGTTTCCCATACTTAAGAGCACATGCAGTGCCAGAGTTAAAGATGAAATCTTCTATATTTATGTAAATTATTCTTGTTACTGTTGTATTATGCAACTATATTTTTATTTTTGACTAAATATACTGAAGGGTTGGTTTAATTAATACTACTAGAAATGCATTAATTCTCACAAAAATTTAAGTTTCTCCAAGTATTTATTTGACAGAAAAGAAACATGGTTAGTGTGTAGCTTGAAAAGCTCATTGATGCTGAAAGGTATTTTCGAATAGTTGTTCTCATTTTAGGTTAAGATAGAAAACTTTTCTTATGATTTTATTAGAGGGATATTTAAGTGAAAACAAGTTATATCTTTTAATTTTTTAGGAATTCAACTATTTCTAGTACTTTTTCTCTAACCCTAGTCATAACCTGTCTCTGGAATCAAAAATGTCTCGGACTCCGGCTGTGAAAATGATTATCATATCAAAAAACAGGATTATGACCTCAGGTGAGGAATAATCAGAAGCAACATATTAACTCTTCTGGCTATGAGATACCATCAGATGGACACTAGAAGGCTTTGAAAACTGCTTTTATATATTTTTAAAATGATAAGGCTGAATTGAAGATCCACTGATCTGTTTGTATTCTCCATGAAAGGATGATTATCTTCAGGTACTCAATAAATACAGTGTAAACATCCCTCTGAAAAAAGGTAGATTGATGAAAAAAATTAAAAAGAGATGGAGAAAGAGAATAACACCTTCTGCCTTTCTGACAGAAGAAGGAAATTTGTACACAGTGTAAATTTAATACTGTTCTTACTGGATTGGTGTATGTTCTTGATCTTCGGTGGCAGTGTGGTGGTTTAACCCGGCCGGTAGCTAAACGCCACACAGCCGTTCGCTCACCCTCCCCCTCCCTCTCTGGGATGGGGGAGAGAAACGGGAAAGTGAAGCCT
>CM021733.1:91760397-91789375 GCA_011075105.1 Heteronetta atricapilla
TAAACTGTCTTTATCTCAACCCACAGGCTTCAATTTTCCGTTTCTCTCCCCCATCCCAGAGAGGGAGGGGGGAGGGTGAGCGAACGGCTGTGTGGTGTTTAGCTGCCGGCCGGGTTAAACCACAACAGTTTTATAAAGAGTGATACTAAACCAGTTGATCAAGAGGTCAAAGAATCGCATGGGGACACACAGGGACTGATGTATTCATAAGCTAGTAATAATTGAGGTCAGATTTAAAAAGAAAAAAAAATAGAAAAGCAGTTGGGAAAATGTCTTTATATTTATACATTATACTATTTATATTTCAGGATAGATCCAAGGTCATTAGATTTTTCCTACTGAAGGACAAACACTTCATTTTTGGATAGTGAGAACCTTCTGAAAAGGCCTCTACAACTATTGACATAATGTTTAGCTGGTTGACTCCTTTAGCTTGCTTTTAAATTTATTGAGTATCTTTAAACGTTTTTGGAGGTTTGATTCTGGATCTCAGTTTATTTTTTACGTTTTAAAAACCCAAATCTGTGTATTGTATTTCTGATCTCTCTCTCTCTAGTCACATAGTCTCTTCATATCTCTTTTCATCTAAATTTCCGAAGGTCAAAGAATTTCATCCCAGCCTTCAGCTCAGACCACTAACCTAGATCTACCTTTGTTGTTACTTCTGTACACATCTTAGTTTAAGACAAACTGTATAAGTATCATATGAATTATATATCAAGTGAGGAAACACAGACAAATTTAGGGGAAACTCATCACCTCAAGCATATTCCCCATTAATTACATAAACTTTGAAATCCAGTAACCTAAAGGCAGCATTTTACATGATCATGTAACTAACTCCTACTTTTAACAAGTAGACAAACCAAGAAGTATGGGCTAGATAAATTGACATCTGGCTGAACTACTAGACTGACACTGGGCTGAACAGTTTTGACGGTTGTTTAAAACATGAAATCCAGCTGGAAGCCAGTCACTAATGGGGTTGATGCTGAGGCCAATATTGCTTAACACCCTCTTTAATGACCTGGAGGATAGGACGGAATGCACCCTCAGCAAGTTTGTATATGATACTGAACTAGGAGGAGTGGTTGTTGCTCCAGATGGGTGTGCTGCCATTTAAAGGGACCTTGTCAGGCTAGAAAAATGAGACAGCAGAAGTTCTTACGAATTTCACGAAAGGGAAATACCAAGTCCTGCATCTGGGGAAGAAAAATCCCATTCAACAGTAGTTGCTGCAGTCCAACTGGATGGAACACACCTTTGCACAAAAAGACTTGCTAGTTCTAGCAGATACAAAATTGACCATGAACACACTTTGTGCAATGCATTCTTGGGGCAGGGAAAGCCAACAGTCTCCAGAGTTGCATTAGAAAGAATGCTGCCAGCAGTCAAAAGAGGTTATCCTTCTCCTCTGTTGGGCACTGGTGAGATGCATCTGGAGTGCTGTGTCCAGACCTCACATAGTTTCCCAGGTACAAAAACAAAGTGGAGCAAGTCCAGTGAGAAGATGGAGGTTATTAAGGGATTGGAGCATCTCATACAAGAGGTTTTTCTCATTCCCGGAAGAAGAACTGAGACTAGTTATCCCCTAGAAGAGAAGACTGAGGGAGCTTCTGTTCTTATCAAAGTGTATAAACATCTGACAGGAATGTATAACAAAGATGAAGCTAGGCTCTTTTCACTGGTGCCCAGTGACAAGACAAGAGGCAATGGGCACAAACTGGAACACATGAGTTGTTGTCTGAACATAAGGAAATGCTTTTTCTCTGTGAGGGTCACTGAGTAATGACACAGATTTCCTGCAGTGGCTGTAGAGTATCCGTCTTTGGAGATATTCGGATCTCCACTGCACACAGCCCAGAGCAACCTGCTCTTGGTGGCCATGCTTGAGCAGGGGTGCTGGACTAGACAGTCTCCAGAGACCACTTCCAACCTCAGCCATCCTATTATTCTGCAAAATTTAATTTACAGGAAGCGTAGCAAATGGACAGGGAAGTGGAATAAAAAAATATGAAAGAGGTGAACTTGAAGAAATTACCTGGCTGACAATTTCAAATACAGGCAGTTAAGTTTACTGACACCACTGATTCAGTATTGCTTTTCATCAAAGGAGGAGACTCCAGATGACATTTTATCTGATCTCAGTTGTTAACCCTTGCCCCACTTTGCTACTAATAACTTTCCTACCCACAAATTTCTGTAAGTGATAAAAGGAGTGCTTTAACAAAGCTATAAAATAGTTTGGTGACTGTAATGATCATAAAAGTGACCATAAAGAAGGAAATTCTGATTCTGATTTCAGTTGACATCAGTCAAATTTTTATTTGATTTGGTGGGATTTGTTAACTCTAGGGGTGTCAGTTCCTGTATTACGTTTCAAACCAATGTATTCAATAGAGTAGAAAGTGTTAATTCTATAAAAATTCTTCAAAAATATTTGGGGTATATGCTTTTAAAAAGCCATTGTAGGTTTAAAATTTTTCACTACATACTCATGTGTCATTGCACTTTTAAGGCTCTGAATTATATCCCACTGGAAAACTTACTACCGAATTCTCATTCTACTGCATTTAATGCCACTTTCCTACAAAACTTACAAATAAATAAATACATCACCTTAAATAAGGTCAGAAAGGAGCCAATCCATAAAAATTAGTATTCTTATAAGAGGCACCCAGTAAGATTTTCTGAACTTCTGATCTTCAGTCTTCAGCAACACAATTTTTGAGCCTACCTTGATCTAAAATACTTGTCTCAGCAAGTTTATGCCACCTGAGCTGAATCAACATTTTCAGAAATCAGCCTTCTCAGAATAACCAGTCTTTCTAAAATACCAAATCAACTTTTAGGTAAAAGATGAGAGGTTCATTTTTTTTTTCTTTATTATGAAAATGCTGAATGATATTAAGGAGAAAGAAAATGAATCAGTGAAGAACGAAGGGAAACAATTACAGAAGGAGAACAAGAGGTAAGGCATGAAGAAAGAGACTGAAAGCAAGATAAGAAATATGAGGTAAGAGTGACATATGACAAAGGTTATACTGTTTAGAAATATTGTATTAAATCTGAAAATCTAGAGAAAGAAACACTAATGAGCTCAGGAAATTATCCTCTCCGTAAATCAAGAGTAGTTTTGTGGTTTCCAAGATTTGAAATACAATGAATAAGATATTTTTATGCCATATGAGCTTTGAGATCATTGAATTCACCTTTTGAGTGCTTTCCAGACAGAAATGTCTTTAAAAAAAAAAAAAAAAAAAAAAAGGAATAGTATTGTTATAGTATTGTGAGATACCAAAGATAAATGGAAAGAGAGGGAAAATAGCATCAGGAAGAGCTGCTTTCAGAAAGGATTTTTTTTACTGATCAGGTCCAGTGTTAATTTCCTCAACTTTTTGATGGTTTTCAAATTTGTTGAAACTTAAAAAAAAAAAAAAAAAAAAAAAAAAAAAAAAAAAAGGATTGCTGCTGAACTATCTATCCAGGCATGAACACAAAGGACAAAGGAGACAATGTAAAGCTGCCTCAGGAAATCTGAAGAAAAATAGTGGTTGGGAAGAGGGAGAGGGGAATGAGGACTGCTGACAGTCTACAGGCAAGGTGCAGAGAGTGGTAGAAAAGCAGTTAGTATTAATACTACTTATTTTGTTATTAAAATGAATGCTGTAGTGTAACACATTAAATCAGCTATATAAAAAAGCAGGTTAACTGCTTTTCTGTGGGAACTTTTTGCTGCCAATATAGGTGAAGAGTGGTTTAGGAGGTAAAAATGAGCTTTTTGATATCAATGTAATCTATTGTACTGAAAAATATGAGAAAGGTGAAAGCTACAACAAAGACAGATACTTATACAATTGCCTGTCAAAAGATAACCATTTGTGTTAAGTGAAGCTATTGTCTACTCATGGAGTCTTGGAGTAAAGTGAATGGAAGGGAATTTGCATACCTTCATTCTTTGTAGTTCAGCTAAATTCAGCTGTTAGAGATAGACTGGAAAAACTGAATAACCACACTTAAGCCAAACGTTGTGAAAAAGATGGCATTTTCACATTTCAGGTCCATCAGCGTTAAAGAAGGATAAGCTTCGCTGCACATTGCATATGTAACAGTGCTTTTTCTGAAACTGATACAGCACTTCTAATGCTTTTAGAGACACTTCTAAAGTTTCAAAGACAAAAAAAAACAAAACACATCACACCTCTTGGCTGCATGAAATCCAGGTCATTTGCCGCATCTGAGAAATATACTATTTTGTTTTCAGTCACACATAAACAGGGAAAGCTACAAAGACACATCTGTTATGATTCTATGCTACTGCATCCTGCTACAGTTTCCTGCTCATTTTAGCCTGAATTTCAGTCCCTTCTTGTTAAATGAGGCAGGAGAACCTAGCATGTAGCAGCAGCTCCAATGGGTTTGTGAGGTAAATCCACAGAGCAAATTTTCTGTGTGTTCCCCAGTGGATCTCTGGTTTCTTCCAATAATTACTTTCCCTGTCAGTCACTGCACAATTAAATAGCTACCTGGCTGTGGAAGCTTGAACCTTTGAATCTGACAAGAGGTGGTTGGGGAAGTTAGTATGGAAAATGTTTTAAAATAAACCACTCCAAATTCCACATCAGTCATCAGTGTCCTCTACAAACTTCATGAGAAAGACAGCAGGAGATTGTATATTTTGACACTAACACAAAGTTATGCAGGTGATTTTTAATGATTTTTAATTTAAAGAATAATAAATGCAAATCACCCTGTCTGGGAAGAAAAAGATATTGCAATTCAATAGAGCTTATAAGTAAGAAGATAAAGCTAGCATAAAAAATAGACATGTCAAAGAATCTTTAGATATCAAATGACAGACCATCCCCCAAAAGTTTAAACAGTATTTTATTTGCTTTTTCACGTAACCAAAGTCTCAAGAAAATAAACCTCTTCCTAACTAATTCAGAGAAAGAAAAAGGGGAGATTCATGGGAACTGTTTTGAAAATTGTTTCTGCACATGGATATAAAGTTATCCCCAGCAAAAATGTAGGAAAAGGGACTCAGGTTGGGTATCTCATTCTGAAAGACAGTAATTTCAAGAAGTAGTACTGGTTTGGTCCTTGAGTTACATAACAGAGACGTGCCAGTAGTAATGCCTAAGTCACACCTGGGACTAAAATATATCTGATATCAAACTCATTGAGCTCTAAATTTGCTTTTTCTTGCTTTCATGCATTTATTTTATAACTGGCTTCTAATTTTCTCATGAAGGATTTACTCCTTTCCCTTGATAGAATATCCTAATTCTCCTGCTAAATAAATGGTGAGCCCAAGTTTGTTCAAGAAATCAGTTCCACTACAGGCCCAGAAAGCCTGAAACTATCACATGGTTCCTCTTTTTCAAAAAGCAGTGTGCACTTTCTCAATGCATACTTTCTCACTTCCTCTCTCCTCTGCTTTCCATTTTCCCCAGTAACAAGGCTTTTACTGCTGTCACTCTGACCAGCCTGTCTGTGTACACTTCAACACAGACAACAAAATAATGTAGTTGGAGCTGATGTACTGCAATGAGATTATATTCTTCTATTGTTACATCCTAGAAGGGTTCAATAACTTTTTCCACAATAACATGTCAAATAGCAACTCACCATGGCCCCACTATGGTCCAAACTATATAATCCTGGGTCTATTACTTTATTTGTTCTAGTATCGTGATTCTTACCATAAAAGTGGGTCAAAGAAATTATCTAAGACTCATTTTGGAGTTTTAGAAAGCAGGCATTCTTTAATTGCAATGTCACCTAGAGTGCATGACAAATTGTCCAAGCTACAGGGGCTATGTACAATCAAACATAAGTATTCATATATTTCTGAGAAATAATCAACATATACTATTTTCTGTAACTCGTTAAAATATGTAAATGTCCCTGATGCACGCACAATTATTTCTGCTGGTGGTCTTTTGTGGGTCTCTGGTGGTTTTGGTAGTCTTCTTCACTATGTTGACTGCTTGAACCCAGTTCTTTGCATGCTCTGATAATCTAATTCTTTCCGATCTTGTTCCAGTTTAGCCATGCATACTAAGCTAAGTCATTTACACACAAAAAAATATGTGCATACCATGAGTTCCTCACCTATTCATTACAGGCACATCCTCCAGGCCTGGGTTATTCCCCCCCCCCCCCCCCCCCTTGTTCTAGGATACAATTCTGTATGCTTTAACAGATAACGCTGACTAATTAGCGAGTAAGGTATCATTAGAAATACAAAGTTTCTAGTCTTCCTTTTATCTAACAAAACATAGTAAAATATTTCAAATTTGGTTCTGTTATTCTGTCAGGGAGAGAACTGTATGTCCTTCTGACTTGGTATCATAATTATGTGACTTGAACTCACTTGTGGCTCAGTTTTCATTTTGTTGCACATGCTGGCATATGGATCTTACCTCAAATGGACTGATCTAATTGTAACACCTTGGATTAATCTTTAATGACAGATATGTGCATGACAACCCATTACCTCAGAAAATCCACAGAAATGACCAGAATCCAGTTCTTCAAATCCTAGCCCCCTCTTAAGGAACAAGAATATAACTTTCAACTTTTTTTTTTTTTCACTTTTTTTTTCTACATTATTTTAGTATATATTCAAATTGACACAGAAAAGCAATATCTAAGAGGTGTAATAATATAGATTAAAAAGGCCTCAGGCCCCTAATAACCTGTGCACAAAATTTAGTGGGATATCTATCTGGGATATGATTCTGACAATTTTAATAGACTTGCTTATTATATTACCTTTAAAATATTACTCATGGAAGTGGTTGTACTATTCACAGTTACAATTGCTTAATACTTTGAGGTTACTTTTTTGGTATCACAGCTGAAGTTAGGAGCAGAGGCCACTGATGGACATAGGCAATAGTTAATGTTTTGCCATGTCTTCCAGATAAACAGGGAATATAGGCAGCTAGATTAGGTGCTTAAATGTTGTGCATCATGAATACCTTTCCTTAACTGCTCTAAACTCATGTTTTTAGGAGACCTTTGTAATAACTGAATGACAGGACTTGCTTTGATTCTCAGCTTCTTTCTGCTTCAGATTGAGATCCTCTGAAATGTTGGACACCTTAAAATACGCACAGATTTCACTTGGCTAACCATGAGTGAACGAGGATCAGAGGATCAGCACTTCAATTCATTGTATTTAAAGAGAATTTGTCTGCTGACATACAGAGACATTCAGTGTCCCAGAATATTTCCTTAAAAACAAACTGTCACAAAATAGTCATCACGAATTGCACTATTTTGAAATACAACTGACTGCATACTTCATAGTTATTATTACAGATATAAGTTTATCAATAATTTTCTGTTGCAAAAAGGTTGTACTAAAAACTCTCATCATGGGCTAATTACTTTGCCCATTAATAATTTTAGTGAATAAGTTAAAGTACACATATTTATCATGGCTCTGATTCAACAAAGTATGTCTCAATATACCAAACTTCATGAATATTGGCCCACTTCTTTTTTAATGTTGTCTTGTGGTTTGCTTAATCTGGTCATTTGACAGACTACAATGATTCTTTTTTTCAGTCTTTTTTTTTTCACTATCTCTAAGTCAAAGAATACCCCAGAAAATTATACTTCCTTCAGAGAAAAGTAATTCACTCTTATCAAAGTCATTTCAGTAGAAAAATCTGAATGATCAAAACCAAAGTTAGAACTTGTTTTTCTCTCACTGTATTTAGTGATCTGGTACAGAGAAAAGTGATGTTAGGCAAGACAGAAGTTTTCAAAAATTTTATGAAGTTGCTTGTTTTCAGTTACATGTGCTACAGACAAATGCTGTGTCATCACTAAGGCAATGGCAAAATTTCTGTTAACTTTAATAGAGAGGAATTTCAATTTATCCCTTGAAAGTAAGTTTTGGATAGTAAGATGAGTAACTGTGGCAGAGGCAGAAAAAAGCATAATTTGAAAGAAATTTTAAGGAGAAAAAGGATCTGTGAAGAATGCAGGATTAAGATATTATTCCAGTAAAAACAGGAATCTTGAAAAAAATATGATATGTGTTCATCAAAGAAAGAGGAATTAGGACTTCAGAAACTGAAAGATGAGGCGTTTACTGATAAATATAAGCATTGTAAAGCTGAAATATTAAAAATATATATTTCCAAATTATTTCCCATCTTAGTTATTCTTGTCATGCATTTACAGTAGTACTATAAGAGAATTCTTACATGAAGTGAAATACATGGTTCTAGACAACTTTTTGAAGTTTTGAATACCTCAAGGACTATGGTGAACTATAAAATTATGCAAAAATTCAATCTGAAGAAAATTTATATCAAAGGTAAAATTCTGATGTATATTAAGATTAAAGACAAAATAATTTAAAAAATTGGTAAAAGAATGATAGTATTACAAAATAGAAAAGTCAGAGATTAGAAAATTCTGAAACAGATAGCTGTTGTAATTGAAAACTTTCATAATTTGTTATAACAGACTTCATAAGATAATATGCTACATAATTACATGATCATAATTGTCACTGGATTCTTGCCTCATTTAGGACAGGAGCTAGATTAAGTTCTAGGAATAATCCAGGTAGTTTCAACTTGAATATTTTAGATATAGTATAGTTATGTGCAACTAAGAACAGGTTATTATAAAGAGAAAGTTTGAATAACCTCAAAGCACCATCTTTTCTCTACTAGCTCTACCTTGTACCTTAAATAGCTGCAAAGTTATATAAGGAACTTATCTGCAACTTTATACATGCACATGCATTTAAAAATGTCACTAAAAGCATAGGTGATTTATTTTGGAAAGTGAAGGACCTGTTCCCTCTTGCCCTTTATGCCTTTTTAAAGCACTTTTTTTTTTTTTTCTTGAACAGGTTTTCTTTAAAGTGTAACTACTTTCCTGATATTGACAAATCTGAAGATAAAACTAAGTCATTTTGCAGTACTGAGTGCATCTCAACATTTTTTTCCAAAATGTGAAACTTTTTTTTTTTTTCAATTCACTCAGATAACTCAAAACCAGAAACATTTGATTTTACCAAACCACTCCTACAGTCAAAGAAAAGAAATAACCTTTGCAATGAAAACATGCTTGAAGAAAGGTCATTCAATCAAGCAATAATTTTCACTTTATAAAAGTGTCAAAATTTTGTCTTAAGAGGAAAGTATCCCTTAACCATTCTGATGACCATTGTATATGCAAAACATGTTAGATTCAAAATGGTATATTTCCATCATATCAAAGATCTAAGAATCATAGTGAATGGAGTTCAGTCCAGATGGTGGCAGGTCAAAAGTGGCATTCACCAGGCCTCAGTACTGGGGCCTGTTGTGTTCAACATTTTTATCAATGATCTGGGTGAGGGGATCTAGTGCACCCTCAGTAAGTTTGCAGATGCTACCAAGTTAGGCAGGAGTAGGAAGGCTTTGCAGAAGGATCTAGATAAGCTGAATCAATGAGCTGAGTCCAATCACATGACATTTAACCAGGGTAAGTGCCAGGTCTTACATTTGGGTCATAACACCCTGATGCAGTGGTGTTATTATCCTATAGGCTAGGATAAGAGTAGCTGGAAAGTTGCTCAGCAGCAAAGGACCTGGGGTAGCAGCAAAGGACCTGGGGTGATGGTTAACAGCCAGCTGAACACATGCCAGCAGTGTACCCAGGTGGGAAAGAAAGACAACTACACCCTGGCTGACCAGGGAAGTGGTGGGATTATCCATGGAGGTATTTAAGAGACATGTGGACATGACACTAATGGACATGGTTTAGTGATGGGACTTGGTAGATTAGTTTGAAGGTCGAACTTGGTTATCTTGAAGGTCTTTCACAACCTAAATGATTCTTGAAGCAAAGAAGGTAAAATTGTGGCCTATGTTGAAGCCAAATAGCTTTTTCTTCATATTTCCCTTCAAAATCTTATAGATCTTGGCATTTACTTGGAACAGGCAAGACCTTTTTTTTTTTTTTTTTCTGACTTATGTTGTTACTGAAACTCTGAATGCCTTCACTGCTGGCAGAGGTGTTGAATAGCCCTACAGCAGAAGGAAGTGAATGGAGATTTTCAGTTGCTTTTCAGTTGCTTTTCAGTTGCTGCTGCCTCTCTTCTGGTTTCAAGAGAAGCACTGGATAGTTTTATATATTACAGAAAGGCTGTGAGTCTGGGGAATGTTTCTCAGTGAATGTGGTTGTGAAGTCCACGAGGTGACCAAAAGGGAGGCTGCTTGTCCAACAGAAAGCCTGGAAGAACCAGGTGTGAAAGTTGACATATAACAACAAAGAAATACATGGTAGCAGGAATGGTGACCTGTAGTGAAGAGCACAGCTACTGAATAACAACAAAAAAGTCACTCTGTGACTGCTGATGCAAACATGTAGCTAGAAAAACCCCAGGGAGGGGGGAAGCTGAGTAACTGAAGTGGTTATGCCTGGGTTCTACATTGTCTGTCCACCACTAAATAAACAGTCTTAAGTGGGAAATCTAGCATCACAGCCTATGAGATAAAGACAATATTTCCTTATGTAAACCTCATTATGAGTAACTAATAATATTATTTTTTCTATTGCTCATGTGGTATTATTAAGTAAAAGATGATTTATTACAATTTCTTTTGGTACTCTCCCTATATTCCTCTCCTGTCATTCTTACTGAGTATTAGTATACTCAGTTACTAGTAGATGTGCATATTTGTTGAAGGCCTGTGTTTACATATAACCCAATTTTATCACAGCTCTTAAAGAATTTTAGTAAAGACCCAAGTATTATGAAATATTAAAATGAGAATTTCAGTTTTCATATACATTAAAACCAAATTCCTAACATAATGAACCAGAAAAACTTACAAGCTCAGAAATATAGAGAATTCACAGAATATTTTTACTTTTTTTTTTTTTTTATCATTTAAGTCAATCTCATAATTTCTGTGGAAAGAGTTGGCACTGGAGGGAAATCCAACAGTTTTACTTCTGAGTTTTCAAAAATTCCCCAAAACATGACTCTGAGGTTATGAAATCCACAGAGAGGCCAGGGCTGCCCTGTGCCAGATACAGCTGGTTCCAGCCAGCTCCAATGGCCCCACCACAGGGAACAGCTGGGCCCAGCAGGCAAGAGGGCACCACCTCTGGGAAATGTATTTCAGAAAGGGTAAAAAAAATACTGTCCAAACGATGAGGGGAAAAGAGCAAGAAACAGCCCTAAAGAAACCAAGGTCAGAGAAGAAGGAGGGGAGGAGGTGCTGAAAGCACTGAAGCAGAAGTTCCCCTGCGGCCTGCTGAGAACAACATGTCTTACAGTTCAGCATTTCCAGGAGTTGTGACCTGTAGAGAGCCCACCCAGAAGCAGAGGAAAAGCATGATGAAGAAGTAGTAGCAGAGTGGAACTGTTATGGACAGACCCCAACCACCTTTCCACATTCCCCTGCACTGCTCAAGAGGGAGGTGGGGGAGTCTGGAGCGAAGGAGTTAAGCTGAGCTTGGGAAAAGGGAAGGAAAGATGTTTAAATGTTTGACTTTTTGTTTCTCAGTATCCAGTTCTATTTTAATTGGCAATAAATAAAATTATTTTTCCCCATGTTGAGTCTGTTCTACCTGTGTCAGTAATTGGTAAATGATCTCCTGGTCTTTATCTTGACCCACAAGCTTTATCACTCCTGATACTTTTTGCTGCATCCTATCCCAAGGGGGGGGGGGGGGGGGGGGGGTGAGTGAGCATCTGCGTAGGCTTTTGGCTTTTGACCAAGGCAAACCTGCCACAGGCTTCTAAATTTTGTTCTCCTTAACTCTGTCTTTACACCTCTTGTTGCCGATCTTCAAGGTCACAACACTCTTTTGGGTGAGAGAAATTAATCTGAGCAAATTTGATCTATTTCATCTTCAGTGAGACAAATGCTTCAAAACTGTCTACTCTCCTTGTTTAGAAACAGACCTAATAGGATGAGTGCTGTGGACATGAAAAGTTGGGTAAGATTAATGCAATACTTTAAGTCTACAACTATCCTGAGGTTTTATGTGCAAGTGAATGGCAAGTTCATTTGATCTGAAAGGAACTTTAAAGAAGTCTATTCAAACAATAGGTTTTGAACTATTGTATTAGAGAAGCAACTACTGAAATCTCTCAGCTGAGAAACTACCAGTGAAATTTCTCAGTTAATGAGTTTACTTGAATACTTGGGATTCCTCTGTGAAGTCTTAAGAGTGAAAAACTCTATTTAGATTAAGAAAACGCTAGTCTAGTTTTTAGTTGTGTAGATTAAGTAGATACACTCAAAGAATAATATTAAAATCAACCATTTTACATTACAGATAGGTGAGTTCATATGATGAGAGATTTATCTTTTTATATGTACAGATACTCAAATTATAGGAGATTATATTAAAGATATATTGTTAAAGTAACTTCACTTTGCAGTTCCCCAGGTGGGTTGGCCTAACAGAATTATCCTGTGTTCTGATACTTCTGTTCAAAATGGAACAGAAAGTAATTTATTTTAGGATTCTCAATTGGGTGTTCATTCATTATGAAATTCAGATGAACACATGCTGTGATAATTGGTAAATCTCTATACTCATTATAAAGCAAAGAAAAAATAAAGCTGTCTTTTTAAAAATATGTCTTCATCCAAATGCATATGAGTTTGCTGTAATGTTTGTATAACCCCCATTTTTACTGTTCAGTGTAATGAATAATCCACATTTTTTCCTGTTCAGTGTAATAAACCACTTCCTATAACCTCTTCAGACTGATGAATTGTTGTTTATAAAAGACTGAACTATCTAACAGAACTAGCTTAGTCATAAATACTGTCAAGTGCATAGTTTTGTCACATCTTTTGTCACAAGAATTCTTTTTTGTCACAAGAATTGTCACATCACTGATTATTGTAGTATTCATTCTACCTACTAGAAAAGAATGGGGACACAGATATTTCCCTTAAAATTTCTCAGTGTCTAACAAGGGTATATACATACATGATCATATAAAGGATGCACATCAAAATGTTAAGGGAGAACACACGGGTCGTAAATTCTGTGGATGTCATGTATATATATATAAATAAAGTCAAACATAAAAAATGTAAATATAAAGCAAACCTAAGCATCTGTTTAGACCGTCCTGAAACTGCAGATTTTTTTTTTTTAATGAGACATAGACGCATGAAAGATATCAAGCATATTTCTAATACTGATGACTGTTGACCATTAACATTGACTATATCAATACTTTTGTATTACTTTAATTTAAAAGTTATTTTTGACATAGTTCTAACACAAGTTACTGTATGGTTTACCATGATTCAAACAACAAAATCTTTAATTTAGTATTGTCTTGTAATAAAATGATTAACTGAAGGAACTGTGGGGAGGTGTAAGCAGATTCTTCCACAGCATAGCAGTATTTAAATTGGAGATAATCTAACATTGCATTATCTAGTCAGTGCAGAAATATTTTCGATACAAAGTTGCTCTAAGCAAAAGACTAATTTCTGACATATGTTATTCTGGATCAAAGAATTGGTTAAGGATAGTCAGTTATTATTGCATTTCAAGAAGGAAAAATAGTGAAACCCAGGTGATTCAACAGTTTGTATGCTTTGTAGATAGATCCCATGCTGGACTTCTGTCATACAACTTGCAGCAAGGCCACTAGGAATCGTCTACCTGCTTGTATGGGAATGGAAGACAGACACAATTATCATCACTAAATTGCTGTGGACTCAAGTACACACCTGATTTGGCCCTGTCCATTGGGACCTTGATGATATAGTCTGTATGGGTGGTTCCTGGAATACTCCTTTGGCTGTGTCAAGGAGGGGATATGTTTCTTGAGAATGTTGACCAATGCACGGTCTACTGGGCCAGGGAAAGGGGACATTCTTGCCATGTTAGATGCAATAGTTCAAAACTTGGATCTACTAAAGAAATAGAGTACCTTTTTGTCAGGTTCCATTTAAACAAACAGATTAAGAAAGAAAAAAAGTGACATTCAAAGTGACATTTGGTAATTAAAATTCCATACGGAAGTTCTCAACCAGTTCTACTCAGTGTGCTTTATAATCACCCTTTTTTTTGAAACAGTGTAAGGAAGAACAATATAGGTAAAAGGGGTAAAATTATTATGGGTTTTTACTGATCAGGGTTGACCAATTTGGGACCTTAAAGTAAATTTTATAACTGGACTTGGCATCTTTCTAGGATCCTAAAAATATCTAAACCACAGAATCAGCTGATATTACCTGCAAGCACAAACGCTCATCTGTTCTGCAACTCACAGCCTATGGTATCTGCCGGGCAAACAGAAATAAGGAGCAGTTAACTGTCAGCTTAAAAAGTTCTGTTTGAGGGACATTTCCTGCCTCAGATAAGAAGTCTGAGGCAGAGATGGGGTAGAATTCTCCCACTTTTCTTTCTTCTCTTGCAAACCCTCTGCTACATTCATAGAATCATAGAATCATAGAATATCCTGAGTTGAAATGGACCCATAAGGATCATCAAGTCCAACTCCTGGCACCGCACAGGTCTACCCAAAAGTTTAAATCATGTGACTAAGTGCATAGTCCAATCACTTAAATTCAGACAGGCTTGGTGCAGTGACTGCTTCACTGGGGAGCCTGTTCCAGTGTGCAACCACCCTCTCATTCATAAAAATGTTCTCAGTTACCAAAGCAATGTTTCCCCACATAACAGCTTCCTTCCATGCACAATCTCAGTGATTGCCCAAGTGCCACATACTATCCATATTCCAGTCCTCCTTAAAATAAATAAATAAATAAATAAATAAGGATCATGTTATTAAACATTGTATTAAAATATGTAAAACACAAGATAGGGCCTACAAGCAACATGTCTAATAAAATTCTGCACAGCTACTCTGTAGAATAATACATATACTGTCAAGATGTGTATAATACCTTTTGGAGCAAAGCATGTTCAATACAGAACCATAAAATGGTTGAAAGGAACTTCTGGTGTACTATTGAAACCTAAAGCAAGTTGCCTAGGACTACATCCATGTGAGTATCTCAAAGGAGTGAGACTCCACAAACTCCATGGGTTACCATGAGATAGTTTAACAGACGTTTTGATTAAGTGTCTATGAATTATGTAAGGAATACTGTTCCTCACAAAGGCAAATAATTTGGGTGATAATAAGGGTGATTTTCATTGAAAGAATAAACCATGATATCAGGGCAAAATCCAAGTTTCTGTTGAAAAATCTGAAGGCCTTAAAACTTCTTAAGTATGACTATTGTTGAATAATTTCTTAAAATGGGAAAATAAAACATTTTCCTTATCTCAGTCTGAAAAACTTTTAAATAACTTTTCCTAAAACTTTCCATTTTGAGACAGATATCCAGCACAGGAAATTTCAGCCTTTAGCAAAGTAGTACAAATGAAAGGTGAATGCTAGGATAGGAAGAACTAAGCAACCAAAATAGAAGTAGGTTTGCATAAACAAATAATAACATGTCATACTTTGTTTCTGCAGATGAAAGTGGGGAGTTCTGCTTGTGCAGCTCTCTGCCTTGCCTTTTCACATGGATAGATTTTTTCTTTTCTCCAGCACATGCATTATTCCTTTTAACTTTCTGGAGAGCTAGTTCTGACTGCATTGCATTGTATTTTTATCCTCTCTGTACAGCTTAACTGCTCCAAAATATGAAACAACTGTTTTAGTTAAATTCTGGATTAATTCATATCACCAGAATGTATAGCAAGATACAAGGGGCAGACACTGGGCTGCCTCTAGGGGCAACTTGGAGGCTATGAATGTACCAGAGTAATAAAGATTAAGCATTCTAAGTTTACTTTTCTCCACATATATTACAATCTTGGAGAAGCATTCATAACAGTCAGATGAAATTAATTCCTGAATAGGAGATCATGCTATACAAAGGCTCAGAGCACCAGGCCTTTGGTTTAGAAATAAAGTACTCTCATAATAAACTAAACTAAACTAAACTAAACTAAAATATAAATTAAATTAAATTAAAAAAAAAAAATAAAGCATATAGAGCATCATGCAGTAAAGCTTTGAGAGCACACCTATATTTATAATAAAACAGTTCAGATGTGCATGAGCAGTAAGGCTTGTAATAGCAGATTCTGCCCTGGCTTTAGCACCAGCTACTTAGCACTCTCAGATAACTCTCAGATGCATGTCAGGAGCTAACCTGCATGTCAGGAGCTGCAGACCTCCTCTGGGTGCAGTGAGGGTGTAGTAAGCCTCTCCTGCAGTCCAAGACAGTCTTATAGTATGGGCAAAGATAATCACAATGCACTAGGAGGCTACAAAACTGAAGAAGGGGCTTGGGGCTGCAGGATTGGATAGGCTGCAGAAAGCCTGAAGCCTGTTAACTGAAGATTACAATCTTCAGTAGAATGGAGCCCAGAAGCCTGTTACTGTGGAGAAAAAGATTTTGAACCTCTTGTCACCCTACTGTGTTAATTCAGAGATCTCTTCTTTACATATATAATACCATTATATAAGTTTGGTAGAAATATTAGATATGAAATGTGTTACATGTTTTTAATAGTCTGTGTTAAGGTCATCTTTGAAGTTACCTTTTGTGACTAATCATTTATTATTAACCAAATATACTCTATATATTATTTCTAGCCTGAAAGTTGGTGAGTCTTCATGTAGTATGGTTGCTAGGGAGACAGACTTATACTTTGAAGACAACATAAAGCACTATAGATTGACACAAAGCTTAAAATCTAGATATTATGTGGACTAGAGCTTGGATGCAAAATGACATTTTTTTTTAAGTACAGATGTATAAACATCAACTGAAACCATATCTGCATACAAAGCACTGCCAAAATAAAGAGTATAGTCTGGTGGAATTTCTGCTGACCTTACTACATGTAAAGATCTACCAGCTTTTGAGCTTCAGCTTTCCCTCTTCTTAAAGGGCAGCATCTGGAGTAGCCAAACTATAGAGAAGGTTTTGATAAAAAAAAAAAAAAAAATGTTCTTCTGCCCTAGATTATTTAGAAGAATTCAAAAGAGGCTGAAATTCAAATAAATTTTTAAAAGTATAAGAGACAAGGATCACAGAAACATTTTCATAAATATGGGTTGAACTGAAAATGTTTGTAGAGAAAAAAAAATACATGTAGCAAATAATATGTCTACTTCATTTTTTCAGGGAAAAAGTTTGTAAAAAATAAAAGATGTTATATAAATGGTTAAGTGTTCTTTTAAAAAAATATTTTTACTTTATAAAAATAATGTGCTTATATGTGCCTTGATGCTACAGATATGCTTGACTTGAAACTTCCAAGTCAATGTATTCCAAACACATTTCAAATAGAGATCAACTAAGCAGGCAGTTTAACCAAGTTATATATATATATATATATATATATATATATATAAAAGAAATATTTTTAATAGCAGTTCTGCTGTCCTTACAGTAGTATTTTCTGAAGACCAAAGGAATGTGAGACATGGAAACCCTGCGACTGCTGCAGTCATTACGAAAATCCTTGTCACAGGATGTGGTCCAGTGATAAACAAGGTCAGAGTAGCATGCCATCTGCCCATAGAATATAATGTTGACATGTTGTTCTGCGTCTTTTCAACTTCATTGTTTTCAGTCATTTAAAAACAGAAACAAAAATCTATTGAAAAAAAAAAAAAAAGAGTTTATTTAGCAGCTAAGTAAATGTAGAGTAAAACAGGCAAAAGCAGAAATACAGAAATATATTCTTTGCACAGCAGTGAAACCTGTGGTTTAAACCACAGCCATATCACACCATACATCAATAATAAGTGATTTAAATGGGAAGAATTCTTAGGTTCAGCTGTTCTCCTTTGGAAGGTGTCTTTCTGGGAGCAGTTACCTTGTTGGCACAAGGCTGCGTGTTCTGGACTCCTGCAGAGGAAAAAAATTATTATCATTCCTCAGCTGACTGTCTTATGCTCTGTGCACAGCATGACTGAATTGGCTGGAGTAAAACAAAGCTTATTATAACTGTGTTTAAGACTATTTCCAGAATGAGACTTTGAAAAAAACAACACTAACAGATTCAGAACTACACCTCTTGTTTTAATTAGGTGAAATGATTTTTCACAATTCTGCAAATACGAAGTACAATAAAAGTGCATGCAGAGTGAATATAAAATCCTTTTCCTGTTTTATCTTTCCTTATAAAAAGTAAAATTATCATGTCTTTGATTTTTTTATTTTTGATAGCAAATAATTAAATACATATAATTTGTATTCATTGAGTTCTATAATTTCTGCAATTTATCACTTTTGGAGAGATACATTCCTGCTGGCTTCACTTATAGGCATGTGTGAGTAACTGCAATCTTGTGCTCTTTGGAATTATGAGAAGTAATTGACCTCTTGTTTGGGATACTATGCGTTTACACCATTTTTTAAATTCTTCTGTTGCAAGGTTTAATTCATAGAATAGCAGAATCATTAGGGTTGGAAAAGGCCTCCAAGATCATCTGGTCCAACCATCACTCTACTACAAATGTCACCCACTAAACCATGTCCCTAAGCACCATGTCCAAACTTCCCTTAAACACCCCCAACAATGGTGACCCTACCACTTCCTTGGGAAAACCGTTCAATGCCTGACTTCTCTTTCTGAGAAGAAATGTCTCCTAACTTCCAAACTGAGCCTCCCCTGGTGCAACTTGAGGCCATTCCCTCTAGTCCTATCACTAGTTACCTGTGAGAAGAGGCTGACCCCCAGCTCCCCACACCTTCCTTTCAGGTAGTTGTAGAGAGCAATGAGGTCTCCCCTGAGCCTCCTCTTCTGCAGATTAAACAACCCCTGTCACTCCTCATACGACATGTATTCCAGATCCCTCACCAGCTTCGTAACCCCTCTCCAGTGCCTCAATGTCCTTGTACTGAGTGGCCCAAAACTGAACACATTACTTGAAGTGTGGCCTCACCAGAGCTGAATACAAGGGGACGATCACCTCCCTGGTCCTGCTGGTTACACTATTCCTAATGCAAGCCAGGAAGCCATTGGCTTTCTTGGCCACCTGGGCACACTCTCAGTTCATGGCTCATGTTCAGGCAAGCATATATCAACATCCCCAGATCCACCGTAGAAAAAAGGAAAAAATGGCCATTATAAGACTTCAGCAAATTGCAGTTCTTGCATGGTACAATGCAGAGAGTTTCCTCTTTTTTCTTCTTTTTTTGAGAGACATGAATATCAAAGGACTATGAAGGGATGGGCAGGTAGTAATCAGAGGCCTCACACAATAGTCAGCATAGTTGGCTAGCTTAATCAAAGGGAAAAGAAAAAGTAGTTTTCTATAGGGGGAACAAGAGCCATCTGACTTCAGTGCACCCTTGGGTCTGTGTCACAGAGGTGGTGCAGCCCTCAAACTCCTTACAGATTTCACAGTAATACAGTCAAGTACTAATGGGATATATAAAATACCTTTATTATGCACTTGTTTGAAAATATCATGGATAGTCCAAAATTTATCTAGTTACTTTGATTTTACATTGTGTATCCAAGGGCATATTTTCTAAGTATTTTCAATGTTTTACTTTCCCTGTCTTTCTAGTTTCAGTATATATATTTGAATTTTGAATCTTAATAAAGTATATATATTGATTAATCATGTATATAAAATAGATTTGATAAATAAAATATAGGTAGATATAGGCGTATCAAATTCCAAAGATTGTTATAATGAGTTATTTAGAGAAATAAATAAATGGGAAGTTGAAAAATCTTTTGATACTGATTTTTAGCGTAGGCATATTTTCACATGTTATTTATAGATGAAACCTTTACAAACACTTTTAATAACATATTCTGATGGTTTTTGTTCTTTCTTTTTTTGGGGATTGATCTTGGTAGTGACCATGATAGCCGCTGTCCAGAAAATCATTCACATACATGCTTATGGTCATGGAAATGATTTTTAAGGGCAGTTGAATACCTGAGTATTCAGAGGTATGCATGAATATCTTAAGAAGATATGCACAAAAACAAATGCAGTATATCAAGGCTAAAAATAATGGACATATGACCAATCACTATGGTTCAGCAGCACGTAGCTGTAAACCTAACATGGTTTGGAGGTTTCTTTGAGAAGTGCCTAAGATCAGAACCCTCCAGCTTTAGTCTTTGAATCTATGCTCACTTTATGATGTGAATAGACAAAAGCAGTGGCATCTTTTTACTTTTTCAGTCAGCACACATGTTAAATCTCACTATGAATATAAATATTACCAGTGTAGGGTAGAGCTGTTTTTTGAAGCTTCCTTTTAAATTGGGCCTAAGGATTAGTCAGTATCCTGCAGGTAGGCTTTTCTACAGATACTTCAGTGAATGCTCTATTGAAGGAAAAAGTAGTCATACTGAAGCAAATTTGAAAAGATCAGGGAACTGTATGACTTCTGTACCATCTTAATGATAAATGAAAGAGAAAATCAGTTTCAGTTTGTCTGGATAGTTAAGTCAGACAGACATATTTGCTTCCATTTCACAAAGTGTGCATGTAAGAAAGCAAGTCTTTGGTTTTACATTCCTCACTTATTATTCATAAATTCAGTTTACAATATAAATGAAAGGAAGTACTACTTACTTTTCCATCATGAACATTGATTTAAATTCCATTTATGTATATTCTTAAATTACGTTCAGTTTCTTGACCATGGAAATTTAAATCCTGTATTCATTATTCTATATGCTTGGTTTTTGAATCTGTATTCCTAGAGAGAGTTTCCTAGAGAGAGGGGAAAACAAAACTTTATCTCAGCCTGAATTCCACAATGCAGAGTATGGCATTTTCTTTATCTGTTGACATTTTTAACTTCTACTCAGGAATCCTTAAAGTTACTTAAGCCTTTAGAGTGATTCCTACTCTTTTCCACTGTAGGGCAGGAGAGAACAATCTCACAGAAAAGCCAATGAAATGTTTCCTCCTTTCTCTTCCCCAGGAGTGGAATGAAAAAGAAAAATCTGAGCTGCTTCCATGACAGCAGCAGTAATCTTAGTATAAGATTTTGATGTGAGTTATCCTAAAGGTAGATAAGAATCAGAGAAGATACAAGTCAGGACAACAGTAATTTTAACAGTCCAGCACAGAAGAGTGTTAAAAGGACAAGGAATGCTGTGCAACAGACGTCTACTTTCATGTGACTGAACCAATTAATCCTTTCATTTGGTAGTTTACACTGCATTGTCAGTCCACACATAGAGCCAACAGGAACGTTATAGAAAAAAAAACCGCTGATCATATAACACTCAATGGAATCGTCTATTTATAATGCATAGGCAATTATGAGTTCCTAACTATATCAGCCGACATACATGGTCATCATAAAGAAATGGAACTTATCTATGGGTGATAAACTTCAAAACACCTAAAGAGGCAATATTTTTTCCCTGCTATTAAAAATCATGTTCCTTCTAAAACAACTTATATTGTGCATTCATGCATATTTTCCTCTTTTAATTTCTCAGATATAAGCCTTTTCTTTCTTAAGCCTCTCTCTCTCTCTCTCTTTTTTTTTTTTTATTTTTTTTTTTAAGGTTTAAATGGTCATGTGTAACAACTGCATTCCTGACATGAACTTTTGGTTCTTCAATCATTTCTATCCATTGCTTATAGTTTTATTCTGGCTGCTTTTAAAACTTAAGTTCCTTCCTTGTACTTTTTTTTTTTTTTTTTTTTTCCTGAAATGCTTTTATTTTTTTGCTGCAAATCCACACTTAATCTGTGGTTTGGCTTGTATGTTTTAATGTGATACTCATTTCTTATTCTCTTTACCTCCCATACTTTTTCAGATCTTTCCCTTCATGATCCTCACTAAGTTTTTGTGCTTATTATGCTGGTCTTTAACTCCTACACTTGCTGTACATTTGTTTAGCAAGAATTTATTTTATCCTTCCTGTAGCATTTATTCCTTCAGCCTAAGGAATTTGAAACAGATTCCCTACTGAGTGTTATCTTAATCAGAAAGGTAGCACTTCAGGGCTCACTCTCTAACAAGTCTCTCTACACAGCATTTCTCTTTGAGCCTTTAATGTTTTACTCCAATTTTACAGAAATTTTAAAGTTGGGAAACTTACTAGTAAATTAAAATGTTAGAAGATTCAGCTTTTTATCATTTACAGACACCATCCTGTATTTCTTCTCTAGAGATACATTTCAAATGTTACAGCTGAGCATTTTAACAGAACACAGGCCTGACTTTTGATTGAGAGATTCCTGTTTATGACATAGCTTTGAAAGAAATATTCTTCATGGCCACACATCTCATTAGGCAACATCATTTTGTAGGCTTTTGTAATACATCAAGAAAAAGAATCTGAGAACTGGGTGGAACTGAGGAATTGTTCCTGCTAAGCACAGGGAATTAGTAGAAAAAAATGTTAATGAAGTAGATAATCTCCTGAGCATTTATTCTGGAATTTGATGTATATGTTGAGAGGGCATGATGAGCACTGGAATTTAATAGAAAGTAAATTGTGGTAAATAAAACTAAGGGAAAGATGGGCAATGTAGCTTGATTCTTTTCCCATTAAAAGCAATGAAAGTTTATCACAGACTTTGAGAGCAGAAAAGAAAATACTTTTGTTGGTTTTTATTAGTATTTAATTCATTACCTTGCTTAAAAAAATAAACATATTAAATACAGATTATTAAGTTTTGTTGTAAATTAAAACTGTGAATTTGTTGGTCTTTTCTGCAGACAAGAGAAAGCAGTTCATGGAAAGTTTTACATAAAATCAGGCAACACATATTGATAGTGCTGCATTTTTGTGCAGTCTGGATCACATTCCAAACCTAATTAAATTTTTAGCTGAATTTCTCTTTTAAAAAATGCAAAAATTAACATATTGCTTTCATTTAAGGTCTTCACTGAAATATAATTATCTCCCATATTGATGTTCAGTGAGCACCACCCACCCAAACTTAATGTTACTATCTTCTTTAATTCTGTAATGTAGTATAGTTAGATATATAACATTATGTATACATTATTTACTAAATATGTAAAGACTTTAAAAATTGGTCATACAAAGCTAAAAATGCTGTGC
Organism: Heteronetta atricapilla; assembly: GCA_011075105.1. NCBI lineage: Eukaryota > Metazoa > Chordata > Aves > Anseriformes > Anatidae > Heteronetta > Heteronetta atricapilla. The sequence goes on from CM021733.1 coordinate 91,783,453, forward strand.
TTGATCAGGTTTATATGACCTATGAAAATATAAAGATATATAAAATATAAAAATACAATAAAAAGAATATATATACATATATATATATATATATTATATATATATATAGCATTGGCTGTCACTTATTTAAAAAAAAAAAAAAAAGTGAAAACAGAATATTTGTTCTTCCTTTATGTAATAGCTATGGAAGACCTTTAAAATCTATGTTTTAATGGATAGCTAGAAGAAGTTTGCAATAAGAAGTTCAACTATGTGGTCAAAGGCAAGAATTAATTTGTGATTATTATGTAGCATTAGTGACCAGAAGGAAAGATATTCAGTGATTTCAATGACTGCAGGGATTAAGGAAAACTGTAATAAGCACAGATAAATTTTGCTAAAAGGGAAATGTTCTGACTGAATGCATTCTGTGTATCAGAAAACAATGGATGAGAACAAGGAGGAGAAAAGCTCAGAGCAGCAAAAGACATACTTGTTGCTAGCACAGAAATTTTATTTGTATCTGGTGGGGAAAAAAAGTCAGAGATAGTTGGTTTTGTTTGTTTGTTTGTTTGTTTCTGTTTTTGAAAAAAGAAGCAAAAAATAAGAAGTTCATCTTCAACACAGGTAAAAATGCTGAAAATTCACCAATTTCTTGGAGTAAGCAATGAAGCATGAGGCAAGAGGGGAAGACATTATGTTTTGAACTTGTTGTCTTAGCTTGTACTTTGAAATGTAGTATATGGGAGAAGAAATGTGACTGAATGTTTTTTTTTTTTTTTTTTTTTTTTTTTTTTTTTTCTGGTTCCTGTAGCTAAAGAAAGAATTAAAAATAGCTAATCAAATAGCTCATCTCTGAATACTGGTAGTCTGGACATCCTGTGGTTTTGAGTTGCTCTTTGAGCCACACTTTAGTTATAGAGAAAATCTTAGTTTATAGAAGGAAATCTTGGTTATCTGAGGAAAAATCCTTGGAGTTGAAGCAGAAGATGCCTAGTACAAATAATAGAGGTAAGTTCAAGTGAACTTGTTCACTCTCCACTGGTGTTTGTAACTTGGAAAGCTGTCCCCTGACACCTAGGTTTCTGGAAGAGCAGGTCCAACTGCTCTTCTGTCTCCAGAAAGGGGCTTTATAAATGCAACATTCTGTTTTCAATTGCCTAAGAACTCAGTCTTTTGTTAGCACAGAACAAGTGCTGTTTTTTCACAGATGCACTAAGTGCAATTAAAGCATTTTTGAAAAATACTTGGAGGGGTGGTTGTAATTCAAGATGAGCCTGATAATCCCAGATGTGATGTTTATTTCCCACTAATTGTAAAATTTAATTTTGGGATGATGTCATCCAGTACAGGACAGAATTCTCTGTTGATGGTTATCTGTTAACCTATGAGTAATCCATAATCAGGGTAATGCATAGCCTATGTAATTGCTATAATTAAATCTAAAATGTTAATATGCTGAAATTATTTCAGATCTAAGTGATAACTTGAACTTTCTTGCTGTGAATGTCGTTTGATAAAAAAAAAAAAAAAAAAAAAAAAAAATTAAATGATCCATAGGTTAGTTAGGATCCATTTTAATAGCACGCTGAATAACACTCTACAAAGCAAGTGCACAAAAAGGGGAATTACAGATTGAGAGGAGGCTATGTGTTAAATTGGGTAAGTGATCAAATTTCCTCTGCCTCTGAAATGTAAGATGGTTATAAATCTTAGTTTTAAAAATCTCTGTTAAATCCATTTATCTAAACAGAAAATCTGTAGTTAATTATGGTACAAAAATAGGCACTGCTGAAAAAGAATACAGAAATGTCCACAGTGTAACTGTCAAAACAGTATGTTTTAATCTGTTTAGGTGTTTGAGAACAGTGGCATGGCACAACCTCAATCTATTTTCAGTAGTTTATTAAAAGCCATGTACTGCCCTTGTTCTGCATAAGCAATTTACTTCAACAGTATTGTCTGCAGACTGGAATCAGTTTATGGTTCAAAGAAGTGGTGTTAATTCTTCGAGAAACTGTCTCTTCTCCTGAGATTGTTTTTAATGTTGTCATTAAGTATTGTATTTAAGTAACCAGATTTGCCAATAATTTACATTTTGCCTGAAGACAGATAATAGTGTCATTATTTAATCTCTTTGGGCATGTACAAATATCTAGGTCTTTAGTTAAGGGGCTTGAGGAGTGTATGAGAGAGTGCTGTGTAAACAGCAAGGCCACAAAAAGAGCAAAAATTAGAACAACAAAACAACCAGAAAAATATTAAAGTGGGAAACACACTTCTGGAGAGTACATTTCTTAGCCACTTGCTAATTTGTGTGGTTATTTTATTCACCCTTGCAAAATCAAGGATAAGAGATGAGCAAGTATATTCAAATGGAAGTCTTTGTTTGATTGATTGATTGATTGTTTGTTTTAATAGGTTGTCTTTATTTTTTTCCTCATTCATTTATTGTGACAAAATTCTACACACTGAAATATGACTTTGAAAACTGCCACATTCTTACTCCATAGGTCTTGTGTGAGATTAGCATTTTATCCAATCTTTTCAAAATCAGTATGCTGCTTCTTATGCCATATCAAAAATGCCTAGGTTTCTTCTTTTGTGTGAATCCTAACTCCCTACTGCAAGCAATTTTCTGGGTTAGATCAGAGAGGCAACATGACTTACTTCTCTGTACTTGAACAATCTAAAAGCTGGCTAGAAAAAGAAATGTTCCATGATAAGAAGTTTCCCACATGATATCCTTGTCTTTAAATTTGAGAGATATGGATTTGATGGAAAGAACACTCAGAGATTAAGGAATTGGCTGGGTGGTTGCACTCAAAGAGTTGTGGTCAACACCTCAATGTTCAGGTGGAGATCAGTAACAAGTGGTGTTCCTCAGGGGTTAGTACTGGGATTGGCACTGTTTAACATCTTTGTCGGTGACATGGACAGTGGGATTGAGAGTATCCTCAGAAAGTTTGCCAGTGACTCTAGGTGTGGTGTGGTCGACACACTGGAGGGAATGGATGCCACACAGATGGATCTGAACAGGCTGGAGTGGCGTGCCTACGAGAACCTCATGAAGTTCAACAAGGCCAAGTGCAAGGTCCTGCACTGGTCCTGGGCTGAGGCAATCCTAAACACAAATACAGGTTGGGCAGAGAACTTACAGCCCAGAGAGTCAATCATACTCTGGACTGCATCAAAAGAAGAATGGTCAGCATGTCAAGGGAGGTGACTCTCCCCCTCTAATCTGTTCTCATGAGACCCCACCAGGTGTATGGCCTTCATCTCTGGGGCCCCAGCACAAGAAGGACATGGGCATATTAGAATGAGTCCAGAGGAGGGCCATGAAGATGGTCAAAATGCTGGAGCACCTCTCATATAAAGACAAGGCTGAGAAAGTTGGGGTTGTTCAGCCAGGGGAAGAGAAGTCTCTGGGGAGACATTATAGAGACATTCCAGTAGCTAAAGCAGGCCTACAGGAAATCTGGGGAGGGACTCTTTGTCAGGGAGCATAGTAATAGCACAGAGGGTAATATTTTCAAACTAAAATAGGGTAGGTTTAGATTAGATATTCAGAAGAAATTATTTACTATGAGAGTGGTTAGTCACTGGCACAGGTTGCCCAGAGAAGCTGTGGATGCCCCATCCCTGGAAGTGTACAAGGCCAGGTTGGATGGGGCTTTGAGCAACCTGATCTGGTGGGAGGTGTCCCTGCCACCAAGGGTTGGCAAGGGTTTGCAACTAGGTGATCATTAAAGTCCCTTTCAATCCAAACCATTCTATGACTGTATGATTCTAAGTTATGTAGTCATAAATAATTGAGGAAAAAAGCACATTCACTTGTCTTTGACTTTCAGCTGAGTCCATGTAGCTATGTGCTACTCTTTACATTAGATTGTAACTTTATATTCTATGCTGTTTGGTACATCTTGATTGACTTGCTTAAGAGCAAGATGAGATGTCCCTGAGAGCATAATTTGGCCTTCAATTACTATATTGCTGAGGATTACAGAGAAGATACAAAGTACCCATGTTGGCTCTGAAAGATTGAATTAGAAGGAATACCGAATGTAAAAAAATAACTTTTTCTTATAGATTTGCACATGTGCAATAGATTCTCTTAACCAAAAAAATCCTGAGACTCCTATGGCTACATCTACTGAGTAATTTCTTAGACTTGAATTACACTTTTATTGTCTTTTTGTAGTAACATATGACTTTCACATTTATATAAAATTTTATTTTCTGTATATTTCAAGTTGATTAGTGATTAAGTTACTTTGGACTACACAGAACTAGTTCTTTTAACAATGTGCTCTTGGTCAAAGTGCCATCAAGCTAATGACAAACAATTTTTTAAATACAAATGTTGTGATAAACGTGTTGTGTGAGTCAAAAATGCGACATCCACTTTCTTCTGTTCTGCTCATGTGTTCCCACTTCCTTTAGTGTATTGGATGGTTTTGATGAGCTTGCCAAAATAGTCAGAAAATTCATCTCTAATTTTGTGTTGTCCATCAGGTTGACAAGCTGATTGCATGGCTGCATGATGGCTGGAAGTGATGAAAGGGAAGAGGTGTCCAAAGGAGGGTTACAAAGGTGGTGAAGGGTCAAGAATGCATATGAGGAGCAGCTGTGGTGTCTTGCTTTGTTCAGCCTGTTGGCGACGGAAGGAAGACAAGGTCGCTCAATATGAGTGATCAGCAAGCTTCGATTTATTGGATAGCTCAGACGCCTTTTATTCTCTAACATATAATTAGCTCATACATATTGCAAAAGTTAAGCTCATGATTGGTCCCCCTACTTATCAGCTTCTTCCACATTCTTTTTGACCATTGTAACATAGACAGTACTTTCCCAAGCCACCAACAGACATTGTATCCTTGTGTCTGATTAGCTCAGACAAGTTGTGTCCGCTATTTGTCCAGATGTCTTATGTCTACATGACCTATCTCAGCTAACCATTCCTCTACAATTCCCCCATTTTTATTTTGGACTACTAACACCTTTTTTGTGACTTGTTCAAGCTTCTTAGTTAAACAACTAAAAATTACTTGCACAGTTATTAGTATCAATATAACCATAAGCAGAAAGCATAGCCCTTCTTTGATTAGATTCACTAACCAATTAGACATACCCCCAAAGATAGATTTTAGCCAATCGTCAAACCAACTAGTTTGCACAGTAATTTTCTTTGTATGCTCCTTCAACCATTTCAACTGGTCATGAATCGATTGACCATGATCCGAAAGATTAAAACAACACATCCCTTTGAAATCTTCACATCTATACCCTTGTGCCAAAAGCAAGAAATCAATCGCTGCCCTATTTTGTAAAACTGCATGCCGAAGGCTATCCATATCTTGTGCCATTTCTGCAAGGATTTCAGTAGTTACATTTGATTGTTTAACAGCCCAACAAGCAAGCTTATTAATGCTAGCTAACGCGTGCGCAGTTCCAGTCCCTGGAACAATCGAGGCAGATATTCTTCCAGCAACGCCCCATAGTTCCACACCATCGTCACAGTCAGAACCCAAAATCTTAAGAGTTCGTTTTGATCTCCGAGACAAGCTCTGGTCCCGGAGACTGTGTAGGTCCAGAGCGAACAATGTGAGTCGTCCCAGATAACACGGACCCCAAAGTATTCCTTGCCATGCACGGTCCCCGCAGATCAAAAACATGCCAGGTGGCAGAGCCTTTGCAGTGTTATTATTCCAGATTGATTTTGGGCTTGCCTCAGTTCCTAAAGCCCCCAGTCCTTGCTTCCTGGCATTGGTGCCACAATAGTCCCCTTTATTTCGGTATCCAAATCCTTGTGTTGCGGGAGATACATTAGTCCAACCCGTGTGTTGTGGTTTAACCCGGCTGGCAGCTAAACACCACACAGCCGTTCGCTCACCCTCCCCCCTCCCTCTCTGGGATGGGGGAGAGAAACGGGAAAGTGAAGCCT